>OZ005698.1:8456405-9056405 GCA_963930775.1 Cliona cf. orientalis | reverse complement strand
TCTAGTTGTACCATCTGTAGCTCCATCTCCCTCTTTGATCCTTGTGATAGCAACTTGCCAGGGTACTGAACCCACTTCCCCCCGCTCACGGCACCTAACTGAGCACATCTCTCCGATACTGACCCCACCAACTGAAACAACGTTCTTTCTTTCCACAACACTCACAGGATTGTTTGGTTCATCCCATTCAATTAAGCAGTGGGAGCCTGTAGCGAAATTTTAAGGGAATAGCCTTGATCGAACACGAGCTGTATTTATTAATAATATTATTATGACTTTGGATTTTACCTTCATTCGCTGGAGCTTCTTCATTCGACAGACTCACTGCAACACGAACAGACGATCCCCGAATCGATTCCATCTTCCTTCTCTCGATAAAATAGCAATAGGATACGATGATGAGCGTCAAAATAATGTCGAAATTTCGATCCACCTTCCTGTACTGTATGGCTTGAAGCTTCAAGGTGGCAAAACCATGCTTGGTGAGCTTTAAATGGAAAATGTATACACACGACCGCATCGGAAGCAAAGGGACAAACCCATCCACACGACCGCATCGGAGGCAGCCCGCGAATCACATCAGAAGCTCGCGGAGCCACGCGTGGCCACTTCAAAAGGTTAGTGATCTCCGCGTACTTACATGATTAATTTTGTACGTGCGTATGAAGTATCAATTATTTTGTTGATGGATAGCAGCGGTAGCTCTTCGTTTTCGTCGTGGTCGTCCTTTTCCTCCATGGATGCAACCCCATCCTCTGTGGACGATATGAACTCGTCTGCTTCTCTACCTCCAGAAGACCAAAGTCAGGATGATGATGTCAGCGTGGAAGGCAACTTCGACCAGCCACTTTACCCTGGAGCTCACCTAACTTTCTTTGAGAGTCATCTACAGGTGTTCCAGTATGCACTGCGTCATCGCTTGACCAAGGTAGCATTCGCTGACCTACTGAACTTGATTGACAACCATTTGCCTACTACCAATTCCATGGTTTCACTCTACAAACTCAAGAAGCACTTTCTTCACCTCTATCGAGACATCACTTACACAACCCATTTCTGCTGTTCAAGCTGTCATGCTTCTCTTTCTAATCTTGAATCATCCTGCCCCAACGATTGCGATGCTGAAGCCATGGAATTTTTGTCAATTTCTGTTGAGCCGCAGCTGAAGAGACGACTGGAAGGTATGTTTACTAATAGGGATGGATGGGTACAGTTTAAATTATTCTGTTTCTTGGGCCTTTTTGAAGCAAGGAGTTTACATCGTATGTTTATTGTAGATTCTAGCTTTTGGGACTCTTTACAGCAGCGGTTTAGCCGACCATTGGTGCCTGGAATTCTCAGTGATGTGTTAGACGGTAGTGAGTACAAAAAACATCACAGTTTTGTGAGCCAACCTTCCAATGTCACATTCACCCTGAACACTGATGGAGTGAGCTTATTTCGCTCATCTTCAGTGGATCTGTGGCCGATCTGGTTGGCAATAAACGAATTACCTCCCAAAATTCGGTATGTACATGTATATAACTTACAGTCCCAACCCCCAATTCAAATAACTATGTATATATAGGTTTCTTCGCAAAAACTTGCTGCTAGCTGGGCTGTGGTTTGGCCGTTCAAAGCCAACAATGAGTACGTTTCTGAAACCTCTAATGGACCAGCTGAGCACACTGTCCTTGAGAGGTATACACTTTATTTAATGGTAGACTTTTTAATAATACTGAAATACTATTAGGAATCACTGACAACACTTCGTCTGGAAAAATGGTTTCTAAGGCAAGGCTGCTGATGTGCACGGTAGATTTGCCAGCAAGAGCTAGTGTTTTGAACATGAAGCAGTTTAATGGAAAGTGGGGGTGTACGCATTGTGAGGATGAAGGGGTTCCAAGGCCGACAACTCATCTTGTCCGAAATTGGCCCTACTCCACCACATCTACCCCAAGAACACACGAGAGTATCGTGAGGAATGCCAGGAGTGCATTGACCGAGAATGATGCAGTAAGCTAAAATTATTTTCCACAACATGCATGTATGATGTTTAATGCACATAACATGTACATACAATAATATACACAGGTGATGGGCATCAAAGGAGCCAGTGTGTTATGTACCCAACCATCATTCAATCTGTGTACCGGAGTGGTGATTGATGCAATGCATTGTATATTCCTGGGATTGATGGAGAAGACATTGATGGGATTCTGGTTTGGTACAAGTCATCGTGGTTCCCCCCCTACAGCATCAGAACAAAGGTAAATTATTATCATTGTATGTATACAGGTCATTTGATTTATACAATCAGCACAGATTGCCCTTTGTGATGAGAAGCTAACGAAAATCCAAGTGCCTGTTGAATTCAGTCGCCCTGTGAGAAGTCTACAAGATTTAATTCATTGGAAAGGTATTGCAACCACATGTATCATACAATGGATTTTTACTTCATAATTTATCCACATGCACACACATGAAGCATCTGAGTTTAGGTCGTGGCTCTTATATTACTCCCTCCCGGTATTGCATGGCATTCTACCGGATCCCTATTTCACCCACTATTCTTTAGTGGTAGCAGCTGTGCACTTACTTTTGAGTGATACCATTACCGAAGCAATGCTAAACAAGGCAGAGCAGTATTTAAACCGTTTCTATGAAATGTTTGCAGCACTTTATGGTAAGTATTCTTTATGTTCTTGGTGATGAGCATGTGTATTATTTACATAACAATCTATCGTCAGGTCAGGATGGGTGTACTATGAATGTACACATGTTGAAACACCTACCAGCATGTGTAGCAAACTGGGGGCCACTTTGGGCTTATTCGTGCTTCCATTTTGAGTCTGTGAATGGCCACCTGAAGGCGCATTACCACGGTACCCGAGCAATGAATTTTCAGGTATATAATATAATAATAATTTAATAGTATTAATCTTATGGTGTATGTACTCTTTTGTAGCTTGCTTTCTCCTATGTGATGCTACAGCTTGTAGTGCAACCACCTGTATCACAATCGTAAGTGGACTTCATACTAAGTTCCATGATTGTCATCCTTAATTTTAAACAGGATCATGCTACTGGATTGCCATGTGCTTGGGACAATAAGGACAGTGCAGCTGGAGCAGGAGGTGGTCGACACTCTACGACAGAAGTTGATGATGGATGTGAATACAGCATCACAATTTACTCGAGCTATTGTTGGTGGTATCAGATACTACTCTCAGGCATACACACGCGTGACAAAACGCAACAGCCACACTGTTTGTTACATGGATGGCGAAGCTACACGATATGGGTTAATCAAGTACTTCTTATCGCTGCCAAACCAGTCTGTAGTTGTTTTGAACAAACTGATTCCCACAACATCCCATTGTTACCCTCGAGGATTGGGGATTCTGTGCTCTCGAATCGTCCCAGTGCAGCTGGATAATTCTATTGATATAGTTCCTGTAAACTCTCTTGTATCTAAATGTGTGTACTGTAGTTTTAGCAGCACCAGTAGGTACATTTCTTTGACCCCAAACAATTTTACTGATGATTAATAATTTGCTGCACCATGTGATGTATAGCGCGTGCGCGCGCGCGCGCGCAAAGTCGCATACATTCAATCGCAAGCGCATTATTTCTCTCCCGGAAGTACCTAACGCCCTGTATAGTGTGATAAACGAACGCGCGTTTGCGCGCGTACGCGCATTAATACTTCGCGCGCGAGCAGCGGGTAATTCGCGGGTAGTCGCGCGTAATGCTCGCGCGCGTACTTTCGCGGACTTTTCCACACGGGCTGTAGCTAGTGAGCACTGGTAGTACATGTTACAGTGATAACTCACATCCACAGGAAGGTCTATCTGTGCACCTCGATCAAGGAGCAGTTCCACACACTCTAGGTTACCATTGAAACTTGCTAGATGGAGAGGATGAAAGCCGGTCTGTAGATTTTGATGATACATAGCAATTAATAAAAGTATACGATCATACATGTAGCTGCTGTAGTATGGAAAGATTTTTTATGCATATCAGTAGAATGGGATACCAGTAGCTGCATGTAGGTTGCCAACTATCATAGAGCTTATTGTGCATGTGTACTATTTACATACATTGTCTTGAATATCAGTCTTGGCTCCATGGATGAGTAACAGTCGAACAACTGCTGTGTGTCCATTCCTGATTGCAATGAGCAATGCTGTTTCTCCTCTCTGTACCATAGAGACATGAAGGGTAAGGCAAACCCTCCAATAACAACGCTACTCTCCTAGCAAATGCTTCACCACACAATTTCAATCTAAACTGAGCACACAGTTCTAACATTAATGATGACTGAGCCAAAAAAATTGATTGTGGGTAAAGGGTCGTTAGATATCACCGGAAAGAGGGTGGAGTTTACTGTTTAGTATACCATAATTACATCCCGAAGTTCCAATCCACAAATCGATTCAGCCAACCGATGAGATAATTATGATGAAACCTATGATGAAATTATGATGAAATTGGGGTGGAGACTACTTCAAAATGTTTA
Source organism: Cliona cf. orientalis (assembly GCA_963930775.1). Classification (NCBI taxonomy): domain Eukaryota; kingdom Metazoa; phylum Porifera; class Demospongiae; order Clionaida; family Clionaidae; genus Cliona; species Cliona cf. orientalis. The sequence continues at coordinate 9,051,904 of OZ005698.1, read as the reverse complement.
GCTCGCATGATAGGGTGTTGGGACCCAGAATTCGAACCCAAAGTAGAAGAGATCGTGGACTATCGATGATATATGGCGATTCTCTCAGTTAGCTTCTTTAGCGAGCTTGCTCTCTGGGGGGATTTCCCTATTCATTCTAGCACATGGCAGGTAGAGGTCACAACCCAAACCTAGAGGTCACAACCGGCTCAAGCTGCGCGTCCCAATATAACGTGTATACGGAACATGCACAGTTTGCGATCAAATGATTGACCACGCCCCTTAAAATAGGTCCGCAAATGCATATGCGTACCTGGATGCAGCTATTTTTAGGTAGGTGCATCTCACTGTCAGGTGCACAGCTATTGTCACAAATCCCTTCTCATAAGCTGCCATTAAAGAAGTATGTCCATCTTTATCCTGTGTGAGTAATGTTCTGCATTATCACGTAACGACTCCAGGCCTGAAAAGAGAGCACTATTTGTGCATGCATTAATTTTATGAACAGAATCAGCCATAGGCTCTCAAAGTTTCATATATATGTAACGGATCTATTCTTTCTTTTTGGCAGTAGGTGATATTGATATTGTGGCTGATTTAGCTCTAAACTATATGAGGCATAATTTGCGACAACTTTGTAGTGTATACAGATATCAGGCCCACTTTTGGGTCTGGGAACAATATAAATTGACTAGAGGAAGCCATAAAGGACATGTACATGTATGCAAATTTTCTTACATCATTTTGAAGATCAACTACAGCTCCATGCTTCAACAATAACTGGACGAGTTCTGTCCTACCCTGGTGACTGAGCAGGCTAAGAGCAGTCAGACCATCCTGGAGAAGAACAGATCTAGCTGAGCTCAATGAGAAGCTGCAAGTCAATACTGCCTTACCTCGTCATAGATGTTAGTCTCCAGTCCGGGCTGGCTAAGGAGATCCTGAAACTCCCTCACATCACCTGCTCCACTGGAACACAGAACCAACAGCCTCTCTTCATACTCAGCCTGTAGATAATGATTTCATTCATGTTAGATGGTGACTGGCATTGTGTCAGAGGTAAGGATGCTATCTCTTACTGCAATGGAGTAGAGTCGCTGAGTGCCCACTGTCACAGAGAAGATGTGCTCTCTTTGGTAGAAGCTTCTCAAGCTGATGATGGCTGACTTCAACCGGGGGACAAAGATGGAGGGAACCACCCACCAAACCAAGAATGAGTTCTTTTGTTCAACTCCAATCAGAATCAGGATGGTTTCCGATAGCATAGTCTGACTGCATACTCTCCTTCGCAGATCATCCAACTGCCGCAGGGTATATGTCTTTGGATCTCTATCAATCACTGCTCTTAGCTTTTCAAAGTGAGGTGGTATGTCATGTTGAGCAGGCCAGCGGTCCATCAGCTGCTGGATGGTTGTCTCGTCCATGAACACACCCATCTTCGTAGTGTATGCCAACATGTCTTGCTTTAGTCGACGACTTCCATACTCGTCCACCAACAACCGATAATCGATGAAGGTGAAGTGAAGGTTAAGATGGTGGAAAATTTCTCGGATGCTTTCAGCTCTCTCGAGGGTTTTCAAATTCTCCAAGACAAATTTCCGGTACTCGGCTCGAAGTGATATAGGCAGCAAAGTCAACGAATCGACTAGCGTTTCCGGCGATACTTCACTGTTGGTTTTCATCTCAGATTGTAGTCTTCTTTGCAAACTGGAAAACTGTTTCTCCAATTTAGTGATGGTCTCGACAATGTCAGCTATGATAAACATCAGAGAAAAGTGATCAATGCTATAGGTAGGGGCCCGGGGTCACAATGATGTTGCAAGTGCTAATGCTGGATTGGCCCAAAAAACGTAAAAATTGTACCCACTAACATTAGGAAAGAACAGTATAGTAATAATATTATGTCGACCCTATACCATTTTCACGTACAATTATAGCCAGAAAATTTAAATTTGGTGGATTGGCCTCATTCAGTGAGAACAAAAATATTGGTGGATTTTTAATTTGGAAGATATATATCAGGGGCGGATCTAGGGGGGGGATTGCTGGGGTTGCAACCCCCCCCAAACGATTTTGAGCAGCCCCTCCCACTTATATACAAGGCTCACTATAGCTTGGCACAGTAGCTGCCACTGTATGGTTAGCAGCAGACAAGCTGTGTAGTACATAATTGGCCTCAAACCAACAGGTTGTTCACGGTGGTTAGTGGTACACCCTGAACATGGCTTCAGCTATGAATAATCTACTGTAGACCACAAGAATCAGCTGTGGTGCTAGGCGTGGTAAAGCTCTATGTCTATAGTGTACTGCAGTGTTACTAGGTCATCTGGGGCGACTAAAAGTGGGCGTGGTCGCAAAAATTTCGCGCGCTTCGCGCGCAATTAAACCTACAACCCCACCATACTGAAATTCCTAGATCCGCCCCGTATATGTAGCTGAGTTCGATCTAGCCATGCCCCAAATTTGGCGCCTACACACGCACTTAACATTATTCATCGAGGGAAGTGGTTTGCTACAGCTTCCATTGATCAAGCAATATGGAATTGAAACTGGCAGCTGCAAACGAGAGTATAATTTTTTTCAGGAATATTTGGACTCTAATCATTGGCAAGAGAATCTCTGAAATTATCCTGCACTGAAAGAGAAACCGAAAACAAGCCTAGGTAAAGGGGCTGGCACCCAGACTGTATAGGTAAGCGGACAATTGAGCGAGCAACATGAGGGCCCAAAGACCACACCCACCAATTTGCTTCACAGTGTGCGATCGCCTTTGTGCATGCAAAGGAATGACTTAATATTGGTGGATTTTAATTTGGCACTTGGCTGGTCAATTCGCCAAATTTTTAATTCCCCACCAAATTTTCCAGCTGTACGGTATATTATTGCAGGTGACTTCTTTCCCCAATATAGTTGAGTCCATGACCTACGTTTGTCATCTTTTCCATTGTTGCATGGTTTTTCAATCTCAAGCAAGGTTTCTGGGAAAGACAAAAAGGATGGATAAACGCCATGCAGCTTACAAATTAAAGTTGGTACATAAACATACTACGGTACTCAGCGTTGATCTTCTCCACAATGTCGGCGAAGAAAGGATCTTCTTTGAGCACGGCAAGAAAGTCATGGAACACTTGAGCGGCGTCTTTGACTCGATCAGTGAGGCAGGAGACCAGCCTGGAAGCTTTCTCGTGGTCAGACACGCCCCGGGCGGTGAGCGCCCAGCCGTGTACATCCTTAGTGACCCAGCCCTTCTCCAGCAGCTTGTCAGAGACAGAGAGGTTATGCTGAAGCAGGTCAGTCAACCCATGGGCACACTGGAGCAAAGCACGATGCTCGATGTTCGCCATCACTAGACTAGCATGCACTGCTGAAAGCCTGAGGGGCCATGCGCCACACCCCTCAATCACGCGATATTCGGATGACTGTCCCGTGATTAACGGCGCATGCTCACAAGCCAAATTGAAAGTAAACCATCACACGTACACGTATAAATACACACAGAAACAACTGATATGAAATCAAAATCAAAGGGGCGGAGGTGGCAGTGTCTTTGGGTTCAGCAGTCCTTCAAAAATCTCCCCCAGTCTATCGTCCTCTCCACTGCACAGCCTGGTCAGCTCCGAGAGGACCCTATCATGCTGACTCAGCAAATTTGACGCAATATTCTTCTGCTTCGGCAAGAGATAGTTCCTGTGCCAGTAGAAGCCACACCTCATGCTCTGCCGCTGCTCCCCCTTCTCCTCCTCACTGCTTTTCTTCAACCACAGTCCCTTCAACTCAATCGGAGAAGCTGATGGCGTACTACTGCTCCTCGGCAAAGCCGCCACCATAATGCCACCCTGAATATCTCTCAGCTGCTGCTGTCCTCCACTAGCACCCACACCCTGTAGTAGCTGTAGCTGTTGCTGATCGTGCTTCTCCTGTGTGTGTCTAACCTCCATGGCTCTTGAGGTCTGTCCACTGCCGCCACCACCATGATGGATATCATAGTAGAGTGCTTGGTTGTCGCTGACTGGGCGGATTGGGCTGTTGTTTCCGGCTTGATTAGCGTTGGGGGAGGTGATGGACTCACAGACGGGCTGGATGAGGGAGCAGCCGCTGTGGTGGATGTAGAACCTCGATGTGATGGAGAGGAAGTCTCCAGGTTGGTGTCTCGGGGAGAGAATGTCGTCAGAGTCTTTATGTCTGCTTCCAGGATCAAGGAGGAATCCAGTGCTGTGTTATTAAATTTATGAGAGGAGAAACATGAAATGAAATGAAAATGGATTTTTTTACCAGTGTTGTGTTTTTAAATTTTATGACGGAGAAATATGAAATGAAATGGATTTATACCTGTTAATAATCTCTGAGAGCACCCTAGTAATTAGTTCAAATTGAGGTAGTTGCTGGTTAGGGATGGAGGGAGGGAGGAGGAGGGGGATGAAGAGGGGGCGACGGAAGGGGTGGGCGGAGCTACCCAGCCCACTAGGGGAGAGGCTTTGGAGCATGGGAGCAGCTACCAGTGTGAAGCCACACATGTTAGCACGGTGAGTCCAACCTTGAATCTTTTGAGAGAGAGAGAGAGGAGAGGAGGATATATTATAGAATTAGTAAGCTACATGATTGTGTATGTCTATTAGCTACATGTAAGTGTACACACCAATTGATGGAATATTTCAATTGTGGTGACCATCCACTGCAGCTCGAACTGGAACGCCCTGAGGGGGTGGTAGGTGTGGTCATAGCGGACGTAGCACCATTCAGGACGATCACTGCGAGATCCGGGGTCAGGGTTCAACTCTACATAGCGATTGGCCATATAGGTGGGCACTGTAGCAAAGAAATTCACACCATAATTATCTTACTAAGAAGCATACCGTATAGCCGGAAATATTGGCGGGAATTAAATTTGGCAGTTAAGCCCAAAATCACTATTACAAGAATATTAGCAGATTTAAATTTGGCGGTTCGGTACGGGATCGCCATACGTATTATATGCAAGTAGGAAATTTGGTGGATTTTAATTTGGCGGTTGTAACATAGACTGCTAAACCGCCAAATTTCCCGGCTATACGGTGGCATTACTATAAAATTTAATAGAACTGACTTTCAAGAGTTTCAGGTTGTTTCTCGAAGTCCATGTAGAAAGGTGATTGGCTGCGAAGGTTAGAGAGGGATATGATTGGCGACTGAAACGAGGGGGAGGGGTCTAGGCTGGTGTTGGCCGGGCTTTCGAGCTTCGACGGGTGACGAACTCCGACCTCAAACCAACACTTGCTGAATGTGTTGAAGTCCATGGGATCGATAATCAGGAAGGAACGATCCATGTTCTCCTTAGTAGGAGGGTCTGGGGGAGGGGGAGAGAGAGAGAAAGCCAGTACAAGTGTACACAAATTTTTAATACTTAAAGGAGCTACATCGACAATGTAAATACATGTAGGGAGGAGGGAAGAGAGAGGGCTATTTTGCCTCACCATCTTGTTTCTCTCTGTGAGGCATGGAGTAGATGAAGTAGCCGTCGAGGAATGGCACTTGAAAATCTCCCGAGGCATGGATGATCAACCGCTCAGACACAAGCACCTGGAGTACTCTGACGGCCTCAGCCCTGGTGGTGGCTCCACTGACTCTCTCCATGACCCAGTCAACAGCCTCCATGGCCAAGAAACAACCAGCCTTCAGACCAGACTGGTTCACCAGGAAGTCTATGCCGTTCCTGAGATGAGAGGGAGGGAGAGAGATCATGTACTCAACAAATTGTAGAAAACAGAAAAAAAAAAAATTGGCACAAAATTGGCAAAAATTTGATCACACATAATTTAGAAACACTATTCTTACTCTGGATCTTCCAGTCCCTTCATTATGAGCTGTGGAGGTGAGTCAGTGTTGAGGATGGATATCCCATCATCGAAGGAAGAGAGAGTAGAGCTAGAGATTGCATCAGCTTCAATCATCGTCTTGCTAGTGTCGCTCACAGGAGTGGGCGGAGTCACTTCAACGGGAAGGTTCCTTCTCTTCATCGATCCCCTGGGCGATCGCATTCTGTCTAATGAGAGATCTCGTTTGGTGGATCTCGTTGACCCAAACTGCATGTCCTTTGCTGGATCTTTCTTGTTGCCGCTGGCAACGGCTAGATCATCTCGGCTATTTCTCCTCAGTAGGAGAGGGCTCCTGTTACTATTAGCCTTGTGAGGTTGGCGTGGTGAGATTGGGCGAGAAGAAGTGGTAGAAACGGAAGAGGAACTGTCCACAGGTTCGTCGTCATACCCCCTTTCGAAAATATCCCCACCAGATTGCAGTCCTTGACCAATAATTGCCTTGTTGCCCTCTGGCAAATTTCTCGTGTCAATCGGTGGCTTTCCAGAGCCCTTCCTGGATGATTTCTTCCTACGTTCCCTTCTCCCTCTCTCTCCGTCTCTCTCCCTCACCCTTGGGGAATGAGATCTCTGCTGCTGTCCTTGGCCCTGCAGATTGATATCAGGTGTTCTAGACCTCGATGACTGATCGGAAGTTTTTCGTCGTAGTTGATCCGAGTCGCCTGACGAATTGCCATGCTGCCGATCTTCTTCGTCGATTTCGGAGAGTTTCCTCTGCTTGGACCTTGACCTCGGAGGGGCGGGGCTTGTAAAGAGGGAGGTGGAGCTTGAGGAAGGGGAGGTTAAATTGGAGTGGGGTTCCTGAGGGGTTGGAGTGCGTGACCTTCCTGACATGGGAGAGAGGAAGCCGGCGTGACTGGCCGGGAGGGACTGGTGACGCTTCTACAAAAAAAAAATTTCCACAATAAAAAAAAAAAATTGGGTCAAGCATGTAAATAAGCTAGGACTCAAAATTGACTAATATTTGCAAGAATGATTGCACCCTGTACTATCTGTATCAGCAAAATCACTCTCTACACTCACAACCATCCATGTACAATGTACATTATCCTCATACCGTACCGGGTATAGCCAGAAAATTTGGCGGGGAATTAAATTTGGCGGTTTGGTTCTATATTACAACCGCCAAATTAAAATCTGCCAAAATTTTCTATTCGCATATACGTATATGTATGGCGATCACGTACTGAACCGCCAAATTTAAATCTGCCAAATTCTAGCAAAAGGGAATTTGGGCTCAACCGCTAAATTTAATTCCCTCCAATATTCCCGGCTATACGGTAATAATATTATACCAGTGCAGCTGTGACCCCTCCCCTCAAGCTGGTGGTGCCGGCAGTCTGCGGGGTCCTCTTGATGTGGTTGAGGAAATCCATGAAGCGGACAAAGTTAGCGATGAGCTGTTGGGCCTCCCTCGTCGCGGCCAGCTCTCCCTCACCAAACCTGGGCGACTCGTAGGGAAGGAGGAGGTACCGACAACGCCAATACTTCTGAGACTGATGGGAGAGAAAATTTTCAATATAATATAAATTTGTGATGTTTTAATAACATTATTATGTACATGGGCACAGAGAGTATATAAAGCACTTACATGTATAATGTAGCATAATATTATGTATGTATTATGAAATGAAATCAATGGATAGTAGCTTTGAGTACCATAAATGGTCAACAGTTTTCTCTGTGCACGTCTGAGCTAACAAACACATACCTTATAATAATTATAACAACATACAGGTGTGTGTATGTGAGCATATACATGTAAATGTCTAAATACAAATGCATGTCGACACTATGTACCATGTACACTAATATATACACACATACACGAACATGTTTATGATAATGATATCCCCTGCTCCTAACTCTCTAATCAGATAAACACAGGTGTATAAAGCACAAGATTGTTCACCCTCCAAAAGTTTTACACTGCCTTGCACGGTGGACATATCACATGTGCTTAGCTTAACATCTGCGTTTAGTAAGCACCCTCTCAGTGTTCTCCCCAAGCAAAATTCAAGGCACGATAAGAGGGCATGGTGTGGGCGGAGCCTGTAGCCACATCAAAGCTTTGGGTTACCCACATCAAAGGGAATTCTGTGCTGAAGTCTTGTTGGGCCGACATGCCTTAGGTATGCTAGGGAGAACACTAGCCGTCTCTCCTTACTTACCTCCCCTAGTTCCTCAAAGTCCGAGTGTCCGCAGATGTGCTGGTCGAGGTAGTTCCAATTATAGTCCTCCACTCTCGTGTGACGGAACGCCGTGGACATCGACTGGAACCCCGCCCCCAACGCCGTGGGTTCAGAGGTCAAACTACACAGCTGATAGGAGTAGGAGACCTTGTTGGTCGCTTGGTGACCCCTATTCATATGGGGGATAATTAATTGAGATAATAGAACAGCTGCCACCAAACAGTTATTAATATCATAGCTGTAATTATAGGGGCAATGGCTCATCTAAAATACTTCACTGCAATTCAATTAACCTTATTAATTAATCACACAATAATTACGAGTCTTTTATTTCCCCCATCTGGAAGATTTAGAGATAAATTTAATAATTATTCTCACTTGGACTTGTAAATAGAGATGACAAGGTCAGGGTACGCCAGCTCTACTTTGTGAAAGACTCGGCCAAGACTGAACTTTGCCACGATGTCGCCATGACGACGACCCCTCCTGGACTTTGTCTTGGAGTAGATTGCCTCTCTCTGCTCGGTGATGGCTTGGTGGAGAGAGAAGACACTGTCATGGCCGCCAGCCCTCAGCCTCCCCCTCCCCTCTCCTCCCCCTCCTCCGACCAGGCTCTTATCACGAGGTGGGTCGAACACCAACTGAAACCCCTGTGGACGGGGATAAAGACGATAACAGTTATCATAATACAAGTTAGAATACAGTGACACCTGCAATATTGAGTAAATTTGTTTGTGCATTGAAGTTGCAATAATTATTATACATGCCATTATGTATAATTATGCATGTGTATCTACATGTGTACATGTATAGTATAGTATTATTGTAGGAAGTGGTAGTGGTGGATCACTATGCACCTGTGTCAGTCTCTGTGAAATCATTTCTCTGAAAGCCTTAAACGTTGTCATGTGCTGATGGTTCGTTCTCCACGGCAATGTCCTAAGAGTAACCACAGTATTTCCATAGTACATGTATCTCATACACAATGATAATTAAAATTTTCATGACAATTCTCACGTTTTTCCCTCGGGAAATTCCTCCTCCCCATAATTATAGGAGCTGACCACCAATTTGCTGGGGTGCTCGTAATAGTCGTTGAGCAGTTTCTGTTTGGTGGGGAAGTAGTCGGTGGTGATCGGCAGACAAGCCGGCTCCGTTAGCGATTTCCAATCCACTCCGGTCCGTCGAACAGAAGCAAAATCTTCCGCCAGCTTTCTAACATCGACCGGCTGCTTTACTGAACTATTACTGTTAATACTGTCGAGGTGACGGTTGGTCATGGGCGAACCACTCTGCTTCAAGCCTTTTAAAACATTCACATCTAAGCTTTGTACTTGTAGCTTTTCACCAGAGTGCGAGCGACTGTCTCTACTGCTGCTGAATCCGCCGTCCTGGTGGTGGGCAGCCTCTGCTTTATCTCCCGAGCCCCTCCCTCCTCCTCCTCCTCCACCTCCCTCGTCCTGCCCCAGTCTAGAACCAGAGCCACCTCTCTTACCACCACTAGCACCAACGATAGCAGCAGTAGTGGCATTGTCTCTCAGTCTCTCACCACTCCCGCGACTAGAAGGAGTAAAGTCGCTATTTCTTGAAGTGTCGCGATCGCGTTCGTCCAGGGACATCGATCCGTGGCGCATCCTTCGCCGAAGCTGGCTAATATTTCCTTCCTCACCTCCCACAGTCATGTGGATACTGCTCATCGAGCTTTGTCGACTCATATTGCTTGGCGTCTGGCTACCGACGCTCGAAGTTTCAGCCAGTTCCTCCAGGATAGCATGGTGGATTTGAAAGAGAAAGCCTTCCCGGTTTCTTGGAAAAGTGTGCATCCATCTTCTGTGGTAGGCGGTGATCTCGGTGTGCATCTTTGAAGAATCGAAAGGGTTAATGAAAAATCCCCTCCTACGAGGGGCCAAGGGTGTGTTGCTTCCACGAGATCTGGTTCCCCCGGCTCTGGGCGTGGCCAAGCCACGTGCTGACTCAGCACTTCCCGTACGTGTTAGGGAGCCGTAGAGGCTGGAGGAGGGGTTTCTGAAATTAGAGGAAGAGTTTCTAAAGCTTGAGGAGGAGTTCCTGAAGCTCGAGGAAGCCTCAGGATATTCAGAATCAGAACGAACTCGAGCTGGAGAGAGAAAGAGAGAAAATAGGTCAATATATGCAATTGTATATAATATAGCCCACTGTAGCATGGTAAATATTATTACAGTGGCAGGTGCATACCTCTTCTTGATATTATTGGCTGCACAGTTGATGTGAATTCTCTAGCTCTCCACTATAATATAGAAGCAGGACATTAAATTTCATAGGGACCAAAGCTTTTATGGGAGTATTGGAGGTATGGTTTTGGGTGACTGTGTAGCCTCCCTCTCAAACAGGACATGGAATGATTGTCAATAATCAGCGTCACTCACATCGATGCCTCCCGTGCTCCTTGACCCAGGACTGGTACCAGGCACACCAAGACGATCACCAGGGCCATCAAAAGGACTACGGGAAGGAAATGAAAGGATGATCGATCATTAGGGGTAAGAAGTAATGGTACTTACTCTGGGGGAGATTCACCAATCTCAAACTTCACATCAGTGCTGTGATACTGTCAGTGAGTTAAGGATATTACTTTATATTATTTTCTCTCTCCCTCTCCTTTTCTCTCACTTCGCTCACATACACATACGCATGACCTCCCCCCCCCCCCAACCCCTCTTCCCGCTATATACTCTCATTGAGCTCTGATACTGATCCTGCCATGTTCTTCTTCTCCGGACTGTAGTGCTTCATTAGAACACTAGCACCCAAGGACTTTGTACTTGGGCGACTGCTGGCTTTTGCACTCTGAACCCTGGTCATGCTGACTGCCTTGTTTGGTAAGTGGTCGTTAGAGCAGGAAGTAAAGATGACGTCATCGTAGACGTCACTGTCCTGGAGTCGGTCGTCGAGGAGTGTCTTCATTAGCTGAGGGGGCTCTGGGGACCGGGGGGCATGGGGCAGCCGAGGGGCACCTGCCAAATACATGTAACAAGTAAAAAATTTTAAACTAAAATTCATAAAATTTTACGGCACAATACCACCCCCCCATGATTTGGCTAAATTGAAATTCTGAAAATGGGCCAAACCTGAAAAAGAGTTGTAGAGCTTGGTGCCCTTAGTTCTGCGCTCGCCTCTATTAAGGTGAATATTGATCTGGAATGGGGAATCAGAAACAAATTGGAATGAGATATGGATTAATTATTGATGATTGATCCACATACCAAGTGGTCTGAGATTTGTAACTGAGGTCGGAATTGGAACCGGTTCCAGAATCGGAGGGGATTGTAGAAACTGTAGTTGATCCAGTGGGGAATATGGTAGTACTCTTGATCGTCAAATGTAGTGCTCTGATGGAACTATAGGTGGCAAAAGATACAAAAAGTATGTTATAGAGGCTCATTACTACGTGGACTAATCCAATCTTAGTGTTATCGTCGAACTTTTTTCGTAGTACTTCAACAATGGTAACAGCTACTACAGTTTTCGACTGAAGAAGGTCCACGGACCAAAACGTATCAATATTAATTTATCCATTGTTGAAGTACTACGAAAAAAGTTCGACGATAACACTAAGATTGGATACAAAAAGTATTTCTCTTCTCCCCCCTCTCTCTCTCTCTCCCTCCCTCCTCACCCTGAACAGAGGCACAGCGTGTAGAGGTTGTTCCGTGAGGCAGACCAAGTCCACTCCAATACCACCATTGATGATTCTCTCCTTGGTCATCCGCGTCAAATCATGGTCAACCTAGTAAGTCACATGACCATCACATGATCAGCACGATACATTACTCATACTACAGTGTATTGTATTACCTCAAAGACGCCTACTCCTGCTGTCACTATAGCGATTTGCTGTCCAGTCAGCATGAAGTTACAGTCAATATAGCCCTTATCAAACACTAAGATAGAAAAAAGGGGCAAAAAATGAACTCTGTGAATCAACGGCTATGTAGTAAAAACGTAGAGTTACCATTGATGGCAAGATTAATGGCTTCCAACAAATTTCCTTCAGCAGCTGAAGAGATTTTTGTACCTGCTGCACAAATATTATTGCAATCATAATGTAGTGCATATTAATAATATTATTATTGCAGGGGCTTACTCTCTCCTCTGATGCTGTGTAGATTGTCTTTGAGTTGGAGGAAACTTCGTTTTATTTCCGTCACCTTGCCACTCCAGTCGGACACACTCTCAGCCTCTACTATCACTCTGAGAGGGAGGGGGATGGTGGAAGGAGAGAGAGGAAGTATAGCACTGAGTATTAATTTTGACTAGCTGATATATTATATACTACGTACTTATAAAAATCTTCAAAGTAGATGCTCCTCCCATCCTTTAGCATGTGCTGGCAGGTGGAGTTAGGTAGCTCGTCTGAATGAAAAGTACACATCAGGGGTTCATTCAAAAAAAGTTTTTTAATCAAGGGGGGAGTATATTAATATTATTACAATAGTGATGTATCACAAAATTAGTAGGGGCAGTGATGGTTTACAAGGGCCCCCCTCACCTACCAAATGAAGCCCTGTATGCATAATTATGACAATAATTATATTATTGAACTTGACAGACCTAGTTTATCCTTTTGGTAATAGGCCCTCCAGAAGAAAGCCAGAGTCACCTCATGGCTGCAGCCCACCTCACCCCACCGATGAAACAGCTCCTTCAAGAAACCACCAACAAGCTTGTCAAAGTATAGATCACCTATACATATTATTATTGTGATGAAAGAAAACGATACTGTAATCAGGATACCAATACTAATACTCTTAATACCACCAAGAGTAGATCAGCATTAGGCTAGCTCACTATAACATTTGTCCATAATTATAATATTTTATTCACCTGAAGTGTCAAAGTCCCACATCTCAGAGCTGATTTGAATGAGGAGAAACATCTGACAGGACGCAGAACGAAACACAATCTGGTCCAAAGAAAAAACTAAACTAACAACATTCACTTGCATGACCACATAGGACCACACCATCAAGTATATTTTATGTATGACATTGTGTATTTTGCCTTACCCTTGTGTCGTTGACGACGGCACCGCATTGCACCTCCTCTCCCTGAGACCACAGCCCCGACACCTGAGTCCTGATCGTCACAAACTCAAGCTTCTTCGTCAAATAGACACACTTTCCAATCTACAGGAACACACATAATATTATGTACGTGTATGTATTTATATACACCAATGTATTCATACACAAGACGGACAATGAAAATTACAAAATTCGAAGTAATATTGCACACTTATTTTTTCCCTCTCTTCACTTACCAAAGAGCTGGTAAATCTCCACATATCACTCCTAGTAAGGCACTGGTCCTACAGGTATGGTCAGAGTTATATAAACAATATTATTATTATTGTTATGCAATACTTCTGTATGAGCTCTGACTAAACAAACGTTAATGTAGGATGATGTATTTAACAGAGATGGTGTACTATACCATTCTGCCCAAAAGTTCTCTCCCTGATATTATGGAATATCGTTTTTGATATCTGCCTGTGCACGCGGGGGGAGGGGGGTGTGGTACTGACCCTCTCCCATTACATAATGCAACAGGCAACAACCAATCATTAAACCGAGGCAAGCATGCAGGCAAGCAACGTTGGAAAGCAGTTGAACTGCAGATCAATAAAATGATACTATCAAAAAAGGTACATACGTGATTGTTAAGTTTTGTACCTTGAATTTTAGCTCGAGGAGGTCGATGCCCACCTCGTCCTTGTCGACCTTCCTCACGTTGACCTCTTTGACCCCTTCCAGGTTGTAGAGCTGGGCCAGCTCCCTACCCACGCTCAGGGGACCACCTGTGCCATGGAAACACAGGGTGCATGGTTAGCACACATACATGTACGTTCGATCCTTGACTAACATACATGTACACACAACACTGATGTAGCAGCAAAAGTTCACCTTTGGTTTGGATATCTTGTGGCACTGAAGTGATTTGCAGGCATACACATGACCTGGAATGAGGAAAAGGAAAACAATCATTTTACCCAACTAAATTTACCCTACATGAAAATTCAGTATATCTATCTTTTACTACCAATCTCAGATCTAAGGGGGAGGAGCTATCCCACTGCCTGCTCAAGCAAACCTAGCCCCAGTAAAAGGCAAGATTGGGAGCCTGGGGGAAGGGGAGGTGTGTGGGGGGCCGATTTGGGTACATATTACACGTATATGGACATGTACATACTTGTAGATTGCTTCACCAGGTACTGATATCTCTATGATGTCACCCACTGCCACTGGGAACTTGTCCTTGGATACAGCGTCCACGTTCACTATCAGCTCCTCTTCTGTGCGATGGATTGCATGGTGGGCAAATTATTCCAAATAAAGCACACCAACAAGGATATGATAGGGGTGCCTATTGCATGATTAAAGCTAGTAGTTCCCTTACCGCAAAACGTGCGAGGATGTATCCTTAGTTTCATCAGTTTTTGAGCCATGTCATCTGAATAATAATAGAAGAAGCATACCGCACGAGCTCCTTTGTTAAAAAAAATTAACCCATTTACAACTCAAAATGACGTGTACTGTGGGTTAAATTTTAAAACACGTGGCATGCAACAATGGTAGACACTTACGACTTGTTCAGAAAGCTCTCTAGCGGGGCCAAATTTAATAGGAAAAAGCTTCCAAAAGAAATCTCCCCTTTTCAGGTAAGAGTGCTTAAAAATTACGCTGTATCAGATGTATAAATGACATGATTATGATGTAATCAGAGCAGGGAGTCCTCGAGCTCGTCCAAGGATCGTCATGATCCCACTGTGAAGGATGCACTGGACTTCTTTGGGGATGGCCCTTCAATCAGCCCATCTAATATCCACCGTGTGGAGCAGGCCAGTCCATGGCCAGTAACGGACGCCAAGAAGAAGTCTAGAAAAAGAAAACGGAGAGCTTCTGCAACTAGTGACCTGGAAAATGCATCGTCAGCAGAGAGTGGTATGAATGACATCATAGCTATTTTTTTACTCAAACCATATTATGTATATGTATATGGACACAGTGGTATCATCCGATTCAGAGGAGGAACCTGAAATTGATAACCATAGTAGTGATGGAGATCATGATCTTAACGAGCAGGGGCAAGGGGAAGTCGACGAGGATGGTGGCGAAGGGGTGCAGCTGTTTGCGGGACAAGCTCCCCTCGGCCTCGGCTGGAAGAAGGGCGGGACCGTAGCCGACAAGAAGGTGGAGAGAAGGAGACGAAAGAAAAGAAGGAAGAAATTAGACAAGGAGACCAAGGAGACTCTGAGAAGACAAGAGGTAAGCTACACTAGTAAAATTTAATATCACATGTAGGTACATATGTATGTGATTGGCTATCTAATCATGTGCCTATATATAGGCTAATGCATTTCGCAATGCTCACCGTATCTACGTGAGTGGTCCCGATGTCCCTGATGCCGTGGGTAGCTTTGACCAGCTCTCCTCCTCCCCCTCCCCCTACTCCCTCCCTCGCTACATCCTCAGGAACGTGGCGGCCATGGGCTACCACGAGCCTACTCCCATTCAGATGCAGGCAATACCACTAATGCTACATGTGAGTCAACCCTCTTAGGTACTATACGTGCATGAGAGAGAGAGAGAGATGGAGCTTCTACATTTTTAGGATCGTGAAGTCCTTGCCTGTGCACCTACTGGTTCTGGAAAAACAGCTGCCTTCATCATACCAATTCTAGCCAAACTGAAGGTATGCAACCAAGAATTTTTTTTCACTTTAAGGTGGCTTCAAGCAGATGTAAATGCATAATTATGTTACTGTAGAAGCCACAAAAGTGTGGATTCCGGGCAGTGGTTGTCTCGCCGACTCGTGAGCTGGCACAGCAGACTTACAGGGAGTTTGTCCGTCTGAGTGCAGGGTCGGGGTTCAAGATTCACGTCCTCACCAAAGCCAAGGCAAACGCCAATACATTTGGTTCACAGTCCTCGCAGCGATTTGGTGAGACATCAAAAACAGCAAAAGAACTTATAAAATTTTATTTTTATTGTTTTTAGACATCTTGGTGACGACCCCCAATAGACTGGTACACATGCTATCCCTACAACCACCTGCCATTCAGCTGCACAAGTAAGCTTTTGTGTGATAGAACAGGCTGAGAAAGATGAATCATTTCTTTCTTATCTGGTTGCAGTGTGGAGTGGCTAATTCTTGATGAAGCCGATAAGCTATTTGAGGACGGCACGCTCGGCTTCAGGGACCAGGTGGCACAGATATACGCGTCATGTGACCACCCAGACGTCAGACACGCCCTCTTTAGTGCCACCTTAGCCTCAGGTGTCGAAGAGTTCTGCCACACCCACCTCGATAATCCAGTCAGAATCATCATTGGCCTACCGTAAGGACTGAAGGATGGTATTTCTTACTAGCTATGTGTAAAGTGAAGCGTCCCCACCTCACTCTCCCCTTCTGTACATGTACAATTTTGTTAGAAATTCTGCGACAGAAACAGTAAAACAAGAGCTACTCTTTGTCGGGCAGGAGAGTGGAAAAATGATAGCCATTCGAGATATCATACGAAAGGTAAACCACTTTTCTCTTGTCGCGCACTACCTTACCTCATTTCTGTGATAATTGGCAGGGTTTTACCCCTCCCGTGCTGGTGTTTGTCCAGAGCATAGAGCGAGCTAAGGAGCTGTTTCACGAGCTCATCTATGACGGATTGAATGTTGATGTCATACACTCGGAGAGAACGCAAGCTCAGAGAGACAATATCGTAAGGTGCTTCAGATCGGGAAAGGTACGCCCCTATAATTACTGGTAGATTGGTATTGAATTTGTACATGGGATGTTATAATAAGGAGTTCCATTCCCATTCTGTTTCTGTTTCCAGATTTGGATCCTGATCTGCACAGACTTAATGGGCAGGGGCATTGACTTCAAAGGGGTGAATGTTGTCATCAATTATGACTTCCCACCGACAGCTGTCAGCTACATCCACAGAATAGGTATATTCAGTTGGAGGATATCGATAATAAGCAGCTACCCTACATGTATGTCACAGATTATACTAAACTACAGGTAGAACTGGTCGGGCTGGACGGGAGGGTCAAGCCATCACTTTCTTCACTGAAGACGATGCCGTCAACCTCAGGAGGTATGTATTATATACTGATATTATGGAAGAATATTGATTCGTTAATTTTTATAATAATAATATTATTATTATGATCATATGATAATTATTATTAGTATAGCGAATGTGATGCAGAGCTCCGGCTGTGATGTGCCTTACTGGATGCTCCAGCTCAAAAAACCATCCAAGTAGGGACAATGGCATGATGAAAAAATATGTATTTTTTCAAAAAATATTATTGAATTTCTTCACTCAGAAACACACGTAAAAAGCTCTCCAAGAAGCCAGTGGTTCGAAAGAGTATCAAGACAGCTTCAAGGTACGACCTTCAGCGGGGAAGGAAGAGGAGAGAGATGATAGCAGCTAGCAGGAAAAGAAAATCAACTCAAACATGAACTACGTATGATAATAATTATTATGCTGTACCATGATACACATGAGCAGAGCTGTACATTTCATGCACCGTGAATGCATATATTTAAACCAGAATCTGATAATTATTATTAAATTTTAGTCACTGTCAAAAGAGTACCGTGAAAGGAAAGAATGTTGTCTGATTAAACTCTCGACCTTTTCCCTTGTGCTAGGCGGCCAAATGACCAGTTCCCTTGTGTTGGATACGGTCTTAAACACCTTATCTGCACAAGCTTTGAGATATTTCTGGGAGCAGTCAACTTCTAAAAATGTACAAATCCTATTTATTGTTGACATAGGATCTTTCACTAGGTCACCATTGTGTAGCTCAAGAACATTTTCTTCTCCAATTAACCGAATTATGTCCCGATTTCCAAACGCCAGCCGAGTGATGGATTTTGTGCGTGACTCGAGCAGAGTTTGGTTATTCAATCGAGAAGCCTCGAATTCTTCCAGTCTCCCAGCAGCCTTCAGATCACCAAGCTTTTTCTTAAAATTCGACACAAATATAGCCTGCCTAATGCCCGTTTCTTGTCTCCGCCTCTTGCCTTCTGAGTACAAAGCATCCGTGGCAATCATATCAAACGGATTTCTCACCACATGTAGCGCCTTCACTGGTATGCCAACAGTTCTCTTAAGATCGGCTAAATACGCCTCGAAGTCGTTCGGCGAGCCAGTGTAGACTGACGTGGTCATTCCTCCACTTTTATCCCCAATGACACGAATGTAGCCATCATATCTCCCCTGCCACTGGTGGTCAATGGTAAGTGTGTAGTTTTTATTTTTCAACTGCCCACTTCTCCACCCATGGTCCGCATCAGCATAGCTGTCCCAGTAGAGGTTATTAAAGAGTACGGATTTCATTTTGAGCGAGTTGTGGTGGTCCTTGAAATGTTTATGTTCGTCTTCCAGCTGTTTCCATTTAGTGAAGAGCATGAATTCATGGGCAATGATCATGTGAGGGTGAGCATCCATGAAGCTACCAATGATGCTGTGACCACTTCTCTGGTAACCGATAAAAAATACGAATTTTTCAACTCGGTCAATTACGTCTGGTGGAAGATTAGGTCGTATACGTGAACCTGCATCCTGTTTCACACCTCCTCCCAACAGTGAAGGATCATTTGGTACCTTCTCTTTATGAGCAGATTTCACTGAAGTTGTGGCCATATCACGGCTTTTCTGGGGCGGCTTTTTCTTTTTTGATTCTTTTGAGGCATCCACTTTCGATATTCCTGCTTTATCTGGAAGCCTACTACCATCGTTTCTAGCATTTTCAATGCCTGGAGATTTAAGAGGAGTACGTTGAATAAGTGGATGATTTACTGCAAGGGATGGGCCTTTCAAGTTGGGAAATTCAGACTTGGACACGAATTTTGATTGATCAGTGAACATCCATACGATTAATGCTACTCCCAGAATAGCTGCTAGTGTCAGGCTTTTCTTCCAGCCTGGAATTCTTCGCCCGAAGCTGAAAAAAGACCTTAGCATGGCTCATTACTCATGATTATTAAACCACACCCTCCATCATAGTAAAGTAAACGCCCATCGTTGAGTTTTACGCATGCGCAATTGGTTTGGATCGACCCTGTACCGTTTCCCTATAATCATGATCGAAGCAACAATAATCTAGCCATCATCATCATCGGTGAAAGAGTACCTATGAAAAAAGGAATACGTTTCTATTATTTTCTGGACCATACTCTGCAGTCTCTTTGTCCATATAATCAGTTCTCTTGACTTGTAGACACTCTTGAAGACCTTAGTGCTGCAGGCCTGGAGGTAGTCTGGTGCACAATCGACTTCAAGAAATGCACAAATCTTAGTCAGTGTTGATTCAGGGTCCCTCACTAACTCCATATTGTGGATCTCCAGTACATTACTTGGTCCCACAAGATCAGTGATTTCTACGACGGCCTTGGATTCATTATCCAGCTGAATGATTCTTCCTTCTAGTGTCATTTCGTCATCAAATCTTGCCTTCATAAACTCTTTACCCTGCAATCTACTCATCCGATCTTTAAATGAGGACACATATTTTTCCTGAGTAATATTACGAGATTGTCTCCCTATCTTATAGAGGGTGCTTGTTGCCACAATATCGTAAGGATTTCTCACGCAGTAAATGACCTTAATTGGAATTCCAATAGTCTTCTGTAGTTGTTCGTATTGTGCTTTAAAGTCCTCTGGTGAGTAAATATAGACTGCACTTGTTGCTCCTCCACTCTTATCCCCTATCACACTGATATATCTGTTATATCTCCCTTGCCATAGTGATTCTATATTGAGCGTGTAGTTCTTCCGATCGGTATCTTTGTTTCTCCATCCTGACGTCAAGTCATACACACTTTTACTATACAGGGCATTGAAGAGGTCTGCTTTGCTGGATAATTCCAATGATTTTATGTTCAGTTGTTTAAAAAGCATGAACTCGTGAGCTATGACCATGTGGGGGTGGGCATCCATGAAGCTACCAATGATGCTGTGACCGCTTCTAGGATGTCCAACAAAGAATACAAACTTCTTTATTTTGTTGATGACATCTTCAGGTAAATCCAGCATTGGTTTTGAGCTTGCTCTTTCTGCAAGGCTATTTTTTCTCACTTTTTGATGAACCACTTTGGACTTATCAGATTCCTGATTGGAGGCTAGCTCATGTAAATCTGGTGGGTAGCTGATGATCAGCACGATGCCCAAGGTCACCAATAAAAATAGGGAGATATTCTTATAATATTTGATGGTGCCCATCATCAGATCTAGAGTTTTGGTGGCACAGGTAGCTTCAGCAATAATTTATGCAAAATTCCATACATAGCTCTGTTACTATGCTGGATCAATTTGCTATAATAAGAGCAATGTGAATATCGATGGTGACGTCATGCACAATCATTGCGCATGCGTAATAGGGAAAATGTGACATCTAAAAGATGCTGACGTTAGCATGTGAATGTAATGTACTGCTATGGTGGCAAAAGTTAGGGACTTTTATCGATAGGAAAGCGGTGGGGGTTACTTTCTTTGAGAACGAAAATCCTCTACAGGAAGTGGAGAAGCCATGGCGTCTGTCTCCGGCGGACTTGGGGACATTCTCTCGCTGGCCTTGAAGAAAACAGGTGTACCGTCAGCTCAGTCCTCGTCAGCGCGCCCGTTCGAGCCGAGTTCCGTTTTGAACGAAGCGGCCGGAGCTATCAACGACTCGCTTCTCTCGAGCGACCTCAACACGCTCACACAGGGTTTGTTCTCGGATTTGGCCTCCGCAAAGGTGCCTTCTTCAAGTTCACAAAACTCGACAAACACAGAAAGTAACTTTTCTGAAAGTGTCGTACCCAGTGTACAAGCTTCGCCGCCAAGAAACGGCACGGTACAAGTCCACACGCCGATAAGTAGCGTGGCGAGGCCCCTGTCTATGCCCGTATTGGTTAAACTACCTTCATCTACGCCCGAACAATCGACTTCATACCCCCAAAATTCGATTCAACCGACCCGACCCGGACCCGTATCTACTCCCAGCGCTAGTACCCCGACAATAAGTGTCAGTGGTGGATTTTCTGGAGTAAGTGGTGGTACACAGCCGATTGCCTCTTCTTCAAGCTTTGGCTCTCCTCAGGGGGAAGCTCCTTCATTGACTCGCAATAATTCAAATCAAGCTATCAAGGCTGAGAGAGCTGATGTGGTAGACCAGTACGACTACACCAGCGTGCTACACGGTGACAATATCGACCTGGCCAGTTTAGACGAATTTCTAGCCACCGATCCGATGGATATGCCCCCTCCACCGCCTCCCCCCGCACCCTCCGTCCCCGTCTATCAAAATCACCAGTTCCCCCCTGCCTATTCATCATCCCCGGCTCACCAACTACACCAACAACAACAACAACATGCCCCCGTGGCGATAAACGACGATAACGGTCAACAAGGCTTACTCTACTCTCAGTCGGGTGTACCCAATCACCAGGGACCGGCATTAATCAACTCGGGGCCTACTAATACCAACAATATCGCTGTGTCACCCTATGCTAACGCTGTCCCCCATGCTCAGCAACAACACCAGTATCACCAAAGTCATCATCTTCATCAGCCTCAGGCTAACATGACTACTCCTACTCAGTACGCTGCCACTGGGGTCCAGCATCAACAGCCTGCAGTGATGGCGGCTCAGTCTTATCAAGGTCAAGGAGCGATACTATCTTCACCACCACAGTCTCACACCCAACAGCAACAACAGCAGATGGTGATTGTCACATGTGCCCCATCCATCAATTCAATTGGCGCAGGTGGTGGTGGTGGTGGTGACCACTTTCAGTCTATGTCTACGGTCTCGAATATGCCAATGGCTACCGATCTTTCCAACATTTTGCCGCCCGAGTCGTCCATATTTCCCTCCCTCGGGACCAACGGCAGCAGCAGTGGGTCTAGCTTTGAGATGCCCTCTCTCTCGGGAGAAGATATCAGTAATATTCTGGATCTCGACATGGACGGAGGTGATTTGCCCTTTGACCTTGACCAATTCAATTTTGACAGCGGCAGCGGCGGTGGTGGGAACGTGATGACCTCTGACCCCTTTTCATCGTTAGGGATGACCCCCTCGACCGACCTCATCCAGCCGTCCAATACGGTGCGTCTGAACGGATCCTCGCTAGTAAATTCCTCGATGGGGTCTGCTGTCAATGCTCCTCAGATGAACTATGGTAGCACGCCCAGGCCTTCTGCGTATAACACTGCTCTTCAGCGACAGCAACAGCTACAGCAGCAACAAGCCATGAGGAAGCTCAGTATGCAAGGCACAATGTTCAGAAGGGGAAGTCCGACTCCGTCAAGAATGACCAACCCGAGGGCACGGAACGTGGGAACGGCACGAGACGCCATCCCCATGCCTTCAGAACCAATGGTAAGCAATGCTCGATTTGTTTGGCTACATATTATGTGCATTGAATGTATACGCACTTGAGAGAGAGAGAGAGAGAGAGACAGAGAGAGAGAGGGGGAGAGGGAGGGAGGGAGGGGTGGGGGGAGAGACGAAGAGTCTGTCTGTCTGTAAGTTTGTATTAGTGAATGAATGGGAATGGGGGAAATTTGTATAAAAAATTGTGTATAATTTGATTGGACGAAACTACTAGCCGTGTCTAATTATAGCAGGGTAAGGGGCTACTACTACTATACTATAGGGTTGGTGGTATGCCACATATACATAATAATAATATACATAAGTGCTACACCTTCTCTGTGAATAGGATAATTGACATTGCGTGACTAGCGGGCTGATAATTGATGTCTAAGGGAGTGTGATATTACCCTATTAGTGAGGGGCGTAGTGGCTTGGTATGGACTCGTAGCTGCCTCTTGCGTGCATTCATGTGTGCCTTGTATGCTTGCTTGCTTGCTTGCGTGACCTTAGCTTGGTATACAATGCCATGCATCCCTACACTAATGGTATACAATCATTTATGGTATTGCATCACCACTGTTGTATGCACATGCTTGCCCCCCCCCCCCCCCCCCAGGATCGATCAGCTATAGCTGGTTTAACCTACATGTATTCTCTTGGGTATTTTTGTAGAAACTCGGCACCTCTAATTATTCGACCCCCTTTACCTTCCAGATAAGCTTCATGCTTGCAACAGATAGGCTTCATGCTTGCAACAGATGCACCTTGTGCAATAACTGCAATAAAGCCATGGTTTTGACACAGGCTACTGACATCAGCATTCAATGTGCTTAGGTCATGATGGATCAGCATGTTGTAAGAGTCAATTATTTTTCAGCGAAGTATTCTGAAACTCTTTAACAACCTGCTGTCTATGGGAGGGGCCCGAGATATGGGTGTGGTGCACTGCTATTTACATTAATCAGTAGAGGGGAGCCCCAGCTTTGATTGGCTTTAGATTAACCACAAACTACATAGTACTACTATAGTGTGGGTTTGATGTACACAGATTTGACTGTTCAGGGTAATTGTTATCGTACATGTACATGTAGAGTGCAAGCTAGCAACAACTTGAAACTTTCCCTGTAAGCTTTCAAAAATAGAATTTTAATTGTGGATGATCAGCCTCCTGCCATTATGATTTTGATTAAGGGTTTTGTTATGCTCTGCTTGCATTTCTTCTCTCCTATACCCTAATGATTGCCATATATGGAAGTAGCTAGGTTTGACTGATGTACCACTGTGTAGGAGGAGGGAATTATACTTGGCCTAATTGATGTGTCTAGGAAGGGTAGGCCCCTTATAATCAGCTCTGCTAATTAGAAGCGCAATCTGGGTGGATGCATGGGCTGATGAGTTGGGTTTGCTTGATCAGGTGAATGGAATGAGGGGAATCCCCTGGTACTGCCCCCTCATTTGGATTGTTTACATACATCTATGGTGCACTTCACTCCCTATTAGGGTGTATCAGGATAATGGTGTTCCATGTACAGCTTTTGCTCCCTTACAATAATATTATTGGTCTTGTGAGTGTACTGTGGTACTGCTTGGTGCAAATAGAGTAAGCACCAAAGAGTGTTGAACTTTCAATGCAGAATTATCAGGACTGATAATTCAATACAGAAGGTTGGATTGTTTGGGGGGGGGGGGGGTACCTGGCTGTGGGAAAGGTTGGATAGCTCTCATGATATAACTAGTGAGGTTCCCATCATTTGTGGTTGACAAGGATAAAGTGTTAGTGCACTGTCATCTTCATCTCTCTCTCTTTCTCTCTCTCTCTCTCCCTCCCTCCCTCCCTCTCTGCACTAGGAGAAAGATGCTGATGATGAAGATGATGATGAAGATGATCAGGTCGGAGCAGCTGACACTTATGCCAACTACAAACCTGCAAAATGTAAGATTAATAACTGTCCCCCCCCCTCACCCTTCACCTTTATCAAACTGTTTTGTTTTGAGAATTTCCCACAACTTTCTCACAATCTTCATACAGTCAAAAGATAATGAAATACACTGTACATTGTCCATGTATAGTGTACGATATCACTGTTAGCAATATTATTTTATTCATGCGCAAAGTTTTCACTTTCTGTTTATCTTTTGATGTAGTGATGCTCGGAAAGGATCACCCAGACCCAGTGGTGGAGTCAAGGTAGGCTGTGCAATAATAATAATAATAATTATATAAATTATTATGAATACTACAGTTGCAAATCTGATCCCTTGCATAAACTACACAAAGTACATTGTGTAATGTAGTTTCAATTTGATTGTGTAGAATAATAATAATAATAGGGGCCTCCCAGCCTTGTACTTTTTGTGTACCCTGAGGTATGGAATTCCCATGAGTATGCTGACTTAGTTCGACCACTTCTATACAAGGTAATAAAGATAATTATTATTACTGTAGTATAGTGGTTTCAGTTTGACTTAAATATCCCAAGCCAAGGAATTTAATAGGCTCGTCCCAAACTCCCTCTCTGGTGGGAGAGATGTTGGAAAGAATCCAGGAGGTGGTCAATGCTAAGAAAAATAATAAGATTTATCTATTTTGAATATTTTCAGCAGTACCCCTAGTCCTCTGGCAGATGCTTTGAATATTTTCAGCCTGAGCTGTAATCATCCATGCTGTGATTTATAGCATCACTGTATGTGTGTATGGGCTTTTGGCTTATGTATACTTTCAATATGTCCATATTATAGTATTCATTGGTTTTCCTAGAAGTGCTCCAGGATGCTGTGCACATGTACATGTATGGTGCATGTTGGTTAGGTTAGGGCTAGGACTGACTGAGCTGAAGTTATTGCCTGCCCTGCCTGGGTGATTATTCTCCTGGGATTTGTTGCTTCATGTGATTTCTGGGAAAAGTGGAGTGATTGAAAGTCCAGGGGATGGGAAATTGCTGAGTTGTGTCCCTGTGTGGTTGTTTTGGGAGGGGGGAGGGGGTTGTGCAGCATAGTACATGTACTGTAGACTGTGGATAGAAGGAAGTGCTAAATTATGTGCCATATGGGTATGTACAGGGAGCTGGTGCTGGCACTAAAGCTTCATAATTTCCTTGTGATAGTTTTTCCACAGCTTATTGATTTCTAATTAATGGGTACGGCCCCTCCCTTCCCAAATGCCGCATGAACGTGCAAAAAGCTGCTTACAGAATGTGTAGTAATTGTCATGCACACACACACACACACACACACATACCCACAGCTCCCTATCCAGCGTAGAGCCTCCTAAGGTGTGGTTTGACCTCAAACTGCCGGCCCCAGTGATAGACGAGGTGAGACTGTCCTCTCTCCAGCTTGAGGCTGTGGTCTATGCCTGCCAGCAGCACAAGAACATACTGGCAGATGGATCCAGGGGAGGATACCTTGTTGGTAAGTCAAGTTCTGAGAGAGAGAGAGAGAGAGAGAGAGAAGGTGGAGGATTTGAAAGGAGGAGGACATCTGCTAATTAGTTGATGGCTAGTGGGAGAAGCTTCCTTGTTGACAGTGACATTTGAAGCACACTACACGTGAATGTGGTAAGGAAGAGAAGGCTAGCTAGAGTCTAGGGAGAAATAACCATTATGTATGAGGGTGCAGCAGTGGAGGAAGGGTTGGTTTGGTCTAGCTTTCAAAAAGGAAGTGGTACAGCTCTCTCCTGCCAAAACATGTGTGTGATATGATGTAATAATATCTTGCTGTTAAGATCATGCATAGGCAGATGCCATGTGACATGCATGTACATGTAGGCATGCATGTTATGTACATGCTGCAGATTTCTCTCTCCAGTAATCCCAAGCTGTGCTGCAGAGATGTTTGTACCTTGTCAAGTTATGCATATGCCTGCCATTTGTTTTGGCTTGCTGCGTATATACATGTATCTCCAGAAATGCATGGCCAGGGATTTATGATCGGATATGTTTTACAAATATTATGTGTTCCATTCGTGTTTCTGCACCTTGGAAAAAGAAGGTTGATAAATAGGGCTATAGAATGTTGGACAGCTTTTGTGTGAATCAATGATTTGTACATCCGTATTGTATATGTTTTGCTACTACAAATCTACAAGTTTACTAGATAGTACAAGATAGAGGGGGCAACCCAATGCATCACCCTAGTAATTATAGTAATAATAATTGTTATTCTGGTGATTGTTGTAGGTGATGGCGCTGGTGTGGGTAAGGGTAGAACCATCGCTGGTATTATCTATCAAAACTACTTGGAAGGGAGAAAGAAAGCACTATGGTAAGATTGACTGTCACTGCATGCAGTGGTCTTGCATTGCTCTGGCAGTATATACATATATGCATCTATCTATGTATGTTTGTGGGATGTAGTGTTGAACATACTTCACTGAGTGTTAATTTTTTTTGTACAGGCTGAGTGTCTCGAACGACTTAAAATTTGATGCGCTAAGGTAAATAGAGGTGCATAATGCATAGGTGTAAGGCCCTAGAATGACTAGTGCATTAGAAGTTTGTTTATACATGTGGCCGAGATAGCTCAGTTGGGAGAGCGTTAGACTGAAGATCTAAAGGTCCCTGGTTCGATCCCGGGTCTCGGCAGTTCCTTTTTCTTTTTTCCCTTCATAACTATACCGGAGTTTATTTTCTTTTTTTCCCCTCCACCATAACATCTCTTTTTCTTTTTTTTTCCTCCACCATAACTTTTTTTTCCTCATCCACCATAATTATACAGAAGTTCCTCTTTTTCCCTCCACCACAACATTTCTTTTTCTATACGGGAATTTTTTTTTCTTTTTTTCCCTCCACCATAACTTTACAGTACATGTACATATCATTTTTTTTTCTTACATAACATTTTTTTCTCAACATCTGTAGAGATCTGAGAGACTTGGGAGCAACCAACATCAAAGTCTACTCCCTAAACAAGGTAAGTACAATCTTTTGCTGGTCCTTATTTATTGGTGATAATCTTTGTTGTCTTCAACCCTCCCCCTCCCCCTGCCTGGCAGTTTCGCTATGGCAAAATCAGTGGGAAGCGGAATGGCCGTGTGAGAAAGGGAGTCATCTTTGCCACCTACTCCTCTCTGATTGGAGAGAGCTCCAGCGGAGGCAAGTACAGAACACGACTGAACCAGCTGCTGCACTGGCTGGGATCACACTTTGAAGGAGTCGTATCCTGATCATTAATTTTTTGTTTTTAGCTGTGTAGGGTATGTTATGTAAATGCCGTAGTTAATTGAATACAACGCATGATCCAAGAAATTAGCGTTTTACGAATTCTCATAACACTTATGTATGGAGCGATTGACGACCTATACCAGAAAAACGTGCGTTTTTCAATTATTTTCCATGCGTTGTATTAGATTAAGTACGGTAGAGGGGGAGGGAGAGAGAGAGAAGCAAAAGCTTAAGAATAACTCTTCCCTAACTCAGTACTCAACAGATAGTGTTTGATGAGTGTCACAAAGCCAAGAACCTTGTTCCCTCAGGTTCTGGCAAGCCGAGCAAGACAGGTCTCACCGTTCTCCAGCTTCAGAAGAAGCTCCCCAAAGCTCGGATTGTCTACTGCAGTGCCACTGGTGCCTCTGAGCCTAAGAACATGGCCTACATGTCTAGGCTGGGCATTTGGGGTACTGGGACACAGTTCCCAACATTTCAAGACTTCATCAAAGCAGTCGAGAGAAGGTAAGACTGCCAAAATAAAAAGCCTAATTCTACATTTTTTACCTGGTTTAGCAGACTATCAATGTGAGATTTGTAGTATTGCTCATTCCCAATCCAACATGGTTTAGTATTGATATCATAATGATGTAATAATGTTTGGTAATCCTCTACGTCACAGAGGTGTTGGCGCTATGGAGCTTGTTGCCATGGATATGAAGCTGCGGGGGATGTACACTGCCAGGCAGCTCAGCTTTCAAGGAGTCAGCTTCTCCATATCTGAAGTTGAACTGCCGGACAAATTCATCGAGGCTTATGATGCATCCGTGGAATTGGTATGAGAATAAAAAAACTTGACCACATCCCCAGTAGCTGCGTAGTTCTAATGGTGCACATGGTAAAGGTCGTCAATATAGTACGTAAATTTCTAATGGATATATACACCAGTGCACAACTTCTATAAGGCATGAGAATCTATCAAAAAGATTTATGCATGTGTAGACTTGGGCTCAAAAGAGAGTATACCTTTTTATCAGTAAAACTAGTCAGAAATTCCAATTATTCACTTTGATGTACACTGCTACAGTGGAATGAGTCTCACCGCCTGTTCAAGGAGGCGTCTGAGCTGATGGGTTTCGACAAGCAGCAGCTGAAGACCATGTGGGGTCAGTTCTGGGCCTCCCACCAGCGATTCTTCAAGTACATGTGCATCGCGGCGAAGGTGCCAGAGGTCATCAAGCTGGCAAAGAAGGCTCTGCTGGACGGCAAGTGTGTCGTGATTGGTCTCCAGTCGACGGGAGAGGCACGGACGCTCGAACAGCTCGAGAGAAACTCGGGAGAACTAACTGGCTTCATCTCAACAGCAAAGTGAGTGCAAGAGATCTCCGGGGAATGTATGTGTCTTGTAGCGCACGTGTACTTGTACATGTACAGTGTATATTGTGTACATTGGATGTGTGTCAAGGTGATTTTATAGTACATGCACTTGACATAATTTATGTACATTATAGAATACAGACACATGTATGCATACATGGACAGGTGCACAGAATAGTTTAGGCTTTGGGAGCTTACACAATGTAGCTAGATGACATACTAGAATATGTGTGATAATTTGGCAGGTATCTGACTGCTTTAAAATAACCAGCATTCCTTGATTGTGAAGTTAGTGTCTTTCCTTCCTGCCTGCCTGTGACAATGTCCTCACAGCATCCATTACATCACCTGACCCCGTTTCCTGACCGCATGCCCATAACTGGCTTGTTTACACAGTACTCTTTCTTATGCATGTGATATGCCTCTAAGGGGTATTATCCTGTCGTTTTGGAAAATAATATTATTCCTTAGTCACAGAATCTACAGGACCTGGTACATGATATGAGTTATTGATCCATCATAATGACATTGTATATGTGTACATGTGTATGTGTAAGACTTTTGTCTACTAATTTCTGTACCCTGCCATTTTGGAAAGTAATATTATTCCTTATTCACAGAATTTGTACATGTAGTTATTGATCCATCATAATGTATGTGTGTGTACACATATTTTGTGTAAGATTTATGTCTGCTAATTTTCTGTATACTGAAATGTGATCTTGAGTGAGTTATCTTTCTACTCTTTCAGGGGTGTTTTGGAGACCCTCATTCGTCGTCACTTCCCCGCCCCAGTCTCCGCGCTGGCCAGCATCAACTGGAGCCTGCTGGACAACGACCCCACCCTCCCTCGCAGCTGCCGGAAGAGAAAGCGAGCCGTCCGTCGTCCCCGCATGACCACATTTCAGGACGATACAATGATGTCGGACAGCGATGATTCGTCGAGCCCTGGTGGTAGCGATTCGGCCGTGGAGAGTTCTAGCGATGATGAGAATGACAAAGGAGAGACGTCTGACGATTCTGACTCGGACTCGTCCTCTGGGGGGAAGAGCAGCAGCCTCGACAGCGACAAGGAGGACTTTAACCCCTTCGGATCCAGTGGTGAGTCATGTAAAGTAGTTATGTACTCAATACCACGATACACATCATGTAGGTGTTGCTATGTAATATTATTGCTTTCTATTAACTTCTATAACAGGGATGCTTCATAGTTTCATAGTTGGGGCTGATATTGTAATATCAAACATGAGATTTGCCCTCCCTCCCCCCCTTCCCTCCCAAAATCTCCAAAATATCATATTTGTGTCCCAAACCTTTGTTTCGTTTTTTTTTTAATTCCCGTTGCATTACCTTTCAGCTGCAGAGCCATGGTTGCAGCCAAAGAAGAAGAGTAAGAAGCGAAAGCTGAGCCCGTCGGCCACGCCTCCAAAGAAGAAGAAGAAAAAGAGAAACTACTCCATCAAGCCTCCTCCCACCTCCAGCAAGAGGGGGAAGACAAAGACTGGATTCAACTCAAAAAGCCTACAGTTCGAACCAGGTAGGCTACTGATAAATTTACTCTAAGATTCCAAATTTATTTACATGGAGGAATAATTAGTATGACTAATTCATATCCTTTATCCTTTTCAGTTCAATCTCCGAGTGATTATCTAAACAAGAAGCCACAGCCTCCTGTACTAGACCGGAGACAGTCCATTGCCGTGGTGGAGGGTATCACTAATCACAGGGTCATCCCCTCTCCCACCGGCACTGGCTCTGGCCCCACGTCCTCCCGTCCCACGCCGACCCCTACTCCCCCTCCCCCCGGCCCTCCGCACAGCCACCTCCTGGAGAGGAAGTACAGCCTCCAGGTGACGGGGGTAGGGGAGGGACAAAGCCTCGTTGATGCCATGAGTGCCAGGAGCTCCCCCGGACTCAGTGACATGGCTATGTCACAGGATGCATTAGTCAGATCAGTAAGTGATGAAATTTCTTTGATGACATTTAATTAGTGTTTAGCTGACTCAGCAAAATTATTATTTTTTGGCTGACTCAGCAAATCTAACTACGTAAATAGCTTTCAAACAGCACATGTGGTATGTGCTTCAGAACATTATTCATCTTCTAATGAGCCAATTTCACCCATAAAATTCCTCGCAGATGAAAGACGATTTGCTTCGTAAGCTGGATGTGCTAGCCCCTCACCTGCCCACCAACACTCTGGATGAATTGGTTGAGGGACTCGGAGGACCGGACAAGGTGGCCGAGATGACAGGTAGGCGGGGCCGAGTGGTGAGCCTGCCAAACGGCTCTGTCCAGTACCAGCTCCGCAGTGAGGCAGACGTCCCCATGGAGATGCTCAATATCGAGGAGAAGAACCGATTCATGGCTGGAGAAAAGGTCAGTTTTTAACAAAGTATATTACCGTAGATCGCGAAATTTTTACCGTTAAAATATTTTCATCGACGACCTTTCCGACGATAACTAAACACGCGAAATATTTTGTGGGCGTTAGTTAATACAATAATGTGTGTGCAACGAAAGCTAGACTACGCAAAACATTAACAACCGAAATATTTTACTGGTGAAATTATCGGTATACCCTAAATCCTTGTTTTCAAACTTCATTGGAGCAACCCCATACACATTATTGAATTTGCATAGAACTATGAGAATATGTATGTTTCTGTATCCCCTATCCCTCAGGATGTGGCCATCATTTCAGAGGCAGCTAGTTCAGGGATCTCTCTCCAGGCTGACAAAAGAGTCCAGGTTTGTATACTAGTAGTATACAGAGATACACTAAAAGAGAATTTTATAAACCACCATGATCCATCCCTCCCTGTCCCTATAGAACAAGAAGAGGAGGGTTCACATCACCCTTGAGCTGCCCTGGAGTGCTGACAGGGCCATCCAGCAGTTTGGTAAGTGCAGTGCATGTCCAAATTTAATATTTTTATGTGAGGGATTGGAGATTGCATCGAGTATGAGCTATTTTCACAAAGGAAATGTGAATTATGTCAACTAATTGTGCATGCACACACGTACCATGTACATACTTAATATCCATGCTGTAACATAAGGAATTAGCATTCTATATATTATGAATTCTCATAATGTATATATGAGTGATTGACGACCTTTACCAGAAAAGCATGCGTTTTCAAAATTGAAACTACTTTTCCATACGTTGTATTAGATTTAAGTATGGTATTACTCTGTATTCAGGTCGCACCCATCGCTCAAACCAGGTGAGTGCCCCAGAGTACATCTTCCTCATCTCGGCTCTCTCTGGGGAGCAGAGGTTTGCCAGCATCGTGGCCAAGCGGCTGGAGAGCCTGGGAGCTCTCACCCACGGGGATCGAAGAGCCACGGAGTCCAGAGACCTATCGAAGTACAACCTGGACACCAAGTTTGGCCACCAAGCACTGGAGACCACACTCAAGTCCATCGCTGGGCTGGCACAGCCATGGGTCAAGTCTGAGGAATACACGGAGGAGTTCTTTAAGAGTATGTTATCAAGAGTCGTGTGAAGGAGGGAGGATAATTATTAAAGGATAGCTAATTTTGGTGTATGTATTAATTTCAACTTTAGATACACCTCTCTCCCTATCTTATGATGCATTTATCACAAATACGGGACTCTATGTACATATGCACATGCATGTATGTATACAAAATTGTTACATACAATACTCTTCCCCAGAGTGTCAGACAGCTCTGATTGGAGCCGGCCTGGTGTCTCCTCAGGGAACATCACACAACCTCACCGTCGAGAAAGACGCTCTAAACATGTCTCGATTCCTCAACCGAATCCTTGGCCTTCCGGTCAAACTCCAGAACCAGCTGTTCTCCTACTTCACAGACACTCTGGCGGCCGTCTGCCAGCAAGCTAAGAAACTTGGCAAGTGGGACGGAGGGATTCAGGACTTTGGAGCTCAGGGAGATAGGGTGGAGGTCATCGAGACAAAAGAGTATATCGGAGATCCCGCCTTCTGCACTGCTACCACACAGCTAATGAAGGTTAGTGGGAATCAGTTATGCATGGGAAGATTTTTATATTCAGAGTATTTTAATCACCGTTATTAGGTGAAGGTTGAGAGAGGTATTTCGTTCAAAGAAGCTCTCCAGAAGATGAACACGGACTACCTCCCTGGGGACGGCTTCTGCATTTCAAACAAGGTACATATAGAACAGTAGCTCTATACCAGATTCATGCTGGGTACCACATTTCCTCGAAATCTCGCCACACCTATAAGGAGGTTGGTTCCAATAAACGCTGCCCTCGAAATCTCGCTGCATGGAAAAGGGTCGTCGGATTCAAAGTACGCGAAATGCAGGTGCATGCGTGCGATTTGTACTATCGAAAGCAGGCGTCAGGCAGGTAAGTGGACTAGTCGCCGCCCTCGAAATCTCGTCGCGGCAAGATTTCAAGAAAATACGGTATATGATATTCTTTTATTTTTGGGTTGAGGGGGATAGCTGTGGGCAAGCCTATGACAGTAGGGGATATGCCCCTACCCCCTTCAAATACATTGCACTTAGTAGACTAGTGATCATTGTCCAATGTTCACCAGATCTATAGTGATGACAAGCACACGGCGATTCTGATCAAGGCCCTGGACAGCTCTGGTAAAAACTACCAGGTCTACCGACCCAACACTGGACGACAGTCAAAGACCGAGAAACTCTCAGCCCTCCTCAAGAAGTATACAAAGGTCAAAGCGGAGGAGGCGGAGGGATGGTGGAGCAAGCAGTACGACAGCTCCATGGCCACCTGCCAGCACGCATTCCTGTGAGTCAGTGTCACATGACACATGATGAGTTACTCCGTATTATATACCATAAAGCCGGAAAATAAGGTGGGGGGGATTAAATTTGGTGCTTTGGTGGCTACATCCACTAAATTATAATTTCCTACTCGCATATCATATAATATTATATGCATGGTGATCCCGTACCAAACTGCCAAATTTAAATTTGCCAATATTCTTGTAATATAATATAGCGATTTTGGGCTCAACCGCCAAATTTAATTCCCGCCAATATTTCTGGCTGTACGGTACATATGATGAAATAATAGTTTGTGCACAAAATTTAACCTCATTGTAGCTGGTAGAGTAATAATTATTGGATTATTTGTGATGATGTCATTGCTCCACCCACCCCCCAGGCAAGGCAAGTGTCGTAACTCCACGTCGTGTGTGGTTGGTCTTCGTCACAATACCTACCACATCCTGAGTGGCTCTGTGCTTGGTGTCTGGACCCACATCGAGGGAGTCTTTGCCAGACACTCAACACACAACCCTCGCATGCAAATCGTCAGGGTCAGGACCCCAGAGAAGAGACTCTGTGGTAAGTCAACATACATGTAATTAGCCAAGCTCTTCCCCCCCCTCGCTATGCTTTTAGTTTATAGCTAAGTATACTATACCTGTTCTGGTTAGTTAACTCAGCTAGCCATGCTCCATTACTCTCTGAGTCTGATAGCCAGAAGAATTTTGTTTGGGAAGAGATTTCAAAAGGAAAGCTCTATCTTTTTTGTACTTACCTGCAATTTCCCGCATGTATATCATTGTTCTATTCTGCTACCCTGTGCAGGTATTGAAATCCCTGGCTCATTTGTTGAAGACATGACTCAGACTCTGGCCAGGATTGACCAGCAAGCTGGAGGAACTGGCACCAGTGATGACCCAATACAGCTATAGAGCAAAATTAATAACTAACTATAGTCCATTCAATTCCATTCAAACTCCTAGTCTTCTCTATTATACACAACTGATGCTATTTATTCAATGGGTTTATTATTTGCAGCTGCCGCTATTATTCAGAATGTTAATAGGATCTCTCTCTTTCTATATATCCTCTCTCTCTCTTTCTCTTTCTACATGTATCTCTCTGATAATCACATCTATTCATACTCAATGTCAATACATAGCTACATACAATAATATTGTTGCATATCCTGTGTTATTGTCACTGGGAGTGATTTATTGAACATGAATAATAATATTAATGAACCCTTGACCATCTCCCCAGTAGCTGCATAGTGTAATGGTGCATGTGGTAAAGGGTCGTCAATAGAATGCGTACACATCGATCGATGCTCGCCCCAGAAATCATGGAGATGGCGTCTAAGATCGACTCTCAGCCTTGACAGCGACAAGTTTCGATGCTTCAATCACAGAGACGAACTCGACAGTACAGTATTCCTTCCGAACTTCAGGTTGGTCACGCTGCTGCAGTCGCGCGCGGGCCAGCCCCTTGTGACAATGCGTGCTATATATAGCGCAAGGCTAGCTTTATTTATCCACGGCATTACGTAAGCCAAGAAAACACGTGAAGTTCAACCAACAGTACTTCTCAGAGAAAGTAGCGCTCAGCTTGTAATGTATTCGCTGGATACACGCGTAAGATACTCTACATATTTACTGATTTTCAAGTCCCAGAAAGGCTCCAGCGAGGCCCTGAATTTTCTCATAATTACCTCATAGATTACCTAAGAGATTACACCATAGGTTTCATCATAATTACACCATAATTACCTTATAACCACAGAAAAGTAAATTGCTACTGGGGAGATAATTTCATAGTGGCACAATTGCAAGTACGCATGCGCATTAACATCGCTATGAATCACGAGATTGCCACCGGGGGGTGGGGTTCCCTTCAGGGAAGCAGTCAAGAGTTCAGTTGAGCGCAAAGCGGTGGTCCAGTGTACGTCTGATCTTACTTCTCTATTGAAAGACAATCTCTCCTGTTCTGGCAAGCTGCTGGAGAAGGGGCTGATAACTGAGGCCGTCCACAACTATGTGCTGACTGCGCAAGGAGTGTCCACTCTAGAGAAAGCGGCCAGGCTCGTCTCCTGCCTCGCTGATCGAGTCGGAGCGTCCAGTCAGCTGTTCCAGGAGCTGGTTCAGGCGCTGAAGGAGATAGATCCTTTCTGTGGGGACATTGTCAACAAGCTCACTTCACTACACAGTACGTCACTGTATAGCTAGTTGGGCGGAGCCCAACCTTCGCGGGGAGAGGGGGAAGGTTGGGAATCACGCGTATACCCGGATTTGTTCCAACTGCAGAAAAATTGCAGTCCAATCAGATTGCAGGATTCAAGTGGCTCAAGTGGCTGTTAACCGCGAGCTTAGCGAGAAGCGTGAATCGGCTGGTTGACATCACCAACCAGCCGATTCACGCTTCTCGCGGTTAACAGCCACTTGAATCCTGCAATTTTTCTGCAGTTGGAACAAATCCGGGTATACGCGTGATTCCCAACCTTCCCCCTCTCCCCGCGAAGGTTGGGCTCCGCCCAACTACTGTATAGCCTCGTACCCAGGCCCATTCTGGGTACGAGGCTAGTCACTGTATTATTGTGTTTACTAGAGTTACACTTTGTGTAGCAGTCCTCGCTCAGCGAACCACCATGCCAACCAATATCCTGTATTGAACTTCCTGTTTATGCATGATATTATGATGTCGATGCATGATGAATTTGTGTGATTTTAGGGTTCCCCCGCCTTCCCTGTAAATTAAATTATGTTGCACGTGTAGATCACATAACAAGGGAGTGGTTTCTTTTGTCTATGCTGAAGTATTAGCAGCAAAAGGAGCTCCATTATGTCGTCAGTCTTGGAAGAATGAAGCCAAGAGTAGACCAATTGACAGGCCACAGCTAGCAACATCTTTACCATCAGCGACAGGACGAACAACTTTGGGCCAAGAAGGTGCGATCATTTTTGGCCGCGCGCACATTGACAGTGCCCGGTAAGCACAGTCCAGCAGAACGGTAGAGTTTGTAGGCCTTGCATGACCATCTCGAGGGAGGCCACAGCTTATGACTCAGAAATACTTGGCGACGTGGCCTGAGTCGCCGAAGAGAGTAAGAAAGAAAATTTTGACGCACGCGAAAGATACGCCCAGAAGCCATACGAAACTACTCTCGAGCCCGAGTAGAGACCTCGCTTCGCTCGGAATTAACCCTCGGCGCATGCGCGAGGGTTACTGTAGTTATCTGTCTGTTAGGCCACTCCAATGAGATTCATTGTTTCTCATCACCCACCCGCCTGCTTTTTTTGAGCCGCACTTCTAAACCCATTATTCATTATTTTGGTGCCAGTTTGTTCTACTATTGATTTCGAGCACTATCACCCACAGTTACTAGACAACCATTACCTACAATGTTATTCTCGAGCATGCGCAGTGGCAACTTTCCATACTTGGGTTCTTAATGCGCATGCTCGAGAATAAAATTGTAGGTAATGGTCGTCAGATTACTGTCCAAATCTGATAATGAATAATGATAATGACCGCCCGCCCGCATCCTCCAGGAGATACTGAAGTGATGAGAAACAAGGAATTTCATTGGAGTGGCCTTACCGCTACATACCTCGTTTGCGAGTCCAATTTGCGGTGTTGCAAGGTTCCTTATGGCGTTCCCAATTCATGATTTGTGTGGCTTTCTCCGAAAACGCTTTGTTCGCCAGTTTTGGCATCATTTGCTGATTCTAAGCTTCTTGACTTTGCCCGAGTTAGCGATAGCATGACTTAACGTATAAATAGGTTGTGCACTATATACGGTATATATGTCTATAACCCTTAGTGCATGCGCGATTGCATCAATCCCGTGCCTCAGTCCACCAGCGAGCTTTTGACAATCGTGGCTTCTTTTCAATTCTAAGCGGCTTAACTGCCTATATTCTTGTGGTACCCTTTGACTCTCTGGCTTGTATGCATGCATGGAATTACAGCGCTTGAAACCAAGTGAGTTGTGATAATATTGGACATGCAATATTGCTCAGTGTACTTCAGTCTTGTGCCAAGGCTTTGCATCACAGTCCTTCTAGGTCCCCAAGAATTGGAGGTTAGGCTACAGTGAGGAAGGTTGAGTTGACGTCGACACCACAGTGTAAAGTTCAATACAACACGCTAGGGTTGTTGCTGCTATGAGCTGTTGAACCGTCTTGAATAACACTGCTGTGCAAGTATAACATTAATCTCATGCCTGTCTGGCCCTGGCCCCAGCCCTTTAGCTGCCCCCTTTTCTGCATGCAACTGGTGAAGCATGTAGCTTAAATGCCATGCAGCGCGCCGAGGGTTTTGTGCTTGAGAGAGCTCTAGTTCGGAGTTGGTTCATAATTTGTTGATATTAAATAGGTTCGTTTAATGCATTGAGAATAACCAGTGAAGAGGAAAATAAGGAATTGCAAGGTATGTGACTATAAATATTCATCTGTCAGCTTGTGCATAGCCCTTTCTACGCTGGGCACAAGACTATTCTGAGAATGGGTGGGTGGGATCGCCATATTGACTAGAAAATGAGCGGGGGGAGAGGGGATTGCCATAATAATTTGTTTTACTTTTCTATAATATTATACTGATATGTCTATTTTTTTATATTACACCATAGCTAATATTGCCGAGACTATTGCTAAGTTGGAGAAACAGTTTTCCAGTTTGCAAAGAAGACTACGATCTGAGATGAAAACCAACAGCGAAGTATCACCGGAAACGCTTCTTGATTCGTTGACTTTGCTGCCAATATCGCTTCGAGCTGAGTACCAGAAATACGTGTTGGAGAACTTGAAAACCCTCGAAAAAGCTGAAAGCATCCAAGAAATTTTCCACCATCTCAATATTCACTGCTTCACCTTCATCGATTATCGGTTATTGGAGTTTCTGGTGGACGAGTATGGAAGTCGCCGACTAAAGCAAGACATGTTGGTGTACACTAAGAAGATGGGCGTGTTCATGGACGAGACAACCGTCCAGCAGCTGATGGACCACTGGCCAGGTCGACATGATATACCTCCTCACTTTGAAGAGCTAAGAGCAGTGATTGGAGAGGACCCTGGCACATTCACACTACGAAGGCTCGACAATCTTCGGAAGGAGTTCTGTAGTGAGATCCGGCTTTTTGAGACCGTTCTCATCCTCAAGAGATTTGCGAGAAAGAACTCATTCGTTATCTGCTGGGTGGTTCCCTCCATCTTTGTCCCCCAGTTGAAGTCAGCCATCAGCAGCTTGAGAAGCTTCTACCAAAGAGAGCACATCTTCTCTGTGATAGTGGGCACTCAGCGACTCTACTCCATTGCAGTAAGAGATAGCATCCTTACCTCTGACACA
The DNA here is from genome assembly GCA_963930775.1 of Cliona cf. orientalis. NCBI lineage: Eukaryota > Metazoa > Porifera > Demospongiae > Clionaida > Clionaidae > Cliona > Cliona cf. orientalis. Next base: position 9,012,851 of record OZ005698.1, on the reverse strand, counting down.
ATGCCAGTCACCATCTAACATGAATGAATTCATTATCTACAGGCTGAGTATGAAGAGAGGCTGTTGGTTCTGTGTTCCACTGGAGCAGGTGATGTGAGGGAGTTTCAGGATCTCCTTAGCCAGCCCGGACTGGAGACTAACATCTATGATAAAGTATGATGCATGGTAGTCTATTAACAATCCTGCATAGAACTTTACTGGCTATTACTCTTCACTAGGATGGATTAACACCTCTTTGGTATCTCAGTTATGATGGCAGGGCGGAGCTCGTTCAGCTCCTCCTCCAACATGGTGCTGAAGTTGATCTTCCCACTGATGTAAGCAACTACAAATTTTCCAGCTCTGCTTATGTGTAGCTACCTAGTCACTAGTCCATCTAGTCTGGTAAGCCAAACCCTCTCTCACTGGCCGTTTAGTGGGCGTGGTTTCATAACCAGCGAGAGTGAGTTTAGCTTGCTAGACCAGTGGATACCCTACCTCAAGTATTCCCAAGCCAAGTCGTGATCATGTGACATTTGTATTGATTTATGCAGGATGACTATGGTGATACGGCTTTGATTCCAGCCTGTGGTGCAGGTCATGTGATGGTGGCTGCTGTATTGATTGAGAAAGGTGCACTAGTCAACTACCAGAATAAAGTAAGTCCTCTGTGGCTAAGCTACATGCATGCAGCAGTTAGGTGTAATATTAATTATTATTTGAGCAAATAAACATGCAGATATGTTCGTGGATAAAAGATTTTTGTTTTATACTTAGCGACCACTGTAGAGATCACTGACCCATGCTGCTACAACACTTGGAATATATATAATTTGCAAAATTTTATGCTAGAAATATTTGTGTAACAATATTTTTCAAGTGCGCCATATATTCGCTGTAGAAGTTATTACAGACAAGCTGCTTTCATGTAAAAATTTGTTATTTTGAAACATTTTTAAATTCACAAATTACAGTATTAATCTATGACTGTATACTTTATTTACTTGTTCATAGAAAGGTGGTCATCCTCTTTATCAAGCAAGTTTCTATGGAAGATTGGAGTGTGTGGAACTGCTCCTCAATCACAGTGCGCAGATAGACCTTCCTGTGGATGTAAGTTATCACTGTAACATGTACTACCAGTGCTCACTAGCTATGCACATGACTGTCTCTCTCATGTACGTATGTATACCATTAGTATTCATATTTTTAACTCATGCAGAATGACCTTGGGTTCACAGCGCTGGGCATTGCCTCTCAAGAAGGCCATGTAGAAGTTGTTCGACTGCTGATCGAGAGGGGAGCGTCAATTGACTACCAGAATAAGGTGAGGGCTGTTGTTACAGTGTAGTATGTGCATCATCACTGTGCCAGGCACTGATGGCATGGTGGGCTCAGTTTAGAACAACATAAGAGTGTATAGCGTGCATTTATTGGAGGGGTTGCCTTACCCTTCATGTCTCCATGCAACATGTGGGGATTATAATTATTGTAATTCATAAACTATAGAATAGGCATAGAATTATCTTTTTTCCATCCATAAGGTTAGAGTGATAGCTAGCTACTCATAAACAATGTATGTAAAATTTCACACATGGACAATATTATATTAAGCTTGTATTGTTTTCTCTCTATGATACAGCAAGGTGGGTCTCCCCTTCACATGGCCAGTCAGAAGGGCCATGATGATGTTGTCCAGGTCCTCCTCGATGGAGGCGCCAGGATTGACCTACCAACCAAGGTATAGTACAGGCTGGCTAGCAATGCATGGCATTGGAATGGGCCCAGGCATGACTACTGAATTAGATACATACTGAATCCCATGTTCTCCACTGGCTGATACCAAGACTGCATAATATTACTCTCTCACTGATACACTATAGCTGTTGATGGAACTGTTAATGAATACAAGCTTATAGTCAAAAGACTACTATAATTGGTTTTGCAAACGTTGATTTTAGTTGGTTTACTGTATACACATTAATTTTGCAATTCACTCACTTCCTATATACAGAATGAGGACTGTGCCACTGCCTTCTTCCCTGCCTGTGAGTTTGGACATGCCAAGGTTGTCAAGACACTGATTGATAGAGGAGCAGATGTGAACTACCACAGCAAGGTAGGCATAGCTATAATACTCTGTTGGTGTTCTTGTGCCTATAATATGTGTTTTTCTCAGATGTGGGTGTTGTTTATATTATATGCTTTTGCATTAATTTTATGTGTTTCTTCAGGGTGCTGAACTATGGACTCCTGTGCTCCTTGCAAGTTATAAAAATCAAATAGATATCTTGGAACTGCTCATCCACCACGGTGCTCAGCTAGATGTCAGAAACAAAGTATATAGTTACTCACCCAATATTGTGCACTTATGTATTATGATGTTGTTGACAGTAGCTCAGATTATTTATTGTTGTACTGTCTGTCTATAGGCAGGGCTAACTGCACTGATGCTAGCCACCCAAAGGAGCCATGCCAGGATTGTCCAGATGTTACTGCACAGCAAAGCTGATCCAAACATCACAGATGAGGTTTAGTGCTGTTTGCTTCATGTGTAGATCATGTATTACTGCTCATTGTGTGTACAGACCTCTGGGTGGACGGCTATCTACTTCGCTATCCACAATAACAACTTGGAAATAATCGAAATGCTAATCAAAGGAGGGGCTAGGCTAGACATCAAAGACAATGTGAAGCTCTTTCATCCCCCCTCTCTCACTATGACATTATATTATTTTTATTATTCTTTATCTTATATTAATTTTTAGAATGGTCTGACAGCATTTGAATTTGCCAAGGCTAACGACCAACAAGCTGTTTGTGAACTATTGGAGAAATATGGAAGCAAAACATCAGAGAAGGAGATTACACAGGTAGGTACTTTACTGTTTGCCAATAATTAATTTTTAACAGTGATCATGCATGACTGTTGTATAATTCTGATATTTGATAGGAGCAGAGAGAGCAAGTGGAGGCATCCTCCCAGCGCCTCAAGAGGGTCCTGGATTTCCTGGAGAAGACACTGCTGAGAGGGAGAGCCAAGAAGAAGGAACAGCAACTGATAGATCCAGGTAGAGCTGGGACATCCTCCAACATTTTCCAGAGGAGACGAGAGAAGCAGCTGGCAAAGAAGATGAAAGAAATGGCTATACACACTGACACTAAAACCAAGGTAGTATCATAAACTCATTTTTTGTGTATAATTATTATGCATCCACCATACGTATTATAGAAATTTTTTGTCAGTTTGTAGTCTTGTGATCTATACCTTGCAATGTTGTAATCACAATTTATAGTTTTTTGTATTATTGACACAATTGAGAGTGTATCATTCATTAAGCTTAAGGATAATTATTTTTGATAGAGTGTTGTAAATGTTTTTTTTTTTTTGCATTATCAAAAATTAATTAAAAAAATATATATTATTAATTCCTCTGAATCAGTTAACACCCATCACTCTAATCAAGTGAGTGTCCCAGAGTACATCTTTCTCATCTCGGCTTTCTCTGGGGAGCAGAGGTTTGCTAGCATCGTAGCCAAGCGGCTGGAGCCGGAGCCTGGGAGCTCTCACCCATGGCGATCGAAGAGCCACGGAGTCCAGGGACCGGCCTATCGAAGTATATACAACCAGCTGGACACCAAGTTTGGCCACCAAGCGCTGGAGATCACATCGCTGGGCTGGTGCAGCCGTCGGTCAAGTCTGAGGAATACACCGAGGAGTTCTTTAAGAGTACGTTATCAAGAGTCATGTGAAGGAGGTAGGATAATTATTAAAGGATAGCTAATTTTGGTGTATGTATTAATTTCAATTTTATGGTGCGTTTGTGGGTTAGATTGATTCACTTTATCACAAATAAGGGACTCTATGTCCATACGCACATATGTATACAAAATTGTTACGTACAATACTCTTCCCCAGAGTGTCAGACAGCTCTGATTGGAGCCGGCCTGGTGTCTCCTCAGGGAACATCACACAACCTCACCGTTGAGAAAGACGCTCTAAACATGTCTCGATTCCTCAACCGAATCCTTGGCCTTCCAGTCAAACTCCAGAATCAGCTGTTCTCCTACTTCACAGACACTCTGGCGGCCGTCTGCCAGCAGGCTAAGAAGCTTGGCAAGTGGGACGGAGGGATTCAGGACTTTGGAGCTCAGGGAGATAGGGTGGAGGTCATTGGAGATCCCGCCTTCTGCACTGCTACAATACAGCTAGTCAAGGTCAGTGGGAATCAGAAGATTTTTTTCAGAGTATTTCAAATTTGAATCACATTTTATACCATTATTTTAGGTGAAGGTTGAGGGAGGTATTTCGTTCAAAGAAGCTCTCCAGAAGATGAATACAGACTACCTCCCTGGGGACGGCTTCTACATATCAAATAAGGTACATACATGTAGTTCAGTAGCTCTATACCAGATTCATGCTGAGTATATGATGCTATGTACATGTAGCTAGTTTCTTTAATTTTGTTTTTGGATTGGGGGAGGGGAATCAATAATATCTTAAGCCTATGACAGTATTGGGGGATATGCCCCTGCTCCCTTCAAGTACATTAATTTTGCACTGTGATCATCGATATCCCATATTCCCCAGATCTATATATAGTGACGATAAGCACACGGCAATTCTGATCAAGGCCCTAGATAGCTCTGGTAAGAACTACTAGGTCTACCGACCCAACACTGGACGACAGTCAAAGACCGAGAAACTCTCAGCCCTCCTCAAGAAGTACACAAAGGTCAAAGTGGAGGAGGCGGAGGGATGGTGGAGCAAGCAGTACGACAGCTCCATGGCCACCTGCCAGCACGCATTCCTGTGAGTCAGTGTCACATGACACATGATGAGTTACTCTGTGTTATATACCTTAAAGCCGGAAAATAAGGTGGGGGGGGGGGGGGGGGATTAAATTTGGTGGTTTGGTGGCTACATCCGCCAAATTAAAATCTACCAAAATTTCCTACTTCCATACTATATATTATATTATGTATGGTGATCCCGTACCAAACTGCCAAATTTAAATCCACCAATATTCTTGCAATATATAACGATTTTGGGCTCAACCGCCAAATTTAATTCCTGCCAATATTTCCGGCTATACGGTACATGTGAATGGGCTCTTCCATTTAATGAGCATACACCCCCTGCTAACGAATGTCCAGGGGGGTATTTTGAGGCTTGTCCAGGGGGGTAAAACACTGATTTTAATGAAGGGAAGGGGGTATTTTGGTCAAATTTAATTATGTCTAGGGGTGAAATCATCACTAATTGTCGTGTCCAGGGGGGCACTTTGCTCCTTTAGGTGATTTCCCTTCCATAAATTAACGCATTAATTTGTGTCCAAGGGGAACAAAACTTGATTTGATTAATAATCCAGGGGGAGTAGTAATGTTCTTAATTATGTCTTGGGGGAACAGTGACCTAATTAACAACTGTCTAGGGGGGATGGTTGCTAGTTAATTATGTCCAGGGGCTAAATTTTCCTCACTAGTCATCCATAGGGGGTGTATGGCTATTAAATGGAATAGCCCAATTAGATGTTCCGGAACAAGCTTTTTAAGAGTCGGTAAAAAACTATGCTGGGGTAATTCCCTAATGATAGTTTGTGTACAAAATTTAACCTCATTGTAGCTGGTAGCATAATAATTATTGGATTTTTTGTGATGTTGTCATTGCTCCACCCACCCCCCAGGCAAGGCAAGTGTCGTAACTCCACGTCGTGTGTGGTTGGTCTTCGTCACAGGACCTACCACATCCTGAGTGGCTCTGTGCTTGGTGTCTGGACCCACATCGAGGGAGTCTTTGCCAGACACTCAACACACAACCCTCGCATGCAAATCGTCAGGGTCAGGACTCCAGAGAAGAGACTTTGTGGTAAGTCAATATACATGTAATTAGCCAAGCTCCCCCCCTCCCCACTCCATTCCCTCGCTATGCTTTTAGTTTATAGCTAAGTATACTATACCTGTTTTTGTTAGTTAACTCAGCTAGCCATGCTCCATTACTCTGATAGCCAGAAGAATTTTGTTTGGGAGGAGATTTCAAAAGGAAAGCTCTATCTTTCTCTGTACTTACCTGCAATTTCCCTCATGTATATCATTGTTCTATTCTGCTACCCTGTGCAGGTATTGAAATCCCTGGTTCATTTGTTGAAGACATGACTCAGACTCTGGCCAGGATTGACCAGCAAGCTGGAGGAACTGGCACCAGTGATGACCCAATACAGCTATAGAGCAAAATTAATAGCTAACTATAGTCCATTCAATTCCATTCAAACTCCTAGCCTTCTCTATTATACACAACTGATGCTATTTATTCATTATTTGCAGCTGCCGCTATTATTCAGAATGTTAATAGGATCTCTCTCTCTTTCTCTCTCTCTCTATCTTTCTGTCTCTTTCTACATGTATCTCTCTGATAATCACATCTATTCATACTCAATGTCACTACATAGTTACATACAATATTATTGTTGCATATTATTATCCTGTGTTATTGTCACTGGGAGTGATTTATTATTAATTTCATAGTGGCACAATTTTTGCTAGTACGCATGCGCATTAACATCGCTATGAATCACGAGATTGCTACCGGGGGGTGGGGTTCCCTTCATTGTTTGGGAAGCTCAAGATTAGTTGGGCGGAGCCCAACTAGCTCAAGATGTCAACAGTCGAGAGTTCAGCTGAACGCAAAGCGGTAGTCCAGTGTACGTCTGATCTTATTTCTCTCCTGAAGCACCATCTCTCCTGTTCTGGCAAGCTGCTGGAGAAGGGGCTGATAACTGAGGCCGTCCACAACTATGTACTGACTGCGCAAGGAGTGTCCACTCTAGAGAAAGCGGCCAGGCTCGTCTCATGCCTCGCTGATCGAGTCGGAGCGTCCAGTCAACTGTTCCAGGAGCTGGTTCAGGCGCTGAAGGAGATAGATCCTTTCTGTGGGGACATTGTCGACAAGCTCACTTCACTGCACAGTACGTCACAGCTTTATTGTGTTTATTCCAAATTAGTTCATTGTTGATATTGAATAGGTTCGCTTAATGCATTGAGAATAACCAGTGAAGAAGAAAATAAGGAATTGCAAGGTATGTGACTATAAATATTCATAGTCTAGCCCTTTCTATGCTGGGTACGAGACTATTTCGAGCATGGGTGGGTGGGGGGAGGTGGAAGTAGTCTCACAAGCCACACCCTTTATTCTCTGGGGATTGAAGGGTGTGGCTTGTGAGACTAGGGGGTCACTAGAAAATGTATTATTACACCATAGCTAACGTTGCCGAGACCATCGCTAAGTTGGAGAAACAGTTTTCCAGTTTGCAAAGAAGACTACAATCTGAGATGAAAACCAACAGTGAAGTATCGCCTGAAACGCTCGTCGATTCGTTGACTTTGCTGCCAATATCACTTCGAGCTGAGTATCAGAAGTTTGTTTTGGAGAACTTGAAAGCCCTTGAGAGAGCTGAAAGCATCCGAGAAATTTTCCACCATCTCAATATTCACTGCTTTACCTTCATCGATTATCGGTTGTTGGAGTTTCTGGTGGACGAGTATGGAAGTCGTCGACTAAAGCAAGACATGTTGATGTACACTATGAAGGTGTCCGTGTTCATGGACGAGACAACCGTCCAGCAGCTGATGGACCACTGGCCAGGTCGACGTGACATACCTCCTCACTTTGAAGAGCTAAGAGCAGTGATTGATAGAGATCCAAAGACATATACCCTGCGGCAGTTGGATGACCTACGAAAGAGAGTATGCAGTCAGACTATGCTATCGGATACCATCCTGATTCTTATTGGAGTAGAACGAAAGAACTCATTTTTGGTTCGCTGGGTGGTTCCCTCCATGTTTGTCCCCCAGTTGAAGTCGGCCATCAGCAGTTTGAGAAGCTTCTACCAAAGAGAGCACATCTTCTCTGTGACAGTGGGCACTCAGCGACTCTGCAGTAAGAGATAGCATCCTTACCTCTGACACAATGCCAGTCACCATCTAACATGAATGAATTCATTATCTACAGGCTGAGTATGAAGAGAGGCTGTTGGTTCTGTGTTACCGTGAAGCAGGTGATGTGAGGGAGTTTCAGGATCTCCTTAGTCAGCCCGGACTGGAGACTAACATCTATGATGAAGTAAGGACATACCATAGAATCCTGCGATTACGTCCCCCCCCTCCCCCTTTGTGCATACTAGCATTGGGCAAAAGTGGGGAGGGGACTTATTCGTTTGGATCGTTACATTTCCATGTGACGACCATTACCGACCATTGAATACCACGTGGGCTCGTGATTTCTGCGCTTTCTTTGGCTATTTGATGGGGAAAGATGACAAATAGTGGCATAATATGAAACAAATAGCTAGTTTACTAGCCGTAGCTACTGTTTTTGTTTCTACAGTTTACTATTAGGGAGGGGGGCTTATATATGAGACAAACTAGGAAGATGATATCATCAGGCGGGGCGAGCCTTCGCTCGTGGCATCAGCTGTACTCCAGGGTTTTTATTTGTAAAGGGCAATCCCCCTGGGCAGGCTAAGCATAACCAAATGACCGAATTGGAGCAGCCAGGCTCTCAGTTATGATTCTTGACATCTTTGAGTACGGTATTAAAGCTGGAGAAAGGTATAGCTCTACTAAAATAGTGCCAACCATGAATGACTACTCAGGACTCAGCTGATGATTCAGCTCTTATCACTAATTATTGCCAATTACATGATCGTGAATATCATTAAATCTCGAGCGCACGTGCTCATATCCCCATAGTCAGTGTGCAAGCGACTTGAGTTTCAAAATGCACTCAAGAAAACGGCCGAGGCGGCTACCAAAATCCCTTCAGCACCGAAGATTTTGAGGATACTGAAGCCCATTGATGATCGTTCGAGGTCGAGCGAGGTGGAAAGGCTGTCCAAATTTTAGCAGTTGCCCGTGGTAAGGTCATGAATATTTAATGAGATCGATCTCAGCCCAAAATATGTTCATATCCGTACATAACTTTCGAGCGCTTGGTTTTTTGCAACCATTCCACCTACATTAGACATCGCTAGTGTCTGTTCTTTCGTTTGAATCCTGAATCTTGTATATCTGTGGCCGTTTTGGTACCCGCCTAATCGAAAATAGTCAGTTAAGGGAAAAAAACGTTGACCCCTACTAATTTAAGTTAATTAACGATGTTACCATAGTAACTCATAATTTTAATAAACTACTTCCTTTCCTCTTCAACATGGATACCTTAGTCAGTGATCAAAGTTCACCCATGACATGCACCAACAGGTTTTGTGTTGCCATGTTAGCAGTATTTGCTACTTACAATCCAAGTGAGGCTGCCTCAACAGTCCTGAGTACCACTGCCACGGCTACAATTCGAGATGAATAAAGTTGAAAGTTACCCAATAGCACGCTCCATGACACAGATTTGTAAGGGCCTTGAGCTCGAGCCACACTGCACTGCCACGATTCCGCGGATCTGACCTTCGATCTGCGTTGATGAAGACCTTTACCTGTCACGGTAAGGTCTACCATGTGGTGTCTGAGCATGCGCATTGAGTCGTTGCCATGCAAGATCATGCACAACATACATATACACCGCTTCCGGTTTCTCGTGTATTTGGAGCTCGCTCAGGCTCGACCCGAAATAGCTATAGTCCAATAAATGCCATGACTACGAGTCCAAGTACAGGCCCTGAGGGGATAAGCCTCCATGCAGTCATCTTAATTCCCAGGTAAGTGGAGTCTACCAGTGATGTTAATTGTGGACCTGAGCCTTGCCGGAGTGGTATAGCACTCACCTTTCCAGTTTTATGCCTTGCCTACACTCAAGTTGTCTCTCAGATTGATGGTGCAGTGCGGGCGTATGCGCATACACATGGCGACCATTACCTTACGCATTCAAAATTTAACTCTCTCACTGAAATGATCACCCCACAAACATACATGTATATACAAGTATATATATATATATACACATATAAAACCACTTCTAGTCTCTCGTGTATTCGGGGCTCGCTCAGGCTCTCCCTGAACTACTTGTGTAGGAATTTGAGCTAAAAATGCAGGGGGGGGGGGGGCTTATGCGCGAGGGGGGGGGGAAGCATAGTTGCGGGATTCTATGATAATAGTATGATCAAGTTATGTATTGAGTCGAGTTCCTCCTCTTCTGAGTGCAGGACGGCTCTACTCCACTTTTGTATGCTAGCGAGCAAGGAAGGAATGACCTTGTCCTGATGTTACTGGAACATGGTGCTGAAGTCGACTTACCAGCTGATGTAAGTGACTCCATGGCATTGTAACAAAACATGACATTGTACTGCCCACGGATGCTATTATACCATGTATAACACTCCAGTTACTGATTATGTGATAGTGCTTTTAATTTTCCTCCAGGATGAGTGGGGTTGTACTCCTTTGGCATTAGCATGCATTCAAGGTCATGTGACAACAGCTGCTCTACTGATTGAGAAGAAAGCATCTATCGGCTATATAATGAAGGTGAGGTACATAGACATAAACAATAATAAAGTCTACACATACTGAATCTCATTATACTTACTCCTATACTGAACAAAAAATACCAGGTACATGACTGTATGCTTTTATTATATTACTACAGAAGGGTCATCATCCTCTTTATCTAGCAAGTGCCCACGATGAATTAGAGTGTGTGGAACTGCTCCTTGATCGAGGTGCACAGATAGACCTGCCTATGAATGTGAGTTATCACTGTAACATGTGTATGTATGTATACCATTAGTTTATAACTCATGCATGCATGCAGGATGACCTTGGGCACCCAGCACTGTATGCTGCCTGTGGTGAAGGCCATGTAGATGTCGCTCGACTGCTGATCGAGAGGGGAGCGGCAATTGACTACCAGAGTAAGGTGAGGGCTGTTGTTACAGTGTAGTATGTGCATCATCACTGTGTCAGGCACTGATGGCATGGTGGGCTCAATTTAGAACAACATAAGATAGATATAGTGTGCATTTGCTGGAGTCATTGGAGGGTTTGCCTTACCCTTCATGTCTCCATGCAACATGTGGGGATGATAATTATTGTACTTCATGATCTTTAAGTAAATCTACAAGGTTAATTAAGAGTGATAGCTACATGTATCAAAATTTCAATAAGCTTGTATTGTTTTCTCTATAGATCTATGATACAGAAAGGTGCATCTGGCCAGTCAGTTTGGCCATGATGATGTCGTCCAGCTCCTCCTCGATGGAGGAGCCAGGATTGACCTACCACGCAAGGTATAGTACAGGCTGGCTAGCAGTGCATGGAATTGGAATGGGCCCAGACATGACTACTGAATTAGATGCATACTGAATCCCATGCTCTCCACTGGCTGATACCAAGACTGCATAATATTACTCTCTCACTGATACACTAGCTGTTGATGGATGAATACTACCTTATAGTCAAAAGACTCCTAACTAACTTTGCAAACATTAACCTCAGTTGCTTTACTGCCTGTACGTTTATAATCCCCCACCTCCTCCCACAGAATGAGGACTGCTTCACTTCTCTTCTCATTGCCTGTCAGTTCGGACATGCCAAGGTTGTCAAGACGCTGATTAATAGAGGAGCAGATGTGAACTACCAAAGTAAGGTGGGCATAGCTATATACTCTGTTGGTGTTCCTGTACCTGTATGTGTTTCTCCCAGATGTGGGCGTGTTTTATGTGTGCTTTTGCATTAAGTTTATGTGTTCTTCAGGGTGCTCAACTATGGACTCCTGTGCTCCTTGCAAGTAATGACAATCATATCGATGTCTTGGAACTACTCATCCAGCACGGTGCTCAGCTAGATGTCAGAAACAAAGTATTACTATCGTAATTTCTACCCAATATTGTGCACTTATGATGTTGACAGTAGCTCAGATTGTAATTATTGTACTGTCTGTCTGTAGGCAGGGCTAACTGCACTGATGCTAGCCACCCAAAGGAGCCATACCAGGATTGTCCAGATGTTACTGGATGGCAAAGCTGATCCAGACATCACAGATGAGGTTTAGTGTTGTTTGTTTCATGTGTGGATCATGTATTACTGCTCACTGTGTGTACAGACTTCCGGGTGGACAGCTGTCTTCATCACTATTGACAAAAACAACTTGGAAATAATTGAAATGCTAATCAAAGGAGGGGCTAGGCTGGACATCAAAGACAATGTAAATCTCTTCCCATCCTCTCTCTCTGGGATATTTATCATCCTTCGTCTTGTACTCTATTTTTAGAATGGCCTGACAGCATTTGAATTTGCCAAGGCTAACGACCAACAAGCTGTTTGTGATCTGTTGGAAAAATATGGAAGCAAAGAAATGAGAGAAGAAGTGCAGGTAAAGCAATATACATCAATATTAATTTTTACTTGTACATAAACATGTACATAGTCATGGAGTACGTTTTGTGTTTATCATGTCTATAGAACCACAGTGCCATTGAATTTCTGCATTACCCCTATGTGTTCCTGTATATAGGATGACAGTGAGAGGGCTGTTGAAGAGCCAGGCCACTCAGCCCAAGCCCCGCCCCAGCTGCCTCCACCATCACCCCAAGACCCCACTACTCCACTCCCAGAGGAATTGGACTTTGTGAATCGACCCTCGGAGGACTTCTTCTGTCCCGTGACCTTTGAACTTCTTCTCGAGCCTCACCTGACATTCTGCTGTGGCAACCACCTCTCCCAGAGAGCTGTGACTAGACTGAAGAGCGAGGGAAAGCCGTGCCCCATTTGCAAAGAACCAGACCTGGTCACAGTGCTGGACAAGTTCCACAGACGCAAAGTGTGGGCAGTTCAAGTTCGCTGTCCCCACACTCCTGGAGGGTGTGAGTGGGCGGGGGAGGTGGGGGAGCTGAGTCAGCACATTCGGACTTGTCTCAAGCAGCACACGGAATCACCAGTATCACAATAGCAACAATTATTATTATTATTATCTTAATAACAAGCCGGCCTACCGACCCTATCCCGAGGAAAGGCCAGCCTGAGAAACAAAATATTTGAAAATAATTATGTTTGTGAATATTATTTTGCTATGCACACTATTCTATTTTGTATACTCTGAATTTTGGTACTGTAGCAGTTATACTTTTTGTGCACAGTCACCAATATTATTATTCTTGGCAGTTTGCCTTTTGTGATCATGAGCATGCGCCAAAATAGCTGCGTGGGAGGTATTGGTTACGGGCCGGATGCATCGATGAATATCAGTATCGCACGATTGATGGGTGTGTCGCACTGACTCTCAAGCTTAGTTGGGCGGAGCCCAACCTTCGCGGATCTCAAGCTCTGATCAACTTAACTATGTACCGTACATATGGCGAACATCGAGTATCGTGCGTTGCTCCAGTGTGTCCATGGGCTGACTGATCTGCTTCAGTACAATCTCTCTGTCTCTGACAAGCTGCTGGAGAAGGGCTGGATCACTAGGGACGTACACGGTTGGGCGCTCACGGCACGGGGCGTGTCTGATCAGGAGAAAGCTTCCAGGCTTGTCTCCTGCCTCGCTGATCGAGTCAAAGACGCCGCTCAAGTGTTCCACGACTTCGTTGCCGTACTCAAAGAAGATCCTTTCTTCGCCGACATTGTGGAGAAGATTAACAATGAATACAGTATGTTTCACTAGAACTTGATGTAGCTACACAATAGAGTATCAATGAAATTTTCTCCCATTTTAGAAACCATACTTGACTTGGAGAAGCCTCATGATGGTGAAAAGGGTGAGTTACCGATTTAAGGGGGAGTCCCCAGTGTGCGATTTAAAATATTGCCTTATATGGATAGACAAGCTGCCAGAAATTTTCGTTGCCACCAGTCCATCTACTTTAACTTCTTTGCATACAGAAAATAAATGTGACCGGATTTGAGAAAACCCTCCGTATGGGATCCGCGCGCGATTCGCGCAATGCGCGTTTTTAGTAGCTCAGGTCCAAATTTGTCAAAGTCCAGATTTTGTCATATACATGTCGAACAACCCTTCTTCTAACTGTTGCCGTCTTCTACGGAGGCTAGTCATGCTATACGAAGGCGAAATAAGCCTTCATTTGACCCACCTAGTCGGCACAGCCACCGTACACGGAGCCCGTTGCTATGGGCGGTAATTAGAATTCTCTACCTAGAGACAGCTAGATTCATCGATCTACTGTACGTTCGCTCACCTTTTTAGCTTCTTGGGCATCTAAGAACAATCGGCTGTCGTTGTCAACAACGAAATTCAACTCTTGCTCGATCTTTACGCTCATTTCGAGCGGCTCCGCCCAGGTCCATTTAATTGATTTCCGGGTCACGGTAGTATGCGGAAACGCGAGTTAGGTGCAGTATTGGCTTTTAGCATTAATAATAGCACCTTGCTATTACTATAATATGTTTCCATACTAATTTATGCTATTAGCACTTAAGTGCTATTTATGCTATTGCACACCATAGTTTTGCTATTTTGCTATAAGACACAATTCTGTGGATTACCACTGGGACGCTTGCTATTTTGCTATTTATGCTATTTTGCTATTCCGTGGTTTACCTGGCACTGGGACGCTTGCTATTTTGCTATTATGCTATTTTGCTATTCTGTGATTATTACCACTGGGATGCTTGCTATTTTGCTATTTATGCTATTTTGCTATTCTGTGATTATTACCACTCAGTCTGGGATGCTTGCTATTTTGCTATTTATGCTATTTTGCTATTCTGTGATTATTACCACTGGGATGCTTGCTATTTTGCTATTTATGCTATTTTGCTATTCTGTGATTATTACCACTGGGACGCTTGCTATTTTGCTATTTATGCTATTTTGCTATTCTGTGATTACCACTGGGTCACTTGCTATTTTGCTATTTATGCTATTTTGCTATTCCATGGTTTACCTGGCACTGGGACGCTTGCTATTTTGCTATTAATTTTATGCATGCTATTTTGCTATTATTTTTGTGGTGTACCTCGGGGATGCTTGCTATTTTGCTATTTATGCTATTTTGCTATTCTGTGACTATCAGAAACAATACCACTGTATGGGATGCTTAAATAGCAAAATAGCAAAAATAGCATGCTGTCCATGAGTAAACCAGTAATGATGGAAAATAGCAAAATAGCAAAATAGCAAAAATAGCATGCTGTCCATGGTAAACCAGAAATGATGGAAAATAGCAAAATAGCAAAATAGCAAAAATAGCATGCTGTCCATGGTAAACCAGAAATGATGGAAAATAGCAAAATAGCAAAATAGCAAAATAGCAAAAATAGCATGCTGTCCATGGTAAACCAGAAATGATGGAAAAATAGCATGCTATCAATGGAAAATTAGCGATGATAGCAAAATAGCATGACAATCGAGCGATGAAGCAAAATAGCAGAATTAGCAAAAATAGCATCCCTAAATCTTTCCTTGCTATTTATGCTAATAGCATGGTTTTGAAATAGCATAAATAGCACTGTCAATAGCACGTGCTAAAAGCCAATACTGCACCTTAATGGGAAACGCCATACGCGTGCATAGCAACGCCTTTAGACCGTAATTTCTCGATTATTGGGGGTGTGGCGCGATCGCAAACAAAGCGCTGTATCTCCACAACCAAGCACACGATCGGCCTAAGACTTGAACGCGGGTTAGCTCTATGGTAGAGCTTATCAACCATGCATCAAACTCAAATTTCTGAAAAAATCCCATACGGAGGGTTTTCCCAAATCCGGTCACAAATTTTTATTAACATAATTATTGAATAAACCTCGGTCAGTTTATGGATAAAAATTTCACCAATGAGAGCAGGTGGTAGAATTTAACATTTTCTCTTGGTGAAAATATCCGGTCATAGCTAATTATGGTATTATCATTATTGGTGCTTGTATGTATGATACAACTTCTCTTCCCATTTGTACATACATCTTTTCCCATCTTTGTAGTTGGTGAGCGCATCAAGAAGCTGGAGAGGCAGTTTTCGAGTATGCGGGGTAAACTTCTGTCCGAGTTGACTGCCAGAAGCGACATGTCTCCCGACACGCTGGTGGACTCACTGACCCAACTGCCCGTTGCACTACGAGCCGAGTACCATAAGTTCGTCTTCGATCATTTGGACACTCTTGAAAGTGCCGATAGCATTCGAAAAATCTTTCGCCACATCAACCTCCACTTCACGTTCATGGATCATGGTCTGATGGGTCATCTCATTGAAGAGTTTGGGAGTGACCAGCTACAGCGAGACATGTCAGCCTACGCTGTGAAGATGCAGAGCTTTCTCTCTCAAACCACTGTGCTCCAGCTGATGGACCACTGGCCTGGCCGAAGCGACATACCACCTCACTTTGAAAAATTGATGGCGGTGATTGATGGTGATCCCAGCAAATACACCCTGTGGCAGCTGGATGATCTGCGGAAGAAATTATGCAGTGAGACCAGGCTATCGGAAACCATCCTGATTCTGATTGGAGTTGGAAAAAAGAACTCGTTTGTTGTCTACTGGGTGGTTCCCTCCATCTTTGTCCCCCGGTTGAAATCAGCCGTCAGCAGCTTGAAAAGCTTCTACCAAAGAGAGCACATCTTCTCTGTGATAGTGGGCACTCAGCGACTCTACTCCATTGCAGTAAGAGATAGCATCCTTACCTCTGACACAATGCCAGTCACCATCTAACATGAATGAATTCATTATCTACAGGCTGAGTATGAAGAGAGGCTGTTGGTTCTGTGTTCCAGTGGAACAGGTGATGTGAGGGAGTTTCAGGATCTCCTTAGCCAGCCCGGACTGGAGACTAACATCTATGATGAAGTAAGAATGCAATAGTGCTATTTTCAAGTCATGCATTGAGTTGAATTCCTCCTCTTCTGAGTGAAGGCTGGCAAAACTCCGCTCCGGTACGCTAGCAGCCAAGGAAGGAATGACCTCGTCCTGCTGCTACTAGAGCATGGTGCTGAAGTCGACTTTCCAACTGATGTATGACAATGTACTGTATACATACAGTATACCGTAGTTAATTGAATACAACGCATGATCCAATTTAACGCAATAAATTAGCATTTTTACGAATTCTTATAATGTTTATATATGGAGCGATTGACGACCTTTACCAGAAAAACGCGCGTTTTTCAAAATTGAAATTATTTTTTATCCATGCGTAGTATTAGATTAAGTACGGTAGACAGTAATAATATTGTTTTACAATACTAGAGTTACTGATTACATGATAGTGAGCTTAATATTCCCTTCAGGATGAGTGGGGAGATACTCCTCTATCAGCAGCATGCCTTGAAGGTCATATCACAACAGCTGCTCTACTGATTGAGAAGAAGGCATCTGTCAACTACATAGATAAGGTGAGGTATATCATGATGAATTTGAACTAAATTTAGCTATGTAATATTGACTATATATACTGACATCCCTTTCTACTGATAATTTTGTATAAAAAAGTTTCCATACTAGAGAAAAAAATACCAGCCTTATATACTTATAAATTGCTGTATACACACCATGTATAATGTTATCAAAATCTACAGACCGGCCGTTATCCTCTTCATGATACAAGTCTCTATGGTAACCTAGAGTGTGTGGAACTGCTCCTTGATCGAGGTGCACAGATAGACCTTCCTATGGATGTGAGTTATCACTGTAACATGTACTGCCAGTGCTCACTAGCTATGCACATGACTATCTCTCACATACGATAATATATTATTATTATTATATACTCTTCAGTGACTGTGAATATTGGTGACAATATAATGGGTGTATGTGATTGATAATTAACAGTCACTGACAGACTGATTCCACCTAAGGATCAGCTGTATAAATGATAGCTACAAACAAAAGTAAAGCATGGTGGGAGGAATGGCATCACTTTAAAGTACAATTAGAATATGAATAAACTAGAGCTCTGTAGAGCACATACCCCGTGCGCTCTGTAGTCACTGTTGCAACACTCTGCGGCATATTTTATGATTTGACGACCCTTTCCAACACTGAGCTTGAGCATGCACAGTCACATCAGCATACTATTATATTATGCTAAAGGAGTGGGTGTGGTCGATAAACCACAGGCATGCTGAACAGAAAATGCACGATTTATAACACTAGTAAGCCTTTTTGAGCACTTTGAAGCACGTGCAAACCAGTTTTTCACCGATATCTACTGATTGGTTGTGCTTACAGCACGCACAGATGCCTAGGAAGTGAGATCTGGCGATTTTCGTGCCGACGACGACAACGACAACAGACAGACAAACCAATTGCTTTACCCCTTGCCCATGCGCGCGGGGTAATTAGTTGATAGGTACAAACTCGATCTGGGTTGAAATTGACAATAAATATGGACCATAGATTTTGAAGATGTACTTTAAGAGTTCATAGAGATAATGAATACTCTTTGTTCCATAATTTTACAACTCTCTTGAAGTAAAAGTGTCTGGTAGTACGTATGTATACCATTAATATAATATTCATGTTTGTAACTCATGCAGGATGACATTGGCTCCACAGCACTGGTTATTTCCTGTGAAAAAGGCCATGTAGACGTTGCTCGACTGCTGATCGAGAGGGGAGCAGCGATTGACTACCAGAATAAGGTGAGGGCTGTTGTTACAGTGTAGTATGTGCATCATCACTGTGCCAGGCACTGATGGCATGGTGGGCTCAGTTTAGAACAACACAAGAGTGTGTATAGTGTGCATTTGCTGGAGTTATTGGAGGGTTTGCCTTACCCTTCATGTCTCCATGCAACATGTGGGGATGATGATTATTGTAATTCATAAACCAGAACAGACACTGAATTATTGACTTAACTCTTTTCTCCATAAGGTTAAAGTGATAGCTAGCTAACTCACAACAATATGTATGTAAAATTTCACACATGCACAATAAGCTTGTATTGTTTTCTCTCTATGATACAGTATGGTGCGTCTCCCCTTTACATGGCCAGTCAGCATGGCCATGATGATGTCGTCCAGGTCCTCCTCGATGGAGGAGCCAGGATTGACCTACCACGCAAGGTATAGTACAGGCTGGCTAGCAGTGCATGGCATTGGAATGGGCCCAGGCATGACTACTGAATTAGATGCATACTGAATCCCATGTTCTCCACTGGCTGATACCAAGACCGCTATTATTCTCTCACTGCTATAGCTATTAATGGAACTGATAATGAATACTAGCTAATAGCAGGAGTACATTACTACTGCTAATAGTCATAATTAACTTTGCAAACATTGGCCTCAGTTGCTTTACTGAATGTACATTTGTAATCCCCCACCTCCTACAGGATGAGCACTGCTACACTTCTCTTCTCGCTGCCTGTCAGAACGGACATGCCAAGGTTGTCAAGACACTGATTGATAGAGGAGCAGATGTGAACTACGAAAGCAAGGTAGGCATTGCTATATACTCTGCTGGTGTTTCTGTACCTGACAGTGTATGTACATGTTTCTCCTGGATGTGGGCGTGGTTTATGTGTGCTTTTGCATTAATTTTATGTATTTCTTCAGGGTGCTGAAATATGGACTCCTGTGCTCCTTGCAAGTGATGACAATCATATCAATATCTTGGAGCTACTCATCCAGCACTGTGCTCAGCTAGATGTCAGAAACAAAGTATTACTATTGTACTTGTACTTTCTGCCCAATATTGTGCACTTATGATGTTGTTGACAGTAGCTCAGATTGTGTAATTATTGTACTGTCTGTCTGTATATAGGCAGGGCTAACTGCACTGATGCTGGCCACCCGAAGGAGCCATGCCAGGATTGTCCAGATGTTACTGGACGGCAAAGCTGATCCAAACATCACAGATGAGGTTTAGTGCTGTTTGCTTCATGTGTGGATCATGTATTACTGCTCATTGTGTGTACAGACCTCTGGGTGGACAGCTATCTTCATCGCTATTGACAAAAATGATTTGGAAATAATTGAAATGCTAATCAAAGGAGGTGCTAGACTAGACATAAAAGACAATGTAAATCTCTTCCCCCTAGCTTCTCTCTCTCTCTGAGATATTTTATCCTTCATCTTGTACTCTATTCTTAGAATGGCTTGACAGCATTTGAAGTTGCCAAGGCTAATGACCAACAAGCTGTTTGTGATCTGTTGGAGAAGTATGGAAGCAAAACAACAGAGAAGGAAATTACACAGGTAGGTACTTTACTGTTGCCAATAATTAATTTTAACAGCAATCATGCATGACTGTTGTATAATTCTGATATTCTCAGGAGCAGAGAGAGCAAGTGGAGGCATCCTCCCAGCGCCTCAAGAGGGTCCTGGATTTCCTGGAGAAGACTCTACTGAGAGGGAGAGCCAAGAAGAAGGAACAGCAACTGATAGATCCAGGTAGAGCTGGGACATCCTCCAACATTTTCCAGAGGAGACGAGAGAAGCAGCTGGCAAAGAAGATGAAAGGAATGGCTATACACACTGACACTAAAACCAAGGTGGTATCATAAACTCACTTTTTGTACAATAATTATACATCCACCATACATTACATGTATTACAAAAAAAATTTTTGTTCGTTTGTAGTCTTGTGATCTATATTATAATAGCCTCCTTGCAATGTTGTAATCACGATTTGTAGTTTTTATTTGTACACATATTGACGTAATTGAGAGTGTGTCATTCATTGATAATTATTTTTGACAGAGTGTTATAAAATAATGTTTTTGCATTATCAAATTAAAAAAAAATAATATTAATTCCTCTTTTTTTGAGAATCATGATCAGTTAACAGTCCAACAGTCCATGGTCTTTCCTCCGCCTGAGTCCTCCCATAGCTCTTCAGGTACTTCTTTGGTGGGACCAGTGTGCTACTCACTCCACTTCTCTGCTTTCTCTTCACTCCTCCATGATGATGAGCCAACTCCCCACCCTCTGACGCAACACTACTATCATCATCATTGAACAACCTCTGAGAATCAGTTCCACCTGGTGTGTGTGTGGCATCATTAGCCAGTAATTCTGATCCATGCCTATTTGGTGCTCTAGGTCCTTGATTGCTACGGTCGCCTTTAAATCTGTGATGCTTGGATCTTTCTTTCTGCGAAGAAGGCTTCTCGTCTGGTGCAAACTCTGAGACATGATGTTTTAACATGGATAGTTTAGCCTCCTCTGCTTCCTTGTAAGGATTTGAGAAGACTGACCTGAAGGTGGCGGTCATTTCTTGGCCAGTTGGACTAGTTAGCTGATCTAGGTCGGGTAGAGGAAGGGGAACAGCAGCTGCTGTATCTTTGTCATCAGGGTGGCTGTCTTCATCAGAACTGCCGCCGTCACTATTCGATGACGACCCATCACCTTGGATGTAACTTAGAGGATCACCTTCCCTTCCTCCACTCTTGGACTCTCCTTCAGCTACACTAATACTTGTACTTATTAATGGTTCAATTTTAGATGTTGATGTTGTATTGTCATTTTTCATTGAGTTTTGGTTATCATTTCTGTTGCCGGAAGCTTGTTCGTATTCTCCGTCACTATCTGATATCTCTGATCCTGAACCATAGTCACCAAGCAGGCCAAGAGACATTGTCTTACACTATCTACTCAGTACAGAACACATTAAACTAGTTAAGTATAGAAAATTCAAAAACTTTAAAAATAGTTAGTGAAAAACGACAAGATGTCACTTATTTTGGTGATAGTTTTTTCTTTCCTCCCTTGCTGGTGGAGGATTGTGAGGCACCCTCCCCACTGGCACCACTGAGGATTCTGAACTCGTTGCCAGCACTGGCCGCTCTCTGATGCAGCTCCTGCTCAATGCGCTCACCAATCTGCTTAGTCAGTTGCTGTAGTAGAACACATACACATGTGTATTATAGAGGCTATGATGGCAGCCCCAGTGAATGGAATTTTATGATTATGATTTACCTTCTTCAACTTCTCACTCTTTGCTTTTGCAGCTTTCTTGGGTGCAATATATTGACCTATAGCAGTATGAATGACATATGGCTGATGATCATGGACCTGATACTCAGTCTCACCTCCTTTCTTTGGTCCTAGTGATTTGCTTTTCTTTGAAGATTTTGATTTTCTTTGTACTGGAAATTTATCTGATCTCTTCTTATATTCTCCTTGAGCCATCACAAATCACACCTGCTCAAGTGCTCCAATAAGAGCACTCCTCGGACCTTAACTGTGCGCATGCGCAGCATTCGACGTTTTTGGCGGGAAATATGATTGGTCCAGTACCATGCAAAGATCACTTGGTTCTTATCCTCTACCTGTCGGTCTTCTAGGAAAGTTGAAATCTTCGGGATTTCAAGTATCTGAAGATTTACGCGATGTAGGAGTCGTGGAGTTAAGCAAAGGTTAAAACTTATAAAAGTATGAAAAATTCTATTTATTGCACACCATATCCTTCCTCTATCATCGTCTATAGATCTCAATATACTCCATTCAGAAGCTGCCGAAATTCTCAGAGTAGTTAGTGGGAGCTCTACGACAATTTCCTCTCGCTCTGGAGCTGTTTCTGCCCCCAGTGGGGGGCCACACTCCACCAGTGGCTGTGGGGCCGGGGGGCGCTCGGCTCTCGAGCTGCTCAAAGCTGAACAGCTTCAATCGTACATCGTGACCTTCTCTGCCGGAGTTGATGGGATGCTGGGAGGGGGAGTGCCCCTCGGAAAGATTACCGAGATATGCGGGGCTCCTGGGGTTGGAAAAACTCAATTCAGGTATGTCCGAGATGCTATTCATTAATGTAAATACTAGAACGATACTAGCATAAAAATTGCCTTAATAAGGCGTTTATTTCAGCATGCAGTTGGCGGTGGATGTGTGGATACCTGAGGTATTTGGAGGAGTGGAGGGAGAGGCAATATTCATAGGTGATGCTCAGCTCTTGGTATACTGGATAATGGATAAAATTAATTTGTTTCACTGGAAACTTGAACTTTCTTTCTCTCTAGACACAGAAGGTAGTTTCATCGTAGAGAGAGTGGTGGATATTGCCAAATCAGCAGTACAGCACCTGAAGGGAGTGGCTGAAGGAAGCAATGATACAAGTACGTATATGAGAGAGAGAGAGAGAGAGAGAGAGTAAGAGAAAGCAAGAGAGAGAAACATTGCTCTCTTTCTCCCTAGGTATGCTGGAGTCTGCTGCTCAGTTTACACTGGAGACAATTCTCGCTGGTATGCACTACTTCCGTTGCCATGACTACCTTGAGTTGGTTGCCCTCATCAACGTTCTCCCCGACTTCATCTCCAAGCACCCTAAGGTAATTTTAAGACTATTTTAGCATAAAATGGCCAAAATCTGCTATTATCCCAAATGATCACAGCATTCGTACTGTAGACTGTATTCCTTTATTCTTGATACCTTAAATTAGTACATCCATATGCGGTCACTGGGCAAGTAAGCGTTATATTCCATCAAGGCTGCTACCCATTTTGATTTGTGTTTGTGCGATCACTTTACACGACTAACCCATTTTTGCGGCCCCCATGCCCTTATATGGTAGTCGGTTGAAATCGGACTCAGAGCTGACATAATTAATGTTGTATCAATTAGGGCCTGTACATGTCCATGTTGTGTTCAGTAATCATGCCGTTCGCTAATTTCTCACTCTGTCAAATGCCAGTGTCAGCTATGCCAAGTATGTGAAAAATTCCAAACACGACACCTTTGAAGTTTGGAATCTCAAGCCAGAGCCTTGGTACTTTTTGATGAGCTATTACAAAATGTCATATTATTGGGAAAAATTTGTTTATAGTAAGGGTGATATTGTTGCAAGTCCGATCGACTGCGAAATCTCTTTGTTTTTGTAATTTCTGTGTGATGTCAGGGGGATGAATGCCTTGCCTAATGTCACAGTCAGAGAGCACCTGTTCAGTAGACTAAATACCCCATGTTTAGTAATGCTTATCATTAAAATTTTTGCAGGAGTGTTTCAATGTCACATGAAATTTGATGTTATGGAGTTGCTCATCAATTTGCTTATTAAAGGGGCATCCATTTGTTGGTCTCTCTCCCACCTCTCTCTCTCTCTCTCTCTCTCTCTCTCTCTCTCTCTCTCTCTCTCTCTCTCTCTCTCTCTCTTTCTTTCTCTCCTCTCCCTCTCCCTTTCTCTCCCCCTCCCTCTCTCTCTCTCTCCACAGGTTAAGCTGGTGGTTGTAGACAGCATTGCCGGTCCATTCCGCCATGGCTTTGAGGACATGGGTCTTCGCAACAGACTGCTCAGTGGAATCGCTCAAAACCTCATAAAGCTGGCCACACAATCCAACATAGCTGTGGGTTCAAAGTGCAACCACGTCCTTCCTCTGTAACATGTGTTTTTTTGTTTGTGTTGTGGTATTTGTGCCGTGTATGTGCACGATGTCTCAATGTTGTGTATATAGGTTGTTCTGACCAATCAGATGACAACCCGGGTAAATAGAGGGGACAGTAGATCAACTCAATTGGTACCAGCGCTAGGTAAACTCATACACGTACACACACACAACTACATTCTGTGCATGCCTGCTTGTTTAAATAATTCCCTCCAATTATCACCTCGTAATTATGCTGTTGTGTTGCTTGTAAATGCCTGAAATATTTGGACTCACACTCATGTATGAGACATTTTGCACGCAAGCAAGACTATCTAATGCTGTACATAATATAATTATTATAGATCTTCGTTGCCTTGCAACACTCTATTGTAATGTACAGTTGGGGCATTGCTTCATGAGCTAGTTAGGTAAAGGTCTTGGCTCTCTCCTCAGTATTAATGATTTTTCTGATGAAAAGGGTGTGACGGTGTTTGTTGTGTGGCTGTGGATGGCGGGCTGTACATGTAAAATGTCATGAGTATGTGTGAGTGTGTGTACAAGTTAATTTGTACCTGTCAGTTGTAGGTCGGTGTAGTTTTGTGTATTTCTACCAATAGGCTTATCCTGCCCCAGCAGAGAATGCAATTTTATTGTTACCTAATATTGTGAATTCTCTCTCTCTCTCTCTCTCTCTCTCTCTCTCTCTCTCTCTCTCTCTCTCTCTCTCTCTCTCTCTCTCTCTCTCTCTCTCTCTCTCTCTCTCTCTCTCTCTCTCTCTCTCTCTCTCTCTCCCTCGCTTCCTTCTTGCTACATTGTACAGGTGAGAGCTGGGGTCATGCATGCACAATTCGTATTATCCTGTTCTGGAGCGGTCATGAGAGGCAGGCTATGCTCTACAAGTCTCCCAACAGAAAGGAATCTACTGTTTCCTATCAAGTCACGGTATATTATATTATCGATCACTCTAAGCTTTTGCCTTTAGTTGGTGTGAGGAGCCCGGTTAGCTCAGTGGTAGAGCATCAGACTTTTAATCTGAGGGCCGTGGGTTCGACCCCCACATCGGGCGTCCAGCATTCTTTTTTTCTTTTAATTCTCCCATGTTCATTTTTCTCTCTCTCTCTCTCCTCTTTCCTGCTAGATTGATGGAATAAGAGATGTGGCCATGCTAAGCCCAGGAAACTCCCAAGAACATCTTCCGTTGAGTCAAGTTTTATCGTTGTCCAGTAGCCAGATGGAAGAACTGAGATGTCCCCGGGATACGATATTGATAACGAACTCCTAAACTTTTCCGAAAATGGACATAGAGAGAAATCAGAACGAGAGATGATGAATGCAGGCTTACAAGGTCATGATGGTGATCGAGCGAGCAGGGAAAAAACACACGATTTGTCTGAAAGTGAAATAATAACATCAGGTTATGGTGTTGCCGTCCAAAGGAGGGAGTCCCTTCGTGAGAAAGCTATTATGTCAGAAAAGGACACTCGTTTCTCTGAGAAAGGGGGCCAAGCCACAAACAGCAGCAGAAAAAGACCATATCCTGACCCATGATGATGACATAATGCCTCCAAGAATGATGGACATTCCTCCTATTCATGATAGTATTTCCCTGCCTGAACTTGTAAGCTTTTAAGCTTCTGTGGGCAACATGCACACGTGTATTCCCATCTTTGTATCATTTGTATGTGATTGTTAGTTCCCAAGATTGAGCATAAATGAACTCAAATTGACATGGGCATTTGCACATACTTGTCTAATGACGTATTTCCAGCGTGCGCAGAGAATATCCGGTGTGGGCGGGGCGGCGGTACCCTTTGATGTGGTCTAATTACACCATTAACAACGTGAGCCTGTATATAATTAGCCCCAACCGGCCAATCTCACCTGCAGGTGCATGATCTGAGTCAGTCTATCTCTTCGAGTGCGAGGCCTTGCTGCTACGAAACGTAGCAAGAACTCGATAGTTTATACGTCTTTTGAACAAAAAAGAAAGATCCACTTTGCCTGTCAATATCAAAAAGTAGTCCTCGTACAAGGAAGAAACTAGAGTGAAGACATGGCGGACCCCGCGCAGTATGAAGACCTGGACGAGGCTACCTTGAAAGATATGGTAAGCTCAGTCAGAGAGTGCATCACTGCATGTCGAAATTCTTTCTAGTCGGTGCTAAATATTGCGTACAAGTGCGAATACCCCTCTAGGAAAATATTTGCCATGTCTCTATGAAGCTGTCTGTTGACATGTGTTCGCTCATGGCTGTACATGTACGTACATGTGGCCAGATAGCTAGCTAGGTACAGTTGCACCCCATAGTTTATAGCGTTTTATTAAGAGGCTAAGGTAATTACATGACTTCAGTTTTGTGTCCCAGTGGAGTTGCCTAGCACTAAATTACATCTCTCTGCTCTAGCAAGGCTTTACCATAGGCATAGGCATGGCCCAGCATAGCTACATGTGGGTGTGCATAAGCTAAGCTAGCTGAAGTCAGCTGTAGGTTTATGAATAGTCAGATGATTTGTCTAAACTTGCTTACACTTGTAGAAAAACCAAGATTTTATTACAGCTAGCCTCAAGTTTGTATCTAAACTCTTGTGTGATAGAATTGAATATGACGTTCTGTGTAATTATTTATGCATCATCAATACCCCCGATATCATTACTAACATATTTATTGTTGTTACAATGTCTGTCTGATAGCACCTATAGCATAGCTATGTATTTCCTTAGAAGTCTCAGGTAACTCTATTCATGTATGGTCAGTTAGCGGACGACATAATGGCTTTTCCTGGTTTTAAATTAAAGCCTTGGGTGACCACCAGACCGTGAATGTTGGAAGGTAGCGGACACTTGCACCTTTTGACAATAGCTGAGTGGGTAGAACACACACACACAATCCCATGCAACCGCTTAGCTGTCTCTCACACACCTGCACCGAGTCATGGCTTTGTAATGTATCTCTCTCTCTCTCTCTCTCTCTCTCTCTCTCTCTCTCTCTCTCTCTCTCTCTCTCTCTCTCTCTCTCTCTCTCTCTCTCTCTCTCTCTCTCTCTCTCTCTCTCTCTCTCTCTCTCTCTCTCTCTCTCTCTCCCTCTCTTTCTTCACACATAACAGATGAATAATGCCACATCATATGAGGAGCGCTCTGCTATCAGAAAGGCTCTACGAAAGGCCAAGGGTGACGCTGGCAAGGGCAAAAAGACGGGTAGTGCAACTTACCGTAGAGCTGGCTTCCAGGCTCCCACCAAGGTCACAATTCCTAACTCTGTCACCGGCAATGTCCTACCGAACAAAGTCAGTATGGAAAATCCAGCGAAGCTCGAGACACCGCAGGGCAAGGCAACCATCAGCTACTTGAAGTCGAAAGAATCAGACAAGGCGAAAGGTTTGGGAAGGGTATCGTCGACCACACCCACTAGATCGAGAGGATCGTCACAGACGTCAACTGGAAACACTCCTGAACCAAAGGTAGGTATATGTGTGTATCTGAGAGAGAGAGAGAGAGAGAGAGAGAGAGAGAGAGAGAGAGGGAGAGGGAGAGAAAGAGAGGGGGGAGAGATAGAGAAAGGTGACTATTGAATTGTGGTACACGAGACTAGGAGGGAGGGGGGAGGGTAGAAGGTGTTGGAGGGGTGTAGTACAATATCACATTCAGAGAGTGAGGTGGCTGTGTAGATGTCTCGTCTCCCCTCTGTCCTGTGACTCCTTTTGCTTGTGTTACTTCAAATGCCCTCTCCTCCCACACGATGATTTGAATGCATGGGCTCAAGAATGCGTGACATTTGGGAGTGAGGCATGGAAGGAATGGTCATCTTTACGACGTATGTATACAGCTAATCAAATTTCCATCGCGTACCACCATTTGTGCTGTGCTCTATGTGTGTGGTTCCATTAGATCAGTGCCGTTTACATAAGCTGATGCATGGATTTAGTATGTTCTGTAGTTGAGCTACATAATATATAGTGGGCTGGAGGTAGATTTTCGTATAAGTTTTTCATCTCGGTATGTAGTAGAAAATGAAATAGATTGTAGTGCAGGCTGGAGAACATCATAACTTCATGTACCTGATCAAATTATGACGTGTTTTCTGTCTAATGGAGCGTGCTCAGTGCTTATAGGTTCCAGTACATGTACACTACTAGGTTTATCTATAATAATAATAATATAGCTAGCTAGCTTTCTTATTGTACAAGCCAGAGCTAGCTGAGAGAGAGAGAGACAGTCAGCTTGTACTTCCTGATAGCCAGCCAAGTCAAATTGTACAATTGGGCGCGGCCTGCTAGCTAACAAGAACACTGTCAAACATGGGCTTGGAGAACATCACTAATCTCCATGTCCGACGCAAAACACTGAAATTCCTTCTCGCTATAGTACAATATGACATACCAAATAATTTGGACGTGGCATTGTTCCCACCCATTTGGCTGTTCACCAAATACAGCCGTATCCCGCAAACATTACTGATAACAGTCATGAACTGTATATAGCTACCTTTTAGATCGAGACCTACTTAAAGACCACATGTCTTGTGATCTATTTTAAAAATCGTTTTGGGGTTTACTCGAGCTTTGTGTGCACACTCCATACTTGATTTGGCGACTAGACAGCTGGTTAGCTGGGAGTGCTCCGGCTAAGGCAGTGGACAGCTGCTGCCTGCCTGCTTGCCATAATTGTAATTATAATTATAATTATTATACCAGTCTATGTTCAGCTGGATGGTCATGAGGCTACGTACACGTGTATGTGGCCTTGGGAAGGTGGGGGGAGGGGAGAGGGGGGATCATCAAGCTAGACCTTTCCTGGTGCTTGCACATAGTGTAAGTGCTAGGAAGGGTATATATGCAGGTCGATAGATTTGGGAGGGGCAGGGGAGGGGGAGTGGGCATTCAACTTTCTTTCCTTGTATAGTAAAAGCCGTAAAGTGTACAGCTGGCTAGCTAGCTGACTGGCTGGCTTGCTCAGCACTTTAGTTATTGTATAAGCAGGTCCCTTGATATAGCAGTGAGCAGTTGTAAGTGATGCAATTTGAGTGGTTGACTAGATGGTTTGTTGAAATTTGTCTGTCTAACAATCTCAAAATTGTTATTTCGGCTTAATGGGGCAATAGATAGCTGCATTTGCTGTTGTTCACTCTTTCTAGAACGTCAACAAATCTCTTGCTACGATAAAAAATATCCGATTGAAAAAAGTGATGCTTTTTGGCTGTGTGCTTTAAGAGTAGCTACTCAAAGGTGCAATAATAGCTTTTCTTGGAAGCTCTTTTCTGTTGAGAATCAGAACGGCAGTCGTACAGTGTACATAGCTAGCTCTACCGAGGTAGGCTTTGCTATTGTGCCATGAAAAAAGTTGTGAAGATTTACTACATAGTCAGCATAAATAAACTAGCCCATTGACAAGGGGGGTGGGGGTATGGGGTATGGGGTGAAACATATCCCTGTTGGACAAATGCGGTGCTGAAATCCGAGAAAGCCAAGAGTTAATGACCCAATTTCATGCCGGAGCCAAAAGTGTAAATCTGACGATGATTTGTATCTGAGTCACCTTTCAACAAATAGCCTCTAGTTTTCTAGTTTATTCTGTCTCTGATGGCTTGCTTGCCTTGCATGTAACTGTGTACTCAACGAATACTTGGATCGGATTTCATTGCATCAATTTGGTGTACAAATTCAAAAGCAGGAGCTAGGGTGGTCGGTATAGATGATCCTTTCAGCTGTCCTCCCCTCCCCCTCCCCCCTTGCCAATTACATACATAATTACCCCTTCGTCCCCCCTCCTCCCCCTCCCCCCCCAACATACACTCAAAACCTACATGTATATGTGACCCCCTTCCTATGAGAAACAGGCTGTTTTGCATGCTCACTACTACAAGCATAATATTATCCCTCGTACCCCCCTTTCAATCACCCCCCCCCCCCACACACACATAGAAATAAAGAGATACATGCATGTTGTTGCATGTACATGTAAATTAATGTACATGAGCATGTATTTGATTCCAGTGTGTGTGGGTGTTCTGTGTACTGATCGATGAGCTCGACTGAGCCTGAAATGACCTGATACCCGATAGCTGAAAGAATAGAGGCTTTTTGAGCCAAGCGCTTCAAACAGTTTACTATTATTCATATTGATACAGTCATAGTATGTGCCACGTTAGTAGAAATAATTTTGGAATTTTATACTCGGTTCTCAAGTTTGGAAGTATGTATAATGTTATAGTTTATAACCAAACTTGATCAGACTTCATTGATGAGCATTTTGATAGTAGCTAGCTGTGTTCATATAGTTGAGGTATGTCTTGTTGCCAGCCTTGGTTGCTGTGGTCAATGTACGTTTAGCCAGCCACTTGGGCTGTGTCGACATAATGTACCCATGACACCTAGCTATACCACCTCCTCACGTCTCTTGTGATAGTACTATACCCTCTATTGTGGTATATTATAACTAGTATATTCTCAGTATTGGCTGCATAGTATTATTATGCTGGATACCACTTTTTTCCTCGAATAATTATAAAGATGTTGAGCAATAAAATCAGTGTTCGCATTATTGTTTCTACATTTCCTCCAGCGGTATTTCTTTGGTATACTTACTATTCACCACCATGCTTCAAGCTCCATGCATTATTATTATTATAATAAATATTCCATTGAGTTGACAACATACATGTACACATATGCTACAGGACACAGTAAATCCATTTGTAGATGCAAATTAGCGAGCAAGGGTTTACGCTGATTAAAGCCTCGATGGTTTAATGGCCGCCCTGGCCCAATAGCTTGGTGGTCTTGTTCACGATGTACGCTAATTTGTGATAAATTGAACGCCAGAAGCTAGACTCAGAGAGACTGGCTGGCATGTTAGGTGCGGGGGAGGCGAAAGAAACTAGTCTCCCTTGCTCTCTCTCCCCTCTCTCCCTCTCTCTCTCTCTCTCTGCTCTTTCTCTCCCCCTCCCTCCCTCCCTTTTCCCTCTTTCTCTCTGTCTCTCTCTTTCCTTCCTTGCCTTTCTCCCTCTCTCTCTCTTTCCTTCCTTGCCTTTCTCCCTCTCTCTCCCTCCCTCCATCTTTCTCTCCCCACTTTCCCCCTTTTCTCTCATTCACTAGCTCTTTTTCTTGCTTGATGGACCGTTTACTTAAGATTTTAGGTAATGAGATCATTAATTAGTACGCTAGTGTCTGTGGGAGGAAATTACATGACTAGTACAAGGGAGGATCAATTTACACGAGTTGGACAGTAAAATCATTTCAGGGACATGCTGCATGACCATAAGTGCATAATACTGTACCATACATGATTTTCTTATTATAATATTATTATGCATGCATAATGTTCTAATTTGCACGTCAGAGTTGTAGCTCTTCTTTTATGTATCTGTTAATCATTGTTCCTCCCTCTCTCTCCCTCTCCCTCCCTCCCTTCCTCCCACTCCACACACACACACTCACACTCACACTCACAGACTCCAGACCTTATCAAAGAAGAACTTGAAGGTATGCTCTCATTACTTCTCCTTTTGTCTCCTCTTTTATTCCCTTTACACTGCAACTATGGGCACAGCAGTGATATATTATACATAGATACCTGTACAACTGAATGAGGTGTATGCTGCACGTACATGTATACAGTCTTCTCCCCTGTCCAAGTAAATTTGAGGCCTGATAGGAAGGCGTGGTTTGGGTGGAGCCTGTGGCCACATCAAAGCTTATGGATTCCCACATCAAAGGAACTTCTGTTGGTAGTGAATGCTTATTGGCCTGCCACCGTGGCATGTATGCTTTCTGCCTTCATTTCTATAGCTGATTTGTATCACGTATTATCACTTTGCATTGTTCCCCTATACATAGGAAATTAGGAGCAATTGAGGTGACTTCTGTTGGTAGTGAATGCTTATTGGCCTGCCACCGTGGCATGTATGCTTTCTGCCTTCATTTCTATAGCTGATTTGGGGTAGTAGCTTTTCGTGGTAATAGAGGCTAGACTAGAAAATTTGAACCAAAATTACCTTATTTTGAGCTACACTAGTATTATTATCTGCTATATACTTTGTATCCAGTATTTTCCTGGGGTCTGGGGCTATACTACACACCTCAGATACATGTACAAGCTGATTGACATTCTCTAGCTTTGTTCAAAGACTGCATGAATACACATGTAGATCGACTTCTCGATTGACTGACAATGCTGTCTCTGAATAAGGCATGGGTAGATTGTGCATATCCTTCTGATCTTGTAGAGTGAACATACTAATTCAAGTGTACAACGCTATCTATGTGTAATTCTATGATATTATCGATTTTCAATATTCTGGCCTAATATAGTCTGGAAGGAGTACAAATGTATATTATGGCTTTTTCTCAATAATTGGAGTGAACTCGTTTAAGTGTACTAGGGATCCGAGCTACCAGCTGTATGGTCAGTTTATGGTATGCTGCATCTTGCCCTACATGGCTGAAAATATTCCACAAGGAATTCTTTTAATTAGAGCGAGTCTACATTAGTAGCCGCTTTAGATCTCCATAATTATAATAATGCCGACTCCAAATGAGGCTGAGAAATGTTCTACACAAAAGTTTCTTTTAGTCAATTGATCACTGATCTCACTCTTCAGTGGTGCATAAGGATTGATATACGTACCATCATCATTTCTAGAGCCCATTTAAGTGCACGTAGCTACATTTAGCTATAACTCTCCCATAAAGGCTAGCTTACAAATTGACGATAATTAATCTATCAGTGAATCCCCTGTCGGAGTGAGTGATCTTTTCGCCACATTAATTTGTATCTTGATGCTGTTGTACATAATTATGTACATTGTATGTCCAATATCACTCCCTGGCTGCCGGCCTGAATAGAAATATTATCCTATTGCACTCCTTGTAGAGCTTGGCAGCTTTGCTGTGTAGCTAGTCCATAGTTGGAGCCCCCTGCTACATTACATGTCCATGTCCAATGATGCTTTTCACTATCAAAGCTAGCACGCTATAATATTATTATATGTACATGTACAACATGTAGTTGACATACCTCTATGCATTAGTATATATTATTATAGACACATAGCGCTTTAGATGTTTTAAGAGAGAATGTGGCGTAATTGAAAGCGAGGGTCTGGTTGACTGTCTGTATGCACACACTGCCCCCACTCCCAGCCTAGCTCTGCCAAACCGTGTTCCATGGAATCTGTTACTTACAACATGCAGCTGTATTGAATAATGTGTGGTTATAATATTATGTGATAATTACAGGGGTAGGTTGGAATGTCCCCCTAGTATATATAGTTCGATGGAATCTGGTACGTGTACGTGTATGTGTGTGTAGATGGAGCAATTATTTGCTTTGGGTTATGTTTCACGACGTACAGCTGTCCAATGAGACTCAACGTACATGTATTGTTGTATAGGAGTATGTGATAATTACAGGGGTAAGTTGGAATGTCCCCCCAGAGTAGTGAGTAACATTGTAGAGGTATTTCTGTGGCAGTTGTTGAAAGTGACGACAATAATTACAGGAGTGTCAACATCTCACCCTCCCCTCAAAATGGCCTAGCTAGTTATAAAGGAGGTGTCCTCTTTTCAGGAATAATTTTCAAGCTTCTCTCTCTATGGGGGCTGTATAGGTAGAACTGGGCACGCATAGTGTCTAAATTAAAGGAGGTGTCCTTACTTCAGGGGTAATTTTGAAGTTGATTGAAGTGGTTGGGAGTATTTTGTTGTACATGCACAAACACATACCAGCCAGCCGGTCGGCACATTCCTCACCAATCAGATCGCAGTTTGTACGTATAATTGTTCCTTGTCAGTATCCATGCATTTTTTAGACATACACTACCTCCCTCACTCAATAACATATTCACATACCATCACATTCACTCACACATAATCACTCTCTCTCTCTCTCTCTCTCTGCTCACAGACTCGAAGCCTCGCTCCAGCCAAGCCGTGAACGTCAGTGTTGGTGAGACCCCCAGTCCACAGCCTCCAGCCATTCAAACGACAGTCAACGGTCAGCGAGAAGCCAGCCCTGAGCCGGACAGGGAGCCAACGCCAGAACCAGCGAGGGAGGAAACCCCTGAACCAGTCAGAGAGCCATCCCCTCCACTTCGTGAACCAACCCCCGAGCCCCCTCGTGAACCTACTCCAGAACCGGAACCGGAGCCCCCTCGTGAGCCCACGCCGGAGCCAGAACCGGAACCAGAACCACCTCGAGAGCCTACTCCTGAACCAGAGCCAGAACCGGAGCCGGAGCCTCCTCGTGAGCCCACTCCTGAGCCGGAACCGGAACCGGAGCCTGTCCGTGAGCCAACGCCAGAACCAGAAGAAGTTGAAGAGCTAGACGGTGAAGATGAAGAAGAAGAAGAAGAAGAAGAAGAAGAAGAAGACGACGAAGAGGAGGAGGAAGAAGAAGAAGAGGAGGAGGATAGAGAGTATCGAAGGAGAAGGGAGCGAAGGGATCGAAGGAGTGGCTCAACGGAGGAGAAGCAGGAGTACCGTCCTGGACGTGCGGCCGGTAAAGACAAGGCAGCGCCACCTGGGGGATTCCCCACGGAGGTGATGACCCGCAAGGAGGAGGGCATAGAGGGAGACTTTCGTAAGAAGCTTCAGAAGACGGCGGCGACCAAGATAGACACACGGGCAGCTTTCCCGCAGGCGAGGCCCAAAGGAGACCAGGTGGACTTCAGGAATGTGCTAAAGAAGAGCACGGGACCGGAGAGAAAGGTGTACAAGTCTGGAGGAGCCGTTCAGACTGACTTCAGGGGAAGCCTTAAGAAGTCTAAGGTAAGAGAGAGAGA
Source organism: Cliona cf. orientalis (assembly GCA_963930775.1). Lineage (NCBI taxonomy): Eukaryota > Metazoa > Porifera > Demospongiae > Clionaida > Clionaidae > Cliona > Cliona cf. orientalis. The sequence goes on along the minus strand of OZ005698.1, from coordinate 8,977,907 downwards.
CGAGAGGGGAGCAGAGAGGGGAAGGTAGGATTGGAAATTTGTAATGCATCGTTAATTGATGATTGAAGCAGAAATGGGTAATATTATTTGTTGGACGATGATCTTAACCGTGTTAGTATCAGATGGCAGCTCCAGTCAACACCCAGATTCTCAGCTAATCACCATTGCTAAACATAGACAGTCATAATTATATAAACTCGGCTTTGTTTAAACCATAAACATTCGACAATCTATCCCAGCTCAGTAATATCATTATTGTTATGCTTGATATTATTTGGGTGGGTCATTATTCTGGTGCATTTCATTGGCTGCTGTTGCCGGCAAACAGACCATTGGGTAGTAATGTGAGAAAGAGCATGTAATTATCGATCATAATGTGGTTTATTTTTGTAGCTCGGCCTCAGAAAAGGTAAACCACAATTAATGCTAAATTGGCGTTGGAATTTCGTTTGCATTCTCCGAGCCGCAGGGAGTCAGGAAAGCTCTACGCTAGTTTGGCCTAGATTCTGAGACTATGCATATGGATTGTTGCTCTTTTTTTCTCGTAAACATTTGGCATAGTCCGGTGAATTGGTGACAGCTGTCATAGTGGAAAATATTGGATGAATATTGTTAGGATAATACATTATTATTATTGTACCTTCCATTGATAGAGAGCAATGTTGTCGAAACTTAATGAAATTAGATAAATTGGGCTCAAAATACACAATGTCATACCATTACTATTAGCTATAGTTCAGAGATTTCAACATTTACCGTTCTCTCTGTTCTTACGATAGAGAGGCAATTATAGTGGTCCACAAAATAATGATTTTTTTTTTATTTCTCGTAGGATGATGAACCGCCACCAGTCAGAGCAAAGAGGTCTCGACCAGCCAAGGAGGAGAGAGAGACCTCACCCGGCCAAGAAGAACAACCAGCCAGTGTCGAAGAAGAACCTCTGAGGGAACAAGAACAAGAACGAGAGGAGGAGGAGGACACACAGCAAGACGAGGGGCAACATGAGGAAGAGGGGGAGGAGCCACAAGTCGAGAAAGAGGCGGAGCCCGAACCCGAGCCGGAGCCGGAGCCAGAGGTCGAAGGTCAAGAAGAAGTAGACACAGAGCCCGCTGCTGCTCCGACTACAAGAAATATAAAGGTCACAGAGGAGGAGGAGGATGAATACGAGGCTAGGATGGCCGAGAGACGACGAAGACGGGAGGCCAGACGTAAAGAGATGGGGGACGTAGGCTCCTCTTCATCATCGAAGGTGGCCGAGGAAGAGGAAAAACAGCCAGAGAAACCAGTTCAGAACGGGACAGGAGAGTCTTCCTCGCCGCAGGAGAAGCAGCAGTCTAGCAGCGGCAGTGCTGAGCAGGATTCGTACGAGGCGAGGCGCGAGGCCCGGCGCAAGGCTAGGGAAGAGAGACAGAAGGCAGTGGCGGCACGGGGGGAGGAGAAACAACCAAAGCTGTCCTATCGGGAGAGAAAGGCTCGGGAGCAGCTGACCAACGCAAAGGAGAACAGAAAGAAGTGGGAGAACAGAGAGGAGGAGTCGGGAGAGAAGTAAGTTGAATCGTTAAGAAGTGGGGGTGTCACTTTCGTGCATTATTAGAAGGATTTTTGTGACCATCAGGCCATTTGATGTTTGGTGTAAGCAATATTATTAGCACACATAGAGCTAGCTATCAATCCATGATAAAAACTCAATTTGTATGAAAATTGCAAATGGTACCTTTTCTCATAGTTGGTCACAATTTTTTGCATTCACTCACTCTCTTTCTTTTCTTTGTGTGTTTGGTACAGAACTGAGGTCAAGTCGAACGTGAAGAAGGGTAATACGGCCACCCAGCAGCTGCTGGCATGGTGCCAACACAAGACAAAGTACTACGAGGTGAGGGAACAAATTTCACAGACAACAGGAACGTAAATAGTATTATAAGAATAAAAAGAATCTTGAGTATAGCTCCATTCTATATGAGCCTGCCAAATACTCATATGACCCTTACTAAATCTTTGCTTTTTTAGTACGACGCTAAGATAACTTTGAAGTGGTTGCCCTATTATTATTGGGAGGGGGCCTTTGATTGAAGTAAAGTATATAAAATTACCTCAACGACAGATTTATGAAATTGTATAACAATGTAGCAGACTCCAAAGTCTGTGTACATATTTCCTGACTAGAGCAGCTATGACAGTTACTGACAAAGACTGGTGTAGCCGACTAGTACACCTACATGTATGTTATGTACGTGCATATGTAGCAATTTTGTGGTGTGCCATCTACTTCCATATTTGGTCATTGCTTTATTTCCAGCCCATATTGTGTGTGTGTGTGTGTGTGTGTGTGTGTGTGTGTGTGTGCTGCTGCTAGTACACGGCTGTTCTCTTATTAGAGCATAGCTGCAATAGTTTTGGTCAGGGTGGTTTAATTCAATCAAACCCAGTCGAGTCAGCGCAGCATACGTTGTGGGGGTCAGCTCCACGACCATATATGGTCGCAACCTGTAGTCTCCGTGGATTACGTTGTACATGTATATGTGCCCTGTGGCCACACAATGTCGCTGTGAGGTAAGTCTGCCTGATTGAATCGCTAGAAAGGAAGAGACAAGCTCTGACAAATTGGGATTAGCTAGGAGTTGTATTTACTACCACTGGCTTTTGACGCACACATGCACGCATGCTCACTCACACAATGTCATAACATGACATTGTGTCTTGTTCACCCTAAACTCTGTATTCCCCCAAGGAAATTTCCTTTAGTAAGTATAGGTATAATAATATTATTCTTGATTATGATGAGCTGTGATACATTTATAATAATATACAATCTCTCACTCGACTCAACTCTGAACCACTCCTTTCTCCCACCAACCATAATAGAACGTAGAGGTGAAGGACTTCCGTCAGAGCTGGTCCAACGGTCTGGCTTTCTGTGCCATTCTCCATTCCTTCTTGCCCGATAAGATTCCCTACGATGACCTGTCGGCAGATGATCCCAAGAAGAACTTTACCATCGCCTTCGAGGCAGCAGAGTGAGTCTAGTGTTAAACTAAAATAATGTGATCTTATATAACGGTGGGTAATGGTCGTCAACACCATTAGTTCTAAATTTAAATACAAGCAGTAATATTATTTATACTGCCTGTGATCATGTGACCAATCTCCACCCCCTTCCTCCCATTACATCATCATTAGGGATGCCGGTATTCCTCGCATGCTTGACGTTGACGACATGATCACCGTGAGGATCCCGGACGCCAAGAGCATCATGACGTTCCTTGTCACAATCTACCAACACTTCAACAGCTGAACTCACCGTTTTTAAAAAAAAAAAAGTGAAAAAAGTCGCCATGAATTTGTCTCCTCTTGAGGTGTTTTTGTTTGTTAGTTTTATGTTTCAAACCATTTATTTTTTCAATCAATCAGAAAAGGTATTATTTTTGTATATAAGTAGCTGAAATAAAAAGCGACCAGTCTCTAAATTTCTCTATTACTTTTTTTGGTGGAATTATGATAATAATATTGCACACACACACTTTGGAAAACTTTTCAAAAAGCCTATATATAAAATTATAGAGTAGGAGAAACAACCTTTTTTGTACCCTTGTCATTACTAGTATTATTACATGGTTGCTTTGTATACTGGCTGTACATTAAAATTGTCCCCAGAAATATAATAATATAAATTTATACAATGCACACCATATAATTAATTATTAATAAAAAAATTAAAAGTTCACATAATAGTAGAATAAATATATCAGCATTTCATGAATCTACAAAAATTAATTGATAGCAAAAAATTATTAATGATGCTTATAACATGATTGATGCCTGCTAAGGAGCTTGTAAATTGGCTGATATTTCCAAACAAATTAATTAGGTAGACTTAATCTCCATCACTCTCCGTGACAGCTGCCAATATAACGGTGATGTCGTCAGGTTTTCCCCCCGAGTACTCCCAGGAGAGGGCCTGGGAGCCCTCCCTGGTGAATGGGGAGAGATAGTTCGGATCAAGGGAGAGTCTGTACGCTTCTTCCACGAGCCCCTCCGCCGCTGCATGGATGCTCTCGGGAGTCAAATCCTGTATATTATAGGCAAGGCAGTCAGTCACGATACTGTCATACCACACTAAATTGTCCCTTTTTTTGGCATCTGTGTTATGTACTAAGTCTTGTGGGATGTGTCTACAGTGTACATACACGCTATTCTAAATATGGCTGGAAAGGAGAGACAATTATAGCTGATGAAGAATAGGGTGCTAAAAATAGCACTCTAGGGTAAAGCTTCACCCATAAATAAAATACTGTAGCTACCTGTAGCCTACGCCACTCCCGTGTTTTCAATGTCACCTGAGGATGAGGCTAGCTACCTATATAATCTAGAATACGGATAAATTTCGAAATTGTTGTCTCACCTTTAACCTCTTCAAGTGTGCAACGATATCACGTGGGTAGAGGTTGCTATAGAGACCATCTGTTGCGGCGATGACCAAGTCCCCTTCCCTCAGGGCCACCTGTGAGACGTGTGAAGCATACGGGCTGCACGCATGCATACACATCATGCATATGCACGGTAGCATCAAGAAGATAGGGATAAATAACAATCATATTTAGATAGAGATCGTGTGTTTTGAACTACAGGGAAAGCAGCATATTCTAGCAGGGTTTGTTGTTCCATGCTACATTAAAATTTTATGGATGAGTACTGATGGAGCCCAAATAATATCATATCGGATGTAGTATAAATCCGGTATAATTACACAATATTATAGGCTAGATAAAGAACCTTACCTATCAGAGATGACTCTGGCTATGCTATCGTATCCTGGAGGTGGATTGGAGAGCTGATAGGGACAGTTGAAGTAGTGAACGGTTTCTGACGATCTTCCAATAATGCTGCCATGTCTCAACGCTAGAAAGCCAGAGTCTCCAAGATTGGCCGCCCGCAGTAGTCCAGTGGCACAGTTGAAGGAAAGAATACAAGCCGTGCTGCTTCCTGCAAGCAAGAGAGGATGAGAGTACATAATATCGGGTATTAATTCTATCACCATTAAATAAAATAATTATTGCAATGTCATTGAGTGGAACACCATGAACCTATCAGTGATATAAGTACTGTAGATTGGGATATTTCGCCGGTAAAATATTTCGCTTGTAAATTTTTCGCGTAGTCTAAATTTCATCGCCAGACTTTATAGCGATCAAAATAGGTATAGGTCGACGTACGTTACATAAAATATTTCGCGTGTGTAACTTTCGTCAAAAAAGGTCAACGACGAAAAATTTTTAACGGCAAAAATTTCACGATCTATGGTATCTTCATTCAGAAGTAACTGTCAACATGCCACACATTGTGCTACTAGTGCTAACATCTTGCAAGTACAATAATTTATCATAGAGAAAATATTATAATCTATGATTTTACCCACCATAATTTATCATAGAGAAAATATTTAATAATATTATAATCTATGATTTTACCCACCGTAAGAGTGTGAGTGAAGCCACATCAAGTCCTTGTATCCTCTGCTCATGATTTTCTCGGTGTCGCTCAAATCGACCTTCCTTCTCCTGGCCACGTTGCTACAGCACTCCATCAGAGCCTTTGAAAAGAAGGCGGAGTCAATCCCCTCCGACTGCCATCCACCAACACCATCAGCAACACCTGTATTGAGTGAAAAATTTTTCACAATTTTTCAGTCGCTCGCTCTCGTTGTAGATCTATATCTACCCATTCCACTACATACACTGGCATCTATTAAAAAACTACCAAAATTGTAGGCCTAGATCTATCTCTATGAATCTATGAAATCAAGCAATGAGCTATATTTTATATGCATACCCAGTACTTGGTGGCCCGAGTCAGTAGGTGGGGCAACGAAGCAGGCATCCTCTCCCACCTGTACCAAACAGCTACTGCCTGACGAGAGATCTGGACACAGCGCCCCGCTCTCTATCCTCACTCCTTGCTTCGAGATGCCAAACACGGACGGTATCAGCTGCAGCCGCCGCGCGAAGGAGAGAAAGCCAGTACTCAATCGCATATCAAAAATCCTCTGAATCCTGTGTGACCCCAAGCACCACTAGCTCCACCCATTTTACCAACCAGCCCCACCCACTAATTGTATGCATACTCTATTTATACAACAATGACTCAGGAGAAATATTGCAAACTCACCCCTTAACCTTGAAGAACAAGAGAGAAGAGGGAGGGCTAGTGGGCTCCCTGCTGCAATCATACTGTTTCTACTATGGCCCACGAACACTGCAAAAGCTGCGTCCAGGCGCACTGCACGCGAGGAGACGAGTGCAGCGTGGAGGTGTGTCCTAACGGCTGCGGATTCACCATGCACAGCTGCAAACTGGACGAACACGACAAGTACACCTGTCCCGAGGCGCACGTACCGTGCACCAACGCGTTCTACGGCTGCGAGGAACTTTTGCCGAGAAGGCGACTACGCAATCACCTCAAGCACTGCCCGGCTAGTTCGATAATGTGTAGTTTCTCCCACGATCGAATCGAGGTGGTCCGTCCAATCAAGGAATCCAATCTCGTTAATGGCACAGCAATGGAGAGCGATCGAGAGATGTTAATAGACGAAAAACTTCTCCAGGGAGACCTAGCTGTTTGGCGGAAACATCGTGTGGGTATATCTGACCCTCACAACGGTTCTGAACGCACGAGCTACACTGGAACAGACGCCAAGGAGATCTACTCCGTGGGAGAGGGAGATGGAGAGGCGGAGAAGGCGCTAGCTCTCTCCGTTGAATGCATGCCCGGGACCATCACCAATTTCAGCTGGAAGGTAGCGAAGGGTATGCGCACGAGAAGCCAGGCTTTTCGTGAGCGGACTTGCATCAATGTGAGATCTGAGATGCACCTACACTACAGAGGCCCGGCCGTCAAGCGCTACTGCTGTACTTTCTGTTGTAATGAGATCGTGCGTCGCGACGAATTTGCTGCACACTGGAAGAACCTTCATCTAGATATTCAAATAGACATGCCAGTGATGGTCAAACGATGCCCCCTCCATTCATACGGCTGCAAACATGGGGAGTTGTCTCTCCTCCCCTCGCCCGAGGGGGCCTCCCTTAATTACGACTTGGACTCGGACGCTACACTTCTGGAACTGCCCACGACCACGTGTGAAGAGGAAGTGGGCGGAGTTTCGAGTAGTGACTATGCTGCTAAGATACGTCAGAAGCAGGAGTTGGCGCTCTATGGTTACGAGGACGAGAACGAAGAGAGTTATGACGTCCTTGGGCAGCTGCCTGCTGAGGTCTTGATGGAAGTTTGTGAGCACCTCGATTCCCTGAGTCTGTGGTACCTGTCTCAAGTCAACCGCTACCTCAGGAGTGTCTGCTATAACCTGGTGAGGAAGAAAGGGGTTGTCCACAGTGTCTGGACTCGTGATGACAACTCGGGATGCTGGACTATTGGACCAAGGGTTAGTCACTGATGTGAGATAAATTTATAATTCTGGTGTGCTAGATTAGTCTCATATATTATGGGCATCAAATGCTGTAGAGGTATAATATTTAATATTATACTTTAGCTAGATAGGGAACCTTCGGTATCGTTTTACTGACTGAAACCATAGATAATAATTTTATACTCAGTGTTTATGAAATATTTACATCATCTCCTTGCCAAGAAATCCGCTATTAAAATTATTCTATATAATATTATATAGCATTGTTCAACGTATCCAGCTCTAATAGCTATAGCTCCTATACCCAGCAATATCTCTTATCATCCAGTATTGTTTGATCATTGCATATTTTATATTATCTAAATGCAGCATTGGACATTCTCCAAAGTGTTTCAGGAGATTCCTCGCTGGCGGTATAAGGAAGACACGCCCACAATCTCGGCTCACATGATGTCATGTGACGTGCTAAGGGACAATGCCGTGTCCTACAGTGAAGTGGAGAGGGTCCCCCTAGCACTGTGTAATGCTGAGAGAGGCACCAAGTCCTTGACAAGAGCAGAAGCATACAGACGAGCTAGATAGAGTATGTAATTACGTAATCAGGACACAGATTGCACACTGCCTATGAAGAAATTTTTTATAAATCTTAGCAGCCATTAGTAATATTTTTTTTATCACAAGCCATTTTAGCCAAAAAAATCTATTTTATGTGTAGAGTATAATGAAGAGGACTTGGTCGTAATAATCATTTGAAACACTAGATACCATAGTTATCGATATCCTATATTATAGTATGGTGCATGTGGTAAAGGGTCGTCACCATAATTAGCAACATGATTGCTATTATTAATAATATCACTGGGAGCATTCATAATGAATTTAAACATCAGATGAGTTGATAACCACTTTGGCAATCCACCTGCAGTTCAAATATAAGTTTCTGCTTACAGTATCTAGTGCGCATGCGCAAGTGCGTAAACTTGTTGAGCCCCACCCACCGATCTGCAATAATCTCCCACACCACACCCCAATCCTCGCGAGAGGATCACATATTCATAGTGTACAGTCAATAAACAAGACATCCCGGCCAAACGTTAACTTCTGTACGCGATGGTCGTACTCACACTTGAAAGAGCAGCTGCTTTGCTTCTGATAATCACAGGCATTCAGGTTCATATTGGTAAGAATAAAAATATTGTGATAGAGGCTACCTGATCTACAATATTAAGCATGGCACTGTTGCAGCCTGTTGATTCAGAATCATGGTATACTACCAGTACATGTAGAGAGTCTGGCCTGACTTGGATCAGTAGAACGAGTTACAAAATTTAACACCATACTTTAATATTGACCGTGGCTACTTTTTTAGCATTCAATTTTTGTGATCTTCCAGCCCTGTGTCAATTGGTGGTGCTGAGTGAATGCACTTGTCCTGGTAGAGAGCTGAGGTTAGGGTGCACTGTGGTGGGAGGATTCTCTACCAATTGGAGAGGAACAGCCTTTGACTGTCCAGGACGGGGCAATGAAATACTACTACGTCACTCTCAGTTCAGTGAATCAGGACTAGCAATGGGAGAGTGTAATCATGGAATTATTATTGGGCATGGTCGCAACAGAACGTTTGAAGGTCTCACTGATTCCAAATTCACTTCTGAACTGACAATCCACCTGCCACTACTGAATGCTACCAGTGGCACACTGGAAGGGGAAACTGTGCAGTGTGCTCATAATGTTGAAAATGTTATAATAAATATTAGTACCCACACTATTGCTTATACGAGAAATTCAAGTGGTATGTATAGATTTATTATGTGCTTCATAATGAATAATTGTACGCATAGCTAATAGTGCAAAATTTATTATTATTGCACAGCTCCACCTCCTGACAACGTTCGCCTAGCCCAAGTCACCAAGAATGCACTGACCTTCCAGTGGGACCCAGTGCAGTCTATCTGCTCATACAAGGTCAATGCTGAAGGCTGCGGTGTGTGTCCTAATACCACACTCGGTGAATCCGTTACCTGTGCAGTGAATGACATACTCACTAATAGCAATTCAGTTTGTACTTTATCTGTTGAAACTATGGTGTGTGGATTCCAAAGTCATGTCAGTGAAGCAGTAACAGCAATGCTAAAAGGTATTATTATCATATATATAACTCAAAGTAGTTTCAGTATAACATTAATTGCATAATATCTTCACTGTTTCTGTGTAACATTAATTGCCTTCACCATAGTGCCAGATCATCCATCAATCAGCAAAGTGCTTCCATATTACAATTCTACTTCAAATCACTTAACAAAAGTTGACATTCAAGTTGAGCGTGACTCCACTGTAACTACAAGATAGTGTATTTAACCTGCTAAAATATACTCCATATATTTTATACATAGGAGGATGACATAATATCAGATGGGATCAGTGGATCAGTGACCTCTTATACCTTCAATATTGGCTTCCCCAATTCAGAGTCTAGCTGTACATCACCAGCTACTACCCTCCCAGTTTCAGCCTGTGAGGATGGGCTGTGTGATGTCACTCTTACAAACCTAACTTCCCTGCCTTGTTACACAAATTTCTCGCAAGTTCAAGTGGCTGTGTATGCCTCCAATAAGCTAACAGATGGACTGCCATCTACAGAAACCTTAAGTAAATTTTCAAAATACACCAATATGTTTACTTAATAATAAATGCCATATGAATAACAATTAGATACATCAAACAGTCTATTTTTCGTTGAGTTTGAACCTCTCATCCGCACCTTCATCTGTCGATTTGTGGGTCAGCATGAGAGCAAATCCTGTGAGATCACCTACGGACCTGTAGACCCAACAGATCAACTCTGTACTTCGCAATTGGATAACCGAATTCCCCTTGTGAATAACAGTGACACATCTGACACCGTCAATGTTTCCATATCAGCACAAGACCTGCCAGCACAAACCGAGTCACAGCGCTTCTGCTTCACAGCAATTGGAGAAACACCACAGTTTACCATAGCAGTTGAAGGAATGTTCACCATTGAAGGTACTAAATGTTACTGTATAAGTGTCATGCTGTCTATCTGATGGTGACAATAGCTCATTTAATGTATAGCTATAGGTACAGGTGCTCCAGGGAATACAACATTAACACCAGTTACCCTGATTGTTATTGTTGCCGTGATAAGCTTTGTTATAATAATATTATTGGTGATTTTGATTGCTGCTCTGTCAATAATTGTTTCAAAGAAGAAGAACTACACTTTAAAGCAACGTGACTACACCGATAATGATGAGTAAGCCTATATATAGCAGAATAAGCAACCTTGTTTTTGCAATTTTAACGGTGAGACAACAACAAGTATACGCATACACGTACACACATGCAGGCAGCAATACGATCGTACCTCATTCGCTCAGCGACAACAAAGACAGGTACCAATGAATCATCAACAACAAACTGATGAGTAAGCGTATTTTTCAGTCTAGCCACATAGCTAACTCTTATAGGTAAATGTTTGCCAGTTACTATGAGAAATCAACTGCAGGCAACAGTATGATCAGACGTTATTTAATGCTCAACAACAGCCACACAGACATAATATGGTGCCCGTACACGAACAACAAACTGAGGAGTAAGTTTGTTTCAATATACTGTTTGTTCATAATGCATGTTCCTTTTTGTTCTGCTTTACGTTTGTGGTTGAAAAATACATTTACTTTCACGCAGACAACAGTACGATCAGATATTTGTTCAGCAACAGTCAAGACAGGTATAATTATATCTCGGTACTATAAGTAAACTATATAGTTATAATGAGTGTTTTTTCAGCCAATAGCAAATCAACAGAAGCCAATGATTTACTCTGAGCTTGGTCCAACTGCCACAGCTGGAAAGAGTAATATTTTTGTGCCTGGAGGTGATGATAGGATAGAGTATGCTGAGCTGGATCACCGGCGCGGCCATGTTGCAGCATCAGACTCAGCAAAAATTGCGACTTCAAGTCTAATCTTACCTGATCGTGAACCTGGCACTTTTGGTATACCTAATAGCTATGGCTGTTCTACAGAAGATGTTTTGATTTGTGGTATTAACTTTTTTCCAAATACAGATGGTAGAGAAGATTCTCCCACCCCTCCTCCACTTCCACCCAAGTACGAATGTTATTAGCTCTAATTATTTTCACATGTATGTGTAATTTTTTATACCCTAACGGCTGCAGTGAGCAGCACAACCAACAGTTAGTGTATACGGTAATAAGAGTATTCTTGTTACAAGTCATAATAGCTACACGAACCACGTTTCATGTGACAAAATAAATTGAAATTATCAATCAAAAATATTATTGCATATTGGGGTGATAATTACATCCCGAGTCCCAATCCGCAAAAAAGAATTCGGCCGCGCGATGAGTAATTATGACGAAACCTATGATGAAATCTATGATGAAATTATTGAAACCTATGATGAAATTATGATGAAATTATGATGAAATTGGGGTGAAGACTGCTTCAAAATGTTTAGCGCGCATGACAGGGTGTTGGGACCCAGAATTCGAACCTAGCGTACAATAGATCGTGGACTATCGATGACATATGGCGATTCTCTCAGTTCGCTTTCTTTGGCGAGCGAGCTCTCTGGGGGGATTCCCCTATACAGTCTAGCACATGGCAGTGGAGGTCACGTTCGGGTCAACCGGCTCAACCCGCGCGCCCCAATATACTGCGTGTACGGAGCATGCGCAGTTTGTCGGTGTGTCCAAGTTCGAATTATGGCGGCGTACAGTAAGCGCGGTGCAATACTTATGAGGGACTCGGGATGTAGTCTCTAAGTTGTTCATTACATCCCGAGTCCCAATCCGCAAAAAACAATTCGGCCGCGCGATGAGTAATTATGACGAAACCTATGATGAAACCTATGATGAAATTATTGAAACCTATGATGAAATTATGATGAAATTATGATGAAATTGGGGTGAAGACTGCTTCAAAATGTTTAGCGCGCATGACAGGGTGTTGGGACCCAGAATTCGAACCTAGCGTACAAGAGATCGTGGACTATCGATGACATATGGCGATTCTCTCAGTTTGCTTTCTTTGGCGAGCGAACTCTCTGGGGGGATTTCCCTATACAGCCTAGCACATGGCAGTGGAGGTCACGTTCGGGTCAACCGGCTCAACCCGCGCGCCCCAATATACTGCGTGTACGGAGCATGCGCAGTTTGTCGATGTGTCCAAGTTCGAATTATGGCGGCGTACAGTAAGCGCGGTGCAATACTTATGAGGGACTCGGGATGTAGTCTCTAAGTTGTTCATTACGTCCAGAGTCCCAATTAGAAAAAAACTATTCGGCCGACCGATGAGGTAATTGTGATGTAAAATATGATGTAAAATATGACGAAAATGCGGTTAAGACTGTTTCAAAATGTTTAGCACGCATGAAAGCTTGTTGGGGCCCAGAATTCGAGCCTAGCGTAGAAGACATCGTGGACTATCCGATGATATCCTTATGGCGTTTCTCTCAGTTTGCTTTCTCTAGCGAGCTCGCTTTCAGGGCAGGGGGATTTCCCTACTCAGTCGAGCACGTGGCAGGTGAAGGTCAACCGGCTCAAGCCGCGCGCCCCAATATTGTACTCGTATACGGAGCATGCGCGGTTTGTCAATGTGTCCTAGTTCGAATTTATGGCGGCTTATTCGTGAGGGACTCTGGACGTAGTCTCCAAGTTGTTCATTATCTCCCCAGTAGCAATTTACTTTTCTGTGGTTATGAGGTAATTATGGTGTAATTATGATGAAACCTATGGTGTAATCTCTTAGGTAATCTATGAGGTAATTATGAGAAAATTCAGGGCCTCGCTGGAGCCTTTCTGGGACTTGAAAATCAGTAAATATGTAGAGTATCTTACGCGTGTATCCAGCGAATACATTACAAGCCGAGCGCTACTTTCTCTGAGAAGTACTGTTGGTTAGAACTTCACGTGTTTTCTTGGCTTACGTAATGCCGTGGATAAATAAAGCTAGCCTTGCGCTATATATAGCACGCATTGTCACAAGGGGCTGGCCCGCGCGCGACTGCAGCAGCGTGACCAACCTGAAGTTCGGAAGGAATACTGTACTGTCGAGTTCGTCTCTGTGATTGAAGCATCGAAACTTGTCGCTGTCAAGGCTGAGAGTCGATCTTAGATGCCATCTCCATGATTTCTTGGGCGAGCATCGATCGGTGTGTACGCATTCTATTGACGACCTTTTACCACATGCACCATTACACTATGCAGCTACTGGGGAGATGGTCAAGGGTTCATTATACCATTATAATATTGCATGACATTGTGCTTACATGTGCCTTTGTTTTCATACATGCAGCTACCTACATAACAATACAGCTCCGCCTATAATAATACTGCTATCAGACATAATATCATTAGCATCATGTTTTGCAAAGAGACTAAATATATAGATTTCAGATAGCTATATTACATGGTGTCTTAAACTTAATTTGGGACATTGCTCATGTGTGTAGATCGTCGCAACACATCGCATATATCCTAGTACTAGCAGTACTAGTTGGTCATGTTATTGTACATACCGTAGTCTGATCAATTATAGCATAGACACACATGCACTTGTTTGATAATGCTGGTGCAATTACGATTCTTCCAAGATAAACAGTCCCCACAACACTGTCTAGGTACATGACAGTTGAGTCCAACTTAACGTCAGTAACATGTTTGTGTCTACATGATAGGGTAACTCTAGCTATTAAATTTATAGCTACACAGCTGCGATTAGAAATCATAAACAAACTTGTATACTATTATAAAAATTGTTACCGGTATAATAATATTATAGGCACTTGAATAGTTCATTGCATAATCAGTTAGAGATGTGTCCGTAAGCTACATTCTCACTGGTGTTAATAGCTGATGGAGTGAGATCAATCTCTTCATAAGCAATGTTTTGCTTCCTCCGACTTTCTCTGAGCAACTTGAGTTCCTTTAGATCCGTTGCTCTACTCCTGGCTAGAAGAACTATCGTGATAATAAGGATAGCAGAAATGATAGCCAATAGAACAGTAAAAGTGATGAATACTCCTGGTAAGGTGCCAATTCGTTGAGCACCATTGATCGGCTGATCACCTGATTGATGGTAATTAATGTTTAATGGAACACAGCGTACTGTCTATAGCATACCTGTTTTGAAAGTCCCTTCGACTGCTATTGTGAATGTTCTTGTTTTCCCAATAGCAGTGAAGCAGAATTGTGAATCAGTGTGCTCTAATTCTGGGAGAGCTATTGTCACAGTTGCTGTATCTGATCCAATAACACTGTTATTCACACGATGAGTATTCAAGGTACAAAGTTGATCTGTTGGGTCTATAGGTCCATAGGTGACCTCACAGTATTTGCTCTCATGCTGACCCACAAATCGACAGGAGAAGGTATGGCTGAGAGATTGAAACTCAACAAAAAAGAAACTATTTGATGCAGCTACATGTACATCCATATTCATGTGTGCGTGGGTGCAAAATCAATAGTAAACATTATTGCTGTGTCTTGAAAACTTACATAAGGTTTTTGTGGATAGTTGTCCATCTGTTAGTACATTGGAGGCATATACAGAGACTTGAGCTTGCGAGTGAGGTGTGTAACAAGATATTAATGGAGTTAGGTTTGTAAGAATGGCATCACACAGCCTGTCCTCACAGGCTGTAACTGGGAGGGTAGTAGCCAGTGAAGTACAGTTAGGCTCTGAATCAGGGAAGCCAATATTAAAAGTGTATGATGTCACTGATCCACTGATCCCATCTGATATGTCTTCCTCCTATGTACAAAATATATGGAGTATATTCTAGCAAGCTAAACACACTAGCTATCTTACAGTGGAGTCACGTTCAACTTGAATGTCAACTTTTGTTAAGTGGTTTGAGGTAGAATTGTAATACGTAAGCACTTTGCTGATTGATGGACAATCTGGCACTATGGTGAAGGCAATTAATGTTATACAGAAACAATGAAGACATGCAAGTATCTGAAATTATTTACGTATAATTATCCTTTGAGTTATGATAATATACCTTTTAGCATTGCTGTAACTGTTTCACTGACATGACTTTGGAATCCACACACCATATAGTTTCAACAGACAAAGTACAAACTGAATTGCTATTAGCGAGTATGTCATTCACTGCACAGGTGACGGAATCACTGAGTGTGGTATTAGGACACACACCACAGCCTTCAGCGTTGACCTTGTACTGTATATAATATGAGCAGATAGACTGCACTGGGTCCCACTGGAAGGTCAGTGCATTCTTGGTGACTTGGGCCAGGTGAATGTTGTCAGGAGGTGGAGCTGCATTATCAGTCAATGATTCACAAATGAATGCAATATTAATATGTGTACCATTGTGAAGGATCTACCGCTTAAATTTCTTGTGTAAGCAACAGTGTGGGTACCAATAACATCTACATTATCACGAGTACACTCCACTGTTTCTTCTTCCAGTGTGTTGTTGGTGGCATTCAGCAGTGGCAGGTGGATTGTCAGTTGAGATGTGAATTTGGAATCATCGAAACCATCAAATGTTCCGTTGCGACCATGCCCAATAATATTTCCATGATTACACTGTTCCATTGCTAGTCCTGATTCACTGAACTGAGAGTGACGTAGTAGTATTTGATTGCCCTTTCCTTGACAGTCAAAGGCTGTTCCTTTCCAAATGGTAGCGAATCCTCCCACCACAGTACACTCCAGCCTCAGCTCTCTACCAGGACAAGTGCATTCACTCAGCACCACCAGCTGACACTGGCCTGGAAAATATACAATCAGCTGATAAATTAATCTACTAAGCAATGCCTTACTAAGGGGTCCCAATAAATTTTATTAATTGAATTATGATTACAACCAGTGATTACTCAACACTAGACTTAGTACCGATTTATTGCTATTATGACAACAAAACTATGATCTGTAGCAAGCCAGAATCCTATACATGACCATGTGATGATTGTGAATTGTTATACTCGGATGACATTAAACTTTAGATCTGCCCCAAATTGGGTCTACCTCCTTCTATCATAAATTTTCTTACAAGGATCAGGGTTCACAACCAGTAGTAATACTAATAGTAGAATCGATACTCTTCGTTTTAGCGCGACCATCACAGGAATTCGGACTGAGCCTTTTCTGTCTGTCTCGCGAGCTCGTTCAGAGAGGGGTGTGGCTCACGAGACACGGTATCATAGAGTCGGTAGACTCTATAAGTAGGGATGGCCCGGATATGCCATATATGTAATACATTACAAATACCCAAATATCTCAAAATAGGTAATTTTGTGAAATTTCTAAGTGAATCACCAGCAGATTGTGCATCTAACAAGACCAAGATCATTCATCAAAACAATTGTACACGTCAGAACCAGACGTTCAAAAAATAGGCCATTTGTCAATCTTTCTTCTTTCTTTCTTTTTCATTATCAGGGCTAACTCAAGACTGCCTCCACCGCTCATCTTACTTTGAGTATAAATCCACTCTATTTTGTAGCGCGCAGTGCAGTGGCACGCTAGTTTGGCGTTATCTCGACAGTTACGTAATAGTGGGTGTGTGCGGCGCATTATCGAATGGGTGATATTAGACACTAATACGCCATTTTGTGATATAATGCGCATGCTCGGAATATGTTGCCATGGTGAAGTCATGTGACAGCGCCTGGCCCTAGGCGCTAGGCGACCGAAAGTGTGCCTGGGCCTGCGCCTATGGGTTCGAGGCTAGTACATCGCTAGCGCGTGCAACGGCGCGCTGGGCCGATCATGGTTCAAGGCTCGAGGAGCGGTAAGGCGCTAGGTATAGGCGAGCTACTCGCTAGCGCTTGCAGCGCTAGTGCTACGCTGGATCGATCATAGATATGAAGGAACAAGGCTCGAGCAGCGGTATTAAAACGTACTCAAAACGTAATAAGCTATAGTACAGATCATAAGCTATGCCGGGAAGCTAGCTGCTGCCAACAGAACTTGGTTTTCTTCCTAAGCGGAAAAGTCACTTGGGCCGCCTAAAGCAGCCTTCTTTGTCATTATTATTAATATTATGAACGCAAGTTAATCGGAGGGGCGTGGCAAAGAATTTTGCACCTCCCATCTTCCATTTAATCAGAAGTTGTGAGCAAACCATGTAAGGTGGCATTGATAAATTACACTAAGTGCAATAAAAAAGAACAGAAACAAGTATAAAAACAATTGAATAAAATTGAAGAATGAAGTAGGGATGGCAGGATCAAAAAGTACACAAACAAGAGATAATCACATCTACTAGCTATACATCCCTACGATTGCTTTTTGAGGGGTGCAAAAATATCCAGTAATAACTATGATGCGATTGAATCAAAACTGATAAACTGAACCATCATGACAACTAGGGAACAACCTGCATGAATGTCTCCCACATACCGCACTCAACAAACACGTCAACCATGATTAATAGGTGCACAATAGTCGAGAAAAGCAAGCGTAGGGATGTATAGTAGATGTGATTATCTCTTGTTTGTGTACTTTTTGATCCTGCCATCCCTACTTCATTCTTCAATTTTATTCAATTGTTTTTATACTTGTAATAATTATGGTGTGCGTGAGCACCGCGTGGCTACCTAGCCCCACCCACTCACACAGTGGCATTCTGGCTGCATGCAATAGCATGCAGGCTGCGCACAATTTCGCGATGTTTCGAGTCCCACTTGAAAGAGCACCTGCCTTTATGTTTCTGCCAGTTCTGGTAATTTCAAGCATTCATATTCATCTTGGTGAGTATGAAAAATGATATGGTAGTTACATATGCCAGAGTACTAACATTGTCTCAGTTCAACCATGGTATCTCTTCAACATAACAGCTTCTCAATACTTTAGTACTTATTGTCATTAGTTAAGTAAAGAGGATTTTGAGGCTACATTAGCTATTAAAGAGTTCATAATACTATTAATTTCCAGCCCTGTGTCGGCTGGTGGTGCTGAGTGAATGCACTTGTCCTAGTAGAGAGCTGAGGCTGGAGTGCACAGTGGTGGGAAGTGGAAATACTGTGTGGAGAGGAACTGCCTTTGACTGCCAGAGAACCAATAACAAAATAGCACTACGCCACATTCAGTTTAAATCAGGAATGGACCGTCCACTGGGGAAATGTAACAGTGGAATGATTATGGGACTTTACATGTATATCGACAGAACTTCTGCTGGTCCCAATTCCAAATTCACTTCTCAACTGGTCATCCACCTGCCACTATGAAAAATCAACTGCAGGCAACAGTATGATCAGACCTCATTTCATGCTCAACAACAACCACACAGATATAATATGGTGCCTGTACACGAACAACAAACTGAGGAGTAAGTTTGTTTCAATATATTGTTTGTTCATAATGCATGTTCCTTTTTGTTCTGCCTTTGTGATTGAAAAATACATTTACTTTCATGCAGACAACAGTATGATCAGATATTTGTTCAGCAACAGTCAAGACAGGTATAATTATATCTCGGTACTATATTATTGTTATAATGAGTGTTTTTTTCAGCCACTAGCAAATCAACAGAAGCCGATGATTTACTCTGAGCTTGGTCCAACTGCCACAGCTGGAAAGAGTAATATTTTTGTGCCTGGAGGTGATGATAGGATAGAGTATGCTGAGCTGGATCACCGGCGCGGCCATGTTGCAGCATCAGACTCAGCAAAAATTGCAACTTCAAGTCTAACCATCCCTGATCGTGAACCTGGCACTTTTGGTATACCTAATGGCTATAATAGCTATAATGGTTGTTCTGCAGAAGATGTTTTGATTTGTGGTATTAACTTTTTTCCAACTACAGATGGTAGAGAAGATTCCCCCACCCCTCCTCCACTTCCACCCAAGTACGAATGTTATTAGCTCTAATAATGTTATTTTCACATGTGTAATTTTTTTATATCCTAATGGCTGCAGTGAGCAGCACAACCAATAGTTAGTGTATACGGTAATAAGAGTATTCTTGTTACAAGTCATAATAGCTACACGAACCACGTTTCATGTGACAAAATAAATTGAAATTATCAATCAAAAATATTATTATTGCATATTCAGTGATAATCATAATCATGACCATAATAATACTGCATGACATTGCATGACATGTGCTTGTGCCTTTGTTTTCACATATGCAGCTACCTACAGCTATATATATATATCTACAATACAGCTCCGCCTATAACAATACTGCTATCAGGCATAATAATTATTATTAGCATCATGTTTTGCAAAGAAGCTAAATATAGATTTCAGACAGCTACACTACTGGTATCTTAAACTTTGGGACATTGTTCATGTGTGTAGATCGTCGATATGATGTTGAATGGTCAGTCGACAGATATGGCCCCTTATGTTATTCACGATTTTCATGGCGTAATGCAACAGTTACATGTGCATAGTGCAACACACTGCAGTATATTTCCTAGTCGAGGTAAGATAATTATAAGTGATGACATTATTATTATGATTGTACACAATACTAGTGTGAGGATATAAACTTGTACTATAATTATAGGTACTTGAATAGTTCATTGCATAATCAGTTAGAGATGTGGCCGTAAGCTACATTCTCAGTGGTGTTGATAGCAGATGGAGTGAGACCAATCTCTTCATAAGCAACGTTCTGCTTCCGCTGACTTTCTCTGAGCAATCCGAGTTCCTTCAGAGCCGTTGCTCTACTCCTGGCTAAAAGAACTATCATGATAATAAGGATAGCAGAAATGATAGCCAATAGAACAGTAAAAGTGATGAATACTCCTGGTAAGGCGCTTATTCGTTGAGCACCATTGATTGGCTGATCACCTGATTGATGGTAATTAATGGTTAATGGAACACAGCGTACTGTCTATAGCATACCTGTTTTGAAAGTCCCTTCGACTGCTACAGTGAATGTTCTTGTTTTCCCAATAGCAGTGAAGCAGAATTGTGAATCAGTGTGCTCTAATTCTGGGAGAGCTATTGTCACAGTTGCTGTATCTGATCCAATAACACTGTTATTCACACGATGAGTATTCAAGGTACAAAGTTGATCTGTTGGGTCTATAGGTCCATAGGTGACCTCACAGTATTTGCTCTCATGCTGACCCACAAATCGACAGGAGAAGGTATGGCTGAGAGATTGAAACTCAACAAAAAAGAAACTATTTGATGCAGCTACATGTACATCCATATTCATGTGTGCGTGGGTGCAAAATCAATAGTAAACATTATTGCTGTGTCTTGAAAACTTACATAAGGTTGTTGTGGATAGTTGTCCATCTGTTAGTACATTAGAGGCATACACAGCCACTTGAGCTTGTGAGGAATTTGTGTAACAAGGTATTAATGAAGTTAGGTTTGCAAGAGTGACATCACACAGCCCATCCTCACAGGCTGAAACTGGGAGGGTAGTAGCTGGTAAAGTACAGCCAGACCGTGGCTCTGAATCAGGGAAGCCAACATTAAAAGTGTAAGAGGTCACTGATCCACTGATCCCATCTGATATGTCTTCCTCCTATGTACAAAATATATGGAGTATATTCTAGCAAGCTAAACACACTAGCTATCTTACAGTGGAGTCACGTTCAACTTGAATGTCAACTTTTGTTAAGTGGTTTGAAGTCGAATTGTAATATGGAAGCACTTTGCTGATTGATGGACGATCTGGTACTATGGTGAAGGCAATTAATGTTATACAGAAACAATGAAGACATGCAAATATCTGAAATTATTTACGTATACTTATCCTTTGAGTTATGATAATATACCTTTTAGCATTGCTGTAACTGTTTCACTGACATGACTTTGGAATCCACACACCATAGTTTCAACAGACAAAGTACAAACTGAATTGCTATTAGTGAGTATGTCATTCACTGCACAGGTGACTGATGCACCGAGTGTGGTATTGGGGCACACACCGCAGCCTTCAGCATTGACCTTGTACTGTATATATGAGCAGATAGACTGCACTGGGTCCCACTGGAAGGTCAGTGCATTCTTGGTGACTTGGGCCAGGTGAATGTTGTCAGAAGGTGGAGCTGCATTATCAGTCAATGATTCACAAATGAATGCAATACCATTGTGAAGGACCTACCGCTTAAATTTCTCGTGTAAGCAATAGTGTGAGTACCAATAACATCTACAGCATCACGAGTACATTCCACAGTTTCCCCTTCCAGTGTGTTGCTGGTAGTATTCAGCAGTGGCAGGTGGATTGTCAGTTCAGAAGTGAATTTGGAATCAGTCTGACCATCAAATGTTCTGTTGCGATCATGCCCAATAATATTTCCACCATTACAATCTCCCATTGGTAGTCCTGATTTACTGAACCGAGAGTGACGTAGTAGTATTTCATTGCCCACTCCTGGACAGTCAAAGGCCGTTCCTCTCCAAATAGTAGAGAATCCTCCCACCACAGTACACTCCAGCCTCAGCTCTCTACCAGGACAAGTGCATTCACTCAGCACCGCCAGCTGACACTGGCCTGGAAAATAATATACAATCAGCTGATAAAGTTAATCTAGCTACTAAGCAATGCGTTATTATGGAAGGGGTCCCATTGACTACTCAACGCTAGTACTGATAGAAAGCTTAAAATTACAGCTCAGTACCGATTTATTGCTATTATGGCAGCAAAATTATGATCTGCAGCAAGCCAAAATCCTATACATGACCATGAGATGATTGTGAATTGTTATACTCCGACGGATGACATTAAACTTTAGATCTGCCCCAAATTGAGTCTACCTCCTCTATAAATTTTCTTACAAGGATAAGGGCTCACAACCAGTAGTAATACTAATAGTAGAATCGATGCTCTTCGTTTTAGCGCGACCATCACAGGAGTTCGGACTGAGCCTGTCTGTCTCGCGAGCTCGTTAGAGGGGTGTGGCTCACGAGACATGGTATATGGTGCGCGTGAGCACCGTGGCTACCTAGCCCCACCCACTCGCACAGTGGCGTTCTGGCTGCATGCGATTGCATGCACGCTGCGCACAGTTTCATGATGTTTCGAGTCCCACTTGAAAGAGCAGCTGCTTTTATGTTTCTGCCAGTTCTGGTAATTTCAAGCATTCACATTCATCTTGGTGAGTATGAAAATAATATGGTAGTTACGTATGCCAGAGTACTAACATTGTCTCAGTTCAACTATTAAAATCTGTATCTCTTCAACATATATTATTACAGCTTCTCAATACTTTAGTAATTCTCACTAATTAAGTAAAGAAGATTTTGAGGCTACACTAGCTATTAAAAGTTCATAATTATGCAATTAATTTCCAGGCCAGTGTCAGTTGGTGGTGCTGAGTGAGTGCAGTTGTCCTGGTAGAGAGCTGAGGCTGCAGTGTACTGTGGTGGGAAGTGGAAATACTTTGTGGAAAGGAACTGCCTTTGACTGTAATACTCCCAGTAATGAAATAGTACTACGTCACTTTCAGTTTGTATCGGGAGTAGCAGGGACATGTAACAATGGAATGATCGTGGGACGTAGTCTCAACAGAACAGTTGATGGTCCCAATTCCACGTTCACTTCTCAACTGGTCATCCGCCTGCCACTACTGAATGCTACAAACAGCTCTGAGTCACTGGACGGCAGAACTATCGAATGCATTTACGACAATGGTACGCATGTGACAAATGTTGGTACACATGTGATTGCTTACACACGAGCAGGTATAGTTGTAATAGTCTCGTCACAGGCTCCTCCCAACTTTTCTGAAAACTTAATTGAGAGGAGCTTGAGGATGAGGCCACACGAACATTATTATGGTACTAAATCTATTATCCTGATGCATATACAGCTCCACCTCCTGATAATGTTCACCTAGCCCACATCAGCAAGAATGCACTGACTTTCCAGTGGGAGCCTGGGATCTGTCCCTATGGCACTG
Source organism: Cliona cf. orientalis (assembly GCA_963930775.1). Lineage (NCBI taxonomy): Eukaryota > Metazoa > Porifera > Demospongiae > Clionaida > Clionaidae > Cliona > Cliona cf. orientalis. The sequence goes on along the minus strand of OZ005698.1, from coordinate 8,954,592 downwards.
GATACAGGGTCAATGCTACAAACTGCGGTGTGTATCCTAATACCACACTCAGCACATCTCTTACTTGTGTTGTAAGCAGTGTGTTCACTGCTAGCAAAAAGACAGCATCTTGTTCTTTGTCTATTGAAACTGTTGTTTGTGGAATCGACACAGGAAATAGAAGTACAGTTACAGCTTTACTCAAGGGTACATATAACACAGAGTCAATCATAAGCAGTAGCATTTGTATACAGGCCCTAAGAGAAGTTTAATATCTAGAGTCAATCATGTATAGCAATAATTATACATGCATAATAATAAATTTAATATTACGCATACATGTACATCTGTGTTACGAAAGCTCCAGATCCTCCCAATATCAGCAGAGTGGTGCCATATTACTCAGCTAGATCAAAAGAATTGGTCAGAATTGATGTTGATGTTAAATCAGATCGAATTGTAGGTTTATTTATGTCAGTAGCTGCATAACACCTCCAGTGCATGGCACTTCTAGGAAAAGTTCAACATATCAGAAGGAATCGATGGATCAATAAACACCTACACCTTCAATATCCGGTTCTTGGACTCAGATTTGGACTGCAGTACTAGTTCACTAGCTACTGTCCCAGTTTATTCTTGTGTGGATGATACCTGCAAAATCACTCTAGATCTTGCAAATCTAACTTCCCTGCCTTGTTACACACCTCTCTCACGAGCTCAAATGGCTGTATATGCCTCCAATGTGTTAACAGATGGACCACCAGTAACGACCTTATTAAGTATGTGATGTGATACATAATAACTATACTACCAATATACCATCTGAGTTGATCAATTTGCAATTTTGCTTTGCAGATACGTCAAATAGCGTATTTTTCGTTGAGTTTGAACCTCTCAGTCATACCTTCTCCTGTCGATTCATTGGACACTATGGGATCAAATCTTGTGAGATCACCATATATGGAGCTACAGACCCAACAGATGAAATTTGTTCCTTGAAAGACCAAGTTACGTATACCCAAATGAACAGCAGTGATGAGTTTGTGCTAGACACAGTGACTGTACCTGTGTATATACCACAAACTGATCATGAGTCAATGAGGCTTTGCTTCAGAGCGGTTGGAACAACATCGATGTTTACTGTCGCAGTGGAAGGGACTTTCACAACAGGTATAATGGGAAACAGTCAACAAAATTAATACTTATAACACAATCATAATATTATTAGCTATAGGTATTCTGCCAAAATCCAATATGAATCCAGCTTTGACATTAGCAGTATCATTATTATGTATCACAATAATACTGATACTGTTAGCTTCAGTTGCTATTTTATCGGTCGTTTTGATAAGGAAATGCCACCACCAAAGTCAACACGAGTAAGCATGCTCATGCAGTTTACGATTACATAATGAGCAAATTTTATTATCATGCAGGCAGCAACATTCTCAACCACAACAGCAGGTATACCATAGATCTCAAATTTTTTATTATGTTATGAATGTCGTGTTGAAAATCTTTCTTAGGAATGCATGACCCCATTAACGTTAATAGTGTGCTTACATTTAACTGTCGTAGTTTTATTTCCAGATTAATAATAATAGTATTTATGACCATGGAGGACCAGCTGTATAGCTAATATCTGTATGATTCCAGCCAATCACAGATCATCAGATGATTTACTCTGAAGTCAATCCGCTGAATATCAATGGAAACAACACACTATTCACGCTTGAAGATGATGATAAAGTGGAGTACGCTGAACTAAATCACCAGCTGCATTGTCATGCATCAAATCCCACAAAAACATGTGCAGCAGAATCTATCAATTTTGGTATAATGATACAAATGATGTGCCTATACATCAGGCAAATAATTATACTGTAATTATTATATATAAATTTCCAGAAGCTACAGATGATTCACTAGCAGTGACACTAGACAGCCTACTCATTCAACTTCGATCTCAAGTTGCTTCAATTTGGTACAAGTTTGGCGTAGCCCTTGGAATCTCCAAGGACACCTTGGACGGGTACGTTGGCTATCCTGACGAGGAATGCATAGTGGAAGTACTGGACTACTGGATGAGGAATCACAAGAGCAAGCCTACGTGGAGAGATGTGGCAAAGTCGCTGAAGGATGTTGGGCTCTACCAGCTTGCTGATGGCATTTTAAACGTTTACAAAACAGGTATAATAATGTAAATTATTATGGCTCTATACAAAATTAATGAATTTGTGCATGCTGCCAACATTTGCTATCACTGGGGAGTAATCTATCTGTGAAATCTTGTGAATTGTTAACTTTACAGGAAAATTACCAATTGAAGTAGATATGGAAGCAATACCACAGGACCTTCTAGAGTCCGAGTTGGATATAGAATCACAGTCTACACTAGACTCTCCACCTCCACTGCCTCCCAAGTATTACTAGTATAGTCCGGCAATGGATGAATACTGTATAATTTTAAGACTATGCTACAAATACTGCAGTAGTAACGTGTTAACAAATTAGATTGTTTAAGCGATAATCAACTGTTTGTGACTATTGTGTGTTTCAGTGTGATTGCCGTGGATAGCTATTGTCAATAACATGTTTTGCAAGTTGACTCAATTTTAGACTAAGCTAGTCTTTTCATACAAAGTTCAGGATATCAGTTGTGATAGTCTCATGTTTTTTCCCACTCAGCCAAATACAAGTAACACAGTCAAGGTTTGTTCACATGCAACTTAATACAACTGATCGAGTAGTTAATGACATCATAATGACATAAACACTATACTTACCTCCCAAGGATATTATCAAGAGTTGATAGTATGTGCATGACAACATTAACTTATGATGATATAGATCAGTTTTGCAGTGAGAGTACTTTTATCATTTCCTCTAGTTCCTGACACACTCGGTAACGCCCACCTCTGTAGATCTGCAGCAGCTGCTTAGCCTCTTGTGCGGTCTTCAATGCATCACCATAACAACCACTACAGTATCACAGAAACAATACAACTTAAAGCTACTGCCAGGCCTTCGTACCCAGGCCTTCCCCATATTTTTGAAAATTTCAATATTTCACGTGAAACAGAAAAAAATGGGAAGGCCTGGGTACTACAGACTATAGGTCATCAAAAGTACATGCAAAAGGCCATTTAAAGTCTGGGATTCACTGACCTGTGAAAGAGTAGTTGAGCAAGCTTTTCTTTTTCGTTAGCAACTTCCACACTATTGCTACCATAGACCACACCCACCGCCTCACAGCTCCGCTGACAATAGGGCACTGCTGACTTGAAGTTGCCTATTAATCAAATCAATCAAACACCAGATATCACATGGCTAAGTCTTGAGAGTTAGCTACCTTGCATTGCATATGCTTGAGTTAGAGCATCATTGGTTTGAGCCAATTCCAGGTTGTGACTGTGAAGTACTTCACTTTGCTTCTTCAGACACTTCAATAGGAGGGGAATGCTCACTATAAAAACATTTATAAAAGCTCTTGATGGTGTTTAAAACCAAGACTAGTATAGTCTGAGTATATTATTATATTATTATGTACTTGTGTTGCCTTCCGTTGCCTCCTTAAACATTGTTCTAGCTTCAGTATTTTTCTGCATGAGAAATTCAATTATTGTGATACGTCAACTTGGACAATAACAATAATATTATTACTCACTTTGATGCTTGTACTTAACCGTTCAGGCAAGATGGAACAACCACACTCCAGACAATGATAAACTCCTTCTTCAGTGGACTGCTGTGTGTCTGTCGAGCCAATCTTCACCTGTAGAGGTCCAAAGTTGCACTTGGGACACAACAGTGCATCACACACCACTTCAGAGTTGCTAAGATCTGGACGTGACCTGCAGATCCAAGGAAGTGATGTCAGTAGCTACAGACGTGAGATCTATAGATCTAGTGGCTTAGAGGTCAATATTTCTTACCCGTTGCATGCTACACAGTTGCAGTCGAAGAAGTATTTTCGCTTCAATATCTCCTGTCGATCAGATCTCTTCATCCTACCAATCTGAGGCCCTACAAAGATGGAAATGATAATATCAGTTAAGAAAAGAGCACATGCATTCTGGATTTCTTACCATAGGAGTTGTTGATCTCCTGTCCAGCTTTTACTATCTCTGTGACACTCACAACCACCTTATTACCGACAAACCTGCACAATATCATGTTAAATAATTGTACAACACGTAGATCAGCGAATCAGCAGACTGAATCTGTCTGCTACCTGAAGAAGGCATTTGGAGCACATGAGTGGTTCATTAGACTAGCTGTGGGGTAAACAGCTGAGCCTAAACTCTTCTCAGTAGTAGTTTCAACAGCGTGATGGCCATCGTCACTTGCTACAGCCTGAGAGGGTTCTTGGCAGGTGTCGTCCAGTATCACAGTGGATACAAAATGAGAGTTGCACCTCAGTTGGAGTAAGTGGTGGTAAAATAGCTGTTTTAGTCCCACCATAGATGGTGGTGGATTGATTGCATTACTGTCTGTGTGGGCTAGAGGTGATTTTGAAGCTGTTGTTTGCAAGTAGCTCAGTATGGTATCGCCAAAGCATTCAGTAAGGACATCGCTCATCTGCAGTATTGAAAGGTACACAATAATTATTGTTTTTGCAAATGTTGAGATTAGTGTGCAATTGATTCACTAAGTGAGCACCTTTTCCAATAGCAATCGCTGAGATTCATCGGTAAACTTGTCCTTGTGTGCAACCAGGGAGTGCAGTGAGCCATAGCCTGCCACACAAGCACTTTCTAGAGTAGATCTAGTAGCTCTACTTTGGTCGCTTTGATCACATGACATGGCTGACAGTATTTCCCCAGTGTCAGTACAAAGTACAATTCTCAAGCACAGCTGCATCATCCAGTCCACCTGATTATTGTAGTAATAGCCAAAATTTTCGCCAAAAAAGAATTTTTTTGTGAAATTTTTTTGTCTAGCGAAAAATTTCAGCTAGCTATAATATAATACCTTCTTCCATAGTTTAGTTATAGGGCACTCCATCCAGTGGTACCTCTTCCAGGCATTCATCCTGCATTCTGAGCCACAGTAGCCTTCACTGGAGCAGTGCCAGCACCTATTGAAAGATTTGTAGCTGGCTACTCTTGAAGATGGCTGTATGATAAGACTAACGGAATGAGGTTGAGGGACTCCTTGAAACAGTAGCTGCAGTGACTGTACACCAACTGGCCATCGAGAACAGCTGCATATGGCTCCTCTGAGAGTACAATATCTCCAGGTTGAAGATCACGAACTGCCTAAAAGTTAGAAATTACACAAGGTCATAAAATTTTATTTATAGTCACAGATAACTACTGCATGCATAGTTACCTCTATATATCGGCCACAGGTATGGTGGTATTTGACAGTAATATGCTCTGACTCAAATGCACTGAACAGTTTTAAATCTGAGGGATCTTCTTCTCTGGTGCAAGCTTGCTGCGGCGATTTAGCTTTCCTCAGTTGAGTGAGACACTTGTCTTTTCTCCTTAGCAATTTATCTTCTTGCGATGTTATGACATAGCCATAGTCAATAGCATGCTCAATATCTTTCAGACACTCCTGCATCACATCATGCAACATATTATTATACATACACCTTTATAAGCATGGTCCAAATGTTAGATCTGTATGCTTAGCTATGATTGGTACCTCAGTCTGTCCTAACTCATAAAGTGCTGCTGAGCGATTTCCAAAGCAAGTGGCCAGGAGAGGACTAGTCTGTCTCCCAGCAGCAGATCCTTCAGATGTGGTGGAGTGTAACCTCTTAGCAGCTTCATATTTTTGAGGATCGTCTTTCTGAAGAGACGTCAAAAGTTCTTTGCCGATCTTTCTCCGCAGATCAGACGGCCAAGGAGACTGAAAGATTGCCTTCATACAAGAGAAAAAGATTAAAATACACATCTCAAGAGTGCCATAAGGCTCACCTCTGTATATTTGTGAATGGCTGCATGGAATTTCTTTTTTCGAAAATGATCGTTTCCATCTTGCTTCAGCTGGAGTGCTTCACTCTCCGATTTCCAGCACTGAAGCTGATTCTGTGCCTGATCATGCTCTTGAAGCCCAGATAATGGCTCGAGTGGGGTAGATTTTGGATACAAGCAGCACTTAATGGCAATGGCATCTCTCTCACAGATCATCTCTCACAATTCGGTAAGGGGTCGAAAACCATCAAGTTCACCTTCTCTATTTATACGTATTATTTTTTCAATATTCATCAATGATTACTGTATCGATTACGTTCCACCGACAAGGGGCACCACAAGCTACTAGCCAAGAAAACACTGAGATCAAAGAAAGCTACGCCGCTCTAGCTGCTCAGCTCAGCGTTGCATGCAAAGATGTCGAGGTGGATGTGCTGTTGCGGAGACAGCAGCGCCGACCATCCGGGAAGGGGCCAAATCAACTCCCTCGAGAACGACTATCTTCTCCCAGGGAGCTCGTTCGACTCCGCCACGTCTTCGTCGAGTCAGAGAAGCCGGTTGGGCTGGAGTAGCCGCCACAGCTCCAAGAAGAAGCACGCCAGCAAGAAGCCTGCCGTTACGCACAGCGTGGTTGGTCTCGACTCGCCCAGCGGAGACTACGAGCCTCCTGTGGTCCCGCCCAGCCAGAAGCTACCCACCTATGAGGAGTTCAGGTTGCTCAAGACGGTGGGCAGGGGTGCCTTTGGAAAGGTATGGACATTGAAACGTGTCGACATTATATTAAATATGAAATTATGCTAGAAAAGTATGCTGTATTCAAAAAAAATTTTTTAATATGCACGTAATTTTCCAAGCCACATGATTCAATGGATGATCGTATCTGCAAGAAATTTTTTTTGACGAATTTAGAGTTAAAGGTCTCTACTCTCTCTCTCTAAATTATCTCGATTCCTAACCACATTAGAAAATTGTTAAAGCTGAGGTGCTATAATATATCAGTGGATTTGCTATCTGTGCCCGTGTGTATGACCCTTTGACCTGCACTGCAGTACAGGACATGCACCTAGATGAAGATTTTTCACAACAATCCTGGGAATTTACCAAGACTCTGCTTTACAAAGAATGGAGTGTGTGTATAAACTTGCTAAACTGTTCCCCACTTTTACAATTTCCCACACATTAGCTTAAGATTTTCCATAACAGTCTCTCTCTCTCTCTCTCTGGCTGTGGTATATAGCCTCGCCCCCCCTCCCTCCCCTCCCCAAAAAAAGAGCTGCAGGCTAGCTCCCTAATATTTTCAACGTATAACTAGGACAATGAAAACCTGAGAATCTCGTCTACAGGATAATTTAAAACATTACTTTGTTTGTAGAAGAAAATTAACGACTCGGGTACTAACAAGAGCACTGTACAAACTTTGATAGTAATTATGATGTACTGTGCTATTCATGCAGTATTCATGGTAGTAAGGTAACCATTTTTGTGAAGTTCGTATAATAATACTATACGATCTATATATGATGTTGAAAGCTTGTAGTTCAACATTACCTGTTCCTGTCCTATCGTTGTGTCCGATCTGACAGAGCTACATGATAATGAGTAGCGTATTATTATTATTATTGTAACTTCAGAACGACATTACTATAAATTTGCAACTTGTACACCATAATTATTATTAAAAAAAAGAACCATCTGAAATTACGATCGACTACCGTTTTCTAGGTCACATGCGAGGAGTGTTTGATGCTCTTGAAATAAACCTATGTGTCATATGATCAATGTTTTGTAAACTATTTCCCGTCTAAATGCATGTATTGAAACTGCCTTGCAGTTGCATAACGTTTTCTTGTGATCATAATCACTATGTTACTATACAAATCTCCTCCATTTTGGGGCGTTTTTAATCATTACAGTTCTTACTTTCATCCCCTTCCCCCTTCTCTCTCTCCCTCCCTCCCTCCCTCCCTCTCTCTCTCTCTCTCTCTCTCTCTCTCTCTCTCCCTTCCTCCTTGCCCCATGCAGGTTTTGCTGAGCGTGCACACCCCAACTCGGATACTCTACGCCATGAAAGTCGTCCCCAAAGCAAAGATAACGACTCAGAAACAAGTCAATCAGATCTTAGCGGAAAGCAGAATACTAAAGCAAGTGCTGTGTGCAGTATGTGTGTGTGTGTGTGTGTGTGTGTGTGTGTGTGTGTGTACTACGGTATGTACTAAGTCTTACTGTTAAATATGTGAGTACGAGCCCACTTGGATTGTGAGTCAGTTTGTGTGTGGTGCATACATGTGTATACGCTGATCTTACAGAATACTATTCATTGATAGTACCGGTACACTCGAGTTATTGTCGTTTATGTAAGTCCGGTCCTTTTTTGGAAGTCTGTGCACTTGTGTGGTGTACAGGACGGAACCTTCATATAAACACATACTGAGAACCGAGACATATTACGTATACATCTCTCTCCTCCTCTCTCTCTCTCTCCTCTTTCTCTTTCTCTCTCTCTCTCCCTCTCTCTCTTCTCTCCCTCTCTCCCTCTCCCCCCTCTCTCCCCCCTTGCAGGAGTATTCGTCATCCATTCTGTGTTGCTCTTCAGGTGAGTTAGTTAGAGCATGAGTCAGTCCGTTCACTCCTTGTCCTCCGCCTAGGTAGGAAGACCCACAAGAATAGCAAAGTGATTCCCTAGAGAGGTCAACAGCTTCTTTAGCAACTACTATTACTGAGTACCCTCCACACTTGACCATTTTAGACCCCCCACCCCACGTACCCCCCATAGATGCATGTAACTTTTAATAGTTTCTAGTTTAAAACTGTCTATGAGCTTCATTTTTGAGAAACCCCTGCCTGCTTCTTCTTGTGTATAGATGGGGTCATTTAGTGGCAGCTGTACTGGGTACTCACTTCAGTTTGGAAGCCTTTACCGATGTGTACATGTCTGTATTATGTAGCTGCAAAATAATTATTAGCGTTTCTGTTAGCGATGATTCTTTCCTTCCTTTTGCACCTTGTCCAGTACGCCTTTCAGAATGATGACTACCTCTTCTACGTGTTCGAGTTTGCCGCCGGAGGAATGCTATTTCATCATCTGGTGAGTATCGCTCATGTGACAGTCATGTGACTTGGTCACTTGTATGCCAATGGGGACATCCCTGCTATTATTATATGCAGTCTTGATCAACTACAATGTATTTGATTGTGTGTGTTTCTATAGAGACAAGAGGGCAAATTCTCCGAGCATAGAGCGAGGTTCTACTTCGGTGAGATTATTCTGGCACTCGACTACCTGCACAGCTTTGGCATCGTCTTCAGGTACGTAGAAATTTTGAAAATAATGCCAGTTTCCTCCTCCTGTCTGACTCTCCCTCCCCCCCCCCCCCCCTCTCTCTCTCTCTCAGTAGCTTATCTGTGGGGGGTGTGGCTAGTAGTTGGTGAATTGGCATAGATCCTTGCATGAACTGCATAAAGAGGTAGAATAATTACGGCATTATTAATTTTGTGTTAGTGGTGTGAGTGTCGGATAAGATGGGCTTTCTCAGAAGTTATTGTTTTGCTTATTCACACAAGTGTTGGCTAAGGAGATTATCATCACCAACAACATACATGTAGTTTAGCATCAATAATCAGTGTAATACATACACGTATAATACACATGTAGAGCATGTGTATTCACGAAGAAAAATACCAAATCTGTGTAGGGAAAACCATCTCAGTACATGTTTAGTGAACATTGAGTAAGTGTGGCTGAGCCCCTATGATAATTAGTGGTCTCTCACTATATTAGGACGCACATGTATACTCTGAAACAACTGATCGAGGGCTGTGGTTTCATCCAGCCAACACACAATGATGAAACACGATACAAAACTTCATCCTCAATATGGACATGTTATTATTGCAGCCTATACACATCATCTCCCCCTAGCTTCTTATGGTTGTGAAAGTTTTCATAAGCTACTCTACACCAACATCAGTAATAGTGGTTGCGTTGCCTTTTGCCCTCAGAAAAAATTTTTTTGTAGCTGATAATGACAATAATATTATTATGTTCCAGAAAATTGTGTGTGAAATACCCATAGGACTGTTTTAATCTCGTACGTGGTTTTAATACTGTACACTGTAGCTGGGCATGCCATGCAGTTCATAAGAAATTTCTAGAATTATTAAATTTAAATTTTCTTCTCTCCTTCTCAGAGATCTTAAGCCAGAGAACTGTATGTTGTCCGACAGAGGGCACATTGTTCTCACGGACTTTGGTAGCGCCAAGATGCTCGAACTGTCGGAAAAGACGACTACAATCGCGGGAACTCCGCAGTACATCGCTCCCGAGGTCCTAAGGGGAGAACCCTATAGTTTCTCCGCTGATTGGTGGAGCTGCGGGATCCTCCTCTACGAGTTGCTCGTCGGCAAAACCCCGTTTTACTCGTCTGACCGGGTGGAGCTGTATAAACTGGTACTCAGGGGTGACTTTCACGTACCGAAGAGTGTGTCACCTCGTGGAAGGGCTCTACTGTACAGAGTGAGTCATGTGACGGTCATGTGATACGTGGAATCTGGATTGAGGAATGTGTTAATGAGGTTGCATATTTTCACCTGCAGTTGATAAATCGTGATCCCGAGATTAGAATTGGCTGTGGCTGTGGAGAGTGTCAGAACCACTCAGGGGCTGATATCAAGCAACACTCATTCTTTTCAAGGGTAGGTCAGGTACTCTCTCTCCCCCGCCTCTCTCTCTCTCTCTCTCTCTCTCTCTCATCAAGAGTATAATCATTGCTCTCATGTACATACATGTACAACACATACTCAGAGATGACAACATGCATGTACATGTATCAACATGCATATACATGTACGTACATGCATGTGTACATCATACCATGCTCTATTCCAGGCTCCCCTGGACCCAGATGAGGAGGCACAGTACGCAGCTGAGGAGACAGAGAGAGAGAGACATCGCGAGCAGTTTGAGCGTTCAAAGAGAAGCTCTAGGACGCCGGCCATCGTTGAGGCTGCTGGGCAGATGATAAGAACTCTCTCTGTCTCTACAAGTTAGTCATGAAACATGACGCAATTCCATGATATCTTCTTATTTTGTATACATGTACCAATGTTTATCACACACTTGGGAAGATCTTTCTTAGGGGTTTGATCTGTTTTGGTTTGTAATGAAACCTCAACCATGCTCTGGCTGGCTTGTCCACAGTCGTGTACATGTGGTTGAGCATTAACTTTGCAAACCGTTTGTACTTTTGAGGTTTTATAGATCACATAATATTATACTGTACATGTATATAGCCTATATAGTACATAATATATTTTGTACATGTATCTATGCTGAAGTCATTTGAAGCTATGGTCGTGTTTTGTTTTTGTAGGGGAGCGTTTCTCTAACCCGAAGACGCCTTACTCTGGCGAGCCCTGCGCCTGGACGTGGGAGGAGCTGGAAAGGAGAGACGTCAAGCCACCGTTCAAACCACACCTGGTCAGTTCAGTGGACCGTTTATGTATACACATATGGCCACTGTTTTTGTTATTAGCCTAGAGACTCTAGGGTCATCTGTTAAATTACCATAATGATACTGTCGTCAAGTTTGTTCGTTCAAGCCAAAGACTGTTTATTTTTCCAACCTAATAATAATAGAAATTGGTTTTTCAGTTTTACATGTATTATATATAACCACAATGTACCGATTTTAATTTTGATGACTTTATTGGTCCGGCTCATAAGATTAGTAACTGTTGTCTTATCTCATCCCCCCTCCTCCCTCCCTCCCTCCTGCAGGCCAGTCCCACTGACCTTCGTCACTTTGACCCCACCCTAACGAGTATCCCACCCACCATCGCTGACCTGGTGGGTACAGAAAGGTCGCTGCACATAGAGGGCTTTGATTACATCGCTCCTGCCGCTAACGGTAGCTCGGCGAAACTGGAGTCGACGATCATCGAGAGCCATCGCGGAGTCGCCCAGCGACGGAGCGGGAAGAACCCTGGTAATTATAGTAGTAGCAATAATATGGAGGACACTATGGAAGAGTCACATGAACAGCATCGACCAATCAGTAAACAGGTTCACAACGGGAAGGGACCCGTGGGCAACACGTTGGTAGTCACTGCAGATATCAATGAAAGCTAATAATTTTTAGACATTTTTTACATAATAATTAATTTTTGTGTGAATTATGTAAATTTTCAGTGTGTCTTATGTGCCACCATGCTATATATACTATGTCATGTACCTGCTGCTGTGTCAGAATGGTGTATTATACCAATGTGTATAGTATGTGTACTTGCATTTTCCCATCAAAAAATTATAACAACTTTAGCACTAACTATAGTACTTATTGTTGGATGAATTCATTTCAGGAGCAGTACAAAAAAGTGCATCTCGGATCAATGAGTATGGTAAAATTTGATCTGTCAAAATATAGGCCACTATTAAATAAGGCATGATTAATAAACTATCCCCCTATGATAATTCCCTTGATTTGTAATTATTTACAAAAATTAGCTCTATGTCTCTATGGCGACAGAAAGGAAAGGTTGAACATAGAGTACATGGGGTCGGAGGTCACCTCCTTGGCGACCTCCATGAAGTCGGGTAGCTCTAGCTCCGCCCCACTCTTAGTGGTGTAGGTCTCGAGCAACATCAAATCACGACAACTGAAAATTAAAGAAAAGGAACGCAACAGACTTTCTTCAGATCTATATCAATTCTCTATCCCACCCACTAAAAATAATTATTGTCTTATATTTATACCATCCCCTCCCACCTTGCCCCACTAAAAGCAATCAACCATTTGGCCTTGATTCAGAGTATCTATACCTCTGATTAGAAGGTTGTTTGAACATGTCCAGTTGAAAGTAGCTCCCCTTCCAGTGGAAACACCTCCTAGTCTTCACAATGGAGGAGTGAGCGTGGTGCTTCTGCTTGTACAGCGCCTAAGATGTGAAAGATTACTTTGATCGATGAAACCTTCTCTCCCTCCCTCCCTCCCTCTCTCTCGATCTCTCTCTTTCCTCTCAAATTATTATCACTCACGTCAAATTCCCTTCTCTTCAGTTGTCTCATCACTTCAACAGTTTCACTATTTACCACTCTCCTTTCAGTGCGATTGTAAGTAAACCGACCTGCAGCAAGCCAAAACATTTCTTTCTTAAATCACCCCAGCTATATTATTATAATATCTTCCCCAGCCCTTTCTCAGCTCTTTAATGCAAAATAGACGGGAAAGCTAAAGGGCCCCTGGAGATGAGGTCATATTATAATTATAGCATATCCATAGGGCCCACAAAAATTAATCATAACCAGTAAGCTGGTATCTAGTAGATTCTCAAGATTACTAACCGTTTTGCCCTCTTTTTCTTATTCTGCACTGAACTTCTTCATCAGTGGACAGCAGATAATGGTGCTCCACGTCAAAGTCTTGATGCGTTGGAAACGCCTCGGGGGCAGGTACCTTAACGACCAGGAACTTCCTCTTTCTGGTCTGCTCCTTCAGTCGCTCGTCCGCCTGTATCTCTATGCCGACCCTGACAATTCGGTTGCAGATAAGCTTGATCACTCTCAGGATCTTGTGTTCAAAGTCAGTCGAGTTGTCTACCATGTCGTAGTATGGATGCCCCACCCATGCCTGAAATCGTGAAAAGAACTTATACTAATCTTTACCCATGATCAACAGTTAGGATAATTATATATCACTAGCATAATTATACCACATCTCCAAGCTAAGAATTTTGATGCACATTTGACTTATTATTCACGATATCTTACATCAGCTGCCTTCTTGTCCCTCTCAATGGCCAGCTCCAAGCCCTCAGAGCGTGTCTTGTTATTGGAGAGCTGGTAGAATGCCTCGGCACCATTGGCAGCCGTCATCATGTGTATCACCTGATCATACCTCTCGTCTCGAAGCTGGACTCGATCGTAACCAACAGAGGCGATTATTTTGTCCCACTCTTCCTTCGTACAGACTGAGGAGAGACATAAGAACGTGATAATTCAGATCTTTTTACTCTCGCCTTTCTCTTCTCTTCTCTCTCTCTCTCCTCTCTCTCTCTCTCTCTCTCTCTCTCTCTCTCTCTCTCTCTCTCTCTCTCTCTCTCTCTCTCTCTCTCTCTCTCTCTCTCTCTCTCTCTCTCTTTCTCTCTCTCTCCCTCCTCACATGCTGAAGGATCCATAGCTCCTCTATCGCAAACAATGAGCACATTTCCTTTGTCTATTTCGGCCATCTCACGGTAGGTCCTCTCCAGTTGGAGGATGGTTTTCAAGATGTTGCACTGAAAATCAAACGCTTGCTGTTTTGTACATGTTGCAAAATCAACGCCACCACTGCATCAATATACATAGTGATATATTTCTGTATCCTGAGACTGTGTGGTAAAAATTATTTATTAATCTACCCAATCAGAATAGTAGCTGCCTCGGGAACGGTGTAGACCTGTCAGTAGGACAAAAATTATGCAAATCAATTCAGTGACAATTTTTTCAACATCAAGGTTGATACCTTCCATGCCACTGATTCAAAGAACGTCCTCAGTCGAACAAGAGCAGTAGTTTTACCAGCACACGGACCTACAAAAAAAAGGAAAATTATTGAAGTCCAAAAAAACTTCGGGGGGGGGGGGGGGGGGAGGAGGAGGGGGGAGGTGGGCAATAAATTTACTCTCCTACGGTACCTCCAGTGAGGACAACTTTGTATATGATCCGATCTCTTCTCTCGCCGATCGAGTTGAGTATTGCAGGCATCTCATCGACGGAGCCCTCGTAGGTCATCTCAGCTGCTGCGCTGCTGAGTGTTGAAATTTAATAGGTTTACGTAAGCACGTGTAACAACAATTATTATTGTTGTTATTGAGTTGTCTGGCGACCCCTTACCAGTTTTCATGGCCATTGTATGCTGACTCATCATGTGGGCGGGGCTCGTACTCGGCCGTTCTTGCACAACCACTGCTCAATTTGAGTCGGGACAGCGCATAAAAGAAATACTAAAACGGAGACAAGTCATCTCTGCTATAATATTATAGGGAAGAACTCTGCTGTTCAGTGAATTTTAAAAAGTTATGGCCACGGCAAGCAAGGTAGAGCTGTTCAAATTTCCAAGAACCAGGCATCTCTTTGATGCTGGGGGGAGTGGAGTTTCTAGGGACGACCTGCTGATGGATCCAGGCGAGGAGAAAGCGTTCTACAGCGCCGCAAGAACTTCAAAGAAAGGAAAATCTGCATCAAAGAAGGCTGGAGCCGGGAATGGGAATGGGACACTGGTGGCCCTAGAGGAGAAGGTGGATGGTGCCAATCTGGGAATATCATTGGGCGACGACATGCAATTCCTGGTGCAGAATCGATCCCACTTTATCAACTCGAAGACGCATCGGCAGTTTGCCCCTCTTGACAGCTGGCTATCGGAACATTCCCCTGGGATCTTCCAAGTCCTGGGGGAGGACCCTGGTAATTATGTCCTCTTTGGGGAGTGGCTTTACGCCAAGCACTCGATCCACTACACGCGGTTGCCCGGATACTTCATGGCCTTCGACGTATTCGACTGCAAGGCCGGTAAATTCTTCAGCTGGCGAGAGAGGAATAGACGACTGGAGGGCTCCGGTATACCAGTGGTGAGGCAGATCGCAGAGACAACACTATCGGGAAGAGACGAGGTCAGTGCATAAAAAAACACCTCTTTATTGTGTGAGCACTGTGAATTCTATAATATTTATAGCACGTTTGGAAACAAATCTCAGCATTTATTTTTTGCTATAATTCCCAAGAGAAGAGTGCTGTTGTCTAATTACTAGATCCCTATCCAGTTACAAAACCTATAACAGCTAGTCCTAGGATTGGCCAATTATGCAATTGGCTATCCAGTTACATAATGCACGAACATTAACCAGCACAGTTGATCTTCCTAGCATGCATACTAGTATATATTTCAATTGGAATGCATAAAGTTGATTTAATATCACTGTGCTCTCATTACAGCTGCTGAAACTACTGGACACAGAGAGTGCATTCTATGATGGGCCCTGCGAAGGCATCTACCTGAGAATTGACGAAGACATGCAGCAAGCAGCCACCACAGCTGCCGCACAGCAGCAGAGTGACGCTAGAGCAGGACCAGCTGGTGGCGGTAGTGACTCTAGTCGTCGTCCCTCCTACTGCGTGACAAGGGGTAAGGTGGTGAGACCAGACTTCCTCCAGGGCATAGAGGAACAGTGGACTAGGCAGCAGCTCACAAAGAACATTGTAGTACACCAATACTGATTATTTATGGTACAATATAAAGTATTATACCTCAGTCAGTCATAATACTAAAAATGGTCTGGTTGTGATACCCACAATTTTTTTAATACCTTTCCGGCTATAAAAATAATTATGGCACATGTTTAAAAGGATACTAGTAAACCATACTCATCAGAACGAAATTCGACGGAGAAACTATTGCAGATCAGTAGCTATAGGAAGTGCATTATGGTGATTTAAAGAGTCCCCAATAATAGCACTACTAATAATACTGAAGCACTCAAGCACGTGATAGTGAAATCAATGCTAAATTCAAGATACAATCCTAGTGGGATTTTTTTACAGAGAGTGAAGTAAAAATCACATAGTACAGTCAAAACATCAATTGTTTGTAACGAGATTCATTAAGCTGAATAGTCTGCTTGTCTAACTTGGTGTCTGTTACAGCATATAATTTTACTGATATTAGCTACAATGAGAAACGCAGCCCTGGAGTTATAAGCATTTGACGTTAGCTTACTGTCCAAATTATCATTCAGGACAAAAGAAACAAGGCACTGGACTGGAAAGCTACAAGGTAAATGTATAATTATTATAACTATTGTGGTGTTTAAGTGCCAGCGTAAGTATAGTACTGTTAAAGCTGAGACTATATTTTTGTTGTTGTGCATGGTTGTACATGTATATAAAGGGAGCAATCCATGCTGAGCACTTACCCTATTAACTTCCAGAAAATGGCTGATGGTATCGAAGAGATGGACTACGATCAGCCTCTACCTTCACGCATGTCTCTGTTTGAAGAATATGGCCATCGAGTGACTGGCAGAATGAAGAAAGGGCTGTTTAGCACACAGCTAGAGGCGCTTGACAGCCTAACAAAATGGTTTAGCAAGGATGCTACAAAAAATAAAACTGCAGTTGTGCAAATGCCAACTGGTTCGGGCAAAACTGGTATAATAGCATGCCTTCCTTACAAGTTTGGGTATGCTGTCCGAAAAGGTGAAATCTCCCTCAATCTCAAGAGGCCAATACCGATCATAGCTCCTGGTCGAGTAATCCTAGATCAACTTGAAAAAAATCTGAAACCTTCGGATAATAATTCGTGTTTCTTGACTGAACGGAGTATCATCAAAAGCAGCGAAGTCAACGATGCGCTCTACACCACAAAAGTGGTACAAACCTCCCGTGAACTATCCAGCCTAAATTATTCCAGGGACCATATCATCATTGTAAATGCTCAAAAATTCAATCCTACTCCTCAAGACCCTCCCACAACCTGGAGGGACCTGCCAAGGGATGTATTTTCCATCGTGATAGTTGATGAAGCCCACCATCTACCTTCTAAGCAATGGGAACAAATTGTTTGCTATTTTCGACAACCAACAACGAAAGTGATTTTTTTTACTGCAACACCAATCCGAGCTGATCGTCAAGAAATTACAACCGACAGTGCACTTCGAGACCTAGGATTTGCATATACTCTCTCCCGTGAGGATGCTATTCGTAAGGGTTTCATACGTGATGTTGAATTCAACCCAATCCCGCATGATCCTCACGAGACTAATACGAGGTATGATCATACTAATATGGAACAAAGGATCAGGTATGCTATGCTCGTTGTAGGCAGGGTAGTGTCCCTCCTTGATCAGAAGAATAGAGAGCATCCTTTACCTGGTGGCAAAAACCATGCTGCTTTAGTCGTCACACGTGACAAAGCGGAAGCAACATTTGTCGTCATGCTTGCAAAACGTGACTACCCCAATCTCCCCATCACAGAAGTACATGGTGGTGTCCGTGAGGAAGAGCGGAAGCAAAGGATAGCACAACTTAAGGAAGGAAAAATCAGGATCATTGTGATGGTGGGGATGCTTCTAGAGGGATTCGACCATCCACCAATAAGCGTAGCAGCTATCGTAACACGCATTCACTCCCGCGTCAAATTTGCACAATTTATTGGACGAGCACAACGAGTAGTTCGAGTGGAACAAGAAGTTGAACAGGATGTTGTGGCACACATCGTAACCCACGAATACTTTCAACAAAAAAAGAATTACGATGAATACATAACCCCCATCATACCTGTCGACGAAAATGATGAACGATTCACAAAAATCGATTCTGACAATGACTAGTTAGCTAACTTGAGTTCATTGCCTAGCTTAGCCATTGGCTTTGTATTATTATCAAGATAGTAAATTTTTTGCTTTGATTCTGTCTGCTCCATTATTAGTTGGAACTTCCCCTTCTATTAGCTTAGCAGTAGCTACTGGCCAGTTTAGCTCAATGATAGTAGTACCAAAATGTATTATTCCATGATCACATTACATCATTAAAAAAATTTTTTTGATATAATAATATTATTATTTCCTTGCTTACTCAGGCATAAATTTCATATTAATAAAATTATGTGCACATTAATTTAGCTATAAAACAAAAAGGAGAGCCTAGGGACAAGGCTATCGATCATGATCAAATTCTAACTCATACACGTGTGTGAGTTGCAAGGCTTGAACTTGGACTTTATTACTGTACAGACAAGAGGAAGTCTTGTATAAATAATAACTGTCACTTGCTTGGCGAAGGAGTGGCAGTATTTGACTTCAGTCCCTCCGTGGGAGAAGGAGACTTGCTCAGCTTGGGTTTTGGCATCTTCTCCAGCAGCTCTGGCATCTCCTTGTTCTCGTCGTAACGCTTCCACAACTTGTAGAGCTCCAGGATATGGGTGGTAATTTCCAGGATCTTCCCCATGTCCACGGAGAGCTCGGCGAACCAGCCCTTCACGTCCTTCTTGTTGACGACGGCCGCCATGTGGATGCAGGTCAGCGCTATCAGGTAGGGAGGGTACATCAGACAAACATCACATCTGTACGGAGATGATTGAGAGTGTAACGGAGAGAAAATAATACAAAATTAATATGATTAGCATAATACTATAATTATATAAGGGGGAAAGAATGCCTCAGAGTATAGAAAAAAACTAAGGAGCACACTGATTTGTTTTAATGTCATTATAATAGTGCCTCATCAATGATATGACACATTGGATTAGTGTCCCTGATCTCCAGACATTCGTCTGCGTGTGAGAGTGAGTATGTGTATGACAGTACTATGTGTTTGGGTAACCTTACATGTCATGTGACATTGTAGTGATGTGTATATAGATAGTGAGTGGACTGGAAATTTATACTTCATGGGGTGACGTATTATCATTATGGAGATGTTTATTATTGTGCCTACCTAAAGGTTATCTTGGTATGGGAAAGCATTTGAGCAAATCGACAGCACAGCACACACTAAAATTTAAATTTCTAATAATGAGCAAGTAAATCATGTACCTGTATGTGTCGTTGACGATCCTCCACGCGGTGGGAAGCAGTGTGTCCTGCTGGCCGAGGTCGGTCACGTATTGGGTCAAAGGTCGGTAAGGGTGATAAACGATGAGACAACAGTCCATCATCTCGAGCAGTAAGAACTCGCACTCTAGGATGTGCACGGTCTTGTACGGATAGTCGTGCTTGAAGATCCCGGCGTACTTCTGTCGCACGAGCTGCTTGCATCTCATTATCAAGTTCATTGTAGGGACTAACCCGCACTCCTCCACCTTCGACGCGAGATGGATACACGTGGGGCAAAGCAGAAGGGGGTCGACATCACCAAACGAGTTTCGAGAGTAGAATCGCTTGTAGTAGACGATCGCAGTGGAGATGACTTGCTGGCGTAGCTTCAGCGGCTCCGCACCAATGGCCTGGATGAAGTTGGCGAAAAATATGTGAACTTTGTGGAGATTGTCGTTTGATTCAAGGTGCCCCAAGTCTCTCTGGCGACCGAGTTCTATCTCCTGTTTGTCCAAGAGCCACTCCTGGTAGTGACTAGACTGCCAAAAGTTCCCTGCCATCGCGAAATTTCAAGTTTTTGTTGGCCCTTGGGGTACAAAAATCGAAAAGACTGGCTGGAGTTGAGAAGGAGAAAATCCGATACGCCAGTTAGCGAATGAAGATAGATGGGTAGTGTCCTCCTTTCTCCTTCTGTCAGAGATCCATTGCTGCCACGCTCAACTAGATAAACAGGATTTTTTTTGCAATTCAATATTTCAATCACTGTTTACTTTCGTTCAATTAGAAAAAATGATGACGACCCGTACCACAAAAAATTAATATCAAACTACATGACCAGATGACATAATGAATAAAGTAATACAATGTAGATCATGTATCCATGAACTCTGGTACTTGTACTTCATGTAAATTTTCCATTCCCGGTTCTGGTTCATTGGAAATGAGCATGCTAACTAGCGCTTCACACGTCTCTTTCACTGACTCCTCCTTCTCCCACTTGTGGAGCTCCCTCATGATGAGGTACACCTGCTTCAAGCGAAGGTACTCACGACCAAACTTTGTCGAACAAAGCTGTAGGGGACAAAAAATTAATTAACAACACCAATGGCATACTTATTAATAAGCAGTGATCTTGAATAAAAATTCAATTTTTAACTAGAGCTCTGTAGAGCACATACCCCGCGCGCACATTTCGCAATCTATAGAGTTGCTTTTGTGTGCATGGCTATTTTGTGAACTTCAGAAAATTAGCGGATAGATAATCTATGATTGTACGTAGCTAGCGGGGGTCCTGGTAATAAAAAGCACTCTCTCTGCACCAGATCTAGACTAGCTACTAGGAGATATGAACTGATAGTAGCTATCAATATTTTGTTGTACTAAATAAAATATATCATGGCTGTCTTACATGGTTCCATAGGGTTGCTCCGTCAGCAGATGCAGACAGACTATTGATGTCACAAGCATTATTAATTTTGACGATCTTTACCAGTCATACTCTTGGCTACTTAGTTGTGTGCATGTGCAATGGGCATGCATTATGCATTGAGTAGGCACTGTCGATAGGCGTGGCTACGTTAGCCAACAAAAAGGCACTATTTTGTGACGCCCCTGGACCGTGTTCATCGATTTGACGCACACTGAAGCCAGTTTTTCGCCGAATTTGATTGATTTTTTGTGCTTACGAGTCGCTTAGATGCCTACATCTCCAGATATGGCGATTTTTGTGCTCACGACAACAACAACAACGATACGACCGATTACTTTACCCCCTTGCGCATGCGCGCGGGGTAACTACTTTGTGGACCGATTCCAAATTGCAGAATTCATCACTATTATGTATTACCATAATCATAGATATAGTTTAACCTCACGAATAATGAATAATGTTTTATTCCCACTCAAGTGGAATGCCATGAATTAATTTTGTAAAGTGTATTATTATAGCAAATATATTATGTAGATGACGCCATTAGTCAGTCGAACAACATGTGGTGTGTGGGTTTGTGGGTCAGTGGGCAGCGGAAGTGTGTCCATAGATCAAAGGTTGACGAGGTTGCATATTCAATTAGGTACTCTACGATGCTTAATACTTTTTGCATTGCTGGAGCATTAGGTAAACACCATGTACTGCGACGAGACCAGTTGACTGAGGAGTAACTACCACTACTCATGATCACTCATTCTCTCCCCCTCCCCCCCTCCCTCCTTCCTCTCTCCCCCATTTTCTCTCTCTCTCTCTCTCTCTCTATCTACACACATATACCTTCATCAAGGTCTCAATGAGCATCTTCCTGATGTCAGGATCAGGCTCTCTCTGCTTAGTCTCAGGTAGGTACTGGAGATCCTCTGGCAGCTGCTCCATCTTGTCTTCCTCTCCTTCAAACTGCTCAGGCCCAGCCAGAGACAGCAACAGAGCAGGGAGAAGGTCCACTTCATCACTCAACATCCACTCATGACAACCTATGTAGAATATGAGATTAAAATATTAATTCCCAAGCATACGTCTATGGGATTCTTTACTGATCTACTAGGCTAGTTGAACGCAAATATAATGAAGAGCATACAAAATTTTTTGGTTGATAATTTGCAAGATCGATAAGTGATTTATTAAGACCCACTTTTGAGCAATCTGATTGGTCAGAGTGCTACAATCATGAAAAGTACAAACCGGGATACTGACCTACGTCAAAACAAAGATTTCTGAGCAGACCAACAATCCCCCCTCTTCGGATCTCTGACTCATAGAACTGCGTATAGGGAATCAAGCGAGGAAGAATGCACTTTTTTCGATCTAGAAACATCTGCCTGGCAAGAGAGATTTGTGTGACGTTCAGAAACATGGTCGCTAGATAGTGAAAATTGGCACGTTTGTTGAAATCCTTTCTGTCAAAAATGTCAACAAGTTGATACAAGCTGGGGACAGCAGCTGAACCTATTGCAGCAGCAGAAGCTGCACTTGATGCTGTAGCTGACTGTTCTTCTTTCTGAGCCTGTTCTGATTTCATGATTGCAGTAAGAAAGAGTTCCGATCCTTTCTCAGTTTGCGTCAAATTCGACAAAGTCATGCAGATGGCGTCGGAGTGTGCATATTCAGGGTTCACAAGGTTCACTAGCAGTTTAGGAATTACTTCCAAATCTAGCATCACCTCGGCTATATCTGCCGAAGAGGATAGGTTGAGGAGTACTAAATTTGCATCCTTGGATATAGAAGCTGGCTGCTTGTCTGACGTCAACTGGAGCAGCAGTCTTATCACAGGAGGACTAGCCTTGATCATAGCTCGCCCGCCATCCGATCCAGTCAGGCCGAGTATGTAGTCCAAGGCGATGGTCTTCAAGTCCACGCGAGAATCTAAGCTCAGGAACGAGAACAGATCTTGCAGCTGGTCAGTCATGTTTTTTGTCGAGTCAGCTACGCAGCTAGCTCAACGTGTGATATTCATTGCGCATGCGCAAAACTGCTGATCAGACCCTCCCACTTGTACTTGGATGTGTGTGAATAATATTATCGACCGCGTCGTGAGCCAGTTTTTCGAATAGATCTAGATGTGTGGAGGAGTTGCCTTCGGCTCAATAGGGATCCATGGCAGGTAAGTAATCTAGTTAAATTACTTGCTACACGTAATAAAATTATGGCGCGCGATCCGCAGCAGTGACCACTCGAGTTTGTGAGTTTCAACACCTTTTATACGCGCGGTTTGTTTACTACGCGCTAGCCCATCTGTATGTAGTGGCATTGCTAGACCCCACACTATATGGCGTGACCTTGCAACTTTGCGTGCACCTATACCTTATCATGCATTTTGTATTATTATTTGCAGCCTCTCTCCCTGTACGGAGCTCCATCATCATACTGGGGTTCATAGCTGGTCTCTACACCTTCATCACAGTGCTCCTGCTGGTCTGTGCGTGTTGTTTATGGTAAGTCTAGTCTCACTGAAACTATTCGCTTTGAGGGTACCTTGGAATCTTGTAATGTGACACACCAACAAACCTTGTACTCACATCACCTCTCACGTAAACATTTTAGCATCTCATCTCGATCACTCTTGAACTATACGATAGATACTCAGCATAGGACTAGCCTCAATAATATTATTATAAGCAGATCATCGAAGCACATCTATGCACTAGCTGAGAATCATTGGTTTGATGCCTGGGTAGTTAGCAAAGAACACCGTTTTAATCATTGAAATAATATGAATCAAAAATTCCATGTATGCTTGAGAGGGGCTGGGTCGATTTTATTGCATAATTATTATAATAGTAGCATCACTAGCATGATACTGCTCTTAGCCACTTAGATCTCATTACCCAGCATCCTGCACTTTGCATACTGAGGGTATAATGTTTCTAGTGTGATTAAATGTGTGTACACAGTACAGTTAGTCATGGAAAAAGATCCCCTGGAAGATTTGATATAGCTACACATGACAGGGTTGATCCTAATGACCCATGTGAACATTAGCCAATATGATTGGCCTATAGCTAATCCACTCAACCTTGTAAACCATAACGTTATAATCACATCAGTGTCATAGTAACAATCAACACATGACCATCCATCCTTGGACTGTGAAAACAACGTACTGAATATTTGGCCACCATGTTAGGGAATATGGCAAATTCTATCAGTCATTCGTACAAACTCACTACATATGAATTTGCTTGACTAGCTAAATTAAATTAACTAGTACTGTCATTTTTCTTTCACACTATGCAGTCATAAGAAGCGTAAGGCTCGACTAGTGAGCCCCAAGGACTATCTCTCACCACCAACCAGCGACAATGAACTAGAACCGGGATCCAGTGCTACATCTTCAAGAAGAACAAGCGCAACAGATATCAGGTATAATTATAATAACTATTGGAAATCAATTAGCGGTGTATAGACAATATAACAAAAAGAATTAATAATATGATGAGTGTAGATAGCGTTAATGATCTGTCTAATCCACACTTGCAGCGTCAATTCCACACAGCAATTGCAAGCTCAACTACCCAATAGGTATCGACGACAAAAAGGGTAAGTGCATTAGAATGTACGCTGACACTCATAGTCATACTGACTGCATGCCTAGTTCTCTGGAAGCCGTTTGGATAATGTGGGTAACCTTATGTAGTCTTATTCCTAGTCTCTCCCCACCTTTTCAATGCATTCATGCACCATTGAAAAATTTGGGGATTATTATGTGTTGTACGATTCATGCAAATGAACTACAGTAGACAACTGCCTTGTGATAATATGTGTACAGTGGAAAACCTTCAATAGCGGCCAACACTAGGAATGAAATTTTGGCCAGTGGACATTCAGGCTCCACTGTATTAATAAAGTAGCTAGTAAGCAACCATTATTGAATTTTCTCTCTCCTCTGTAGTAAACGGAAACCTCAAACAGTTCCAGCATATCCTGAATTTGAGGGAGCGAGGAACTCGCCCGTGCTAAAACACGAAGATGCATGGAGTGGAGGCAATTCCAAATCTCCCAATCCATTGGACTCCCACAGCTACAGCAAACCAGAGACTCCTGACTCTGGCCTAGCCCCGAGCCTAAAGGAGGGTAAAGATCACGATCATGGCGAACCATTTCCCAACGAATCAGCCAGGAGCGAGACACCTAGCAGTGTGCAAAGCAGCGGCAAGGGAAGCTACAGTACGTATACAGCTGGTGATAATGATGGTGAAGATGTCTTTGATGAGAAAATATCCGAAGCTCAAACTAGTAATAATAATATGAGGTATGCAATAATCATAGTAGTCTCTCTGTTAAAAATAGGAAATGCCAAGAAATTTCAATATCATCAAGAGTGCCCTAATACACTATTACATAATGCAAAATTAGGTTGCAATTGATAATAGATTGTGATGTCTTTCTGTTTTAGTCAAGGCTTTGAAGAGATCAAGAGAGAAGTTCGTCGACGACCTCCTAAGGTAGGAAGAACAGAGTCAACTACACCTCTCATGGACGACGACTCAAGCTCTGGCCTTCACTCACCTTCCAGGTAAACACACTACTCTACAATGTCATAACTACATGCATTTACTATGAATTTCTCACATGGAAAAGTACAAACTTTAGCGTGCATGCATGCATGGTATGAAAATGTCATACGTGGACAGCTGTAGCATTTACTATGGTATTCAACACCATGCACATTGCATTGATAAACTGCATGTGCCCATGCATGCATCTGAAGTAAACTGCATAGAACAGCCTTATAGCTTAGGTACATAACAATTTCCATGTAGACATCATGTCTAGAAGCAAAAACAACACTGTTTACTCTTAGATGTACACAAAATAAGACGCTATCATTCTTTCTATTTCCTTTCTGCAGTGATATGGAATTCGATCTAAAGGCCATACTGCCGCCAATAAAGGAGAGAAAGACAGAATCCCCAGATTTGCTAGAAGGAAGCTTCTTCGTCAACAAATCTGCCCTAGAACACAGGGACTCCGACAGCCCGTCCTATACCGAACTCAGAGACCAGCCATTAAGAAGAGCTACACCATCACTGAACGATTATGTAGCTAGCCCAGTGTCAAATAAGTCTGGCTCGCTACCTAGACGCTTACCCCCTCTGTTCCTTCCCGGACACAGCCAAGAGAACTTGAGTGACAATAAAAATGAACAAACTTCGGCACTATGATCACAGTAATTAATTTTTTGAATCATGCAACGTCAGTGATGTATGTACACGTTCTTTATACAGTGTGAATCCAAAATTATTATTATACAATGGAGATAATTAAATTTATGCCACACACTGGTACATGTCTTCATTACCGTACTATGCACTGTTATGACAAGACATTGTGTGAATGAGAAATGAACAGAACTAGAAACAAATAAAAGATTATTCCACCAACAATGATAATTTCCTTCAAACTTCGCGAATCTCCAGCACGGAAAAAGGTGACGATGCATTAGTCATAGTCTGGGTGGAGTTTGGTGGCGGCGAGGGGGGAGCAGTGGTGACTGTCTGTGCCGAGGGGGGAGGAGGGGAGGGGGGCGACTGAGATATTGGCGAATCCCCCCGACTACTATTGTTTGCTGGAGACAGGGAACCAACGGGCGAGAGGGGGCACGCTGCTTGAAACTTCCGTCTCAGTGCTCGAGTGAGCATGGGAGTGGGTCCCTCTCCACAGTCTAAACAATTTCTCTCTCCTCCGTCCCTTTCATCTTCTCCTTGATGACGAGCTGGGCTGTGATGGCGCTGTGTGTTCACCCTTCTTAGGGAGCTACGCACTTTGAACATTTCCGGAGTTGAATCGACGGCCTGGGCACAGTGGAAGGGCTTTCTCCTCGCTATAGCCAGTGCGCTCACGCTGCCAATACTGGCTCTTCGTAGGTTTACTCCCTTCAGGTCCGCTAGGGTCATGACGAATCCTCCTCCGCCCGAGTGGCCGGCAGCACCACGGGGTGAGCGTCTCAGTCGCTGTGGGAATTTTTGAAAAACATAGTCAACATACTTGTTAATTCAAATTCAATTTGGCCCACGCTGGTGAAATGCTATACCCCCGTGCTGGGTCATTAGTGCATTGTTTTGTATACTGATCTGCCTAGTTGTGCATTCCTTGGATATCATTTTTAGCATACGCCCGTAATATTATACCATAAGCCATTCTTTTTGTTTTTCGCCACTACATTTGCTCTCCAGGATCAACACTCTAAAGAAATCGACTACGATAATACATTGAATGCTGAGAGAGCCTATATAAGTACATGTACAAGATCAGATCACTAACCTTGATTCCTCTTTTATCACCAATACTCTTCAGCTTCACACTCTTAATATCATCCAGCGAGATTGGTGGCAGCTCCTTCCCTCCCACTTTCTGCAGTTTGGCCGTCCGGTTTCTTGTCATGACCCTTCTCTGCTGCGGCTTCTGTGAGCCTGACGCTAGTGAGGGTGGTGGGGGAGGAGGGGGAGGGGGCGGAGGGGGTGGAGCCGGAGGAGGGGCAGCTGCAGCTACGGGTGGTGGGAGGGGAGGAGATGAGCTGTCTGCGTGATGGGTCTCTGCTGAATCCATATCTAATAATGACTGCTGCAGAGTACAAAAAAAGAAGATTAATTTTAGTAGCAGTGGTACAATGAATAAATTATTTAGCCACAATCTTGTGACCACCAAGTAGCTAGATTTGTGTCCAGATTGCGATTGCTCTTCACTTACTCTTTCTCTTTTTCGTCTCTTTCTCTCCCTCTGCTCTTTGTTCCTAATTGTCTCCAGTTGTTCCTCCATCTCCTTTAGCCTGTGCTGGGCGTGCTCCAGCTGTCTCTTCAACACCCGCGAGGGAAACACAATATCCTTCGCCACCTCCATCTGCTAAAATAATTATGAGAAGTATATGAAAAAATGAGCAGCTGTAGCCATTACCTAAACCAGTATATATGCATACATATTTCTTCCCCACACCCATAAACACAGTTTAGGAGAGGTGATTTTAAAAGCCTTACAGCAAAAGAATTTCGATGAAAACTCATTGAAAAGACTAGGGGATGAGGCCAGATTAATTATAAACTTTTATGACTAGGCAAAGACAACCAAAACATATTATCATAGACCAATGGTAGCATGGTAAAGGGTCGTTTTTCACACCTTCATACCTGTACTAAGCCAGAGTGGCACCAGCTGTAGAGTCCTCCCAACCATCCCGTAGTCGATTCATAGACATCCGACACCCGCTCCTTCTGTTGGTCAGTTCTTCGATGCTGCTCTTCCTCGAATGAGTCTGAGGATGTCTTACAGGAGCTGCTGCTCTCCTTCAAGAAGGCGGTGTCCGATGTCACGTTCTCCTTGTCGGCTTCTCCGCGGGTTTTAGCCTCGATCCGTCGCCTGGCGCGTTCTATCTGCTTCTTATTAGAAGCTACTAGTCGCTTTCTTCGCTTTGAATTCGGCATTTCGCTAGATCACGGAGACAAAGCTCAAGAGCTGTGTTTGTTTGCCCAGCTCAACAAATTAAAATTTGAATTTCATTTCATGCCGCGCCGAGCGACCAATCAGATGCCAGGACGTCCGTGCGCACTAATTAGAAAAATTACGGTGTGCATCAATTAGAACACGTACCATTTCTCTGTGCACGCGCACGCATATTATATCATTCCAATTTGCCAAATTATTGAAGAAGTGCAAGATCTAGATCACGCCATTGCCTTACGCCGATAGAGAAGGCATGGATACCTTGGACAACTTCTTCAATAACACCACGTCGCAATTTTACGTGGTCCTCACGGCGACCTCGAGCTTTCTCTCGGGGCTCATGATGTTCCTAGAATGGCTCCACTATACCTACTTCGGCATCTCCATCGTCGACCGTCTCTCTTCCCTTGTCGTGCAGATATTCCCCTTCTTTGCAAGCTCCAAAGCCAAGGAGTCTACCGCCTCGTCCAAAACTAAGAAAGTTGCAGATATCAAGCCGTATAAGAACTCTCTGGTGCTATTTCGAGGAGCAGAGTACAATCGATACTATCAGGAAACTGGTAGAGAACCACTGACGGAGTATGACATATCCATGAGCTATCAGGACTTGCAGAACGTGTATTCCTACGACGGGCCGAAACTAGAAAATGACCAATCAGAACAATTCATAGTATCGATTTGGAAAGAGAGCGACCGAGCAAATAGGATAGAATATGCTCGAAAAGCTTTGGAAATCAATTCAAATTCTCCGATTGCGCTCATTATCTTGGCTGAGGAGGAGGCCCCTACAATTTTAGAGGTCGAAGAGAAATTCCGACTGGCTCTGAAATCGGCAGAAATGGCTTACAAAAGCAGCCACAATCTATGTCTCCAGGATCCTATGTATAAACCGTTGCATGAGAGAAACGCATACGTCTGTTCATATTGTCGTATTCGGTTGGCCCTGTGTGCAAGAAAACTTGGAAAATTGAAGGAGGCTTCGAAAATGTATCGAGATCTATCAAAAGACGATCGAGCGCAGACGATAGCCAACGTGCACGAGAATCTCATCGAATGCCTACTGGAGATGCAGAACTACTTTGATTTGCAACAGCTGCTGAACAAACTGGAGGATGTGAATTTCTACAAGTCCACGGTCATGAGCTACACAGTTGCCCTGCTCAAGATAAAACAGATTGGAGAGAAATTCTGCCCGGACGCCGTCTCGAAACGTGGCCCCACACAGCCAGAGTTGAATGCTATAGAAGCCATTCACTTTGCAGTAGAGCTCAATCCACATGTACCAAAGTACCTCCTCGAGCTAAAAAGCTTAGTTCTGCCACCTGAGCACTATTTTCGGCGAGGTGATAGCGAGGCAGTGGTCTACGCGTTTCATCACCTTCGACACTGGAAAAGAATTGACGGTGCACTGAGCCTTCTCTCATCCACGTGGGAGGGGACATTTCGGCAAATTCCGTTCCCCCTCGAGAGGGGCCATCACTTTCACGCTTACCCCTCGAACATGGAGGCCGCCGATCGCCAGGTTTTGCCACAGCATCACGAGCTCTCGGTCTTTCCTCAGAAAGATGCCCCGTTCTTCATGGTGTTCACCGGAGTACTTTGTTTCAGCTTCATGACGCTGACGGTCGTAGCTTACCACTTCCCGCGAGCCATGACCCAGTACGCGAGAATGGTCACCACCGTCTTTCTCGTGGTGCTCGAGAAACTCATGCCTACAGATCTTTTCGGGTTCTTCTCATGAGAGGAGGTCCAGTAAATTTCGTCATCACAAACTAATAATTAAATGCGACTGCCAGCTATAATTTATTAATGGATTTATAGTTCTTGATTTTCAGGTATAATTATTATAGTGCTTAGCATGGATATTGGACGCGAAATTCTTTTCTCTGTGCACTGATTTGTTTATTTTTTGTTGAATTTGAAATCAGCTTCTGCATGTACTTGAAACTCATCATGATGTGTACATGTAGATAGCACGATGATAGCAAAATGAAAGTACGTATATTATTGTTTTTATACGTAATGCTAAAATAAACATTGGTGTTTCATGCATGCACACTGACTGGAAGTGTATGTATGGTTGATAGAGATGCATTGTTTCATAATTATTACAAGAGTAGGTTTCAGACTCCATCTCTACGATTGAGTTGCCGGATGTGCACCGTTATAACTATGCAGCTACTGAGGATGTGGTCAAGTTTTTCATTATTAATTATAGGTGCCTTTCTAAATCATTAGATACAGTAATAGACACAGAGCATCGATTGTATAACCATAATATTATTAAATTTTGTACATGCACTAATAGATCAACACACAATATACAGCACAAAAATAACTTGGCAAAGACGAGAAAATAAATAAACGAGCAACTTGTCAGGAGAACACCATCGCTATCCCACTCTGTTGCTCAGTAATGGGCAGTCTACTGATTTCACTGTTATTGTGTAACTTGACGTTGATTGAGGATGATGATAGGGGCGAGTATTTTTTGGGTACGTTTTCGAAGAGGGCAGCTCTGTTCTGCTCCTCCCCTCTCTTGACCCAGTGGCTGTAGATCTGGAAGGCGCAGGCGTCGATGAGACTGCGAACGAATCGGTTTTCGTAAGGTGAAAGTCCGACGCTTGCTAGAGTAATAGTTTTTGGGGCTCGTCGCATCTTCTCAAGCACAGAACAGCTCCAGATGCAGTATACA
This sequence comes from Cliona cf. orientalis, assembly GCA_963930775.1. Lineage (NCBI taxonomy): Eukaryota > Metazoa > Porifera > Demospongiae > Clionaida > Clionaidae > Cliona > Cliona cf. orientalis. The sequence continues at coordinate 8,923,505 of OZ005698.1, read as the reverse complement.
AGTCCCTGAGAGAGGGAGAGGGAGAAAGAGAGAGAGAGAAAGAAAGAAAGAGAGAGAAAGAGAGGGAAGAAGAGAGAAAGAGAGAGAGAGAAAGAGAGGGAAGGAGAGAGAGAGGTAAGTGAGGGGTGTGTATTATGCTACGTGGCGGAATTACTACAATGCATGTGGCACAATTGTGTGTATATCTGCACGTGTGAGCGCAAGTGTGTGCATGTGCGGGACTGTGCGAGTGAGTATGCACATGCCCGTGACATGTAGGTAGTATGCAGGGCAGGGTAGGGTGCATTTCAAATAGTTTTTTATCTTGAATATAACACTCAGCTTTGTATGCATGCATGAAGGAGGCATGTCTCGATAGCTGCCTAGCACAGCACACATGAAAGAACCTCTCCATCAATAGAAAGGATACTACGTGAATTTAGCCACCTAGCAACTTGAGTTTAGTGACATCACCTCATAATAATAAACCCTCATGCTAGGATCATGCAGCTCCAGTAATAATGGTACCATCACAGGCTTCATAGAAATTCTCTCTCTATTCTTAGTATCCATGTAAGTACACTGTATATCAGTATAATAATATTATATTCACCTTGAATCTTCTTTTTGCTGAGAACATTTTAAAGGAGACTGGTTGAAATTGTAGGAATGGATGACTAAGCGCCTCAGTGGCTGTCAGCCTCTTTCGTGGATCTGTCACCAATAGTCTTCTGATCTGTAAAAGCACGAGTTAGAAACTTGTCAATACTGGGCTAAATCTGCAGGGCAGTCGCACTTTATAGAAGATTTAACTGCCCCCCATATGTACTCTTGTACCACTGAAGCCATAGAGATCAAAGGCACCACCTGTGCAACAGCAGATTTAACCACCCCACGTATAATAATGGATACTTTCAGTGTACTGGCAGGGTCAATAGGAAGTACAGAGAGGTCAGTAGTCAGGACAAGGATGTTAGCGTGGCGTCACAACAGGGCTCCCCCCTCAAAGTAAAGGTCAAGGTTCAGGTGAATAAGTGGGCAGGCACACAATAGCCAAGGTGGAATGACTTTCCTTGAAAGAACGTTAATTTTGAGACAAATTACCAGGGGTCAGGGTATAACTATACTTACTAGGTCCTTGGCTTGCTCAGAGATGTCATCCCACTCCGGACTCACAAACTCATACTTGCCGTCCATGATGCTACGCAGCATCACAAGCTGCTTCCGGTGCCAGAATGGGGGGAACCCCACCAATCTAGAAACAATCGACAATACAACATAAACATTATTATAATCACACACAGGACTGTAATTATGCTTGGGGGGTAAAGAGGGAGGCAAGTCCTGCCGACACAGCCCAGTCATAATCGACAATACCCAGAGTATACTCTTGACAATACGTTGAGTGCAACATAGTGCACAGTATTTGAAAGCTATTATTATTATTATTATTATACGAAGCTTTTAAAGCAATGATACAGAGTGCACTTACAATGTGTACATGATGACGCCACACGCCCACCTGTGAAATGGCAAAGGACAACAGTTGAACATTTATTTTTTTTCCTGATAAGCAACAACAACGACAACATGAAGCATTAGACTAAAGTGACTTACATGTCCACCTCCTTGCCGTAGCCTGGTTCGTCAGGGTTCACCGATCGCTTCAGCATCTCTGGAGCAAGGTAGCCAGGAGTTCCAAGGAGTTCTGGGAGAGGGGGAGAGAGAGAGAGAGAGAGAGAGAGAGAGAGAGAGAGAGAGAGAGAGAGAGAGAGAGAGAGAGAGAGAGAGAGAGAGAGAGAGAGAGAGAGAGAGAGAGAGAGAGAGAGAGAGAGAGAGAGAGAGAGAGAGAGAGAGAGAGAAGGAGATAAAGAACAAGCAGAGGGAGTTACCACCCTTTTTTCATTAATTCCCTACATCAAAAGATCATCAGGTATCTAGGGAAGCTCATTAGCAACTGCCAACGCCCAACAAGAAACCTCACCCATCCATACATGACCAATACCCAGGAGACAGGCATTAGATCACAAATCCAATATACACACTAGCCATACAACAGTTTGAGAAGTGCCAGAAACTGCAGCTGCTTCATGCAGGATGGACGAATAAGGGGAAGAGGAGCCCTTGAGAAATTTATGCAACCATTGCACATGCATGGGATGCTATGCTACAGAACTACAACTAGGATTATTGGTTCTTTACAAGAAGGAAATTGGATATCATGCTCCAGTACTTAACTTTAGCACTGTTCTCTGTTTGCAGAGATTCAAGCATTAAGAAAACCATAATAATTATGCAAGTTATGTGACACACTCCTAGTAGTACCAGGAATCACCTGTACTCACAGGATAAGATGTACACCACCCTTGCTGTATGCCACCCTTTGCTCTATCAGGCATCATATGTAGTACTTATTCTCTACATACACTTCAAGGAGGAGAAATCCACCTCAGGGGTCAGGGGTGGGACAATCCCTGTGCTCCCCATCCTATTAATTTTATGCTATAATAATAATAATAATAATTATCTGTACCTGACAATGTTTCGCCAGGCTGTAGAATCACCGAGAATCCAAAATCGGACACCTTGACGTTATTTTGGTCGTCCAGTAGTATATTTTCTGGCTGCAAAACGTGAGTGCATGTGTGCAGTGTGTAACATGCATGTACATGTACATGTACATGCATATGGATGGAGAACATGGCATGGTAGGATCAGACTAGGACAGTCACATGCTAAGATGAGACCATGTCAACAATGAATGTGTATTTTTTGTGTTTTTTAGCGTAGATACTGCCACTCTGTGGTCACCTCATGATATGATATGATCTTGTTTACATAAGATAATGAATGGATATGAATATGTTTCTATGTCGAAAAAAATCAATTTCTATAAGCACATTCGGAAAAAAAATAATCGACTAAAAATTGCAAAACAAATTTGAAAGGTAGCTTCATAGCATCGTAAGCATGTGCTTAGCACAGAAAGAGAAGAGAATTGAACATGACGAAATCACATGTCAGCCATGAAACGGCGTTCGAGGTCTCGTAGGCGAGGTATGGGGGGATCGTACTTTGGCTTGTACGCTTACCTACCACGCTTGCACCCCGCCTTCAGCTCAGGTAACACTGTGTCTGTCTGTCTGTGTTTACTACGAGCAAATGCACTGAAGGTGCACCGCATATGCACCGCAGAGAAGAGGAGCTTTGAAATTTTTAGTCAAAAGTCGAGTAATGGCGTGGGTGTGAAGAACATCACATGCAAGACATGGGGATGAGGCATTATTGTACATAAAAATCATTTATAGCTACTAAGAGTGCAAGGAAATTTCACTATCCCATGGACCCATGGGCATATGCAGTTGACTTGCACATGTGTATGAAATGCTATTCACAAAGAGTGGGTGTGGGTGTTCAGATTTTTTGCAGAGCAACCTATGGATTATCTATGACACTACTAAACATATGTAGCAATACACTGATTAGCTGTTAGTAACAATAGTATTGAGTATAATAACAACAATAATTATTTACCTTGAGGTCTCTGTGCACCACATCATGGCTGTGCATGTGCTCCACAGCCAAGAATACCTGATGCATTATCTGCCTGCAAGGAGAGAGAGAGAGAGGGAGAGAGAGAGATGAAATGATGTTTAGAGATTGCTCTAGTCCACATGCAGTGCACATGCTGAAAAGTGGAAACTAATATCTATCATGTTTCCGATACAATGCTAAACCTCAACATTCACTACCATCAACTGTCTCAATATTAACTGCAATTGACCCGAATTGACTTGGGTCTTCCATTGAGGGTTAACAGTTCTTGGGGTGCATAGACTCCCAATTTACTAAAAATTCAAAAGCTGACTACACTCTTGCCCCCCTCTCCCCTCCTCTTACCTTGTCTTCTTTTCGGACAGCTTCACCATGGACGTGAGATAGTCAAACAGTTCACCGCCCGTTGCTCTGCACAAGGATCAATTGGTAGCAGGAAATTGTTAATTTTAGCACAATTAGGTGAGTATGGATGTTTATTTTTTTAGGAAGTTGCTCAGCAACTAAAAATTAAAGTGTTAAAGAAGATGAGTTAACACAATCATAACATTACGATTAACTATGCATTACTTAACTGTAGGGAAATTTGAAATGACATGATACTGTACTTATCCATCACATACATGTAGCCTCTCTCTTTCTTTCTCCAACCTCTGTCCGGGGCTCTACTTCTCTTCCCCCCCCCCTCCCCCCCCCCCCCCCCCCCCTCCTCTCTCTCTCTCTCTCTCTCTCTCTCTCTCTCTCTCTCTCTCTCTCTCTAATTGCTGACAAATACAATGAGTCTTACAATTCAAACACCATGAATATGAATGCCGGAGATTCATACACGTCTTGAAGATTAACTGCAGCAAAGGAGGAAATGGAGAGAGAGGTGACAAAAAATAATCATTAACGACTATTAATTAAATTATAGCAAAGCCTGAAGGTCTGAGCATGTGGCTCGAACTACTGAATAGCCTACAATCGCTCACAATTCACCACACCATGTATAACATTTCCTAACAATGAATGGATATATGTACACATGGAGATATAAACTGCTTAAAGTGGCCCTTACTGATATGCTTGTGCTCCGGTAGGTAGCTCAGCACTTGCATCTCGGCCGCTATCGATTCCGTGATCGCCTCATCTTGTGATTTATCGATGATCTTGACGGCGTACTCGATCCCCGTGTCCCTCGATACGCACTTTCGTACGGTACTCGACAGACCCCTGCGTGATAAGATTAAGATTATTTATTTGTGAAATCGTACACCGTCAGAGTTGTGACAGAGTTGCAAAAATTCAGTGTGCAAGTATAAATAACAGTAATATGCATATGGGCCAGTCTTCTTGTCTCTAGCAAAGCTTACACAGTGAGCCCCAGTTGGCAGAGTTTATCACGCGTGTTCGCGGATTAATTGTTCTGATCATCCCCCACAATTTAATATAGTGGACATGCTTGTCTAGCTGCGAACAACGCCGTGCTTTGCATAACTAAGACACTTAGGCACCGATACGGGGAAAGGAAATCGGCCACATTGTGATAACCATAGTACTAGAGCGCGTGTATTAGACTGATAAACACACACAAAGAGACAGATGGGAGTTGCCTAAAGGTAATTTCAAAATCGCTCCAAGGGCTGTGAATATTTCAGGGAGAAAGCACGAATGCGCGACCTTATTTTACCTTCCAAGGATCTCTTTGGGCTCGTACTGGGACTGAAATCCAACCCCCTCGGCAGAAACGCTCTCTTCTCGTCTCATCATCGCGAGCAAGCCTTCAGAGGGAATGTGCCTCAATCCTGGACAAGGCACATCGCCGAACGATGACGTGGACGTTGACCTACTGGTGGCGTTGGAATCTGTAATAGACACGATCGAATCTCGTTTCCCTGAGTAGTACGGTATCATTTCCTGGTCCGTAAGTACGGGTACACGCGTATACTTGGATCGGATCAGCTAGGTCGATTAGCACGCACTTGCGGTCAATCAGCGGCTATGCAGTGACGTGACGCTGGGTACGCGACCTCTGTCGGTTCAAATTTTCTCCCATTTCGCTTAATTGGAACCAGGAAATCTCCGCACTAACAAAATCCACGCCTCCTCGCATTGTCGGCAAAAAAAAAGCTGTGGACAAGAGTGAGTTTGAGCTCAGCTGTTGATCGTCAGAAAGAACTAATCTAGAGATATCAGCAGCACCATAGATGGATGCAGTGAGGGAGAAATCCAAGGGCGATGGGCATGCTCACAAGAAAAGAAAAGATAAAGACGAGAAAAAAGATCCTTCGGAGAAGGAGAAGGAAGACACGTACGTCTACGCCACTACATCCCATCAGCCCGACAGGACGCTCTTCGTGGTCGATCTATCTCGTCTCAAGGCCGAGAGAGACACGCTAGAGAACGCACTGGTCCTCTATAGGCCAGAGGCGGACATTAAAAAGGTATGGATGATGAATCTGAGCCGTAGAAAATCAGACCACGTACCGTAGCCTCAGATGTGCTTGGTGGGCATTAAAATTATTAAATCTGCAAGCACACACACAAAACATTTTGGATCAAGTGTAAGGAACAGCACCGCAAATATTTCGATCACAGAAGATACCAGTGATCAAAAACCTGTCACATTAGCACACAAACATAAATAATTATTTTGGGCTGCCACTCACTTGACCCAATAATTAACTTTCCCTCCATTGAGCCAATGGATATTGAACAATGGCTAGGTGGGATTATCAGATTAAGCAGTCTGATTGGTCCAATGCAGACTTATTATGACTCAGTTTGTGGCTTTTTAGGTGCTTTGTATGCACACACGTACACATACACATGCATCGTACAAACATTCACTCAGCTCAGGTAGTAAAGACACTACATGTAGATGGCCGGTATGGATACATTGCTAGCTCAATATAGTAAAGTATGTGTCATGTGACCATAGTACATGTTGCATGTATTGTCCAAAAAGGAGTGTTAGTACTATTAAAGCTAGCACCCTGTGGCTAGTGGTTGTAGTAGTACACGGTAATTTTGCAGTGTCTATCTAGATTGATGTGGCTGCGTGTCTGATAACTAGTTGTAGAGTTGTTCAGCTGTTGTCATCATCTGGTTTGAGCACTGCTGACTTGCTTTAGCACTCTGCTCTGAAGTACTTCACCCGGTTTCTCATCTTTCTATGCATTTAGGCTCGCCCCGAATTATACGTGTAACTACAGAAGTGTGCTTCACTATAATTGAGACTGATTCATGACTGTAAAAACGTGCCAGAATTATGTAAAGATGAAGTTGGCAATAATAAACTCTAATGTGATAAACTAATAAAACATTGAAGGCATGCAAAAAACACCACTCCCTCTATGCATCACGCATTAATTTTGCCAACTCTTTACATCAAAAACATCTTACTTTTGCTCCTCTGCTCCCCCCTCCCCTCCCAGGTACAATATGAGCAGAGGTGTTCCCAGCTGGTAGGCCTGGCTCTCTGTACAATGAATTTCTCCGGGAAGTATCCGGAGTTTGTGCGTCTTCGAGGCACCTGCTACGCCATAAGAGCTCTGGGGGAGACATACGTCATGGTAAGTAAGTATAGTAATAGGTGGTGGACTCACTCAACTAGGGCATTAATTAGTGTTAAAGTAATAATTGATTTTTTAGCTGAATATGGTGAATAGTGAATAGCTGTAATCAGCAAGTATGCATAGTATCACCACTAGCTAATAGCTTAGTCTAGCTGAGGGAGAAGGTTTATAAATACCTATTACAAAATGAGGGGTGCCTAATAGTAGATTGAGTCCATGAATTGAGTTTATATACATGTATTATCAGCACCCAGTACCATAAAATTGCATGACTATCTAATTACCCGTTCAAATGGGGAAATCCAAAGCCACTCTTCCTCTACCCTCTTGAAAACTGTAGTAAACACTTCTCCATTTGTGTGTGTATGCTTGTCAACCGCAGGGTCTGTCTAGCCGAGCCGAGGAGCCACCACACTGCACCGTGAAGCTGCTCAAGAAGCTGCACGATATGTTCCACTTCTACTACAAGTCAGCAGACTGTGTGCTGAGGGTAAGCAAGTACCCAGTTGAGATTGAGGTATTGTCGTTGTGAATATTGAACGAGCTATGGCACTAGCCTCGTACCCAGGCTCAAGGGGGTATAAGGCTACTATGGCGCCTGAGTACACACACATGATTCTCTCTCTCCCTCTCTCTCTCCTCCTAGAAATGCATGGAGGACTGGGAGATCTTCACCAACACCATGTCTGCAGTCTTCAACAAGCTTCTGTGCTACCTGATTCGTGACCAGCACTCTGTTCCCTCGATGCTCTCTCCAATCCCCTACTCCACTGTCAGCTACAACAAGATCAGACAACCAAATGAGAAGGTAGTCTGCATCATCAGTTTTTCCGCTTTTTCTGTACTTATATAAAATTTAATTATGGCAGGTGATCATTATAATAATAGTCCTATAATTATAGTCTTCAAGATTATGGAGCATATTGCTGCAAAATCGAATATTTCCAGTGTCAGTCTGCATGTACCACGGCCTTAACCAATCAGTTGATACATACCATCACTAACTAACTTTAAAAGCGTACGTCCCACACACAGCAGAACTATTCCTACAACAAACACACTTGATCACACTTGCAGTGACACTCACTCACATGTCTTATTAAACATCTCACAATATGAATTCCTGTCCTCTCCCTAACCTGCTGAATGTTTGTTTTCCCTCTCCTCTCGCTAAAAGGCTCTTCATTTACCACTGTTATCTAACACTTACCCTTAACCTTACCTCGCTTTATCCTTACTCTACCCCTTCTGCAGCGAAACCGGTCCAGGGTTTACATGTTGGCCTCCCGGGTGCTCAAGGCATGCCAAGGTCACCAGACTGTACTAGGAGGATGCATCCTGCACAATGCATCGTAAGTTTGGCACTTTATGTCTGGTGTTTTTGATGCTGTGTGGGTCAATAGCTTGCATGGTGTGATGTTTATAGGCATTGGCACCTGAATTTAATCATCGAGTGCTTAGGTTCGGATTTGGCCAAATGATGTATCAATATCTTGCATAAGTTTTGTATATAAGCATTGGCATCTGAATTCAATTGAGTATAAATATCTTGCATAACATGTATAGGCTTGGCACCCAGATTCAATTGAATCAATGCTCATTACATGTACATGTACATAATTATGTGCATATTGTATTATAATATTATGTATCATTGGTCGAATAATAATACTTTTTTTGTCATAGGATCTTGACGAGTCAGTTTCCTCCGGCTCTAACGGAGAAGATAGCTCTCGTGGGAGGCGGTGCCATTCCTCTCGATCAGCACTCCATTCTCGAAGGTAAGTGTTAGTTAGTATCTAGAGCGAAAGACGTATTATTTTGGGGTCATGGGGTAACAACAGTTGGGTGCTTGTGGATGTACAGTTGGAGATATTGGGATCCAAGCATTTGGCAATTACTTTGAAAGTGTATATACTGCTTCTTCAATTGAATATTAAGAAACGACCGACAGACGCACTGGCATGGTGCAGTCTGTACCAATGAGATCCATCAGTACAGCCAAGTTCAATTCTCAGTGGCTTATAGGTCAGATTCGTCCTTTACAAAACATGACACCAAATTTATCTTATCGTGTCAACCAAAGATTGAACGACGTAGCTACTAAAATACGTAATATTGTTATGCTTTTCTTTTTGCAGATAATATTGCCCCAGGCAAGGTCTGGGTGATAGAGGTCTACCTGTACGATGACGATATGGACAAGGCCAAGGGCTCTCGAAAGAATCACGCAGAAATCGACAACGTCTACTCCTCCCTTCACGTCAATCCCAACCCCCACACCCACCCACCTTCGAACCTTAACCTCACCCCGCCCACCCCCTCCTCCAGGAGGTCTCCCCGGGGTCAGTGGCGAAATAGGCTAATATCCTCTCAGCGTTCGACCGATCCCCCGCAGCCACCGAATCGCTCTACATCGCTTCGTCCAAATTCCGCCAGTGATACTCCACCTCCTCCACCCACACGAGACCCGCCGACCTTTCGACCTTCTTCTACAAACGGCCAACAGCCTGTAGCTTCCAGCACACCTAAGCTTCACTCGAGAGGATCGATAACGTCGGAAGATGCGGTTCAACTTAGTCCCGGTCTCACTAGGGTACAGTTTCACCCCACTCCCTCAATAAAGCCTTCCTTAGACCCAATTGCGGCGGTCAGTAAGAAACTCGAAAAGGCAGCAATGGTGTCGTCAGCAAAAAAAGATGACGACTACGAAGATCTAGACGACTGGGAAAACGTCGATTTGGCCATGGCTTCACTTCCCATAAAGACGACTTCCAAACAGCAGCCAATTGGTGGAGGTGGAGGCCCTCATAGTAGTAATAGTATGATTAATGGGGCTGCCCCTATGAAAATTACGCCTAATGAGGGGAGTCCTGTCGCTGGTGGAGGAGGTCTCCCTAGCCGGCCGAGCACTGGGAGCATGAGCAGCGAGGGATTTGCCACTCCGCCCCCCTCGTTACCGTTGAGGTCTCACATGCAACTTCCTAGCGGTGACGACCCCAATAGCGGTGACCACACCCACAGAAATGGCGGAGAAAATTTGCTGAGTCGGCACGTGAGCGAGATGACTGACGATGAAATTGAAAAACTAGTCAACACTCCAATAAGATTGCCACAAAACAGTCAACCTCAGGTAGCCGTGGTGTCCAATGCTAGACCCCAGAAAGTTCCAGCACTACCCAGTGAAATGAGATCGTGGAAATTCAAAGCTGCGGCAGATCCTGAATCTGATGACGATAATGATTTTGTTGATAGTACTGAACTCCAGGAGATGTTACTGGCCAACCAGCAAGAGAATCAGAGCTCCATCACAGCCACCCAAGCTTCCGAGGCAGCAAAAATCAAGCAAAAGTCTTCATCGCGATCCCCCACTCCCCCTCCCCTCCCCCCACGGGAGTACACCCTGTCAATTATGAGAAAGTCTACCGCTTCGCAAGATGAAATTGACGGAGAAACAGAAGGAGGTGATGCTACGAATGGAGAAGTCAAGGTACCCGTAGCTACAGTTGTTGGCCAGCTCAGCAAACAGACAGTCGTACCTCCGTTACACGTCCGACACGTCACGGGTATGGGGGTGGGGCTTCTCTACTCGGAGCACGACGTGGACGGCGGCGACAGGGAGAGAGGGGGGAGAAAAGACAGCACACTGAAACGTGAGGATGAAAGGTCATCGTCGGCGTCGTGGTTGTACTCTGATGACCTTGTTGTCGATGAGGCGGGCGATTCCCCGGGAGATGGTCAGAGTGCAAATGTAAACGGCATGGATGAGGAGTTGTACAGCACAGTGGAAAGGACTCAATTGAAAGGGAGATCGAAAGTAGGTCACGATTACGATACCATATCCATTCCTTTTGTTAGTCAAGGGGGAAACCCTGTAATTAGCGGCAACAATGACGATGAGAATACAATTTCAACGGACCAAGTCAAACTTCAAATCTTGCCAGAAAACGCGATAAAAGCAAAACCGTCTAGTCCTGGTGATGACTATGACCACTTGCAGGAGATCGATCCTCGAGATATAGAAAATTTTGAAGCTGCAAGAAGAGTGTCATCCAGCGTAGACAGGGAAACTCGGCGAACTACCAATGGAATATCTTCGCTATCTCTACCTCTCACCGTCGACGAACAGGGCAAATTTCAGTCGTCTTTTATGAGTGATGACGTGTTCAACGACTCGGCAGTGACTCCCGTCGAAACGGAACCACCTTCTAGAGGAGGTGAACGACAGAGAAGGGAGCTAGGGGCGTCAGAAGCACCAAGTTTGAATCCAGATGACATCGATGTGGGCATACAATCCGATGATGACGAAGATAAGCACCTCATACGGGATCGAATGGAGCTATCCTCTGTGACTACCGTCAGCGAGTCACTAATGGGGGATGGGACGGTCACCCCTGTTCAAATGACCCTTAACGAGTCGGTCGTGAACATGGTGCGGTATCGGGTGTCCCAAACGCCTGAGCAGGCTAGTGAGAGTGGTACTGCAGGGGAGGAGGAGGAGGAAGAAGAAAATGAGCTTCTCGATTCGGCCGAGTACAGCAGTCTTCCTGAGGAAGATGGAGAGATAGACGGAGAGGGAGAGGGGGTGGGATCAAAGAGCTCGACGAGGACGGATATGACAGATATCACCTACGAAGACCTTGGCAGGCCAAGGACCAAGAGCTGGATCACTAAGACCATGGAGATCAGAAAGACAGCAGTAAGCCTTTGTATCGAGGATTTCTCTCAAAATTTCTGCTTTATTGCTACTAGATGTTCACCTTTGGAATTCACTGCGATACACAATTATTTAGATTTGTTGTTTCTTGCATGCTTGATATTATCCACGACTTTGACTTTTTTCACTCTTCAGCAGAATTTTCTTGCAGCCGCTGTTAATTTGTTGGTCTCTGTGTTGCAGGCTTCCTCGGTGAAGATGGACAAGAAGTGTCTCTACATTCAGCAGTACATGAGCACCATGGTGGTCCTCCTGGCAGACTCAGGACTACACTTGGAGCACGGAACACTCAACCAACTGGTCAGTGTAAAGATAGTAAAAACTACCGTATAGCGGGAAATTTTCGAGGGAGAAAACTTTCACGAATTTCGCGATTTTTCAGCCATCCACGAAAGTTTTCTCCACGAAATTCTACGCATGCCACACCCATTATGTGACCAGTTTTAATATTCCGCGAAAGTTTTCTCCGCGAAATGCACCTTTTCCTACCGATCCACGAAAGTTTTCTCCCTCGAAAATTTCCCGCTATACGGAGTATCACTATAAAATTGAACAGCAACCCTACTCCACAATTTACCTTCATTATCTTGCCCCCCTCCCTTTCCCTCTATCTCCCCCTCTCTTTTTCTCTCTGTCTCTCTCACCCTACAGTGGCGTTCCCTGTTGCCGCAGCTACTGGAACTTGACAATGGTCTCAAGGAGGAAGCCCCTGGTAATACACCCAAGCCCTCCAGTCTACTCCTCACCTACAGCAAACTCGACAGATACTGTGAAGGTACAATATCTCCCTCTTCTCTCTCTCTCTCTCTCTCTCTCTCTCTCTTTCTCTGTCTGGTGGTGTAATGTCCATGAACATAAATTGTTTTCCCTCCTCATACATGTACATGTAGCTCATCCAAAGACTGCAACTTTTCATTATCGTCACGCTCTCAGAAGGCTTAACCAAGAGTACGGCAAAGACCCAACCTTACTCGAGGCCAGCCTCTTGTAAGTATACTTAGTGAAATAAACTTATACCGCAGAGTAACTGCAGGAATACACAGGAATACACAAGCTTATGTTTCTAGATAGTAACATTTGGGGTAATATTATAGAGGTGCATGTCCAGATCTTTCAGTTAATAATTAATTTTTATTGGCCATTTTCTGTTGTGTGCCCCCTATAAACAGCAAGGACCGTTACGTCCATTTGCTGAGTCAGCGTGTCCATGACCGGGAGGTGTACTATCAGCCAGACAGGCTCGGAGGAACCTGCGACTCTCTCAATATGTCTGGGGTACTGGCATCATATGCCAAGGAGAAGACGTCGCTACGACAACAGCCACTGGTCGGTCCAAAGGTCATGCTGATCTAGTAATTTTTCTACTACGTACGTTCATACCTGCAGTAACCTTAATTCAATCTTATTGTATAATTAATTTTATACCATTATCCCTGTGAAAGTGTGTAACTGACTGACTGTATTTTCTTCTCACTTTGCGGTGTTTATTACTTTTTGTGAATTTTTAGCTACAACAGTACCTGGCCATAATTATTATTATTATTATCATTATTACAATTATTATTATTATAATAATTGTCACAAGACAGGTTGATTGGCTGTGCATAATATTACTATTTGAAACTATGATGATAAGAAATTCACAGGTTAAAAGAACACTGAATTACACACAAAGCAACTGACAATCTTCACAGAGAGAGTGGAGTGGTCATAATAATTATACTATTAGTACCTGCTGCAGTGCGTGATGATTGTGATGATAAAAAAAAAAAATCACCATCCTAAAAAGTAGTCTATTGCTGCAGAGAATGCAGCAAATCCAGCACATCCCAAGGCAGCTGCCTGTACTCCAGCTGGAACACACACACACACAGAGAGAGAGAGAGAGAGAGAGAGAGAGAACACGTCATAAAGATGAGAGTATAAAATTAATATTTATAAATTTTATACAATAATAATTATCATTGTATCTATGCTTGCCTCTTAGTCCCAGCACTCCTCCCGTGGCACAGCCACTGGCTACTCTCACCTGCATACCACTGCGACCTGAATACTGAAAAAAAAAAAAAAAATTCAATAAACTCCCTAGCTGGCTACAGAGTACAGGTGATCATTATAGGCTTTTATGGGGTGCACGAAGCTTAGCCTTGTTCTCAGATGCTCAAGGGAGGGGGAATAAAGGTTGGACTGTATAAGGGCCGGGGGTCCAAATATTATGGACCGGGGGGAACTGAAAGGGGGGTCCAAAATTTTTTGTGACGGGATCAGTGGTCTATAAACCTTTGAACTTACACTTTCCATGAGGCACTCCGTCCCAGAGAACATGAATCCGACCAGTCCAAAGTTCTTAGCGTAGGATTTCGACTTTCGTCCCATGTCCCTCAGAGTCTCTCTCGTGGTCATCTTCTCGTGCGTGATGGGAGAATCGAGACCGGACATGAACAGCCCAAACGCCCCACCTAGTCCAAAACCTAAACATGAAGAATAGAGACTTATCAATTACAGTTAATCAAGGAAGGAGCACGAGGTAATTAAATCGTCATGTGCAAACGTGATAAAATTTGTAAAACTACGATTGTATCACTCATACCCATGACGTAGCTGATCACAGACTTGAAGGAACAGCTCTCAAAGAATCGCTCGATCTTGATCTGCTGCTCTGGTTTTGGCTGCGTGGCGAGGTCTAGCCAGCTGTACGGCCTCAGGGTACCACTGGTCAGCTGACCTGTTCTCATCCGCTCAAGCAGCTGGAACATGGTCAGGTCTTGAGGGGATAGGCCTCCTACATCACCTATGTGTTGCAACAGTATCAATATACACATGTATCATAATTTAAGCCTCTGCTCACCCCCAGCTTGAGAGACAAGATTACTATAATTTTGATAGATATGCTACTGATATATGAAAGATATACGAGCAGGCAATGCATATTCACCTCGTGATGGGTGCTCCTTCCCTTGGCTATGCGACATACCCAGATTCTCTCTCAGCAGCACATGTTTTCGGTGTTAACCCTTTCACGTCCAGTTACAAAAATTCGGTGGATAAAAGGTTACTTTATGTATCCGTAAATTGACGTCACAGTGTTTTGTCAAGAACTAGAAAAAAGCCAAGCATGCCATCGTTTGGAACGACTGTGTACAATCTGCTGTTCAGAAGAACGTCTACATTTACGTTGACTATTCTTGTGGGAGCCATCTTCTTCGAGAGAGTCTTCGACCACGGCGCAGACGCACTATGGGAGAGAATGAACAGAGGAGTAAGTAACAACTCTAAATAATGCGCACTCTCATATCTGTTACTTTTTCCTTTTATTTTTCAGAGACTATGGAAACATATTAAGCAAGATTACGAGGAAGAGAGTGACTAGTACACGGCCCCAAAACAGCTAGAACAATGTCAATATTTATCCTGCTGTACTGTGACTTGCATAGTGTTCACATGTAAAAAGTTTGTCCATAGATATGTTTGTGTTGTGTGCATAATCTGTGTATGCTCACAAATAGTCATTATTAATAATTTTATAACCAGTATCTGTCCAACTGGAGCTTTATAGGCAACATGAACTGACCTTTTGACCCCATTAGCCAACATCCATTAACCCCGTTTCCACCAAATTCTAGTTCTACAATCACCTGTTGTGACGTCACCAGAAAACAAAAACCGACACCCATGCAACAGTGAAGAGTGAGTCAGCGACAGCTAGCTTTTTCATGCTGAGTTGACGCTCATTCGAGTCCCCTAGCTGCTCGCACCGACCATGTTAGATTTGGAAGTCATTCCCGAGCGAGCACTGGGCGGGAGACAATGGGAGTTCGTTCTAGGTGAGTTTTTTCTTTAGGCGAAGTATCAGTGGCTTTCACGGTCAAATTGGTCGTATTTCTGGCCACGTATACATAGGTATGCCACTAGCTCAAGCGGTGGAGATACTCAAGAAGCAGTGCGCCACCGTCAAAAACGTACAGTTGAAGTACAGTGAACAGGTGAGTTTGTAAAGTCTCATAATTGCTTGCTTTAATTAATTTGTACCCTAATTGCATCAGCTTCCCCTTGATAAGGACGTGGTGGTTGATTTGACTGAGGATGGAATCAGGCTCTTGTTTGACCCCAAGAATCAAAGATTGAAGGTACAGTGAATACGAAAGCAAGCAGGATTAATACGAATTCACGTAATTAGATCATTATGCATAGCATGTAATTTTTGATGTGGTATGTGCATTTTGAACCACGCCCAGATGATCGAGATTTATGATGTCAAGAAAGTGAGATTGAAATACTGGTGAGTTTCCGCTATATACTGTGTCGTAGTGGTGATATCATTGGGGTATTGCCAAACATCTCATGTAAATTGATATGCTTTGTGTATGATTGAGATCATTATTGTTTATGTGGATGCTTTGAATTGCAGCGATAGTCATTTCTGTTCTGAAGAAATTGTACCGACTGTGGATCAGATACACCACTCTTTCGGCCCCACCCTACCTGGACGTAAGTGATGGTTTTTTTTTATCCCCTCCCTGCTTCCTTTTACTGTCTCTCTCTCTCTCCCTCCTTCCTTCTCTCTCTCCAGAGGTTGACACTAAACAGCAGCACTATCTTCTTCTCTTTCGTGGCATTCTCTTTGCATTTCCCATCTGGAGCTTGTCAGAGGTCACGAACCTTCACACGGTCGGTGAGACCTTTGACCTCACCGAACTTGAATCCCAGCGCTCGCTAGTCCTCTCAAGGGTCTGCATCTTCAGTGGAAATGACCCCACTGAAGCAAAGTAAGGAGTATTGAACAATTTACGGTGGAAAAATACCTCATTTATTGTATAAGGGCATCTCCAATCACCTTGAGTCAAGTCACAGTGGTATCATTTCAGGTGCTTTTTGAGAATTTCATATCAGACCCTAACTGAAGAATATTATACCAAAAGCTCCCCCACACTGACTACATAATGGTTCCCTTCTTTAGTGCACTATAATAATAAATATTATTATTATAATGGGGACACTTTAAGCTGTCAGAGGTTCCACTGTATCTGTCAGTTCCTTCAAGAGTATCCCCTTGGTTCCTTTGATATGGCTTTGTAGTTTGAGTGCAGAGTGCTGATGCAATGGTGTATTATGGCACTATAGCTAGCTAGCCAGCTCTTCTGGGAAATCTATAATCACATACCTATGGCGTCATATCATATACTAGGGCCCCCAGCATCCCTTTGGAGTGTTTCCATGGCAACTGCTACTGTGAGAAGGTGGAGGTATTGAGAGTGGGTGGAGTCATCACTGGCCTCAAGCTCACACTCATTGCAGACGGTTAGCATGTAATATCGATATTTTTGGGTATACTAGGACAAATTTAATCGGAGTCGTAAGTGTATATCTAAATAATTCATCCTTCTTGTATGTTGGTGTTGTGTTACAGATGTGTATCACAGTAAGGTTGGTGATACCAGACCCAGGGTGTTTGAGAGAACAGTCAGCTTTGGAGACTCAGTTCAGGTGAGACATATATCATAGCTAAACTTTCATCTCCACTAAAGAGATCTGATTGATGATATTGATTTTTATTCACGGCTGGGGTGTAGGAGTGGGTCAGTCGGTTGTAGGGGTGATGCTGTTTGAGATATTTTGAGTTTTTGCAGAATGGTTTGGATCGTTGGTTCGCTGTGCATGGTTTGTTGAGCTCTGTGGGGCTGTAGTGTGTACCACAGATATGTACAATATGCAGCTAACAATTTCAATAATGAATCTGCCATGTTATGAAAGCACACGTTTGTCACTTGTGCATGATTGTAGGATGTTAGTTGTGCCCTGGGAGCTCCCAGCAAACTATTCTTCAAGGATGAAGACAAGGTAAAATACCTTTTCAAGAAACTATTGAGCTTACATGTACATGTACATGTACTGCTTTTTATCTCTATCCGTTTAGATGCGTATCCACTCTCCCTCTCCTCACAAGCTACCCACGGCTCGCAGCTCAGACTATATCTACAACTACTTCAACCTTGGACTGGTATATACACCATAATAGTTATTATTTTTATAGTGTGTGTGCATTGTAGCCTCGTCCCCAGGCCACTCCCACGTTTTCAATGTAACATTATACTTGAGGTTGTGTGTTTAAGCTTTGAGTACATGCATGTAGCCTAGGTGTAAGCATGTCATCGATTGTTGTTTCCATCTTTGCACGTTTCAATTACTACGTACTAGGATGTTCTCTTTGACGCCGACACCCACAAGGTGAAGAAATTCATTATGCACACCAACCTACCGGGTCACTACAACTTCAATATGTGAGTAAAAGAATATGATTTCTTCTTTCTCTCTTGTTGTGAGCACTTTTGCTAGCCTAAGTCTAAGATCCATACATAACCAGCTATACTCTACTATTTTTGTTGGTAATGGGTACTTGTATGTTGCATGTATCATGCTGTATTCAATTTGCAGCTATTACCGATGCCATTTTGTTATTAATTTTCAAATGGACCAATCACTCTCCACTGAAGGTAAGAGCCGCAGCTGGAGTACATGCAAACTTCTCCTGTACTGTTCTATTGCTATGGCCGGTTGATTGTTGTCTTGTTTGCTATTATAGATTCAAAGCCATCAGAACTCTCAATCAATCCTTGCACAAAGGTAAGCACCAGTCAGATAGTAAGGTGTGTGTGTGTGTGCGACATTTAGACCCCCTATCTTTTTTCTTTCTCTCCCTCCCTCCCTCCCTCTCTCCCTGTCTCTTCCTCCCTCCCTCTCTCTCTCCCTCTCCCTCTCCCTCTCCCCGCAGTGGAGTGAGGTTGGGGACTACCTCACTCATCCGTCTGACAAGCCAGTTGTCCTGAACAGGTCTTCCTCCACTAACAGCATCAACCCATTCAATAGCACCTATTGCTACGGCTACCAAAACATTATATTCGAGGTATTGTATAAAATTTACTCTAAATATCCACCTGCCAGCCTCCATTGTTAAAATTGATTGGTATGCCCCTTAGGTAATGAGAAATCACCACATAGCATCCGTAACCATATACCACCAGCAAGCCTCCACGTAATAAAATGCATCATTGTCACAATAGCATGCAGTCAGCAGTGTACGTCAATTTTCACAGTTACAACATTAATAATTCGGCAAGGAATCACCACAAGTATGATACATTCTCGTTTTATCATTAGCAAGTGTAATGTAAATTCTAATAATTGTACTTATAGCCTATATAAAATTTTTGTGGTCTTGTAATGTGTGTATTATTATAGCTGTTGTATAGTTGTCTGTGGTTCTGGAATCAGGTAAAACCAACCTTTATTATTATTTAAAACATCAGGTCTTCATAGCTCATTTTTAATATTAAAGGAACATTATCATTACATGTAAATTTGATAGGATAGCTATAGCGTAGGTAATTTTTATAATTATATCAATTTCTATTGTGCTATGATAATAATATACCCCTTCTTATAGGAATCGAATACAAATACTGTACAACTAGAACTATATTGTGTACATGTAGCATACCACATGCAGGTCATGTGGACCATAGGTGGGTACCGGGTGACAGCTGCACACTATTGTATACTTGTACGTACATGAACACTAGCTGCACTTGTCATCATGTAGCATTGATAAGTGTACAGGAATACCCTATCATGAAACATTATACAAATGGATGGAAGCTTGGACACTAGTGGACACTCACTGATACACATACTGGATTACACAATATTAATGCCATGTGCAGGAAAGGTATATTAATATTAAACACTGTAGCTGTCACTCAGCGGTAGAGGAAGTCAGCCTCAATGTTCGCTGCTATCTCCTTCTCCCACTTGTCTCCATTGCTCAGTAGCTTCTCTTTGTTGTAGAGTAGCTCTTGGTGGGTCTCTGTTGAGAATTCGAAATTTGGACCCTGTGGTGTTCAAAAGGAAGGGATGGAGAGGGAGAGAGAGAAGAGTATCCTAAAAATTAATTTCAGCAGAGCTACTCATTGACTATAGACAAGTGGATCCTCCTCTCTCCCTTCTAAAATGTGAATCAAAATTCTTTCAGGTCAAATCTCTAGTTTCGACCCATTCTGCGTACCCAGATGAATAAAAGAAAGTACACAGAACTGTCATATAATATATTACCCTCTTACTTCAACAATGGCATCGACAGGGCAAGCCTCCTGACAGAACCCACAGTAGATACACTTGGTCATATCGATGTCATATCTTGTCGTTCTCCTGCTCCCGTCTGCTCTTGTCTCGGCCTCAATGGTGATAGCCTGGGCAGGGCAGATGGCCTCACAAAGCTTACAAGCTATACACCTCTCCTCTCCATTGGGGTAGCGCCTCAGGGCGTGCTCCCCTCGGAAACGGGGGCTGATCGGCCCCTTCTCGAATGGGTAATTTATGGTGGCTGGTTCGCGGAAGAAGGCACTGAGTGTCACTCCCAGTCCACGGAAGAGCTCTGTGAAGAAGAGGGTGGTTGCGTTTCGGTCCATGACACTCCTGGCATCCATTGAGGTCTCATTCACATCAACTGTTACATACTCTGGGGGAATCGATGAAAAATTATTTGGTAATTGCAAATTCAATTAAAATATGTACATAACTATACTTACTGTAATTGGATTTGCATCTTCTTTGCAATGCCTGCACGATGGGTACACGGTTGCAGACATGGTGCGCTATAATTAGAAAACGTGTCCATTATTAGCCTGGTGAAGCTTGTAAACTCGTAAGTTACCTACCTCTAGGAGTTAGGCTTTGAAAAGCAGCTCTCGGAAGCATCTCGACTGCCTTCAAATACTATTAAATTTGTGCAATCTTTGCAGTTCAAAGGTGAAGCTGTAGCTGTTGTGGCCTGCTCTATTTATCCAAAACCATGATAATTTTGAACACCAAAGAATCCTCGATGCTGGTAAAGGGTCGCTACACATGTGAGTAGGGATGTGTTCGCCTGCTCTATTTATCTGAAGCCCACAGTAATTTTACACACTCCATAATACATGTGCACATGCAAAATGGCCAGCGAAATAGCTACCATGGCTACACTAACAGACAGCAAATTCTGCTTCAGCTCTCATCTCAGCCTGGAAGACATGTAAATTTTAATGTATAATTCGCTGTATTATTAAACCATACTCCCCCTTCTAGCTAGAACCTGGCTCAATCTAGGAGGGATGTGGTCAGATTAAACAGCAGATAACTGATAACATTATGCCACAAATTTTAATGATGCACAGTTTACTATGTTAAGCCACAAGATTATAGTCTATGTATGAGTCTTAAGTTTTGTTTAGTCCTATCTGGCATATGGCAATCCAAACACATGCATGCATGCACTTCACAGTCGTGCGATGCAGGAGAAGTTTGCAGCTGAGAGAAACTGGGAGCAGTATCACACCCCAAGAAACCTTCTGCTGGCAATGGTAAACTCGATCGGTGATAATTTGCACTTTTAATTTTGACGGTGTGATAGTGTATACGATACATTAACTTATTATGTGAATATAACAATCCGAGGCTCCAGAGTGCATATTTTTATGCTTACTTGCAGGTTGGAGAAGTGGGGGAACTATCAGAACTATTGTAAGTTATTCACGAATCACAGACCATGCAGCATTGTGCTAAGTGGTCTGAAATAATTAACTGAGTCACTGTTGTCCGACATTTCATTTGGTCACATAAACACACGCATGCACACCCCTGGGTGACTATAGCCAGTGGAGAGGTAAAGTGGCAAAGGGACTACCAGGTATGTAAAATTATTACCTTGTCCCAATAATAATTCAGATCTTGTGTATGCCCCCCCCCCCCCCCCCCCCCCAAAAGTGGATATGTGCGTGTGCATAAAATTGCTGTACTACACTAGCTTGCTCTAATGTGCACAGATTGGACAACAGAGGACAAAGTTCACCTGGGGGAAGAACTCAGTGATGTGCTGATCTACCTGGTACGGCTAGCCGACCGTTGCCATGTCGACCTACCAGCAGCTGCCATTAGAAAGTTCCAACTGAATGCTGAAAAGTACCCTCCTCCAGGACCACTTCCTGCTGCCGCTCCAGGCCACGATAGAGAGAGTAGCGGATCAGAGTGCAAGGATAGCAGTAGTACTGCTGAGGAAACTACACCCAGGCTGAGATTGTCATGTGATCAGAAAGGTGATGATCAAGGCTTCTACTCGTGTTTTATGATGATATTATTATAATGATTTTATGTGATTGTTCCTTTTTTTGCATATTATGATATAGATGCTCCAGTAAGGGGTGATGGATTCAGTTTCAGATCTAGTCTCAGCTTAGAAGAAATGTACGTACTTGGTGTAGATTGCGTATATGTATGTGTATGATATTTTTTCTACTATGGTAGACGTGCCAAGCAAGAGAAGTTTTCATCTGAGAGGGACTGGGGAAAAGATGATACTCCAAGAAACTTACTCCTGGCTGTGGTATGATACATCTTAGAATTAATGATGCCAGTTTGTGTTTTGAGATTCATGTTAATAATTGGTAGGTCACTGAGGTGGGAGAACTTTCAGAAATCTTGTAAGCTTGTTTAAAAAACTTTTAAGAAAATGTTTCTTATACTATTCCTTGATCCAAATTAGCCAATGGAGAGGTGAAGTAAAGGTAGGACTACCAGGTATATAACCAGGGTATAAAATTAATGTGTTAATTGCTGTGTGTTAGAAATTTCCCATTGTCTGTTGACGATAACCACTCTACGCACAGGTTGGAGAGAAGAGGACAAAGTTCACGTGGGAGAGGAACTCAGTGATGTACTGATCATCCTGGTTCGGTTGTCCGACTGTTGCCATGTCGACCTACCAGCAGCTGTGACCAGGAAGATCCAACTGAATGGACAGAAGTATCCAGTCAGCAAGGTCTATGGGTCTAGTTTGAAATATACTGCATATGACAAAATTTAATGATCATCAAATTAATCACATCTTTTGTCGGTGATCGGGCCTACGTAATACTTTCTATTATGCATGTCCTCCAACTCCTTCATTGCTTCCTTTTTTTTCATTCAACCTATATAATGCAACTGATTTCTCATTCGCCAATAAATAAATAAATAAATGCCCACTCCCCCCCCCCCCCTTCCCCTCTTCTTTCCTCACATGCTATCCAACATTACTGTACTAATCTCTTTATAATATTGTACCCTAATAATATAGATGTCAATGATCTAGTGGCAATATTATTATCTTATTTATCCATTATTATTTGATTATTATTATCATCACTGCCTACATATTTTAGTGCTATTTTTTCCTTGTATCTTTATTTTCATTTTTGTCACATAGGCCAAATTCTGGCCCGATGCATTATTGATGCGTGACATAAAAAAATCTATGTATCTATCTATCTATACTCAGACGAGGAGGCAGCTACGAATGCATACCAGTTGTAGCAGCTGGATATTACGATAGCCTTTCTCTACCAGCTGCCGAATGTAACAACTGCATGGCTGCATGAGCTTTGGTATTACATTTTAGGGCTGAAAATCGACAAGTTAAACGAGCAGGACAGAGGCTGGGTTGTATTCGCCTGCTCTATTTATCTGAAGTCCATAGTAATTTTGCATACTCCATAAAAATCATGAAAATGGCCAGCGAAATAGCTACACTAACAGCGGACAGCAAATTCTGCTTCAGCTCTCATCTCAGCTTGGAAGACGTGTAAATTTTAATGTATAATTCGCTGTATTTATATTAAACCATACTCCCTTCCCCGCCACCCCCCCCCCCCCCCCCCCCCCCCCCCCCCAGCAGGACCTGGCTCAATTTAGGAGGGATGTGGTCAGATTAAAACAGCAGATAGCTAACTGGTTTTTGTACAATAATAATATTATGTATTGAGCCACAATAGCTAATATACAGTGGCTGTACTTAGTCATGTGCTACGCTGATTGGTACTCGAACAAGTATAAGTTTAGTGTTATGGATGACTGTAGCTAGCACGACTATTACAGAATGGCGTGGTTTAATATGCATGGTTGTCGATGGTTATGGATGGTTATTACTGGTTATCAATAATTATGAAATAAATTGATGGGTGATAACAATGATAACCATGCAACATAACTAGCTAGTCTTGTTATTTATTAAATGATGCACAGTTTACTATCATAAGCCACAATAGTCTATATACTGTGCTTTGCAGGTCAGTTGTCTAGAAAAGTTAGGGACTGGCACCTGTCTCTGTCACTATATAAACTGAAAGCCTTTGTGACTTGTAGTATAACTGAATTAAGCACTTGAGAGCCACTGCCTATTCACCCTTTCCACTGGACAACTGACTGGCAAAGCACAGTAATATGCTGTAACATAAATCCATGCATGAGTCTTAAGTTTTGCTCCGGCATATGGTAAACACATTTATGAATGCACTTCACAGTCGTGCGATGCAGGAGAAGTTTGCAGCTGAGAGAAACTGGGAGCAGTATCACACCCCAAGAAATCTACTGCTGGCAATGGTAAACTCGATCGGTGATAATTTGCACTTTTAATTTTGATGGTGTGACAGTGTGTATGATACATTAACTTATTATAACAATCTGAGGCTCCAGAGTGCATATTTTTATGCTTACTTGCAGGTTGGAGAAGTGGGAGAATTGTCAGAACTATTGTAAGTTATTCATGAATCACAGATCAGCATTGTGCTATAAGTGATCTGAAATAATTGAGTCGGCTGTTGTCTGACATTTCATTTGGTCACACAAACACATGCATGCACCCCTGAACCACAGCCAGTGGAGAGGTAATGTGGCAAAGGGACTACCAGGTATGTGAAATTATTACCTTGTCCCAATATTCAGATCTTGTCACAGTGTGCCAGTGGATATTAATTATGTGTGTGCATAAAATTGATGTACTACACTAGCTTACTCTAATGTGCACAGATTGGACAACAGAGGACAAAGTTCACCTGGGAGAAGAACTCAGTGATGTGCTGATGAACTTAGTGCGGCTGGCCGACCGTTGCCATGTCGACCTACCAGCAGCTGCCATTAGAAAGTTCCAACTGAACGCTGAAAAGTACCCTCCTCCACCTAGGCCTCCTGCTGCCACTCCAGGCCATGATAGAGAGAGTAGCGGGTCAAAGTGCAAGGATAGCAGTAGTACTGCTGAGGAAGCTACACTGAGATTGTCATGCGATCAGAGAGGTGATGGTCAAGGCTTCTACTTGTGTTCGTGATATAATTTTATGTGATTGTTCCTCTTTGTTTGCATAATATTATATAGATGCTCCAGTAAGGGGTGATGGATTCAGTTTCAGATCTAGTCTCAGCTTAGAAGAAATGTACGCACTTGGTGTAGATTGAAGTTCTATCATATACGTATGTGTTCTACTATGGTAGACGTGCCAAGCAAGAGAAATTTTCATCTGAGAGGGACTGGGGAAAAGATGATACTCCAAGAAACTTACTCCTGGCTATGGTATGATACATCTTGGAATTAATAATGCCAGTTTGTGTTTTGAGACTCATGTTGCCATGGTATTGGTAGGTCACTGAGGTGGGAGAACTTTCAGAAATCTTGTAAGCTTATTTAAAAAGCTTTTAAGAATACATTTCATTCTTTGATCCAATTTAGTCAATGGAGAGGTGAAGTAAAGGTAGGACTACCAGGTGAGGGTAATCATGATTGTAGAATTTTGATGACGTCATTATTACATTAATGTATGTTACAAATTTCGCATCGCCTGCTGATGACAACCACACTTGACACACAGGTTGGAGAGAAGAGGACAAAGTTCACGTGGGAGAGGAACTCAGTGATGTATTGATTATCCTGGTTCGGTTGTCCGACCGTTGCCATGTCGACCTACCAGCAGCTGTGACCAGGAAATTCCAACTGAACGGACAGAAGTATCCAGTCAGCAAGGTCTATGGGTCTAGTTTGAAGTATACTGCGTATGACAAAACTTGACATGTGGCAAACGTTGATTGGCTTCTAATCCGGCTCTTATAATATAATAATATGAGCACATGCAATGCAAGGGCTATAATAATATTATTTTAGCTCATCCAACCAGGCTTATACATCTGTATGGGCCCTTTGATTCATAGTAATAAGTATAGAGAGCTGCATGATCATCCACAGTATAATTATTATAGAGAAATTCAATATAATAATATTATCTATCCTAAAAGTAGTAATGGATGGGTCGGAATGGGGGGAGGGGGGAGGGACACTGATTCACACAGAATTTCGTATCAGTTCCAACTGAAGACGCAAACTTACCATCCACAGCTACCTTTTCAGTACATGTAGCTAATCATTCAGATAAAGAGTGGGTGAGGGGTCTGTGGAGGGACAATATTATAAATAATGACAGTATATATAGCACACTCCACATAATATTGTAAGAAGTCATCAATCTTCCATCTGGTAATTTATGGGGTTGTATTTAATCGCATACAGAGAATATGTAATCTATCGCAAAACCAAAATTTATGCCCACAAAATCTGGACAGTGACTTGTACAGTGTACAGGCTCATGCTAAAATTAAATCAGGGCCCGGGTGCTAGTAGTTATATCTCTACTAAGTTGCTTGTTGTGTCGTACATTATCCATAATTTTGAGCAATTGAATTCACCGCACACGCACTCTATAGCTAGTTGAACATGCAGCTGTATGCAATAGGGTAACTATACATGTAGCTATAGGGTCTGTATAGAGTCTATAGCACCACAGCTGACTTTTGTGTGGTCTACAGTAGATTATTCATAGCTGATGCCGCATGCTTGGGTGTTGCTTTTAGGTCAATATTCACAGTTTGCTGCATAGGTGGGTGGGGCTGCTCGGAATGATTTTTGGGGGATGGCCCCCTGCAACCACCGAGTGCTCAAAGCTGAAGTTTCTTGATTATATTATACCATTTGCTCAGCCTCTGAAATGTATTGTGTATCAATTGAACCCGATTGAAGCACTAAGTCTTAAGTTCACCCACCTGTATCACTGCCATGGTAACTGCTTCAGTGATGGTCAGGTTTGACATGCACTGTCTTGATCAGTGTTCGGTTGCTTGGGTTGTGTTTTCTCGGTAATATCTTCCTTCTTCACTTCCTCTGAAGGTTGCAACTGTCCCCAGTTGATGCTTGGTCGTGCCATATCCTTGATTTGATCAAAACATTGAGTCCTCAGCTTAATTAACCAATTGTCACATTTGGCAGCTGGTAGAGAAAGCTTGTCATAATATCCAGCCGGAATAACTGGTACATTTGCTGCTGCCTCCTTGGTAATGCCCGCCTTGTCTGTGAGTGCCTTTTGAAGGAGTTTTTTCCACTCTGTCAATCGATCTCTGAAGTGCTGAAGTAACATGGAGGATAGTTTTTGTTTTGGTAGTACAATCTCATTTGCAAAGGTTAGCACAAAGAGGGTCTTACGCCAGAATTCATTCTTTCCAAATGCACACGAGAATTTCTTTATAGTATCTATTTCACTTGGATTCATTTTATCATTCATTTTCACACAGTAGAGATTCAAATCAACTTCACCGCATTTTTCTTCTATATCCTTTAAATACTGATCCGTAATCGTTTGGTCATCATCCAGGCCAGGAGAATCGTATATAGAAATCGTACAGTTTTCTATTGATTTTTCATACATAGCCACAACTGCTGTCACTCTACTTGCTGTATCACCCTCCTCAGCGTGGGCATCTGTGTTTCCAACCATGCTATTGACTAAAGCTGACTTTCCTGTCCCAGTCCTCCCAATGACACAGATACGCAGATTATCTCTACCTTTACTTCGTAGGTATTCGATCATGGAAGCTTCCCAGTTGCTATCCTGCTCATTTAAGTTATCTATTTTCAGCCCTACTAAAATATGAAACCAAAGCTTATGCAGCCAGTCGTCACACTTGGCAGGTGGTAGAGAAAGCTTGTCGTGATATCCTGCTGGAACAACTGGTACATTTGCAGCTGCTTCCTTACTTACGCCCACTTTTTCTGTGAGTGATTTTTCAAGGAGTGTTTTCCATCCCGACATTTGATCTCTGAAGTGCTGAAATAGCACAGAGGAGCTTTTTTGTTTTGGTAGTGCAATCTCATTTGCAAACGTCAGCACAAATAGGGTCTTACGCCAGAATTTCTTCTTTCCAAAAGCGAAAGAGAGTTTCTTCATAGCATCAATTTCACTTGGACGTAGTCTGTCCCTCATTTTCACACAGTAGAGATTCAAATCAACTTCACTACAATTTTCTCCCACATAATCCAAATACTGATTCTCAGTTTCAGTATCATCTTGGAAGCCAGGAGAATCGTAGATAGACATTGTAGAGTGCCCTGCTCTTTTTTCGTACTTTATCAAATTTGTTGTCTCTTCATGTGGTTGATCATCCTCTTCAGCAACATATTCCCCAATGATGCTATTGACCAAAGCAGATTTTCCTGCTCCAATTCTTCCTGTTACGAGAATGTGCAGATCTCTTTTGCCTTTATATCAGTGTGTAAATTATGTGTCAAGAATAGAACGATAATAATTATACTAAGTTTATTAATTTTGCCACACCCAGCAGATAGTTATGCACTATAATTAAATTCATAGCCCACTTTGCTAGTAATTTAATTTTAGCCTTACCTCTTCCAAAATTCTTCCAGCACCCTATGATGAAAAGAGTTCCAACTATTACAGTGATAACAGCAATGAAGGGGGTGCAGTAAGATATTTTTAAAATTCCAGTAACTGTTACTAGGAATCCCGATGTATGTTCTTCGTCCATTGAACCACTGCCACTGTGGCTATCAGCGTTCCCCATCAAGCAATATTCTGACTCAATTCTTTCTATTATTGTGTTTAATTGAGCTGGTTTTAGGCAAGCAACAAGTCCCGCCCAGGATACTGGTGTTGCACCATTTCCATTCATCCAAAGCCGGAATATTTCTTCAATCCTCGGTGTTACAGATCCATAGTCCACTTCCAGCTTCTTGATTTTATTGCCATTTTCATCGTTCAGAAGGCATGTTCCAACACGACTGTAACTGCTGTAGTCAACTATGTCATCGGTAATGCCAAGAGTCTGCAGCTCAGCTTTCTTTGGCCGGGCATCTACAATCATGTAGTATCATCATGGGCATAATTTGTGAGTATTTTTTGCTGTAACAAGCACCTGTACGCCAGCCAGGCTATTCCAACCCCCTCATACTCCTCATACTGCATGTCAGTGCCACTGTGATCATGAATGCCCCCCCCCCCCCCCCCCCCCCCCCCCACCACCACCAAAATACCTTTAAAGATGCACGGTTTTCCTTCTGGGAGCTGTCCGCGAAAACTTGAAATGCAAAACAGCACCAGAACTAATAGATAGGAGGAAGAGACTGCCCTGTTCATCATCTATGGATACCAGGCAGAAATTTGAACCTGCGGCGGCTATCGAGGACCGCTCTTCTTTAAAGTTCGCGAGACACAGGGTCGTGGACGTCGGGTGTGAGCTGCGGAGCACGAGGATGCCATGCATATACGCTCTATTTCATCGCCCCACCCCCACCACAAAATTAATACAATAATTATCGCAGTAGACTAAGTATTGAATTAAAATTTTAATATCATACAGTGAAGCAATTAGCCTAATTACCTAAATAGGCTAGAGGCATGAAATAATAATGACACTAGCTATAGATCTCTTTAATTATTGGTTGGTAGCTGATGATCAAGTTGATGGCCTAGCCTGAGAGCTCCTCTGTTCATGCATGTGCACTCCCTTCATCCTTCCTGCTGAAGAACTTTCTAAGGCTATGTGTCACAGACGCTGACCAATGCTGTGGTTTTCGTGCTTTACACACACTCCAAAGTGACTCTGTCCAGTTGGTGCAGCCATCTGCCGGATAGAAATTCTCCGATACCTCATAGCCAGCAGGTACTACTGGAATAGATTCAGCAATACTGTCATCGACACCGACTCTTTTAACTTCCTTTCTTAAAACCTCCTTCCAAGTGCTCATGACGTCCTTGAAAACCTCAGGAACTGGCTTTTTCCCCGGGCGATGCTTATGCTTGCGCTCAAGACGAGCTACTACGTCATTTGCAAATGTCAGAACAAATATAGCTTTCTCCCAGATTCCCTTCCCCAGTCCTTCGGTTAGGTTCCTGATGGTTCTGTGATCTTCTTCCTGAAATCTAGTGTTGCTCATCTTTATGCAGTAGAGCACGAGGTCAGCTTTATCGCCGCACCCTTTCTCCTTCATATGCCGTATACACTCAGCGTCGTGGATATCGACATCATCGTCTGTGCCGTCTTGCAGTCCTGGCGTATCCCAAAATTTACCAGTGACGCCTTCCACTGACTGATAGTCATATACATTGACACGAATCGTTCCTTTGGACTGCTCGTCTTCCGCCTCTTCGGCCACGTCTTTCCCGATCAGTTTATTAATCAGGGCCGACTTTCCCGTACAGGTATTACCAACAACTAGCACGTCCATCGATCCTTTCTTTTGCTCGCAACCACGCTCAAGCGTCTGCCATGGAGGCGATCATACAAATGCAGGCTGACGAAGCGGAGTAATCGATACTTCCGGCGCGGCGCAAGCGGCCAAGCGCCTGCAACATTGAAGCCACACCCTAGAAATCTTTGACTGGTATATTATTATAATAATAATTATTATTATTATGCTGTCACCCGCCCCCTTTCTAGAAGGATAGTATATCCTGGCCGGATCATACCATCCCATTTTCACAAGAGGGTCCCCCAAAAATATATGGGGATCCAGGTCCCCATTTTCATATGACACCTGTCCATTCAGTCCTATAGGGCACATGGATTATTGATAAATAGTGCATAAATATAAAGGCACCGACAAGAATTCACATTAAAATCTTTAACTTATACTTGTACTGATACTATCATCATGCAGAAGAATGCAGCTGTAGCTGGAGGAGTAGTAGACTTCATTAGTCACTCAGATCTATATCTTTGATTGTATTCCTGCAGAGATAAACACAGCAGCTGTGTGACCACACAAATTTAGGGTGTAGCAAAAATGCAAACTATTACCATTAATTTTCCTCCTTTTAATGGCAGAACTACAATTTGTGGTTTCATGGCACTCATAGGGCATATTATTAGTGTTTCACATCAAGCATTGTCTAAAGCTCACTCACAGAATGTGCAGATACTTACCTAGCATGCTTGCCACGGTCATTGATTTTGCAATTGGCTGGTCACCTTAGCTAAAAGGCACATTAGAAAGGTATTTCAAAGAAAACTATGCACGCACATGCACCCCACACACACTATCCACTCTAGCTATAGCCAGTTGATATTATCTTAAATTTGGCTATCTATGGCGAATAAGCAAAAGTAATTGTCCCCACTGCCTCCTCTTGTATCTCAGTCCCCTCTGGTACGTAGAGATTCTTAGAAGTAGCAAACAAATAAACACCTGCATGACGTTGTTGTTTACTGCTGATTAACTATTATTCACGTTCAGTTCATTTTATTCATAGACACTAATTAGAATGTGTCTAGTCATGCCATCTTATTATTATAAGATCTATGATTTTTCTATTATGCCAATTTTATTTCCTCGAGGTAACTCCCACCAATGGCATGCAGGAGTGACCTATGAAGTCTTATATTAGTCACTTGAATATCATCTCACCAAGTAATACACTTGGGGGGGGGGGGGGGGGGGGGAGTGTACCACCATGCACCTTGTGCCCCTCCCAACCACATTATGGATGCAGCAACCTACAGAATAGACTGCCTGATACATAGACATGCATCTTTAAAACATATTGATTAATTGAATTTATCATACCAAATACATGCACAGGACACTATAAAAATATTAATGTACCCTTCACAGATAACACTGTGGGCCCTTATAATCTGTGCTAGTCCACTATTTAAAATTTTGGTTACATTAATTTTTACCTACCATAATTTTTGGAAGTATGCTTTAACTCTTTTTGGAGCTTTTTCATTTGGTGGAATGATTCCTAATGGTTGCTCAAATCCCTTTTTCTTAGTGATGTCTTCCTTTTTCATTTCCTCTGAGTAACGCAATCGTCCCCAGTTGATTTGCAACAGAATTGGCTTGGCAATATCTTTGGTTCGACCTAGACACTGAATCCACAGCTCCCTTAACCAGTAGTCGTACTCAGCAGCTGGTAGAGAAGGTTCGTCTGAGTATCCAGCTGGAATAATTGGTACGTCTCCCGCTACCTTGTCAGTGATTTTTGCATCTTCAATGAGTAGGCGTCGAAGAAGGAACCTCCATTCTGCCATTCGCTTGCCAAAGTGAGTGACTGAGGTAAGGGAACTTGATCTTGGTGGTTTGACCTCATTTGCAAATGTTAGCACAAATGAAGTATTTTGCCAGAATTCATCAAATCCAAAAGCATTGGACAATTCCATGATGGCATCTTTTTCACTTGGACGCATTCCATCCGTCATTCTCACACAGTAGAGATTCAAGTCGACTCCACTACACTTTTCTTCCAGTTCTTTCAAATACTTCTCCTTGTCCTCGACCCCATTCTGAAGGCCGGGAGAGTCATAGATAGTGATTACAATATCTCCGATTTTCTTTTCGTAGGGCGTCACTTTTTTCGTTTCTCCCTTAGCTGAATCGCCTTCTTCGGCAACGTACTCGCCAACGATGCTGTTAACTAGAGCCGATTTCCCCGCTCCCATCCTCCCCGTAACGAGAATGCGCAGACTACGCTTGCTATCCTTCAAGAGGTGATGGATTTTATCGAATACGATGGTTTCCAAATCCTCTCCATCAGCATCTTCGGAACCTGTTGCCATTTTCTAGCTTGCCTTTTCATAAGTGATAAACTCCAGTGCGCATGCGCAACCGAATGCCATACCCATTCATAGAAAATTGTATCCCAGCCGGATCACTCAAACATGGAAATGATCGATAAACTTGTGGGTGTCCTTCTCTACTTATACGTGAAACGACCATTACCGTGTGCATGCAGACTCGCTAACGATCTTTACCATTATCTACCGGTATTATAAAAATTTGACACAGAACAATGATAGCCAACTGCGCGTGCGCACTGGCTTTACATCTACATGTAGGCTAGTTGATTTTGATATATCGAGCTAGAGAATGGCAACAGGTACTGATGGAGAGGACTTGGAAAGGATCATGTTAGACAGAGTCCATCACCTCTTGAAGGGCAGCAAACGTAGTCTACGCATTCTCGTCACGGGGAGGACGGGAGCGGGGAAATCGGCTCTAGTCAACAGCATCATTGGCGAGTACGTTGCAGAGGAGGGCGATTCAGCTAATAGAGTAACGACAGAAGTGACATCCTACGAAAAGAAGATTGGAGATATTGTAATCACCGTCTATGACTCTCCCGGCCTTCAAGATGGGGTCGAGGATAAGGAGAAGTATTTGAAGGAACTGAAAGAAAAGTGTAGTAGAGTCGACTTGAATCTCTACTGTGTGAGAATGACGGATGGAATGCGCCCAACTGAAAAAGATGCCATCATGGAAATATCCAACACTCTTGGATTTGATGAATTCTGGCGAAACACTTCAATTGTGCTAACATTCGCCAACGAGGTCAGACCACCGAGATCAATGAGATCCATTAGTGAAGTCGCTCACTTCAGTAAGCGAATGTTGCAGTGGAGGTTCCTTCTTCGACGTGTACTCACTGAAGATTCACAAATCACCGAGAATGTAGCGGAGGATCTACCAATAATTCCAGCTGGATACTCAGACGAGCCTTCTCTACCAGTTCCTGAGTACGACTACTGGTTAAGGGAGCTGTGGATTCAGTGTCTAGGTCGAACCAAAGATATTGCCAAGCCAATTCTGTTGCAAATCAACTGGAGACGATTACGTTACTCAGAGGAAATGGAAAAGGAAGGCATCACTAAGAAAAAGGGATTTGAGCAACCATTGGGAATCATTCCACCAAATGAAGAAGCTCCAAAACGAGTTAAAGCATACTTCCAAAAATTACGGTAGGTAATCTCCCAGAAAGCTCAAATTTAGGCTTTAGTAACTTTAATCTACCTGGTAGGGGTGAGCCAACTTCTGGCTTCAACTATCAAAACATAGTATTAGGAGAGCTAATTGAATTAAGCTATTAGTGTACATTAATTTTCTACATGGGACTGCCACAATTATTAAAATACTAATAATATATTATTATGCATGTGTGTGATTGTTGATGTGGGGCTTTCTAATAATATAGCTAAGGTGATCAAGGACAATGACAAGTATCCGATAATAATTATTATAATAAGCTTCTGCACACTAAGTGAGCCAGACAGTATAGACTCCAAAGTCTTAGAGTGAAGCACTATAGCTATAATATAATATAATATTATATGAGTGGGATGTAACCAGAAATTCCAATTTTAAAACAACTAAGGTGTGTCTCTTTTAATACCAATGAAGAAATAGTAATAATTTTGCATTCTTGTTTTGTTAGCTACACCTTTTCTGTGTTTAAACAGCTATGTTATCATGTTCAATCTCTGCAGGGACACAATTGAAGACATACCAGTAAATCTGAGTGATCATGAGTTGGATTATGATCCAGCAGATCCGGTAGATATGAGTGATCATGAGTTGCATTATGACTCAGTAGAACCCCCAGATGAGTTGGATTATGACCCAGCAGATCTGAGCAGTGACCATGACTAGCAAAGAGTCTAGCTACTCCTTCTTCAGCTGCATAGCTACATTTTTCTGCATATTAAAGTTTACTCTAGTCTACGAGTTAAAGATTTGTATGTGAATTATCGCCCCTTTATATTAATATGTTAATAATAAAAATTATTATGCTGGAAAATGGATTGAAGATGCACACTCAAATATGGAAATGATCGACAAACTTGTGGGTATCCTTCTCTACTTATATATGGAACGACCATTACCGTATGCATCATGCAGACTTGCTAACGATCTTTACCATTATCTATATAAATTTGACAGATCAACATAAAAAAAAATTAATATTAGCAAATCTGACACTGGTGTATACTACTGATTCATAACTTTATGCATCCCTCTCACACAAGCAACAGTAACAAGTGCATAGAGTGCGCTCAGTACGTAGAGCACATACTGAAGAATGTTAAAAATGGCACCGCAGACGTACACATAACCAGAACAACACTCCTCCCGGTCATCCTCAGAGCATCCTCTCGGCTTTGAATCGCGAAAGATCCAGTAAGTCCCAAGAAAGACCATCACCAAACTCAGCAGCAGGAGCGTGTAAAAGATGAGCTCAAAGATACAGATGCAGCTTGCACAACCGATCGAGTTCTTAGCGCGGCAGGCGTTCTTGTTCTTGCAGCAGGTTGCGACGGAGGGGATGACTCGGAAGAATATCAGCCCGGCCATTAGGAAGCCACCAACGAGAAGATAGATGACGATGGTGTTGGAGTTAAAGGGACACTCATCAACTCCTGCTATGCCTGTATAATATTACATGAATATTGAGTTGTAAATGATCATAGAGCAATTGGGTTGATTAATAGTTGGAATACCAAAAGTGCAGTATCATAACACTACATGTACAGAAAATTCAGCCTTTTTGAAGTTACCTATTGCGATCATGCCAAAGGGTAGAAATACAAAAGCAATGACCAACATCACACCAAAACCTGAAAATTGAAGCAACAATTCCATGAATAAAGTACAACAATCAACACACAGTATTGTCATGTATAACATATGCATGGTTCATATCTAAAGTAATACTGAGTAGTCTGCCAGGTACTAATGTGTGCAAGGCTTCTCCGACATTTTAGAAGAACTGATAAGCTATTTATAAACACTTTCACATCGATAAAAAAGGAGCTATATTATAGTATACCAATTCATAACCAAATCCACGACCTTGAACAGCTGGCACATGCACTTACACCACAACCATCCACTGAGACACTGCAGTCGTTTCTTCTTTTCAATCCTCTTCTGTGCCTCTCGGACGACGTGGGAAGCGAACTGAGCCTCCACGTCCAATTCCGGATCCTCGGCCGGGAATGGGGGATTGCTGTATTTACGGAGCTTCATTGGAATGCTGTAGGAGACGTAGGTGTGTAGCAGTCTGTGTGACCTTGGCCTGGCATCAGTGCCATCGCGACGATTTTGGGAGCCTGGGTGGGAGGATAAGCCAATAATTCAATTAATAATTATCGAGAAAAAGTTCCTAGACCCTCCTAATTGTTGGACAATAAAACTCAAGCCGGCAGTGTGCAAGTGGTCACAGTGTGTTGCATAGAAGGCTAGGGTTGGTCAACCATGGGGCATGTTTATGCCATCTGATTGTATAACGGGCATCTGGCTACATATTAAACGTCATGGTTCAATGACAATCCACGCGTTATGTGACCAGCTGTGAGAAAAGAAAACATTAGAATTTTTTTTTAT
The DNA here is from genome assembly GCA_963930775.1 of Cliona cf. orientalis. Taxonomy (NCBI): domain Eukaryota; kingdom Metazoa; phylum Porifera; class Demospongiae; order Clionaida; family Clionaidae; genus Cliona; species Cliona cf. orientalis. The sequence continues at coordinate 8,887,363 of OZ005698.1, read as the reverse complement.
TTGGCTTATTGTATGTATAGGGAGGGTAATGTACTGTACGGTACACATGATCTGCTCTCTGCTTGTGCCTATACACTCACATTGTCATTTGTAACAAGCAAGGTGGACATTAAAATGTTTCATACCCCTACCATCTTCCCAAAAAATTAATTGTTCCTTTTCTCATAGTAGGTCTGGTAAATTACCTCCAGTTCCATAGTCAGTTGTATCGATGCCGGCATGCTGGCGTTGTCTGCTAGCAGCTGCCACAGGCTGAGGGGGAGGGGGTGGAACTTCAGCAGCTGCCAACTCCAGTTCACTGAGAGGGGGAGCAGATGGTTGAGATCCGGCCGTCTGCCGGGGGCCGGGGGGCTGGACCACTGCTGCCCCAGGGGGAGTGTTCACGACATCGTTGTAGTCGGGTGGGGGTAATTCTAGAGAATCAGAATCAGAAGGAAGGAGTTTATAGCCAGTAGCTGTACTGCCTACGGTACCAAGAGAAGACAGATTAGCATATTAAACATAAATTTCATCAAGAGTAGGCTGATAGATAGACAAAGAGAAGACGGAGGGAGAGACAGAGGGGTGGGGGCGTAGTATATCTATATAGTGATCTAGGGCAAATCAGCTGGGAAATACATATTTGGGTGATGTCCTACATGGCACTGCTGACAGTGCTGTATTTTTTATGTAGACTAGATCTATGACTATGTAAAAATTTCATAATTTACGAGACCTACCTGGTAGATTATTCGCCATGTCTATTGTTTAACTCACGCAAAGGTAGTCATGAATCGCTTTTCGGGATCAACACAGACCGCATAATATTATCATTGTCCTTCAAGTGGGTGCGGCGCAAGGGAAACCCCCCTCTTTGTTTTGCTTCCCCGCCCATTTCGCGGTACAGCTTCCTATTGGTCCACTCAGCCCTCGATTTGGCGGGAAAAGGGCCTAACGACATCAAAGAAGGTACATGGCGAATTCTGTTGGTAATACTCCTGTATACTTGGAAGGTGGCTGTCACCTCGCTATCTTTCTCCTCTCCTGCCCAAGAAGTGTGCCACACAGCCATGAAGGAAACTTCGCCTCATCCCATGGCGCTTCCTCTGGTATTAAAAACCAAACCTCCCCTAGTCTGGTGAAACCTAGTGGCTGAATATTTCAGGCTCCACTCCCTAGCTCCCTTCCCTAATCGTGTAGCTAGATACTATTATAGTTTCCCTCCTGTTCCTTGAACCTGCTTTTACCTTAGGTGTCTTCTGTTTGAATATTTATATTATTGTCTGTGATATGAAATCCTCTATCATGTAGAGTCATGCTCAGCCGCTTTGTCTAAGTTTGGCTGCTACCTAAGGGCTCGTCAGCTGAGTCAGACAGGACTGGCCAATTCATATGTGGCTGTTGTTGGCGACAACTACGTTCAGAAGGTAATAATTTATATAAATTGAGTCGAGTCTCGCGTGCCCATGTGTGTACTTCCCTCTACTCACCTCTCCTCTCTCCCTCTCTCACTCACTCTCTCTCTCATCATAGTGTCTCTGGTCATCAGGACTTGGACGGTGGCACAAGCTGACGTCCCATAATGACTCTTCACCTCTCGAAAAGCTTTCTCAAACTTTGGAATCACACCTACCCTCCACCTGCACCTCACCCCATGCACACAGGTCACATGACACCCCGGGCCTACATGTAGGGTCGTCCGTCATGGCACTGCAGCTGCACTCCCTCATGGATAGAATGCCAAAGAGCAGTAAGTAGATAAGAAGTGTGAGGGTGAAGTACATGCAGCCTCGTCCCCAGGTCCATTCCCACCTCTCGTGTCCCAACATAATTCGGAAAGCTGGGGAAAAAATTATTTCTCCTCCTGCTTATTTTTTTTTGTAAAATTATGTAAGGGTGTACATGTACAAGTCTTGAATATGTTTCTGGTATTTTGTAACAGGGTACTCAATAGTGGAAGTATATTGGTTAGTGGAAGCTGAAGATCTCCCACCTCCAAAGTAAGAAATCTATAATACATGTGTCTTCGGCCCACCAAAAAATGGTCATTTTTTAATCATTTATCATGACAGCTGTTGCATTGATCTCTATGGTGCTCTACTGAGGCTAAAGGAATGGCACAGTGCACACATCGAGATCATCACAGCTGGCCACATGACAGGAAGAGGAGGAGCTAGGGGCGTGGCCTCCACACCTGGTCTTGAAGCTTGGCGGGAAGCCGTTGATGTTGATGTCACTTGCAGCTGTCACAAGTGGGCTCCTCCCACTGGCGTCATCTGGAGAGGAGACGTACACTTTACAGAGAAAAAGGTGAAAACAATATGCATAAAAATTTATCTTCTGCTACCAATCCCATAGCCTCGTCCCCCGGCTTTCCAATCTTTTTCAACGTCGGGGAGCCTGGGGATGAGGCTACCAATCCCAAATCTAAGGTGCAACCATCCCATTGCTCTACATTACCCTAAAATGAAGAGTCTTGCTAAAATTTATATTCTTGAGATCAAAACTCAAGGGAATTTAATGTAAGTTTTGCCGTTCATAGAAATTTGATCTTTACAGAATTGCAAGCAGGCAGTGAACCAGACAGTGACCTTCCCAGGGCTCTCTCTCACTCTCTGCCCCATCTCGGCCGGCTCTCTATCGGAACAACGGAGTGAGGGGGGTGTGGCAGATCTGCTCCGAGGGGTGGGGGTGGTCTCTTCTAGCTACTGCCCCACCCACCTGCAGCTGCTCCAAGTGGTTGACTACTCTACCGTGCCACTGTTCTGGGTATCTCCTCTCCAATGCAAGCTGTATCCACAACTATAGCCACTATTAAAGATCAGAATCTGTACCAGTCATGTAGTCGTACAATGCTCAAGAACAATATTATTATTATTGTCAGTAATAATTATGCTTCCTTGACTTATCCACCTAGTACTGTTTCCAGTAACTTTCATATCACCAGAGCACTTTTTAAATCACTATTTGGACCACATAACAAGGTCAGTTTGAAGCTGGTACATGTAGGTACTGAGTATAATATTATAATAAATATCGATGATTGTATGTTGTTTCATTTTAGAATGTTGCGTATATCATGTGTCTCTGTCAGCTGGACGAGAGCCTTGGGGAGTCACAGCAGCAGCAGCTGCAACGTCAGCAGGGAGGGGGAGGGGCCACCACGGCCAACTGGCTGGACCACGTCTCGGGACTAGAGGAGGGAGGAGAGGTCATTCCTTCAGGTAAGGAGGACGGAATATTGCCTAAGAGCTGAAAAATTATGTCTCTCTCTCACTCTCACACACACAGAGAAGAGCATATCTCCATTGGCTGCTTATGAGACAGGTCCCCTGCTCCTTATTCTCCCTAATAGAGGTGACATCGCTGATGATGATGATGATGATGATAGGTGGTCATATGATGCTTGGTTTCTATGGAGACCAGAGGCAATCGACTCCAGTGTCTTTGTCGAACTGAAAGCTGGAGGTCTACAAATTGCAGATGATTGTGGTACGAGTGTTCTATAGTTTTATAAGCTGATCCAGAATTTTTTTAATTTTTTTTTTTTTGGAGGGGGGTCTATAATACACATGCACTCATATACTCTCCTACATACACAGATGAAGATGAATTTGAATTCTCTCTCCCTCTCCTTCTCACTCCGCCAGACTCGCCCTTCTCCCCGACCGACTCACCCTGCTCTCCATCGGACATCCACAACAGGCTCTCCACTCTTCATCACGGTAATACATGCATGGCAGCTATAAATAGTGCTGTAATCTATAATTGGAGGGTTTTCCCCATTAATTAATAATAATTGCAGAGCTCTCTGTGCCACCATCTGAGAGTATTGAGATGAAAGCTCTCAAAACACACGAATGGATACAAAGGTGGGCCAACATCCAGAGCTTGATATACGTTATGATGCACGGCACGATACATGGTGATACAGGCATTTACAATATTATGTGATTTTGTTCACTTAGGAAAATGATTCGTCGCCTGACAACTCCAGACCTCATGTTTGGTCAGATGGTGGCCCCTCCCCCAGTGGGTGTGGCCAGTCTTTCGGAGTCCGTCAGCATCACAGACGTCCTAAGCTGCTTCACTAGCGAAGGTCTCCCCACCAACTCTGACCTCTCTCCCATCACCATGGTAACCAGTCACATGACAATAATATAGACAAATTCTATACTTAGCGAAGATTGTTGAATGTTGTAATTTTCTTACAGAGAGATTCTTCCCAAGTGACTAGGGTACATAATCCAGGTAAATTGTGTACTTTAGAGCCATAATGTATTGTTGAACCAAAATTTTCATTTTTCAGCCTTGTCTGATGTATCTTACGACACGATCATCTCCAGTACCCCGAGCAGTAAGAGACAATACCATGGAGTACAGTAAGTACACTCCTGGATTTTAGGCATGCAATCTTCAAATATCAGTTGCACGAAACTTGTTTTCTCATCTCAGCTACTGCCTTACAAACGAGGACACTTCACAGGACACCAAGTGGACAAAGATCCAACAGCGCTGCCTAATCAGCGAGAGGGCGGGGCACTGCAGCAATGTCAGCACTCCGAGGGCTGAGAGGGACCAGAGACAGTCAAGAAGACTCAAAGAGGTACAGCTGCAGAATAACAAGAAGCAACAGAAAGAGAGGGAGAATGAGGAGCAAGGAAAGAGAAAGAGTACGGAAGGTGGTAGTAAAGGAGAGGAGGAGAGAGCGAAGATGGTGATGGAAGATAAGGAAAATGGAGCTGAAGGTGGTGAGAATTTGGGAAGGAGGAGGGAGAAGGAGAGAGGAGGAAGGAGTGAAGGGGAAGGTATGTTGAAATCTCGGAGAAGTCTGAATTTTCCAAGAAGCGACGTGAAGCTGGTGAAAAGTCCGACAGTGAAGATTACGAGACTACCATTATCACTTTCTTCACATAAGGGACAAAACAAATCTATGCCACCTCCAACTAGCAAGAGTAAGGAGACCAGTCTTCAAACTAAAGCATCAAAGTGTTCTACTAGGAGGCCACTGGTCGTCCAACAGACTGCAGCCAATGCGACCAATCAGAATCAAGCAATTGAGGAGGGAGTTATGACGTTACCCATAAAAGGAAAATTGAGGACTACTACAGAATTATATGAAGAAGGTATGCAAGAAAATGATGGTGCAGGTACGGATCAGGAAGTGGGTGGAGACTCTTCCGTTGCCATGGAGACTTGTTCCTCTGTTCTCTCTCCCTCCACTCTGCCTTGTGCTGGTACCAGTGAAGGTCTGTCGGCTGGTGGTGTTGGTAGCCCTGCCCCTGCCCTGCGGAGGAGCCCGCGGCTAAAGAAAAGGCTGTCAGACTCAATGAAAGGGAGCACGTCTCTCAGTGATGGTGGCAGTGATGCCAAGAAGAAGAGAAGGAGTGATGGTGATAAGAAAAAGGAGAAATCGCTGAAAGCAGTAAGTCACAAATCTATCGATATTTCCATGCACCAAAATTAAGATATTTCTTCAATTTCACCGAATACATACAATGGCCCTCAACCCCATAATATCATAGACCTAACTTCTTTTTCACAGGCTATTTGGCTATTATTATGCATAAATTTCAACAGTTACTATTTTGTGTTACTATTGCAGCAATTGGGCGAGAGTGTTGTTAGTGTGTTGAAGAAGAATGGCGTTTCTCGCGAGCACCCTCTCTTCAAGCAGTACTACACCAAGCTATTCAACGTCAGCAAGCATTTCCTAAACGTAAGGCACTAATCTTGAAAGTTTTTTTTTTTTTTTTTGCAATCAACCCAGGCTCTAGCCTGTCATAATGCTGCTATAGGGCCATGTAGATCAATTATGACATAATGATTGTTTACTGTAGGATTTGAAGCAGTTGACAGGTCGAAAGGTCGTTACCGAGGAGATGAAGAGGGTGGTCCAACTGAATGTCGGACGTGTGGTTTGTCCCGATAACACATAATCGATCACACACCATAATTCTTTGTCATAAGATTATCACAATACAATACATTATTGTATAACCACAAATAAAATTTTTTACAAGACTAAATTTTCACGGTACTAACTAAATGTGACAAACCTAACAGCAAACACAAAATTAAAGGAGGGATGAAAGAACACAAACTCAACTTTATACAGCTTTAATAACACTGATTTTGGCAGCTACATCACTAGACATCGTGTTAAGCAAAAGATGAAATCGGAAATCTTGGTAAAAGGGTTGATAGTTTACTAGCTATAGTAGATGAGAAAAGTAAGATACAATGTCATGTAGCTAGAATTTTTTCATAGTAATTTCTATGCAACACTACAAGTCACTGTCATCTGAGGATTCATCAAGCACTATAGCTCTCGCTTTCGTCTCTCCCCCTCCCCTGTTGGCCCTGCCCACCACTACAACCTCTTCCTCATCTTCACTGGAGGACGAGGAAGACCCCTGTTCGTTATCACTCTCCCCGCTGTCCTCTGTGACCCCTTGTGCCGCCAGCTCCAGCATCACCCTGTCCAGGTAGTTTGGATCCGGGTACCCGTGACCGGAATAGTTCTGGATTGTGGTTTTGTGGTGGATTTCGTTCCATACCACCGTGTTGGTCATTCCTGATGTGACTGAAGTACCGATGGTGAAGGTCAGTCGTCTCTCCCAGGCTACTCGTAGCAACTTCAGCACCTATAGAAATGGTTTATAATAACATCTCATATACTTGTAAAACAAAATTTAATTATGTCCAATATTATTATGGTCAGGAAAAATATAAGCAATGCTTATTAGCAACAAATACTGTATTTGGCTGTAGCAGGAAAGTATCTGAAACCTTAATTGGTCCCCCTCCAAAAAATTAATAAAAGCATGCATTGTGTTGACCTTTTGTCCTTTAGGTGAGTCTGGAAGGTAGCACGTTCGAGGAAAAGCAGAAGCATTGTACCTCCTACCATTCTGTAAAGAAGAATATCACTATTTAAGGTTTGGATTAATCATTTTGTGACTTACGTAGACTCCAGGACGGAAGTTGTAGGTGATCTCGATGGTGCTGTAGCCCTCATGGCCGGGCAGCTGCTGTGATGGAAGAGTTCTGACACTCATTTGACCATCTGGCATGTCACCCGTCTTCACACCGTAGGACTTCTTGCAAGTAGGACATTGAAAGCCACTCTGAAAAAAAAGGAGAAGGTAAATTTTCTCTCCATCTCCCTCTATCAGAGCTCTCTATCTGTCCTTCTCTGTCTCTCTCTCCCCCACCCCCCTCTCCTCCCTCTCTCTCTCCCTCCTTCTCTTCTTTCCTCACTCTTACATTTGAAGAATTCTTGATGTACATGACGAGGCAGGGGTGATGCAACATGTGACCACACTTCCGGAGTTTGCAGACGTTGAGAGCTGATGGAGTGGAGCCTTGGTCATCGTCATCCCCAAATCCAGAGTCTTCACTCAGTTGGCTCATGCAGATGGGACAGGGCTGTGTGTGTGTATGTGTGTGTGCATTTGTACAAGTGGCCAATTCTAAATTGCGAGGCAAATTCCCGCTCAGGGCAGCTCAGATACGCATGTATGCATGTCTTATTGCCTTTGAAAGTTTGTGTTTTGGGATCTACACTACATGCACATACACTGTAGCCTATTAGGTCTGCGAGTGATTTCACCCAATTACAATGCATACTGAAAGCACAATAACATAGTTTATCTACGCTAACGCTGACTCGCAGAGCAGCTGTCAGTTTACTCACCCCATCTTCTCCCTTCTTTAGCTTTTTCTTCTTGCGCGCATACTTTGAGGTCTCATCACCATAATCCTTCGACCCTCCTCCACCACTCTTGGCAGCTGCTCCCTTTTTCTCTCTCGTTCTTCTTCCCCTTGCCTTGGATTTTTCCGTCCTAATAGCTGCCGCTGTGCCAATGGATGATCCACCTTTAGAACTAGAAGTAGCCGTAACTGACGACATAGAAGAAGGTGCCGCTCCAGAGGAGTGTCCTGTGTAATTGGACGCAGTTTTGTTCTTTCTTCTTCGTTTCTGTGGAGAAATTGCACCAGTCGACGTCGTTGCTGAAGCAAGCGAAGCTTTAGCCGAGGAAGGAGGGAGAGTGAAGGCTGATGATGAGCTTGTCGTGCTACCAGTGTAAGTAGGTACATGTACAGCAGCAGCTGTAGAGATTGGAGCTGCACGTACAGAGTGACTGGTTGAAGACACCGGTGCAGGAATAGCTGCTCCCAGTACAGCTAGCGTTTTTGTCTTTCTTCCACTTGTTCTGGAGCTACCTGTTGAGGTCAAGCCACCACTAGTGGTAGGTTTTGCCACAGTCACATGTCCTCCGGGGGCAAAGGGAAATGAAGGGACAGCCCCTGTTGTCATGGAGTTAATAGTAGCAGGAGTGGATGATGATGCAGCCACCACACCAGATTTACTCATGTGTGTGGTAGATAATGAAGGGGTGGGCCCTGATAATGAATATGGGGTGGAGGTAGAAATTCCACCAGATTTCATCACATGGCCCCCATAGGGGGCAGAAAGGGGAACTGAAGGAGCATAATTCACCATTCCAGCAGGGGGCCCGGGTGGCATGCCAGAATTCATCATTACAGGGGCAGCAGGGGTGGGGACAGGACCGGAGCCGTATCCAGGAAATGCAGCAAACCCTCCCCCTCCCCCTCCTCCTCCTCCTCCCGTACCACTTGTGCCATGAGGCATTGTCACACCACCACCACCACTACTCACTAAACTTGCTGAACCTGTCAGCCCTGGTGCAAGAGCCAGAAGACTCTGGAGGGAGAAACCAGCAGGCAGCGGACATCTTTGGATCCTTCTTCTCGTATTGTAATGGTGTCTAGTTTGCTCCATTTTATTGAAATCGATAGTGTACGGTAGCCTGCTAGCGTACTTGGATAGATCGAGACTGGGGTAGCTGTTCAAAAAGGCCAGCTCTATATCCACCGAGGACTGGATGTCGTAGAGGACAAAGTTCGATCCGTGCTCTTTCCACGTCCAGTAGGCAGTGATGTCTGGGGTGGAGGGAAGCACTATCATTTGGCGCTTCACTTGTCTCTCATATCCTAAAAAAAAGAAGACACAATTTATGCATCATTCCTACTGAACACGATCATGTGTATTGTCATGGATTTGTAAAAATATGCATGGGACGCACCGCGAATATTAAATTTTCAATCATAATAATATTATTATTTAATATGGTGACCTAAAATCCTGTCACAATATTATAGCACACGAAAAATTGGGTGCCACTTGACCCCACACATGATATTGGCTGTTGTGAAGCCAAAAAGCTTTAATTTGCTCATATTATATCGGCCAACATGTAAACAGACTTTTAATACCTGTAGCGTTCTTTCGCTGAATCATCCTGGCAAAGTCTATGGTGTATGTGCCTGAGTTGTGTCCGCTCAGACCGGCGTGGTTGGCAGCCTCTATGGCGTTGGAGTTGTTGGGGGGATAGGGACTGAATCCGCCATCGTCTCTCTGCCATTCCCAGTACACACAGCTCGTCGAGGACACGGCCATCGCCACTGAGTAGCTTCTCAAAAACGATGACTGTGCTGTTTATGAAGAAAATGTATAGGGGATTTCCCTGGATTTGTTCCCAGAAAACGTAATCTATTCTGCTCATTATTGCGCATGCGCACACGCATTAATTTAGAAGGCGGGGCTTGTTTGGTAAAGGGTGAAGTCCAACTGATACAATGGCTGAAAGACAGGGAGGAGACAAGGGCTATCAGTTTGCCTGCTCCCTGAAGGAGCTGGAGCAGCTGGGGAGGAAGAGGATCACAGTGGAGGAGAGAGTGGTGGTGGTCTTTCATATCAAAAGGCAGATCTACGCTATGGACCACTTCTGCTATCGTAAGTTGACCAAGCAAATTCATTACTGACACAATTAATAGTATATCTATGTCAAAGTATCATTCTATCATAATATTACTTCTCACAGACGCAGGTGGTCCACTTGAATTAGGAGATATTGAGGTACATCGTTAAATCTCAATCACGGTCGCATTACTTATAAATAAAATTAATGTCTTTTCACTATATTATATATGCAGGACTCCCACGGCCGGTTGTGTGTGGTATGTCCGTGGCATAAGCACACCATCACCCTGGACACGGGCGAGAGCCTCTACACGGCCTTTGACCCCATGAACCCCAAGAAGCTGAAACACAACTGCTCCAAGGGAGTGAAACAGGTGAGGCCCTGGCCTAGTCTAGCTCTCCTGGTCTAGCCCTGGCCATGGCAAGCTGGTATGGCATGAGTGGACTCCGGTAGTGACATAGATTCAACAACCACAGGATTGTGGTAGTGTCAATTCTTAGCCAATCTCGTTAAAATTTTCAGTTTTCAATGTAATGTTGAGAGTAGGCCTGATACACTGGTGTTGGTACATGGTAGTTCTAGTGTATAATATTATATATTATATAGATGGAGGCTTGCATTCGTGTTCATAATAAGAAAATTTCTGCGTATGTAGCTCTGTAGATACCAGCCTCATGCAAACCCAATAAAGCTTCAGTAAAATTTGTACAGTGATAACAGGTCCTGTGATGCGTATAATAATTATTATTACATTAATTATAGAGGGTGCACCACATCAAGCTGGAAGGAGACAATGTGATGATCAAACTTTCCGACTTGTCTCAGACGATCGACTCCGATCGCTACTTCACGGAGGAGTACAGAGAGATGATGGAGAATGTTCTCAAGGAGCCAGTCCTCCAGCCTCCACCAGGGGTCAAGGGACAACATCCAGGGGTCAAAGTTCCCATACACTCAACTAGAACGGGACTTCCACGCCCACCACAGCGCTAATCATTATAGATCCCTATTTTTAGATTATTCTATTTATAGATCACAATGGATTATAGGATGCAAAGTTGCAGTTCTGTATAGTCAGTTATACACAAGGCTCATTAGCCAATTTTTTAGTCCATCTTAATTTCTGGCCAGTCTGTGATTATAGCTAACGAGTCGTTAGTCAACATTAATTACTTACATAATGTTAATTTTGTAAGGCAACCATTAATTAATTAATTAATTAATTGTAACACTGTAGTTCATTAATTAGCTTTGCATGCATGATCAACTGATATGTATGTACAAGTATGCCTTAAGCATCATTGCACAAAATTAATTAATTATTATTATTGTGGGTGTTCATGTGTACATCCACAAAAAAATCATCACACCAAAGTAGCAACAAGTACACAAACAAACGAAGAATAATAATCATTACAAGTTAGTTTAACCGAAGAATAACATAAACAATGTATGATTGTAAATATAAAGTAGAAAGGCAGCGTGAATGGGCAAGGTGATGTGTGCTATAATATTATATGAAAAGCTGATGAATATGTGGATTGATAAAATTAAGAAGTGAAATGAGAGGCCAGCTCTCTTTCGACAGACCTGTATGTATACTACAATAATTATCAGTTTGATTTGATTCCGTCACTTTCTTCCGACGTGGAAGAGCTTCTTGGATTTTTTCTGCAACATGAGAACAGCAACAAATGATTTGTGAACTTTCCGTAAGCGGTAGGTAATGTAAGCCAAGAAGCCCCACCCCCTACGCAGGTAATTAACTAAAGCACAACTATTTCCTGATTAAATCACTGTTAGTTGGTTACGTTTGAACTGGTAGTGTCAGTGTAGTAATCGCCATGGGAACAATAAGAGAGAGCAGTATATACCATAATATACAATGTCATGACATTGTGAAATCATATGTAATCTGAATGGGTAACTCCCCCTCGTTGAGGTATAAAGGTAGCTTCCAGTCTAGGGCATGAACCAAATCTAACACCACAATGTCACACTGATACTTTTGCTTGACAAGACTGCACTGCACTAGTACTGTTACCTCAGCTCAGAACTTAGCTTATTTAGACATAAAGGTACAATAGAGGTAGCTTCCACTTCCTTTGATTCAGGAACACTATCCAAACCAACCCTACTACCAAAACGTCACAACAATGCTCACTAATCACATCTCATCACAATGGATAACTCCTTCTCATCAAGTAAAGGTGCAAAGGTGAGGCCATCCTGTTTTCCTCTGACTCAGGAGCACCAACTGAAACCATTATTATATAGTACTACGTACATGCCAGGGATTCCTGAACTTTCCTTCGACTACAAACCACGTAATTGATCAATTATATAGTAATTAAGGCAGGATAGCTAGGGAATAACATCAGCTGCCCTGTCCGTCTAATCTAGTGTCTCTAGCTCGCTCCCTTCCTCCCTCCCTTCCCCCTCTCCCTGTCTGTTAGTCTGTCTGTCTCTCTCTCTCTCTCTCTCTTTCTCTCTCTCTCTCACACATACCACACACACACTCTACTCTGCCTACTCACTTTTTTGGCCTGCAGATCCGGTCTGTGCGAGAGAAGATCCTTAGAGGCATAGTAGAGCTTATTGTTATTCTTGTTAGTTGGTGGCACAAACTCCTCCGGGTTCATCTCAATGTACACTGGTTCAGTCTCGTCGTCAAGTTCGTAGGTATTTCGCGAAATGTCTTCACTGATCGGGCTTGGACTGTTGGGGTTGCTCAGGGAAACGGGCTGCATCTCAACATAAGATTCTTCAGGACGGTCTGTGAGAGAGTAAGAGAGAGTAAGAGAGAGAGAGAGAGAGAGAGAGAGAGAGAGAGAGAGAGAGAGAGAGAGAGAGAGAGAGAGAGAGAGAGAGAGAGAGAGAGAGAGATGTGGTTAGTAACAGTTGAATGTTGCCAGATTATATTTCACTCAAAGGGGACGATGCATGCATGCAGGTGCCTTTGATGTAAACTGTATGGGCTCTAAGTATTTTCACTATTTACACTCAGTCCGTCCCTGCAGCCCTTGCATGCTATGATCTTTGTCAGGAAAACCAAACACACCAAGCTAATAATACCAAATACCCCCTCCCCCTTGTAAATTTTATTTATAGTAGTTAGAAATCACACCACGTATGGCGGAAGAGTATACAATCATGGCAGGGGCATGGGACCATTTCCTTCCTCCCTCTCAATTGCAGCTAGATGTTTTACCACCACTGTCCTAATACAGTACGTGCATGCACGGGAGCCCTACATAGCTTAGCCTTGAGGCAGGCAGCTGCAACCATCCTCCCAATAAAATAAATATCAGGTTAGCATGCAGCTGTCCCCCGGCACATGCATGTTACATGTTAGGTACTATATATGTGTAGGGATTTTTTTTTAATTTTACTCCTCGATCCCAGTACTGTCTGCCTGTGGGTTCCACCCCAGACAGTGAGTGCTCTCTTAGCAGTTTTAAAAGGTGAGTATGTTATATTAATATATTCCTTATTTTAAAGCAAGGGACCAGCACCCTATTATGATTGTGCAATTTATGCGGTTACACTGATCTCCAAAAAGCTACACTAGGTCATGCATGCAACATCACTGTATAGTAAATATTACTGTGTAACACTGACTAGACTCTTAGTGCGAAACTCAAGTAAGGCTACTATCTAGACGGTTAATAAAATTATTAAAGAACGATGGCACCTGCTAGTGATATTATATTATAGACTCAGTGAGTAAGGCTACTATGATTATTATCCATTAATAGGAACTGTTGGCCCCTGCTAGTATACCCAGCCAGTCCACACCTGCTGAATAAGCACCTAGCCTCCTATATATGAGCCATGCATGCAGGTGGACAACAGATACGATACATGCATGTATATATAGTGCTACTAGACTGCCTTCACATTAAAGCACGCATCACTAGCGAGGAAACTGCGTGGTGGCTATTTGCTTTCAAAGAAGTGTAACATAATATTATACAATGTTGCAATTTCCCAATTTCATGAAACTTAAAGTGGGAAAATGCGTGTTATTTGTTAAGTATAGTACTATAAAAATTGATGTTTGCTATCAATTTCCCACAGGATTCTATTGAAAAACACCTACCATACTATCGCCCACTTCTGCATAATGCAAATAAGCAAGCAAGCATCTCTCTCTCTCTCCGTTCCTCCTTTTAGTTTACTCTCTCCCCCCAAAACATAGGAAATTGTGTAAGCAGCTATCACTTTTAGCGCCCAAAAGCACAACAAGAAGCTTATAAGTATGAAATCATAATATTTCTTCAAGTGTTTCACAATTGAAACTTATCGAGGCTTCCTAGCTATGCACTGGTTGACAATACTTGCAGGCAGCTAGGGCCAATGCACACTATCAGCTAGTGTCAAAAATATCACGGTCAGAGTGTATAGTTATTCAAATACAGGGTCATTCTGTTTTTCACACCTGTGTAAGGTAGCATTCCTCACCTTACATACTGTGCTTATATGTACACCTAACTAGCATAAAGATCCATAATTATAGTACTAAGCAAATGTGACATGTTCCATTTTGACTGATTATGCGATGATAAGCAATCGATGACTACTGCTTACATGCATGTTACGTGCTTGTCACATGTTTATACTGCATTACTATGAGATCAAATATTTGCAGATAAATATTACAGCTAGCTGACTGGATGTGCAATAAACAGGGCAACTTGTGATCATGCAGGCATGCATAGCTAGCTATGGCCCTGAATCAATCAATATTACCCTACTCAACTCCTTACCTTGATCCGCTGCTTTTGACTTGCAGGAGACAACATTTTTGCGGCCATCCTCAGCAGCATTAGTCTCCCACGCTCCCTTCATCACTGATCCCATCATGACGTACTCCTCGACTCCGCCCACATCCGGTTCATGTGGCCCCTCCCCATCACCACCGCCATCAATAGACAGCGGACTTCTGACAGGCTCATATGCTCCGGTATCTTGTCTCTCTCTCTTCTCCTCTTCCTCCTCATCTCCTGAAGAAAACACCATTTTCTTGACATAGTAAGGCTCAACTACGTCCCTATTTTCTTCTAACTCTTCAATCTCTCTCAGTTCTTTATCGGTGGGAGAATCGGGAGAGGAGAGGAAATGTCCGTCTGCGTGTGCAGCGTAACTGCTGCTGCTCGAATTCGAACTCAGCGTCTTGATAAGGGGGCTCTTTGCTCGTACCGGAGGTGGGCTTGTCTTCGTTCTTCGCCTCCCTCGGTGATCCAGGTAGCAGTTCTTTGGCGGTAGTTCGGGCACGGCACCAGCACCAGCGCTCTCCATGGGCAGGCTCCTCTTTCCACCAAGTGGTGAATGGTGAGACGATTTTACTTTATTATGTCCCTCGTTTCTCGGAGGGGGCAGAGGAATCAGTGCGTCGATATCCTCGTAGAGAGGCGACGGACGGTCTTCGTTCGTCTGAGAACTATCGCTACCAAAGAGCTCGGCGGTCGATACATAGCTGATATTCGAACACGGAATGACATCGATGTCATCTATGTCCTCCGATTCACTGATCCTGAGATCGGTTAGGCTTTGGCTGTCAGATCGCATGGTGGTGCTGATTAGGCGAGGTTCAGAAATGGATGGCTTGACTCTGTTGATAGTGGCGGGCGGAGACCCCCTGCTTGTCGTCAGTACGGTGGACTTTGACCTTCCCCTGTGCTCTGCGATCAGCTGACTCAGCTTGCTATTGGCGGGAGGGGGTCGCGAGGGAGGAGGTGGCTTGGGACCTTTCGGCTTGCCGGAAGATTTCGTTGAGTTTGAGTCAGAGAGGACGCGATTTCGAAGTTGTGGCGTTCCCCCATGGCCAGCCCCTGGGGGAAGTAGTGACTGATGAGAGTGAGAATGTCTCATTCCCGTATTTGGAGATAGAGGTGGGGAGGGGGATTTCGACAATGGGGGAACGGGGGAAGTTGTTCCCCTAGAATCGGGGGGCGATGCGGGCAGTGAAATACTTGCAGTGACGGGTCTGGGGGGAGGGGGGAAGGAGGGCGGAGGGGGAGGTGATATTACTCTCTCTGAGTACGGTCGTGGCTTGGGTGGGGGTAGACGATTTTTAGCCGGCTTTGGATGACTACTACTGCCAGAGCTGGAGCCTGAGCTTGGCTTCTCTGTTGATGAGGTGAGAGAGTTTTCAGTGTCTGATCTAGGGATGCTCACCTATAAGTGAGAGAGAGAGAGAGAGAGAGAGAGAGAGATGAGTAATTTGTGAATCACTAAAGAGCACAAAAAATATCTGTTTTCCAAAGTATGTGACCTCGCATATGTATACGTATCCGGTCCCACAAGTACAAGTATGAAACAAAAAAATGTTCTGAATTCCTTATCAAAATATCGGTTAACAAGCGTAAAATCGACCATTAGTGCTAATATCCTTAAGTGCTTAACGGTAATTAATTTTTGTCTCATCACGCATACAATGCATCCGCTACAATAACTATTGTAGATATAATTATAGCAAAAAAATGAAGCACATACATTACATCCAAGAATTGGGGTAGTTTTGTTCCTGTGACCCATCCCAAACATTCTAGTCTCTCCACGCCCACAACCACAAATCAAATCAGCCATCTTCAAGCTGAAACGCTTGAAAGCTTTGTCTTGCTAGCTAGCGACAATATAGTTATAGCTAGTCTGAAAAGACCTTCCCTTCATGTATATTCGAGCTAGACTAGGCTAGTCTGCGTGTAGCTTGCTCTGTGTGCATGCAGGCCAGGGTGTGGAAGGAGAGATATTCAAGTTGAATCAACTGCAATGCAAAAGGCGCCTTCATACGCCTGCAGGAGTAGGAGTGTAAGCTTTCTAGCTGGGCTATAGAAGGCGGGGGAGGGAGGGGGGGGGAGGGAGGGAGTGGTGGTATCTATGGGCTTCAAAGCATGTGAATTCAGGTTCAAAAATTTATCAGGGACTAGTGGAGAAGACTGCAAGTGTCAGCTTTGTCTTGACGCTTCAGCTAGAGGTACCTACATTATACATGAGGTTCTTGAGAAGAGTGGGCGAGCTGGGGGGTATAATATTAGCTGAAGTGGCTCGAGTGATACAGAAGCGGCCCGTCAAAACACAATTAGCCCATGAAAGAGAATGTTTTGCCCACAAAAGGCACGTCTTCACAAAAATAGCATTAGTCTGCCATTTGGCCATTGTGCATGTGCCGTCCCCCTCTAGCTGATTGGTTGTGGCGGCTACGCATATACTTCATCGTGCTGATTCATACTACATACAACTGTAGGTCACATATGCATACTTGAAGTGAAGCAGGTCAGGTACAATGCAAAACATTACAAGCAAAATTAGCTACATAGCTCAGGTCCAACCCCTGCCAAATTTTCAGTTATACTGTCCTGCAAACCCTGAAAAACTGGCAATAATTGACTACTTACAGTATCTCCTAGCATACCTGTTGAAGGTCCTTCGCAATGCTGCTGGCAGGTAGCGAAGTTCTCCCATCTCTCAGCAATCTCTTCCCTAGAGCAGCTGCTGGAACCCCACCATGGCCACCAGTAGTACTGCTCACTGACGCAGCTCTTGCAGCAACTACAGTAGGTGGAAGAGACGTCATCTTACCAAGGCCACGTTTGGGAGGAATGGGGGGAGGAGCCGGATCAGAAGAACAGTCGTTCCGGCTCTCTTTGTCATCGCTGTCTCCCGTGCTTGTCGAGACATAGATTTCAGGACGCTCCTTGAGGAGGAGGTCGCTCTGTGGTGGATTATCTTTGCCGCCACGGGGATGGTGGTGGTGGTCATGTGACCCACTCGTTTCCATAGTAACTGATGGTTCTGGGGAGTGTTTACCACTTGAAGGGATCGTGGTTTCTGGAATTGTACTTATACCATCTGCTGATAGTTGTTGAGAGACTGCTTTGACAGAATCCTGGGAAGTGTTCCTAGAGGCTGTGTATGTGTGTGTGTGTGTGTGTGTGTGTGAGAGAGAGAGGGAGGGGGGAAAGTACATGAGAGAGTACTTATTGCAAGTGCATAAAAAGGAAGAGGTTGGTTTAATAGATAACCAGCTGCTGTCATTGGAGTCCCCCCACCTACCAAGAGAATTGGCAAAAAGCCAAACTAAAGCACATATCTAGCTAGACCAACTG
The DNA here is from genome assembly GCA_963930775.1 of Cliona cf. orientalis. Taxonomy (NCBI): domain Eukaryota; kingdom Metazoa; phylum Porifera; class Demospongiae; order Clionaida; family Clionaidae; genus Cliona; species Cliona cf. orientalis. The sequence goes on along the minus strand of OZ005698.1, from coordinate 8,869,482 downwards.
CGACCGATGACAACAGACGTACACACTTTATATATACATGGCATATATCCCAGATATACAGTCCTTGACATAGAGAGACATAGAGAGAGAGGCTGAATCAATGCAACATTGTGTAGTGTATTGTTTGAAATTAATCTGGGGAGAGCATGCTATAACGTAATCCAATAGCATTAGTGAGTCGTGGGGTGGGCGGCTATATTTGGGATCATCTGGGGCTATGCCCTCTCGCAAATCCCATGTACACAAATACCTGGAGCTATAATAGCTATACATATTATATATTATTATAACACAATTAAAAATTAATGGAGCCAGCTATATATATACATGTAGTAAGCAACCCAGCAAGCGGGATATAGTGAGCATTCCAGAGTTCTCAAATATCAGGAGTCATTAGTCAGGGGGTAATTGGGTGCTAACAACTTATAGCACTATCATAACAGTGTGTAAATTTACCCACTCAGTTAACGTTGGAGCTTGCATGTTGACATGCTCTCCCTGCAAACAGCTGACTTGGGGTGAATGATCTCTAACTTTAAAAGTCACTGGCTAGAAAGATAAACTCATTGCAGCTGTCAGGGGCATGCCGGCACAGAGCTAGCTATAATATTATTATCATAGCACTATTATAGCATCCACTAATCCACACACAGCTGTGACTCTAAGATAACTACCAAACAGGTGTCCTTGCACATGTAACGTGCATTTCAGCTGTGCTGTACAAGCTAGTAAATGTACTTAAAGAGGGGTATGTATTTACCGTGCATTTATGTGTGTAAGTATTATATACATGTGCTCAGTATAATATATGACTCATAGCTAACTTGGTGACAGCTGTACACTATGCAGCTATATAGGCACTCACGCCAAAATACACTACCTAAACCGCCTCACATGATCTCAATTGTCATTGTCCTGCAGAAGCATGAATTAAGTTAGCCCACCACATGAACGTGAGCGTTTGATGTACCCTGTCACAAAGGCACTTGACTCCTCTGTCCATTTTTAGCACATCCAGGCGTATCTGTGTGACCTCATCAGTCACCATTGGTCGGTACTTAGCAGTCTATTCCGTAGTCAGGCAACAAACCTTTAACAGTACTTCACAGCCAACAAAATTTTACGTACTTTACAGCTGCTTTCACTGCATGTGCCCTCTCTCTCTCTCTCTCTCTATATATATATATAATAGCTCAATAATAGTTTACAGCTGCTCTTGTGCTCTATAGGAAGTCAGTGAGGTGTTAAGCAGCCAGCCAATAATCAGTTACCTTCTCACACGCCTGCACAGGTGTCGATCAATCGATTGAGCAGTTAACAGTCACTTCCTAAGCAAGCAAGGGATATGAATCATGCACCTGGTATTATGTTTGCTGCATGGGCAGGACTAGAGCATTAATATATTGATCTTGAGCAAGGTACCAAGGCAACGCTGTATAGCTTAACCCAATAAAGCTACATGTTCCTAGGGGCTCTAATTAGCTCTTGCTGTCGCACGCTATAACAATGTGCAGGACAGGGGGGACAGGGGGTAACATGGCAACTAATGGCCTGGCACTTGAGGATAGGAAGACTACAAAGTTCTGTCATATATTTATGATACAAGCAGAGGTTTTTTTGATATCATTGCCAGGGTGAACTTGGAAAGAAAAATTAATGGAGTGACTTGAAAATAAATAATGCATTTATAAGCATGGTGCAGTTGCTAGTTATTAATAATATTATTATTATTATTAATCTTGAAAGCAAGGGTAATAATACCTTGTGTGCCAGTTACAAGCCCCATACACTGCATGGACTGATGGTCGGTTTTGGGGAGGTTGTTACATGCATGTATGTACATGTACATGTTACATGCATGTCACATGCAGCCATATTTTGGATTCTGGGACGGAGAGTTCAAAATGTACACATAACCACCACACGCACTCCTTCACATCGAGCAAATTGAATTAGCAACCCCGAATTTCCTAGCCCACTCGACCAAAACGATAAATTCAATCAAATTAACAGTTTCTCCTCCACACCGGTACCCACGTTCCAAAACCTCGCTAGCTGATGCCAGGATAACAAACGGCCTGCTTAGGCACTAAACATTTACACATTCACCAGCTAAATGGCCGCACGGTTTTGGCACCAGAAACAGCGAAGTGTTTGATCGGAACGCTATTTAACTTAATAATAATCTGCGATAACAATATGAACTGGTCATGTGACTACTACAAACTAGACTACCAGCTGATATACCATAATATCGGCTGCAGTAAGCCCCTAGAGTGCACGTAAACCTACGTGTACGTGAGATTCGTGGACACTCCTACTGAAAATTAGCCGTCCAATAGGGTCGCATTGTGTGCACACACCATCGACTGCGACGCCCGTACATGGTATCCGTTTGGAGAATGTTTGTGATGAATTAGGAAGAAACAGCTGTGCCTGGCGGCTATGCCACCGACTAACTTACACTTGTGTAGTTTTGATGAATTGAAGTAAACTTTACATCGAGACTCAAAGATTATAATACGATAGAGATATAATTATAAGCACACTGATCGAGATCAGCAAATTAAAGATGAACTGATCTCTCCCAAATGGAAGATACTTGATTTTAGAGAAAAAGCTAATTTGCTTCAATTTATGGCAGCCAGGACTCACAGAGAGAATAAGATTATTTATGTAATATGTGTGCAAGTGGATCACTAAAATTTCATTTGCTTCACACGACCTTTGAACTAGGCTGCGAGTAAGCAGATCTAAAGAGCATCAGACAAAATAAATATAGCTCATGAAGTTCTATCTCTTTTCATGCCCTAACTAGGTCAGGTGGGCAATGGGAACCACGGAGCTTTAGTTTATATACAGCAAATAGGAAGCGTTACCTATACAGTATAATAATATTATTACAATGTCCTAACTTGGACTCTAGCTTGGAAAAGGTAGAGACAGAAGAAGTGGGGGGGGGGGGGGGGGGGGGGGGGGGAGTTAAAAATTCATAAACTAGTCTACATAATGTTACATCAACAGTTGTGTACTGAAAATAACAACCATCCTAACTGCATGCTAGGTAGCGGGCAATGCACCTAACTTCACGGCCATTACACAAAAAAGTGTGTCCTATAATACGGATCGTTGCCCTAACTTGGACTTGCAAGGTCTCTAACGGAAGATGAGCAATTAGATCAAATTCACAGCTGCTTGGATCAGCAAGCTACACGGTAGCTAGCCATATACACATCACCAACGGACAAACATGCACATGTATGGTGGTACTATAGTGGTGTTTATACTCTATGAATATCATTTAATAAATACCATTACGAGTGCTTACGTTTTGGTTTTAGCTGTGGCTTCACCACTGGTCGCTTGATTTGATCTCCCGGGGCGCTCATCGTGAAAGATCTGACCGGAAATCTGCTGGACTTGCCTCCTGAAGAGTTGTGTTTACAGCTTTTCAGTCCAACGTCAGAATCATCTGCACATTATATCATAGAAAGAATGGGGAAAATGAAAATAGTACAGCAGCAAGACTAGTACTCTAGTAGGTTGCTTTTATCTCTCTCTTTCCTATTTTCTCCTTCTCTCTCTCTCTCTCTCTCTCTCTCTCTCTCGTCATTCCTCTTTCCTTATCTTATATAACACAGGAGCCATGATAATGAATAATATACACATTACTTAAATACTCCAAAACTATTCATGACATGCAAACCACTAATCATCTGTTATACCCACTTCCTACATTACATATGATCCACACTCACTCACACACACACACACACACATACCTACACCTACACACTCACTTTGCTGAATAAGCATTTGACTATAATATTATTATGATACGCAAATGATGCAACGGAGCATAAAGGTCATCGTCAGATACCGTCAAGTCCTTAAACAATTGCCCAATTCACTCTAGCTGCAGGTTTCTGTTGTCAAGCAGGGAATCAGATTTACATTAGGCACTGCCATTACTAGCCCATAGTCCAGCGCACATGCAATTAATGCAACACAAGCACTCTGCCATGCTTTCTGCTGAACAGTAAACAAATCTACGTCATATTAATTGTCCCCCAACGATCCTCAAGAGATTTTTGTGCACATACGTACCACATTTCCCTGATATGCACAAGAGGCAAGCAACAACTTGACCAACAACAGACATGAAATGACTTTTTTTTCTCTTTTCTTATTTTTGGTACACAACTCAACCGTAGTATATAGTGTGAAGTTACATGCAACAGCAATGCACCCTGCATCTTCGGCACTGGGAAAGTATATTATATCGTGGCCTCAAGCTTACAATAATAATACGATTCAGTTGTGTATGCGAGAGTTGACGATTGATGTGTTCACAAACGCCAGGTACAGGAGTATTGGATACGATTGTTTAGTAAAGCCAAGTTGGTGGGAGATGGTCGGAAAGAGAACCCAGCGCAGACGCAACACCATGCACTATATATACTTCACTTCACAAGAGTACAAAAATTTTTAATGTACTCTACGCACCTACGGAGTAGGAAACCCCTGGTTGCCAAGAGCTAAAGCCCAGCACGGGCGGACGTGGGGTAAGCTCATCCCACAGTCGCTGTGTATGTAAATAGACACCATCAAAGCTAGGAACAATACTTTGCGCTGCCTTTTAATGACAGAGAGACCGCCGATTAACTTGCTTTAATCTACAGCGATATCCAAGGCATCCTGTTTGGGTTTGTAGTATTTGAAGTGCAAATTAAACGGGTTACATCCAGGAGGCGTGCTAGCTTGGAAAGCCCATACTATCATGTACACACACGCGGGCTCAGCTACGACTCGACTACGCATGCAGCTGTTACGTGACAAATTGTTGCTTTCGCGGGTAGTCAGCTAACAAGATTACTAGATCGATTAAGAGTGGGAGGCTTCTAAAATTCGTTACTTTACGCAACTTACCAAGTGTTCTTTTGTTCTTGGTGCTGATTGTAGTCCGTCCCGTCTGCAGGTCAACAATCAGATACGCTAAATCGCGCTTCTTAGCGCCTTCCTCGTGCGAATTGTTGGTGGTGGCAGCTTTTCTTTCGCTCGGAAGCGGATGGGCTTCTTCCTTTGTACTTGGTTGTCGTTTCAGGAGCACCTTGGGTGGCGGGATGGGCCTGGACGAGGCACTCGGAAATCTCGCTCCAGTGAAGCAACTCTTTGTTAGTTGTCGCGGCTTCGACGTGACGGTCTTTTCAGATGGAACGCTGCTAATCGGAGAACGAGCAACCGAAGAGGGGTTCTGTTGTCTTTCTTCGATCGATTGTTTATTCAATAGCTTAATTGGTTCGAGGTACGGCTCAGGTGTATCGCTTACAATATTCATAGGACAATTTATACTGTCCCTCGTGCCAATTGACTGACAAGTACTGCTCACTGGTGCCTGTAATGTGATAGGCGCAGCCGACATTCCTCCTCCAGGCTGATATTGAGTTCCAGAAGTTCCACGAGGGGAGCTTAAATCAGCACGGCTAGCAGCAGCTGCCGGTAAGGTCGAACGGGAGGGCAGCATTGGGGGCGACTCGACCGGTTGTGACACTGAGTTCAAATTCGAGGCCTTTGCGGTTTTTCCACGAATGCTTGTCGATCTTTTTGCCATAAGTTGCTTGTTTCCTGCAAGCGTGAGTGTCATTGCTACAATAACAAATCACCGTATTCAAAATATCATCGGTAATTTGAGTTGAGTAGTTTCTCTTTCCTCACCTACCGGCCAGAGGCTGAACTAACCTCAAGTCGCGGAATTCGATAAGTTTTGTAGACCGCATGTACTGTGTGCGCGCCCAGCTAATGTAATTAGCACCGCTGGCGGGGCTGGTAGCTGTTAATTGCATTATAATGCGCATGACCACAATAAACGCGTTTAATGAGATTTAGCACCTTGGATTTGTTAATCAACTGCTAAATTAAATACTGCTGCATTGATGTCAATTTTAGTACATAATGAAAGTATAGTATTACAAGCAATAAAAAAAATTGAAGTTATGTCATCTTTTGATTCTTGCTTCGATCCTTGGATCTTTTCTGCAGAATAAAAGAACATAGTTGCCTTGAAACCACAAATCTAGTCTACTCCCGCACAAACAAATTATTAGCATATTCATTCAAGAGTCATACTATCTTACATCCGCTTACACCAATTTGCATCCTATAGGAAAATTAGGTTGTTCTTTGAGTACCGGTATGTCTGACCTTTGGTTTGTAGTCTTTGGGTGGAGGGATGTAGACAGCCGGGTCCATCTCAATGTAAATGGGCTCAGAGCCAACGTCGTCGACCACTTCCGTTGAGTCGTCTTCCTTAGCCCACCAACCAATCGAACTGTCACGAGCATATGTATACTGACCAGAATCTGCATGTCATTGTGTGAATGAGTGTGATCAAGTGGGTGAATGCATGATATTGTGTGCAAGATAATAATAATAATATTATTACATGATTGAGGACTGTACACAGTGGATTGCAATAAGGCTCTGTATAATAATAATATTATTATTATTACATGAGGTGACTCTGAACACCTAAGTAACTCTTCTTGCAAACTCTTGATTATTCAAGTGAGGTATTGTAATCAACAGGTGCTAATAATAATATTATTATTATCACTTTCTGCACCTGTGCTCCAATATTAGTGACAATCTACCTAGATGCATGCACTCTGGATCATGCAATAATCACCTTGAAATGTATGACCATCATTTCCTTGATCTGTCTGCTGTTTTGCATGACCAGTTTCAGAATTCGATGCAGTTGCCGAATCTTTCACACTTGCCTCTTCAGTGGTGATCTCTTCTCCTTTAGTTTTAGTGCGGGTAGGAAGTTCGTACGGCACTGCCACACTTTCCCTGTGTTCAGTATTTCTTCTGTTTGCCAAGTTATCCACTTTGTTATCACCACCACCCGTGACTACTTTTGGGACCTTTCCCCTAACGATAGGACCGGGAAATGGATGATCATGAAAGCTTGTACTACTACCTTCAGATAGGGTGGGAATATTTCCTGAGCTCTTTCTGACATTGCTAGGAACCACCACCTCATACTCAGCAGGAGGTGGGGTCACCAGCACTCTAATTTCATCTTCCTCCCGTTGCAGCCGATGTCTCATAGCAGCGACACTACCATTGATACTATGATCATCAGTATGATCCTGTCTGCTGCTATCAGTACTAGTGTGATTAATAGGTTTTTTCTGAGGAATACAAGTCTCGTAAGGTAGTGGAGGGCGTTCTGGTTGTGGTGACCGGTTGTTTCTTGGTCGTCTCTGAGCTCTAGTATCGACTACAACTGAGGGATGTTTGTCCCCTCCTAGTGCAGTAGTACCCTTTGCTTGATTTGATTTAGAAGTGGGATGTACATAAGATCTTGGTGGTATTTGTCTCTTTGGAGGAGGCGGTCTTGGTGGCTTCACCTTACTCGTTAACTCAGGGTTCGAACGCTGCCCTGCAAGGGGCCTTTTAAACACGGTAGTTAACAGACTTCCAGCTTGTTCAAGTGATGATATTGCACTACTGCTCCTGCTTCGACCCTTCAACTTTTTGGTTCGTCTAGGAGGAATAGGATGTAGTTTGTCTTTCCTCTCTTCGTCTAGCTGTGTGGCAGAGAAGACTGAAGAACAGCTACTACCAGTTGAAGCTGCACTATCAAGTTGACTCTTCGAAGTGGACTCTAGAAGATCTGATGCTGAGCGAGCTGGTATGCAGTGAAAAAGAAGTCTGTACACAGGTGTTCTCCCCAAGCAAATTCAAGGCATGTATCATGATGGGAAGGCATAGCTTAGGATGGGCTTTTGGCCATACTATCAAAGCCTTTGGACTCCCATTTTTCATGTGTAAAGCTTTCAAATTTTTATATACAACCTACATATATAGAACCCACATGCCTGCATGCATGTGCATGCTGGGAAGAATTGAATATCTAGATCATTCATTAACTCACATCTTTGATGCTTGAGTACAGGGTTCTTCAATGACTCCATGACCGATTCTTGTTGCTTCAAACGATCAATGATGCTATCTGTGCTTCCCGCATCACCTGACCTCGCAGAGGGCCCCCCTTTAGGCGGAAAGTTGACAAGATTTCAACTTTCTTGTTGAATTTATGATAAACATAGGCACGAGACCAACGAGCCCCTCCCACTTTCTCGCTGCACGTTGGCCTAGCTATCAACGTACACTGAAGATACACTACAAGTAAATTTAACTTACCAACCCTCTCTGCCGCCATTTGCAATTCGCCTCGCCTCTATCTGAATCAACACTCAGCATTGCTTTTGTATTGCATTCCATAATGAGTGAACCGTAACAACTTGGTGCGACGATTACAATAGCAGTACGTGACATTGCGTAAGATTTAGTAGTATAGTACAGTACAGCAGAGTGGCCCATACTATTAAAACAAACGGTTTGTTTTCCATTCTTAAGATATCATCGGGTAATCTTATATACAAGCACCGGGAATATCTCGAATAGAATAATATGAGGCATAGATACCAATTTAGGGGCCATCAAAATTAATTTTAATACCACACGTCAATATCAATCATTGAGCCAATAATGACTGCTGATCGTGATAATAATATCATAACGACAAATCCAATCATGAAAGTGCACGCAATGCTCTACCTAGCTAGACGCTATTAAATCATAATTATTACTAGTGCCGTTTTCCTTTGAAAATGGCTCTCAGTGTCTTTTTCTTTGGTTTGTAGATCTGCGGGGGAGGTATGTAGGAATGTGGATCCATTGTGATGTAGACGTCTTCAGGGTGATCGTTCTCCAGGTCCGAGTCAGTGACATCGTTGGGATTAGTCATCTCCGTATAAGACTCTGCAAAGACGAAGCATAATTATTATTTCTTTCAGGATATAATGTTGTATTGATATGTCGACCCTGTACCATTTCCGCGTACACTGAATCGTATAATAGTACTCTCAAAAAGAAACAAAATCGCAGAAAACTGCCAAGTCCCACGTTGTACGAACTGCTTATAATAATATTATAGTATCAGGAACCATTATTATCACATGCACCAATGCACTGTTTCGATCAATAGCTACTAGTGTTTGTGATGCTCAGCCCTTTCGAATTCACCGAATAAAGTATAGAAAGGATAGATAAATGTTTGGACAGCACCAAATAAACGTCAATCAGATACACATCTTAATCAGCCTCTTAATGTGCTGATTATGCTACTTGTATTAATTAATACTGTTTATTAGCTATAGTCACATGCGCATGCACCTATGTAGCCATCCAGTAAACAGCATACACTCTGCATGCACATAAACATCAGTAGTAACGTAGAGATGCCACTAAGACTCTATAGTTAGTATAGTTATTGCCACTGACTAACCTTCTGATTTCCTTGACTCATCATCAGAATCTCGATAAATGACTGGCTCGTACACGCCAGTGTCTTGGAGGGCATCTTCATTTTCCTCCTCCTCTGAATCTTTCCTCTTATCACTTTCATCAGGCACTCCAGTATGACTTGCAAGAAACCTGTGCTTTCTAACGGTAGTAGCTGGCAGTGCCCTTGGAGGTAATGGAGGCAACTCTTCTTCTTTCTTTGCTCCCTTCTTTGGAGGAAGTGGTGGGGGAGGAGCATCACTATTGAAATTAGTAAATGTTGGCTCGTCATCGTCATCAGAGGAGAAGCTTGGATCAAGTGTTTCGTAATTATTATCGTCTTTATCCAAATCTTCATAAACTGGAAAGCTTTGGTCGACAATAGGCTTGTTGGTAACTATATCATTATCTGCTGATGCCTTTTTAGTAGACGGTGGTGAATCTTGATCTTGGCTTCCTGCATTCCTTTGCCTCGAGAGAAGCGTCCGTGGCTTTGGAACAGGTGAATTCTGAGATTTTGGAGGTCTGGAACCTTTACCTCTCTCTTTTTCCTTGCCTATACATCTTGCTGGAGTTGGTGGCGCTGGACGTGAAGGGGGAGGTGTGCCATATTTGGTAGTTTTCTTTGGTGATGTCGGTGATGGTACAGCTTTCGATCTTGAATCAATCACATGAACGGGTGCACTGCTCATGGCACGATAATCAGTTATTAGGCGATTTAATCGAGGAGAGGGATTAGCAGGGGGTGGAGGTCTTGGCGGAGCGTTCCTTGGTTCAGAGTGAGCTCGGTTCCTCTGAACGATGGGACTAAGCTTATTCTTTGAGCCCACTGATTCAAAAAAGTTGACGGTACCTTCAATGTGATGAACAGAGTCCACCTTTTGTGTGCCACTGTTTGCTTCACTTTGCTGCATTTTTTCCTCAGAATTTAGCTTGCTCATCAGTTGGTTTGTGATAGCCTGGATCAATGGTGTTGGTTGTAAGACAGAACGACCTGTAAGTATCGGTGGGAGCATACTTTTGTCATTTTGACAGTCTGACTTGCATGCACAAAATTACCATAACTAATTAACTACAGTATACATACTTCTAGTTTCCCTGGGTGAAGAATCTGCACTAATAGAGGCACCAGGTCTGACTCTGCTTCCAGTGTAACGGACTGACTGAACTGAAAAATTAATGATGGTACAAACAAAAAAAATCACATTAGCCTAAGTGCTATAAAGCTCCACCTACATTTTTTCCTCGGTTTTGGCTGCGGCCTTTGTTCGTCGCTACAGCTCTTGGACCTCTCTCGAGGTTCTGGCAGATCTGCATTGATCGATCAACGTTCAATATCTGATTTCGAGTGACCCGAAATTTGCAACATAGAAATAATACGAGCCCCACCCACTTCTAACCTAGCACTTTAATAAGACGTAGGCACGTCACTTTATACCTGAATCTCCAGCCATAGAACTAGCCATCATTCAAAGTTTCTTAGATCCTCTCTCTAGCTCTCCCTCCCTAGCTTATTCTTTGTTTTGTTTGCTTCGAATTCTCTTCACCACGAATTTGCTGTTGTGATATTCACAGCTTCAAAAGCTCAACAAACAATCACACGCATAATTTACCATATGCTAAATGAATATCATTCTGAGTGCCATATTATAGCTGCTTACATTGAATTCTGGGGAATTATTTGGAAAACAAGCAAACAAAGCAGTGTCATGCATACTAGCTACCCACCCATGCACTGTACCGTAGGTAGAGTAATAATAATAGTACTTCATGCATGGGCCGTCCATGATACATTGACATAAAAATTAATGTCAAAATCAATTTCGTGACTGTATTAAAGTTCTTAGATTGTTTACACCGGCGATAATAGACACAGCTTCTGCTACCGAACATCTTCTGCTGGCCACCACTGTCGCAAGTGGAACAACCTGTAAATAGTGAACATGTGCACAAAAATTAATTCACTGCCCAACTTGCACAAATTATATATTTTTCGTACCATTTGTTGCTTAGTAGCAGCTGTGATATGTGTTGAAACTGGAAGTGATGAATACTGTAAGATTAAAGTGAGAGTACAAGTATCCAGGTGTTATGCAAGAGTAGCTACATTATGTTGATTTTACTTTAGTGATGTCATCATCCCTATAAATAGATTGAAGTAGGGCTGTTTTGGCTGACTCTTCGTCCACTCCACTCAACTCACGGATGATCCCAATTGAGCGATAAAACAACTAAAATAGCAGATGCAATCATGTCACTACATCATGTCAGACTCTATAGGATCGGTACTTACATACCTTGTCGTTAGCAACCGTCAGGTTTATCATTGTGTTTCGGAAGACCTTTCCCTTCATGATGTTGGCTCCAGTTGAGATGGCATTGAGAATCAGCTTTAGAGCAAATCCAGCAAACAAAGGCTCTGCATAATAATATCATAATCATACCAAAAAATGAGACCCACCATAAACAAAGTGCTTGTATATATAATATACTTACCTTTACGTAGAACACCAAAGTGAGGCAGAACTGTGTGCAGCACTGCTTTACACCTGAGTGAAGAAATAAATGCTAGCTATTTCATTGTATTATAAAAGGATTGTTGGGTAGATTATAGAATCGAACCTAGGGTCGGCTGAATAGGAACATATATGGCCACAGCCTTGTGATAGAACGATTGCTCCACAGCTTGCTTGAGACGAGAGGACCCTATGATCATCGACGAAAAATTTTAATGAAAGATAAAAAGTGTTGACGTTATTTCACTAACTTTTCCACTATTGTATGTAGCTGTTGTGTTTCATCATTTTTGCTGGCAGTACTATCACCTTTGCAATCAAACCAGATGACGCTGTCATGCTCTCGTAACTTTGGGAGAATGTCCCTCTCAAAATCAGACAGAGATATGGAGTACAACTGACCAAGATCAGAGAGGTCACCTGCAATAAAGATCACAATAATTTTCAATCATCAAGTGTATGTACGGATGAATTTTTACCTTCTCTGTTCTTGCAAGCCGTCCATCCTCCTGTGATGAAGCCTCTAACTTCACGAGGGCTTGAGCCAAACGTCGAGACCATCTCTGAACTGTCAATGAACCTGCACAATTATTAACCGTGTATTCATCCATGGAGTTAATGATGATGATAATACTACTAGACTTACCCAAGAACTCCAAAGAGATCAACTCCAAGGTAATAGAGATGACCATCAGGATGCCTCAGGGAATCAGCAGCCATCTGAAGCAGTGACGCAATTCCTTCAACAGGTCTGGTACAACAACAATACAACGTCATAATAGCACTAGAGCTCTACTAAACAGCATTTCCACTATTCTTAAATTCATAAAATTAATACACACAGAAGTAGATCTATAGATTGTACAATGTGTGTGCAGGGTATGTGCTCTACAGAGCTGTGTATGCGCGCAGGGTAAAAATTTAACAAGATGTGCACCTATAGCTAGATACTGAAACTGACCTGTAGGCAGCGTTGTAGGTGGCTGCAAAAGCATCCACTAATGTACAAATCTCAAGCTGACTTTGAGAAAGCAAATTGACTGTTTTATCCAAAGACGAATCATTGGAAGAATGCATAGCAACCATTTCACCATTAGTGATACTTGATTCTTGTGATAGCGTATTTTTAAATTTCTCATCTTGTTCAGCAGCAGAGAGAAGGCTATGAATTGATACATTGAAGGCTCTGGAGAGGGCAGTCATGAAGATGATGTCCAATAGTATGGCAGTCATTGATCCACCTTTCATTCGACTGGAACCTATTAGTCATGCAAGATCAGAATTAGCTTACTGTTGTGATACAGTACACTCCGGCAAGCCATGGCATGCATGCTTACCAGTGATAGGTTCAGGACCAACAATTGGATTCAGGATCACACCAGAATCTGATTCCATTTCCAGCTTCTCAAGCTCCAGAAATGTCTGTATAGCATACGGTATCGTTCTACCCCATTAGATTTATACTGGACTCACATCCTTGCAAGTTTTATTCCATTTCTCTATTGAAGCACTCCTTGCCAGTTGCACTGGATTAAATCCTACCAGCACGGTAGTGTAGTTTTGCTGTCCAGATACAATAATAATTATAATATAACTTCATCCTGATTGTAATGTTGCAGCATTAGCTACTATGGTAACAAACCTGGAGCATGGAATAGTCTATTTGCCCGGCTACATATGGAGCTGAGAGTCCACATGTGATACCAAACAGAATCACATGACCTGCACCCTGAGTGATATCCTGTAAATCCTTGGCTCCTGCCCAAGTTAAAATTTATTTTATAATATGAACTCCTCAAAATCCATTTAACTAGTAAATGATTTATGGACCTTGTGGAGGATCGTCCTCAGGTAGCTCCTTGCCAACAATCAGTGCCTGATCACCACCAGCTATGAGATAGCGAAAACAAGGCTTCAGGTCAAAATGGCTTAGGAGGTTGTTGAAGGAACGGCTGCATGCCCAAGCCTAAAATGAAGTAACTATTTATAATTATCGATCATCCAGAACTTTAAATAGCAACGCACTATTCTTCCACTTGTTCCACAGCCGGTGAAGACAAACACCTTCAAGATTTTGCATTCAGAATTAATTGGTACTCACTTAAAGAAGCTGATCTTTAATAATAATATTGTTATTAATAGAGTAACTTACATTATTGGCACCATTGAGATTTTCCTACAGAAAAATTTAAGAGATGATCATTGTATCAGGCATATCTGAATATTGACTACCTTCAGCAATGTTGCAGCCTTGTTGGCAAGACGGTTGATCTTTTCCAATGTTGCAGTGTCACTGATGCTGGGGTGAGATCCCCACCCAGCGAACAGCTGAGCATCACTCTGACGAAGAGTGCGCACTATTCCCTTAAAAAAGTGATCATGAAAGAGAATGGGAAGTGAGAAGGTGACCTTTTTGTAAGTATGTGCCCCACCCACTCCTTCATAATTTCTTCCATGCAGTGTTTTTTCATAATTTATAGCTTTAATTTTCGCTTACCACAGGACTGCAGGCATCAATGTCGATTGTAAGCTCATTTGGCAGCTCAGTAATCCTAGATGGGCCTGTCTTAGAATCTGATGAAGCCATACCCTTCACGCTGAACGGAACGAAATTAACTGAAAGTTCAAATTCCGTTCCAACGCGGTTCGTTCCGGTACCACAGCCCACCTTACTCTAATTAAGCGAATTTGAGAAATTTTACAACTAACTTGATCTTATCTGAGCCTGTTGAGCTGGCTTTAGTTAGCTCCAGGGATGATCTGTTTTATCAGCTGAGCTCCAAACGGAGCAGTGATGATTTCCTTAGCTTCACTGAACATGAAGTAAGATGTTCATTGACACATAATAATATTTTACTTAGAAAACAGTTCAGTACAAATCCAACACATTCAATTCAACAAAAAAATTTCACTAAAATTCGGTGCTAGGACGTGCAAGAGCAAGCAAGAGGAGTGGACATGACAAGAGAGCACACAGCTCCACTAAATATAAAATATTGTGTGTAGATCTCAGCTCCTAATGTGTGTTCTAATCTCTTGTGCTTTTTGTTGACTGATTGCCTCCACAGCTTCGACCAGCGTGGCCCACGTGGGGGGAGGATCGATCTGGTTTAGCCACTCCGACAGCACCCCCTGCAAACAGTTTCTCACTCCATCTTCATCCGCCTTCACCCTGGCTAGCGTGTGTGGCTGGAGACCGAGTAGAGTGCCTATGGTCTTCCACTCAGCAGCTAGAGTGAGCAGCTCTCTGAAAGCATCCTTCAATTGTGGCTTTTCGTCTGCATATACAAAGTTCTCTCTGAGTCATAATATATATATTTAATCATGTAATATTATAGTATAGGCTTTCTATAGCCTCGTTCTCAGGCCCTGTTCCCGGCTTTTCAATACTGCACTTTGATAGGCCTATATGTACACTGCCAGAATAAAAAAAATTGGATGGCCTGGGGATAAGGCTATTCCTCACACATTTCTGGTGGTAACTGAGGTTCTGCTCTGGATGATGGAGTGATAGTTGATGCCGGTGTAGGCAAACCTGTGTAGCATGGTGATACAGATAATATTATGTCCACGAAAATAATCATGATTTGGCTGTGTATACCTTGCTCTTGATCTAGTGATCTCATTAATAATGATTCTATAATATAGCAGAAAGAAATGTGCGTGTACGAGAGAAGAATAGACCATACGTTTACAAATTTATATACTCGGAAATATATGGCATACCTGAATTTACAAAAATGTAAGTCTTGAGGAGCCTCTCCACCACCTCCTTAAAATACGGATCCTCACTCAGTAAGTTAACAAAACTCCGAAATCTTGGTGAGGAGCCTGTGACCCTATCAGTGATACAGGATACCATCCTCTGAGCCTTATCTCGGTTTGAAACTCCCTGCGCAGTCAATATCCATTCTGATGTTTCATTTGTTATTAGTCCTCGCTCTAGCAGCAATGGAGAGATGGAGGTCAAGTTGTGCTGTAGCAGAGCGGTCAGAGAAGAGGTACATTGAAGCATAGTCCTGTGTTCAGGTCCAGCCATTGCTAGTCTCGTGAACCACATCCTCCTACTTCCGCAGCGCTAAATACGTACCTAGTACCTAGTACCTGACTAGACTAGCTAGTCTCGTGAACCAGACCACTCCCGACGCGACCTAGCTAGTACCTTGTACCTTGTACCTGGATGTATATCGTAGCGTCATAGACTAGACAGTGCATGCATGCAGTGCATGCATCGATTACGTCATAATAATATGCGATGCATGCAAGGGTCGTCGAAGAGACCGCGCCCCCAGTATAGTTGCAGCTGCCAATTTTCTTCCCACGCTCGCTCAGCACAATGGCTTCCCTACTAAGGAGACCTTTTGATCTGTTCCTCGTGGTGACATTATTCTTCTTCCTCCTGATTGCAATCACTATTGGTAAAAATTTATATCCACCGATACATAAATGGGTAGCTATTCAAGGGACTAGTCTAGGAATGATGGGGACAGCTGCAAATTGGACTTTTTTTCACCTCTCTCTCCCTCCCCTTCTCTCTCTGTTTCAGACTTCACTCAGTCCGTCTATGGCTCCATCCTAGCATCGGAGGACATTGATGAGTGGGTGTGGCCTCCTAGCCAGATCCTACAGGCGTATGCCTGGTGGTGTGAGACCTATGACCCTCTACTGGCCCACAACCCAATGTGGTACGTTCTGAAGTGCTTCAAGTAACCAACAGAAGGTTAATAATTGCCTCATCCCTAGCCTTGTCCCCAGGCCCTCTATCATTGGAGATATTATATAGAGGGCCTGGGGATGAGGCTACATAATTACGTCCAGAGTCCCAATCAACAAATCGATTCGGCCTCGCGATGAGGTAATTATGATGAAATGATGATGAAACCTATGATGAAATTGGGTGAAAACTGCTTCAAAATGTTTAGCTCACATGAGAGGGTGTTGGAACCCAGAATTCGAACCTAGTGTAGAAGAGATCGTGGACTATCCGATGATACTATTATGGCGTTTCTCTCAGTTCGCTTTCTCTAGCGAGCTCGCTTTCAGGGCAGGGGGATTTCCCTATTCAGTCGAGCACATGGCAGGTGAAGGTCAACCGGCTCAAGCCGCGCGCCCCAATATTGTACGCGTATACGGAGCATGCGCAGTTTGTCAATGTGTCCTAGTTTGAATTTATGGCGGTGTATTCATGAGGGACTCTGGACATAGTCTCTAAGTTTTTCATTATATCCCCAGTAGCAATTTACTTTTCTGTGGTTATTAGGTAATTGTGGTGTAACCTATGGTGAAATTATGATGCAACCTATGAGGTAATTATGAAAAATTCTAGAGCCTCGCTGGAGCCTTTCTGGGACTTGAAAATCAGTAAATATGTAGAGTGTCTTACACGTGTATCCAGTGAATAGATTACAAGCTGAGCGCTACATTCTCTGAGAAGTACCGTTGGTTGAACTTCATGTGTTTTCTGGGCCGTGGATAAATAAAGCTAGCTTTGCGCTATATAGCACTCATCATTGTCAAGGGGCTGGCCCGCGTGAGACTGCAGCAGCGCGACCAATCTGAAGTTTAGAAGGAATACTGTGCTGTCGAGTTCGTCTCTGTGATTGAAGCATCGAAACCTGTCGCTATCAAGGTTGAGAATCAATCTTAGACGCCATCTCCATGATTTCTGGAGCCAGCATCGATCGATGTATACGCATTCTATTGACGACCTTATACCACATGCACCATTACACTATGCAGCTACTGGGGATATGGTCAAGTGTTCATATTATACATTATCCAAATTATGTTGTGTAAGAAATTTACTGAAAAGCCAGTATACTTAATTTGAATGCTGATATTCTGTTAAAGAATTTTCTGATTCAATCTGTCCTCCCACATAATATTATAGGTACGAGACACTGGCCTGGTTCAGTCCTTTCCTCTATGCCCCATTCTATGTGTTTGCTATCTATGCTTTTATCTTTGAGAAAGAATGGATCAGAGTTCCAGGTACATAATCAGGATTCAATAATGGATATTGGAAATCCTCTCTCTCTCTGTCTCTCTCTCTCCCTGCTCCTTCTCACTTCAGCTCTAATGTGGTCTTATGGTCTACTATTGACGATGTTTGTGACAGTGAGGGAGCAGCTGTTTGGCAAATACAAGGCTCCTGACGTCACCATGTTTGCTGCAGCTTACGGGGGATACATCATGGTGCCCCTGCTCGTTATGCTGCGTGTCGCCTGTACTCCAGTGTTTTCATCCTCTGCCAAATCTGAGAGGAAGCCAACTAAAGAGATTAAAACTGACTAGTACATGCTGTGCATGGAGATCCAAAAATGATATCTTGGCAGCTACATAACCATACTATGCCTATGTGATAGTAGCATTAATTATTATTAATTTTATGCTATACATGATAATGGGGTCATGATAAAAAATTTTGTGTAGCTACAGCATCACAAAAAACTGCTCTGACTGATTGGCTGGTGAAACTATTCTTGTGGGTGCAGAGTGTAATTGAGTGATTTAAGCTTCTTCCTGGTTGATGGTTGATCTGACCATGATAGTCTTACCACTAATTGTTGAACCCATTAAACCCCAATTTTATACAATTTTCACTTCGTTATTTCCTCTTTCAAAATCAATGTGCATAGTCCTATAAATAGGCTTGGCATTAGCTCTGGAGTATGCTAATTCAACAACCCTACATCCTTTTCAACTATCACCAGGATTGGATTAATTATCATCACTGCCTTCGCTTCTGTGACCAATCTTGAACATGCATCAGCAGCTACTCATCATTTTACTCCTGGGTTTGGTGACTGCTGTTACTAGCAGCTGCCATTACTACATCGTTGATGCAAAGCATGGTAGGAGCCTTGTTGCAGGAGACAGGTACGATGGAAACATCTACCATCAGGATCCAATGGGACGATCAAATGCCAAGTGGGAACTACTGCCGTTAAATGGCAGCGACTTAGGCTACTATCATATCAGGGATACAAAACACAGCAAGTGTATCGTTGCAGGAGATAGGTATGATGGAAATATTTATCATCAAGATCCAAATAATCGTTTAAATGCCAAGTGGAGATTGGTTCCATTCTCCGACGCGTATGGTAGTGAAACGTACTACATACAGGATAAGAAGCATAATCGTGCCATTGTTGCTGGTAATATCGCAAGTCACACGGTGTACCACCAATATCCACAGAGTCGACCAAATGCACGCTGGGCCATAGTTCCAAACTATTTATGATTGTGTTGACTCAGACTCTGATAAGTATCTAGTTATGCATAATAATAATAATAATAATAATAATTGTCATGTATATAGTATTCTGATACTCAATATAAATGATAATTAACAATTGTGCAAAATTAATACTATTGAATCAGGTTCATTTCATGCGTTGACGTTGACGTCCATACCATCATTCATTATACTCTATACCTTATTGTAGTATGCAGACAAAGCATTGATTGATGTCATCATATTAATTTTATTAGCTAGCTCAGCACAGTATACCATTGCATTGTGTAGGTCACTCAGCATGGTGTAAGGTACAGCCCCACAGACCATGTGCAGTACTAGTGTAGTGCTATCCCATGTATCCAATCCACTACACTACATGTACACTGTATTAATTATTATTTTATGCTTCATAATATTATACCATTGCATTGTGTAGATCAATGTAAGGTACAACCCCACAGACCATGTGCAGTACTATAGTATAGTGCTATAATATTATATCCCATCCACTACACTGCTGTATTATAGTAGCACCTGACCTGGGGGATTATCAAAACCACACACACACAATGCATCTTGAAAGTTGTTAATAATCCATTATTTACCAATTTTTACAGCTGCTGGTAAGTGCCAAGGTCACATCTATCACATCATGACCATGTATGTACGTGATTGTATAGATGATGTAATTATTTTGTAAGGGGAAACTGTTATCACCGTCAATCTCGGGTCAGATGATCTGATTCACACCATAATATTATATGGAGTGGGGGCTGATTCCCGTGGTATAAAAGTAGAGCTGAGCTTTCCTTTTGCTCATTGCTAACTGCTAGCTGTAATCAGGTGTAGTTATTAAACTAACCTTCAAGTCTTATACCAAAATGGCGAGCGTGCTAACAGAAGAAATGCAAATGATCGCTGAAGATAGAGACTATGTTGATGGTGTGGAAAATAGTAAGAAACCATTCTTATTATGCCTAGATACGAGTGCTTCATGCATGTAGTCATGCCTGTGGGTGAAGTTCTCTGCAGCTCATAATTTGATCACTTTAGAGCTTACCTACATGTATATTTTATTCATGGTGGGTAAGCTATATTATTATTATTATAAACAATTATTATTATAGCCGGGCTAACCCTGTCGGGAAATTTAATATTAATAATAATATTAATATATGGACCATAGCTACTAACCATGTAATTTGTGCTGATCCAGGTCTCGAGAGTAAAGACATAACAGAATTTGATAGGAGAGCAGTGAATGAAAGGGAAATTGGCTACTACAGCGACTTGGGTCTTGGACTAGGGGTAGATGCAACTGATGCCCGCCCCTGGAAGAACAAAAAATCATTTCGAGTTCGTCATGTGACCTTTGAGAAAGTACTTGGGATAAGGGGTGACACTCTTTGTGCATTCAATGATAAAGTGGAAAGTGTGCGGGAGTTTCAGTCAAGGATGGATGCTTCCATCCCCACCGGCGAAATACTGAGCGTGGGGATCGATGCAGAAGCTTCTCGAAGCCACACCATACAGAGGAGGTCGATTGGAAAGAAGATCATCTCTCGGACCATTGCATTTAAGAGTGAATTCAAGAACATCCCCCAAGAACGGACAGACTCAGACGATTCTGATGGAGAGAGTCAACTGCCATTTGAAAACCGGTTAACTGAATTTATCGAAGGCCGAGCAAAGAAAAGGGTGGAATCGCTCTGCATTGACAGTCTCACTGACTACTGCTTTCAATTTGTTGCGAATCGGACCATTACACACTACGTTCATAGCATCCAACTTGGAGCATGTCACTATCGAACAATGACACAAGAAGAATACAATACTAATTTTGGAGCCTCTGCAACCATAGGAGAGAAGGGAATTGCCGAGATAGCACTCAAAAATACTGCACGATTCGAAACGCGCAAATTTAAGAGTTCCGTCATCAGAATTGGACAATTCAGGAAGAAAGATGGTGATCAAGATGAAATTGAAGGAGTGGAGGTGGAGGGAGTTGTGGGTCTGAAGCTCCAGTCGATCAGCTCGTTGGTAGTGAACTCGGCTAAGTTGAGAGAAGCAATGGAAAAGGCCGTGAAAAACTACATTAGACAGAAAGGGGACTGCAAATGTAAGATACAAACACAATAGCAGATTTATACAGCTATAAAGCAGTACAAGGCAATGGTGACAACCAATGCCTTTAGACTATAATAATATGTACATGACCTAGCTATAATTATAGCTAGTGGGAGTCCTTGCTGTATATACTTAACATTATTCTTTTATACACACAGTTGGTCCATTCCATATTTCTTGCGGTGGACATCTTTTCCTTAAAGTCGAATCTGACAATCAACTCAAGACAACTAATCGGCTTGATGATGCTTCACAATTTTCAGTCATGCGCTATAGACAAGGAGACGAACACTTCATTATCGTTTACCAACCTCCCGTTTCAGAAGATGGGATTGCAGTTCCAAGTTTGTATCTCTCTGCCTCTAGGCAAGGTGCACCGCTGCTAATGAAAGACACAGTATCCAACTCCAAATTGGCTCTTCGCAGCCGGAGATCGACCGATGAGCAACCAGTAAATCTCTCACATTGGGTCGGTGGCTCTGGAGAGTTCTTCTATATCATTTGCAAAGATATTCGAAGAACTATACGTTGGAAGCAGCATTACCTGTGCGTTTTTAAGCCGAGCTCCAAAGACGGTCTGGAAGATCAAGAGTATGTCACGGGCTGCAAGCTTAGAGAGGACCATGACCTACCAAACACGCATATGTTGTTCTCCCTTGTTAAGCTTCGTAAAGGAAAACCTTGTCCAGACGAAGATGAAGGAGAAGGAGAAGGGGAAGGGGAAGGGGAAGCTTTGGGTGATGAATATCAGTCAGACTTGACTCCAACCGAAGGGTCACAGAACTTGATGATCAGTGATCGGTCAGGCCTGACTCCGAGTGAAATGCCCAACGTCAGCGAAAAAGGTACCATGATATATACTATCAATTTAAAGGCTAGCGGCTTGATTATTAAAATAATATTATGCTAATGCATGGTGCCTTATAATATTAACATATTAATACATGTAACTATGTTCTCATACAATAATATTACCGGTATTATCATCAATACAGGTCCGTTCTTTATAACGACAGACTTCGATAGTGGCAATAACAAGACTGTCTACTTCAAAGTTGAAGACTGCAATGTCCATGCTACCACTGAAAAAAGTGAAGCATCCCGGTTTTATGTCAGATATGAGCGGAATAACCCTTTCTTCAGAGTGAATCTCTACCACAAGACAAGTCCCATCACTACAACTGGAAGTAAAAATAATGATAAACTGGAGCACAGTTGCTTTGTGACCCAATTCAGTGGCTCTAACACGGAGTGGTGTATCGACCCCATCCTATACCTGAGTGCAGTGGTGCCTCGGCATGGCCACAGTAATCGTAATCACCCCCTTCAGTTGCAACACAGAGACACCAGCAGCAGCCAATCCTATGGCTATCTGGCCATTTGTGAGCAGAAATCACAATCAACTAATTCGGAAGAAGTGGAATTGGTAACACCAGAGAGATGGTTTCAAGAACCAGGAAACGAAGCTTTTTATATAAGGTGTAGTGCAAAGCCAGACACTACTTCAGCCAATTGCAGTTACCTTTGTGTTCGACGGAAGGCTCGCTATTGCAGAAGACAAACCACCTATTCCACCGGCTCTGTGACAAGTATCAGTGATCACAATAAAAGGGGGAGCTCGAGGTCAATGCTGTTTAAGTTGGTGAGAGCTTCTGAAAGTGAGCCAAGAGAGAGACTTGCAGAATCTGAGATGCTTTAGAACATAATTTCATTTTCATTTTCTTCTTTCTTTCTTGCAAATTTCTTTTCACCATAGATATAATTAATTTTTATAATAGTACACATGTTGTTTATAAAGTACAATCATAGTCATACGTTTATTCTATTAGATTTTCCATAATCATAGTATGTGCGTGTGTTTGTGTGTAAAAAATTAATGTATATACACGGTCCCACCATCGACACGAGCCATGCATGCATTGTGCGCACGCGCGAGGCGTGTTTGGGGGTGTGGCAACACGTGAAAAACATCGCGCGCGGTTAACAGATAAGCCGTGGGCTGCATGCAGCGGGTAGAGCTTACGTCCGAAATGACATCCACCTTCTTCGTCGCCGAGTTCCTATTTCTCTCTATCGCGCAGCTCGCAGCTGCCGACACTCGCTGCTATGACCACCAAACCGCCAACTACAGCAGCCGATTCGAACCAGCAGAGTGCGGACAAACGTGCACCGTCACGCCATTCTTCTCCCCAGACCATTCTCTCGATGTGTACTTGGACGTCATCAACTCTGCGACGGAGTCACTCGACATTTTCACTCCAGGTACGGTCACGATTGCAAAAAGAGACCTGCATGCAAAAATTACCGAGGTCGAAAATTACAAATTAATGTCACCTGCAATGCAATAATTATTGTATGAATGTATATCACATGATGATCTCTCTTCTGCAGAGACAATGCATGAATAGCCATTTACTCTGTAGCTTCGTATATATTATACCCAGACTCTTCACTCTGCAGCTGCAATATTGCCAACAGCGCCTGACTGTTTATACACTTCTGTTCAATGTATGCACAGTGTTGTCTCATATTATTAAAAGTTTTAGCTAACTGATTGTTGGTATGATGTCATAATAATTCATAACTATTAGGAGATTTTACAATGTAGTTAGCTATGGAGCTTATTTTATGCCAAAAATACCTTCTTGGATTTCAGTTTTTCAACTGTTAGTAATCAGTTTTAGTTCCACCCCCTCATGTACCATCATCATTCAATTTTCTTCCGCCATCAGTTTTTAGTTCAACAGTCAGTATTTAGTTTTCAATTGTCCATATCCCGAATCTCGATTCCAAGTCGGATTACGGATCGCAGAATGGGTAAATGACTAATGCAGGTAGTATGTATTAATGTATCAGGTTCTGATCCAGAAAATTTGCATGGAAGGTGGCTGATGGGGTGGCTACCCATAGTAAATCATACTGGTGCAAGGGGGGGTGGCTGGTTAATATTAATAATGGTGGACATCTCCTTTAATTATATATACTACGTGCATAGTGAAGGGGGGTGACTAGCCATCCTATCCACCCCTCTGTATCAGCCCCTGTGTATGAGATTTGGTCAAGTGAGGGGGCAGGGCTGCAAACTAATACAGGTACATGACCTTAAAAACTGTTGCTGAATGGAAACTGCATGAAGTCATTGGACATTCAGAACTGAAAAACTGATGGAAAACTAAATACTGACTGTTGAACTAAAAACTGATGGCAGAAGAAAATTGAATGATGATGGTCACATGAGGGGGTGGAACTAAAACTGAGGGCTAACTAAAACTGATTACTAACGGTTGAAAAACTGAAATCTAAGGAAGTATTTTTGGCATAAAATAAGCTCCATAGTTAGCTTTAATTGTTTCTTGCATGTTGTGATTAACAATTTTAGTGTTTTGCTATAATTATTGTTATTATTCTGTATCCAGGAGTAGATAGCTGGGACAAATGCACTCACTTCGCAAAGGAGTGTAATAGTGACTGCATTGGATGCTCACCCGAGGACATGCAAAATGAAAGCTTCCCTCTTTTTCCAGCTCTGCTCAACGCAGCACAAGAAAAGGGGATCAAAATTCGACTAATGACCAACGACTACACCCAGCCCACATGCTCGGGGATGGTAGCACCCCTCGACTGGTTCCAATTAAACGGAATCAATGTTCGATTTTACCGGACCACCACCTTCATGCACTCTAAATTCATGGTGGCCGATAAGGGCAAACGCACGCTCGTCTCTTCCGTAAACTGGAGCCACACTTCCTTCATGAAGAATCGTGAGGCTGGAGTCGTCCTGGAAGATTGCAGCTGCTCGGCTATCGATCTCTACCAGTCCGTCTTCGAGTACGACTGGGAGAACGGAATTAAATATCAGATAACAAACGATTACAGCAGTGACACCAAGGAATTCATCACTGCTTCACCGATGAAAGTTGTCATGCCCCCTCCAGCGGATATTGATGGGGCATACGTAACTCCATTGAAGAAGTATAGCGATGTGACCGTAGTTAGAGGGTATGCATCGCCTGACAATGCACTGAACACTGTGATGGACTCCCTACAGAATGTTCAATCTTCACTCCAGGTCAGTGCAAAATCACAATACAATCATGCTTAATAATTTTAACAATTATTAGGTAAATTTGCTATGGATGGGTGTAATGCAAGATTGGAAATGAAAATAAGAATTTCCCTTTAATTAATAATGCACTTCATAAAACAATTGTCACCTTATACATGTACCAGAAGCTTACACATAATAGTTATATAATTAGCATCTCATGCACCCCAATTACTGGCAGATAACTATTTTGTTGGTAGTTGACCTCTGTTCATCATTGGCCTACTTTATGATGACCCACCCCTTCCCATAGCCGGCAAAATGCCTATAAAAACTTTGGTTGCTAAGCAACTACCAACAAATAATAATATTCACTGTTTCTATTGTGTACATATGTATACATCTATGCTACAGATTGCAATCTACCAAATCACGGACATGGACCTGTGCAACCAAACCCTCGCACTACAAAATAATGGAGTCAAGGTTTCAATCATTGTGTCGGCTAGGATTGTATCGTACACGGACTGGAAGCTGGCTCAGCAGTGCTACGCTACTCTGCATGATGAAGGAGTGGGCATCAGAAAGGCTCTCACCAAGTTTTCCTTCGCTCACCAGAAGTACTGGATCATTGATAGCAAAGAAGTTCACCTCAGCACAGGTCAGTCAGGAGGGAGGTCGAGAGAAGGAGAGGAAGAGAGAGAAAGAGAGGGGGGGGGGGGAGGAGAGAGGGAGAGAAAAAGGGGGAGAGAAAGAGGGAGGGAGAGAGAGTTGCTGTGCTAATAGTAGATCGATCACATGTGGCACAACTGCCAGAGGATAGAGGCTGTTTGTTTAGAGTGCAGGTGGGAGGAGATAGTCCATGATAAAACAAAATTGATGATTATGACTAGTACATGTGGTGATCCAGCATACATACATACATGACTGTACATGTGTTATGTGCATGTATAGCATGCTGTCAAGATGTGAATATCATATCACACCACACCACCGAACTGGTACATAGTAGGCTCCTTGATGGATTTTAGGGAAGGGGGGGGGGGGGTGAGTGTTGGAAATAGGGCCTGGGGAGATGAGGCTATATTCCATCCTCACCACAGTATATACATAAAATTATGGCTAGGTATATACCTTGAAGACACCTTATCGACAATGCGTCAGTAGGCCACTATCTTAAGTGGTAGTATTTTACATGACTTATATATTGACATTGTAGCAAACTGATCGATGTTTGAATTTTCTCTTTGCTTCAGGTAATTGGAGTCCAAGTGACTTCCCGGAAGGCTCCACCTTCTCCTCATATCACAAGACCCACCACAGCGTCAATAGGGACCTACTGGTAGTCATGTCTGGAGACTCAATAGTTGAGGCATTCCAGACTGTCTTTGAGAACGACTGGGACAGCGGTACGGACTGGGAACCAAAGAATTGAACTTGGGATGTAGACTTATTATTCCAAAGCCAGTTTCAGTCTAGTATGTACTGTAAGACAATTTTTTTTGTGTTGGTACTATCGGTTCATTTTGCATTGGCACTAATGAATACTTGCATAATGCAAATAATAATTGGCACTAACAAAATTGATAAAGCATAAGCATAGTAGCTACACAAGGAACACTACCTTAATTGAAGATGGGATGGACTGATGAAGAGTGAGTGTGAATCATAAAAGCTTGTAAACTGGCAAGTTTTGATTGTTTTTGTACATACATGTAGTCGTGCTCATGGTCTATTGAGATGCTCAGTAACTTCTTCAGGTACCTCCTTATGTATCCTCAGACCACCATTACCGATCTGAAAGCACGAGATTGTGGTACATAACGAAGCTTCTTAGATATTGATATACGACTGGTGCAAAAATTGGGCATTATAAACTCAATAGGATACCAGCTAGCTAGCTATATACCCCTTGCAAGCAGTGCCACATGATTCAGGAAAGAATTGAACAGTAAAAAGAAATTGCAGTATTAGTTTCTAATTCTCTAAGAGGACTGACCCTCTACATCACTACATGATACCATTGTCAACATGACTCACCTTCTCCACCAGTAGATCCAAGTCCCTGGCCACCTGCTCAGCACAGTGTATCTCTTTCTGGGAGAGAGGAGGCTGCAGCACAAACTCAGCCTCACCCCATGTCTCCTTCATGGCACTGAAAATGTATGCAATATTAAATTAATGCACAAAAGAAATAATATTATCACATACAATTCCAATAGATACCAGGTATCTCTCTCTCTCTCCCACCCTAACCCCTGCATGCACACAAGAAGCATTAATTAGACTTGCCTGAATCGCTCTTCATAGAGGCTTCTTATCTTTGCCAGCTCAGCTGGTGAGATGTGGTCCCCATCAGTCTCTTCCTTTAAATTGGTGGCTTTCCTATCGCTGCTATTGCTGGACTTGCTCCCTCCTCCCTGACCAAACATCCTTCGACAGGTGTCTTTCTCGAGGTCTCGAAACTTCTTCACTGTTCTGTGTGCATAATGATGCATATTCAAACTGGTGAACGACTATATACATGCATATGCGCATGTTGGAGAGAGCGCCAAAACAAATATTCGCGCTCGCGCCAAATATTTTGGCGGTTTGCGCGGGTGTACCACTCGCGCCAAAAATGCAAGTTCCCGCCCTTTTTTAGCGCGCGCGCGTAAAAACAACATGCACGTGAATGCAATGCCCCAAAAAAGCCAAATAAATCGCATATCAGTAGCTAGCTATACCATAGCCTTCTAGTTTTAGTTACTCTCCAGCTCAACAACAGCCATGGTGTTCTCTCTCGTCGTTCTACTCTCTCTTCTTGCAGTTGCGAAGCCGTCCATTGCCGCGACCTGCTACGATCACCAGACCACGGACTACAGCAGCCGATTCGAGCCAGCGGAGTGTGGACAAACGTGCACCGTCACGCCGTTCTTCTCCCCAGACCACTCTCTCGATGTGTACTTGGACGTCATCAACTCTGCGACGGAGTCACTCGACATTTTTACTCCAGGTACTAAGCAAAGCAATAACATACTGTATGGCAAAGTCTATAACAAGTGTTGAAAGGTGGCCCCATACATAGGTCATTTTTGTAGCCAACCAGCACGCAAAGCTAAGTAATCTTTTTTACGCACCACGAGTGAAAAGCGTGGTTGACCCTTGGGGGCTCAACAGTGTTTGCAATCTATAGCCACTTCGTTGATATCTGCCCAACTGTACTGCGGAGGAAGTCTTACAAACCGCATTACCACGATGCATAGATGGGCGAGATGGGATGCGATAAAGCGAGGGGCTCCTTTTAGCTTTCTAGATACAATAATTATTGTGAATGGGTAGCTAACGTAGCTGCGTCTGTTTTTGAATTTTTGTTAAATATTTCACACAGAAAAGTTGGAAATGCGGCCCAAGGATACCATTTGTAAACAGTCACTTTTTTTTTGTTTGCTTGGTTTGACAAAATAAATATCCTCCACTTGAATAAAAACAGGTTTTGACAGCTGGAGCAAGTGTACCCACTACGCCAAGGAGTGTGATGACGACTGTATAGGCTGCTCTGTGCAGGACATGCAGAATGAGAGCTTCCCCCTCTTCCCGGCTCTTCTCAACGCAGTGCACAAGAACGGGGTAACTGTCAGACTGATCACAAACAACTACACCCAGCCCACATGCTCGGGGATGATAGCACCCCTCGACTGGTTCCAATTAAACGGCATCAATGTTCGATTTTATCGGACCACCACCTTCATGCACTCTAAATTCATGGTTGCCGACAAGGGCAAACGCACGCTCGTCTCTTCCGTAAATTGGAGCCACACTTCCTTCATGTTGAATCGTGAGGCTGGAGTCGTCTTGGAGGACTGCAGCTGCTCAGCTATCGATCTTTACCAGTCCGTGTTTGAGTACGACTGGGAGAACGGAATGGAGTACCAACTGACAGAGGACTACAGCAGGGACGATAAGGCCTTCATCACCGACAGGAACCAAATGGAGGTACCTATGCCACCTCCGGCAGATATCCCAGGAGCGTATGTCACCTCGTTGAAGAAATACACCGATGTGACTGTGATAAGTGGGTACACCTCACCAGACAATGCTCTGGATACTGTGATGGATTCGCTGAAAAAAGTCCAATCTTCACTCCAGGTATATAGACATAAAATATTATCATGTAGATCATGTACTTATAATTATGGCTAGATAGATTTTCGGAAGGGGGTGTTGTGAACACACAACCATGCACATAATATATGATTTATGTAACAGTATAATATAATACAGCCCAAGATGGAATAGTTGGTGTTTTTAATTGGACCACTTAGGCAATTAAAATAGCTGTTTCACATACCAAAAATGAATTTCACGAGCCACATCAGCACTACAGTGCAGCACTTGGGTAATGAATTACATCATAACAATAGCTAGGGCTTCCCCTTTGGGGTCTATAAGCCCTCAATAATAGTTGTCTCAGTAGGCCAAAAATGGAATTTTATCAAATTCATGAGCACCTCAATAACACACACTATCTCTCATCTTCCAAACATTAAACAAAAAAAAACCACACACATTTACCAATAGGTTGCCATCTACCAAATCACCGACACAGACCTGTGTAACCAACTCCTCACTCTGCACAAGAATGGAGTCAAGGTTTCAATCATTGTGTCGGCTAGGATTGTATCGTACACGGACTGGAAGCTGGCCCAGCAGTGCTACGCTACATTGCATGACGAAGGAGTAGGCATCAGAAAGGCTCTCACCAAGTTTTCCTTCGCCCACCAAAAGTATTGGATCATCGATAGCAAAGAAGTTCACCTCAGCACAGGTCAGTCTCAGGAGAGAGAAAGAGAAAGAGAAAGCACTAGGGGGTATTTGCGCAGAGCCAAATTTGCAAATTGCAGGGCACTCTTGTTTGAAGCAGTGAAAGGGAAAAGTCAAGGGGTTTTATGATAACTCAGAGTCCATCAGGTGATAACAAATCTGGCAAAAAACCTATTATTAAGCCCTCTCACTTGCATGCATATTTTTTTCTAAATGCCACATTAATTAGCTTAATGATCCTAGTACTCGATTCATCATTCCAGGTAACTGGAGTCCGAGCGATTTTCCGAAAGGCTCAACATTTTCTTCATATCATCAGACCCATGAAAGCATTAACAGAGACCTGCTGGTAGTCATGTCCGGAGACTCAGTGGTAGAAGCATTCCAGACTGTCTTTGTACAGGACTGGGACAGCGGCACAGACTGGGAACCAAAATACTGAACTGGGTAGGACACCCATTCCCATTCTACAGTATACACACATCATTACTATCTAGCGTGGTCACTTTATCATTGTGTTCGGCCTTTTGTTACTATACTTGTGATATTTCCATTTATGTACTTTTGTATATATACTTGACTATTTATAGTGCTTAGCATTATTATTATTATTATGACATAATAATATTATATTATTCTCTCACCTGTCGAGTTTTTGCAGCTCTAGTCGAATCTCTTGGTTGCCTGGGGCCAGCCTACAAGCTCTGATCAAGTAGTCACGTGACTTCTTGAAATCACCTAGCTTCATGCTGGCCTGAGATGAAAATCACATTCCCACAATACACAAACAATTCTGATAGCTCATAAGATACCACACTAATCTGGCATAATATCATTATAGAGTGAAGAAGGTTTACTCGCTTCATATATAAGAGGAAGCCCCTGGCAATTAATTAAGTTCCCAACTATTGACAACACTCCCCTCACTTGCATGCTGACAACAGACCTGGCCAAGCCTAAAGTGAGCCTTGACATTCTTTGGGTCCAGCTCCATGACCTTTCTACACTGAGTGATGGCCAGCTTTGGTTTGCTCTGACGCAGACTGCAGAGGGACTGGTTCAGGTAGAGCTTAAGAAGAACTGCCTTCCATTTTTTCTCCTCCTCCGCATCCTTCAGCCTCTTCTCCTCCAGCAAACGCACAGCCTGGAAGAGATACCAATAATTGTTATACATGTGTATACAGTGTACATAGACTCGTGCAATTTTGGAGCATCTGTGGATGCCAATATTTGGACTAAAATTGATGTTTACAACTACCAATAATTATATACAGTGTATATAGAACTTTGCTTGCCACAGCCTCGGGCCTCTGAGTGACCAATCGGATCACAGTATTTGTTACAATTATACGATAATGTAGGTATTGTAAGGAATTGTAGGGTAAAGTAGGCCAGGAATCTGATTGGTCAGTTGGAGGTCCACTATTTCATTTCGCTTATCACAGCCTCGGGCCTCTGAGTGACCAATCGGATCACAGTATTTGTTACAACTATATTATTATGGTAATGTAGGTATTGTAGGTATTATAAGTATTGTAAGGTATTGTAGGGTAAAGTAGGTCAGGAATCTGATTGGTCAGTTGGAGGTCCACTATTTCACTTCGCTTTTAATAATTATAGATTATTAATGCATGGTTGGAAACTAGCTGATCTCATGTTAGCTACATGTACATTACCCCATGATTGTTACATCAAACGTACTTGCTGTACTAAAATTAATTTTTACAGTCCATGAACCCTTGCTTACCCGATTGTATTTACTGGCCGCTTTGCCATAATTGCCTCTCCGAAAGAAATCATTTCCAGCCTATTACACGAAGTGAAAGTGAAATAATAATTATATTAAACAATGAATTTCTAACAGCAACTGCTTACATCCTTTTCAGCATTGGCCACAGCTATGATCTGGTCGAGGGTAGCCTTCTCCCGCTCCTCACGAGAGAAAGCGGTGAACTCGTCGGCAGCTCGATAGTCGACAAAACTCAGCAGCTCTATCTCAAACAAAACTGGGGGGAATTAACGACGATAAGGATAACACTAAAGTAGTACTATACATGTACTATTATCTGTACTGTACATGAAATTGATTGTTTAACAATCCGGGTAACACCTGTTCCTTGCCGAGGGTGAACTGCATGGGGCTGTTTCGTAGCCTGCTGGAGTCGTAAGGCTCACCGGAGTACTCCAGGTAGCCGTTGTAGTGAACACGAACAATCGATCCTTCAGGAACAACCTTCCCTGAAGCATGAGTATCACAAACATGAAGTATGGTGGTATTACAGAAAAACCAATGGATGCTGAAAAAAAGTTTTTCCCTCATTCTGATGAAGGGGAGTCCTAATCAGTTTTGTTCCCAGACGCCCCCCCCCTCCCCGATCTTTTCAGTGAATGCAGCGTGCAAAATTGAAAAGGTTGGAATAAGTACTAGTGTGCTTCTACTTAAACAAATTGTCTGCAGGTGAAAGCATATCACAGTGGTGTTCTTGCTGCCGCAGTACCTTCTCCTTGTCTAATGATCTTCTTGAGCACTCCAGCATCTCCTGTCAAGTCGGTCATCTTGCGAGCCAGAGTTTCAAAAGGTGACTAGTGAACATTAATCAATAATTTATATAATAGTATTGGCAAATTAATTTTTGCAACAATTCTCATACCATTCCATCGTCTGACTCTAGTTCCGACCCTGAACTTTCACCCCTGCTCCCAATCAGCGGCTCGAGGCTGACTTGCTTGTAGATCTCACTCTTGTCGTACTGCGCGTCGTCTGGGTCACCACTCCCACCAGTAGATGCCTGGAAGGCTGGGTCTGATTCCAGCGCATTGGTGTCAATCTCAAACTCCGTTCCACCACTCAATTCACTGATGTCTAGGCCGTGCTTCAGTGCCACAGAATGAGACGTAGGCTACAAAATCAATTATCATGAATTTATGGAAGAATAAGAGTAAAATATTTGCATTAGAAGTACACATGCAGCCATAGATAAATATTTTGTGGTGTCTCAGCTGCTTACACGCCACGGGTCAATCTCCTCGAACTCGCCAAACTGCTCTATCGAGTCCATAGCCATTGTTTCGATGTATATATATAGTGTACGTGTGCTAGCTCTAGTTTTGCCACGTGGGTGCAAAGTGCGCGCCGAAAAAAAGGGCGGGGCGTAGGATCCTACTATACTACAGAGGAGGTTGGACATGACGCATATTTACACCGTAGTCACATGACCTTGGTATGCAATTATGCTGCCACGCGTTCAAAAGAATGCCATTTGCGAGTGTAGCTGGTAGCTAAAATTTTTGCGTTTGTGAACTATGGCCAAATCTGAAGCTGAAACGGAGACGAATCGTGTAGATCTAAGGTTATAACGGCGAAAGAAGCTGACTGCAATCGACAAATACTGTTTTTGATGTTGCCGTTCTGAGGAACGAGTTTTCTCGATTTGCAAGAAGTGTGAGGGGTGGACGGGCGGGGTATGGCGCTGGATCTTCTTTTTTTATGGATTTCAACTTGGTTTCACAGTTAAAACTGTCGTCAAGGCTTTAGATCGTGACTTACATTTTGTACAGTGTTATATATGGGGCAACACGCCCACTTTTTGTGCGCACGTGATCGTGTCCAACCTCCTTGATCCTCTGACTATACTAGTACTAGGATCGATCCGGCCGGATTTGTTAACTGCGCACGTGATCACGCACATGGCAATTCTGCACATTCAGCAAAAAATTGAGATTTCAAAAATCAGTCACCTTCATAATGTCAGCGCAAGATAAGGTAAGGTAGCCTCCTAGAGTGTCTGAAGATGTTATTCTGGCGATAAAAAAGCCTATTGTAAGAGGGAAAAGTAGAAATTCTAATTTTTGAATACTCTTTCACAGGATGAAGTGGTGGAGAGCCCAGATGTGCACTTTGACCCTATAGTGAAGCTGGCTCCAGTGGAAACCAAAACACTTGAGGAAGACGAAGAGGAAGTCTTCAAAATGTACGTGCGCAATTGATTAGTGACCTTCCTCTGCATGCGGTTGATGTTAGTGAAGCAGTTTGGGCTCAAGTAGGCCTATCACGTCACATTGAACTTACAAAAAAAAAACAAATAAACTAGGTTTTCATTTTTATTCTCTGGAGAGGTTTGTGTATTTCCAAGAGTGGGCAATTTGGTCATCAATCCCGTAAAATTAATTTAGCACAAACACCCCCTTCCCCCACCCCTGTTGAACAACGTAATTATAGCTACAACCATTAGTAAAATTAGTTGATAATAAAATTATAATTATTCTATTTTGTGTAGGCGAGCAAAATTGTTTCGTTTTGATACATCAGCTGATCCCCCGGAGTGGAAGGAGCGAGGGACGGGCGAGGTCAAGTTCCTGCGTCACCGGAAGTCGGAGAGCAAGAGCATTCGTCTGCTCATGAGGAGAGACAAAACTCACAAAATATGTGCTAATCACTACTGTGAGTGGGGAGGGTGCTAACTTTAAAATTGTTATCGAGTTTGCATCTCTGGCTGCCAGCATTTGCCTATTGATAATTATACCCCTTGCTCATGCATCGTACTTACATGTGTTAGCTAATAATTAGTAATGTTAAACAGCTTTTAATACTTTATTATGTTACAGTAGATGTACGATACTTCAATGGTTGAGTTTTCTTCGTTACAATTGATGTACATACCTGCCTCTTTCATTTTTTAAAAGTGACACCGGACATGAAGTTGCAGTCAAGTGCTGGTAGTGATAGGGCCTGGGTGTGGACGGTTCAGGCTGACTACGCTGACGAGGAGGCAAAAGTGGAACAGCTGGCAATTCGATTCAAGAATGCCGAAAGTATGGGTGATAGGATTCTCTCTCTCCCTCCCCCCTCCCTCTCTCTCTCTCTCTCTCTCTCTCTCTCTCTCTCTCTTTCGTTCCCTCACTCTTTCTCTTCTCCACCTTTCTTCTTTCAAGTCTAGAAACGCATACATAACCTCTCTCCCTTCTCATCCCTCCTTCTCTCTTTCCCTCTTGGTCCTTTCTCCATCACACACGTCACTCCCAGATGCTACTAAATTTAAAGAAGAATTTGACAGATGCAAGGTCCTCAGTAGCAGTCCTACCAAACCAGCGGCTGAAGACAAACTCACAGAGGAGATGGACAAACTAAAAGTTGAAGACAAGGCGGGGGAAGAGGAGAAAGATGCTGGTAGCAGCTGCAACAGCGACCCTAAGAGCAGTGAATCTAGTGGGGAAGGGGTTAAACCCGAAAGTGCTGAAAGTGGTACGACTGCTGCCACTGACAGTGCTCAAGATTCAGCGAAAAAAGACGATGAACAAACTGATCAGCAACCTGGGCCAGCAGAGTGACTTAGATAAGATTATTAAACACTGCACTGTGCTGAAAATTATTATGGTCCGAAAATTAAGTTTATTAGTGAAAGGCGATAATAAATTATTTGCTATCTAAGCCTTTAGACTATGAAATATACATGTTTCTGTATACATTCACTTTTCCTTTTAAGTTTACTTTGCATTTCTTGCCAGCATTTATTGTGAACTATAGTAACGTAATTTGGGGCATGTGTGCGCTTTTGAGTGGGTGTGGCACGTATTAAAGCATTCGTTCGCCAGTGTCGTCCAACGCACAGCACACGCAAAATTCTTAGAGAGATGGGCAATGGCCGGCCGGCCCGGAGCATTTCATAAGAAGCACGGCACCAATATACGTCTGTATGAGGAGGGCACCGTGGCCCACCGCGTCGATAGCTACAACAAGGCGGTCGTTTTCACCGAGCAACCCATCCCGATAGGAGCTTCTTTTCAGGTCAAGATGCTGGACAAGGGAGGAGGGTGGGCCGGATCTATCGTAAGTTTTCTAGGAGAGTTTCGTGCGCTGGTAGTAAATAGGGGTGCTATATTTACTAGAAATTGTGGGAAGTGTATGTACTCGCACTCCGGTTGGTCACTCAAATTGTTGTTTCTTGATAAAGCACACCACCACGTTTGCCAGTTGGTGCTGCTAATTCTGCTCACATTTGTACACCACACACATTTCTGTGTCTTTGTAAACACACAGACACACACACTCTCTCCTTCTCCCCTCTCTCTCTCTCCTTCCCCTCTTTCCCTCCCTCCCCAGAGATTTGGTTTCACAGTCCTGTGTCCAGACGACATACCAGTGCCCTCAGGTGCTTTAGACTTATACAGAAGTAGTGACTACTGGATTCTCTCCGCCAGCACAGTACACCACAACGGACAGGAGAACAGAGTCCCGTTCAACTTAGAGTCAGTAGGAGTAGGACAATCGATAGGTTGCCATGTCAACAGAGACGGGGAGTTGAGATACTCTCTGAACGGAGTAGACCAAGGGGTCGCCTGGAAGGGCCTCCCCACGGACAAACCCATGTGGGGCTTCGCAGATATTTATGGACTGGCTAGAAAAATAAAGTCAGAGTTTTTATTTGGTGAGTGCATGGATGAGGATGGTCTCGTAGGAGATAGCTTACAAAATTTTGTATCATAGAGTCGGTAGTCTCTATAATATAAGTAGGGATGGCACGGATACTCCATATAATAATGTAATGCATTACAAACATCCAAATATCTCAAAACAGGTAACTTTCTAAGTGTCAAAATAATTGTAGCCATTTCCCATGGATCAGTGTGTGGGCATGATCACATATCAGTTCACCTGGAAGTAATGATTTAACTCTCCTTTTCACACACACATTCTCACTTGCATAATTTATACACATACTCACTAGATGAAGTAATGAGTTGTAGTGAAGACTCTGACTTAGACATCACTGGATAACATTAGCCATGTAATAGTTGTAAATTATTTTAATTTATATAGGATATTATTGTTTCTTTCATCATATCCCTGCATGCCTGAGATTGAGGGGCCAAGTCCATCGTAACAATAAAATGTAATTAGCTTAATTATGATGCATTAGTAATAATAATTATTCTCCGTCTGATTTCTATTGGCATTTTCTTCTATCCATTTCCTCTCTTCTAAATTAGGTATTCTGTTTTTATATTATTGTGTAGCATTAAATTTTTAGTTGTCTAAAGTATTCCAAAGCAAGAATAATAATATAGTAATGACGGAAAATGGTTATCAAGAACACAAAAAGTGACAACCAGTTCAAGAGAGCAACAGAAAGGTGTGAGATTAAGAGCACATTATTTAGACAAACACTCTTGAGAGTTGTATACATGTGCAACATGCATGTACGGCCAGTACATGTACAGATACAAAATAGAATTTAGCAAACAAAATTTTGCCTGTGTATATGCAAAGAAGGATGGTAGGATCGGAAGGGTATTAATTTTTCAGAAGAATGCTCAATTTGGTCCATGGTCATTGGGTTTGTGACGGTGATGCCGGTGAGATGGAGGGGGCAGGGGGAGGGGGAGGCTGGGACGGCTCCAGATCGATTATCTCCTTCCGGTGGCCTGACTCCGACAACCACTCCTGCATAATTATTTGGGGGTTGGGGGGGGGGGGGAATATGTGGTTATAGCATCACAAACTTTAAGCGATTTAATATCCTAGCACAACTTTCAAACACAGCTATAATATCATTGCATGATATTATACAATGCTCAAAATATGCTGTGTTAAAGACAGCTGTTCCACATGTGTACACATCATGGGCACATACATAACACCAAATTAAGCAGTGAGTTATTATAATAGTACTGCCTATCAATAATTGAGAAGAAATATTATACTACCTCAAATCTCTCCTTGACTGTGGCCTGTAGCTGTGATTTTTGCTCATCGCTCAGTCCCAGTTTCTCCAGACCAGTGTACCAGTGCTGAACCCTCCTGGATCAGGGAAGATTAAAAACAGCAAATTGTCATACTTGTAGGAACTGCGAGTACTAAAAACGATCGTAATACGACTGAAACTTACTTTCTTCTCGTGGCCAGTTCTTCCCGGTAGGGTTGAGGCAGGGGGAAAGGGTTGTCCTCCGTCTCTCCCTCCAGCTTGAAGGGGATGGCGATCGGTCGAAAGCAAGCGGGGGGCATCAACTCCCACACACCAGGCTCATCCTCGTCTGCACACCAGCATGATTATATTTAATTTGATATTATACTCTAGATATGACAGTAGATGACGTGTTCAAATTCTATACAATTTTGCTAGCAGTTCTTAATACCATTTCAGTGAAGTCACTAAAGAGCGGTAGAGTGGCGCAACACTGCTCTTAAAATTCCATATTTTATTTGATATGGTTTAATAAACCACAAAGAACCTTTGATGCTCAACCACAGCACCGCTCTAGGACTCTATTCTAGTGACTTGCCTGCGTTTTCAGGATATTATTCTCAAATTCTTCAGTGGATAAAGGCTATCTTAATAACTTACTATTATTATTATTAGCTAATAATTACAGGGACTCACCCCCAATTAAGAGTGGCTGGTTCCAATAGTTAAGCTCAGTGCCCAGTCCGCAGTGGGACAGGTGTCTGCCGAGCATGGGGTAGTGCGAGTTGTAGGGGGCAAACGTTAGACGGAGGCAGGCGGAGGAGACGACCGGCCGAGTAGCAGCCAATAAGTGAAATACACACAGGGAGCTGGAGCTGAAGAGAGAGAGAGAGAGAGACAGAGACAGGGATGCATGCATGAATTTAGTTTCACAGCGACATTGATAAAAAAACATAATATAAGACAACTGTTGATTTTTCACTGCTTTCTCAGTCCTGAGTTGGGATATGCATCAGTTTTATCAATATGCCCATGGCAATATGCAAAAATTAATTTTGGTGACCCATATTTGGACACACCTCTTGATAGACATAATAATAATATATACACCACAAATACATTGCTAAACTGGCATCATATTATACACTTGGAATTTTTTCAACTTGTCAGCATGCTTTAGATACACGTACATGTAGACACCTAGCCAGATTGCCTGCGATTGTCTTTGTGTGTACCTGATTTGTAGCCGCCTGCATGCTGTGATGACCGTGATACTGTCACAGTTGCTGACAGAGACAGCTGCGCCGACCACGCCCAGCACCAGCACACACCGAGAACACTTCTCCACTTGTACAGATCTACATAAACATTTCAATGTACGATCAGATTTGCTAGCATATTATTATACAGGGTGCTGATTGGGATAATTTGAGTGGCTAAAATAGTATCAAACTTGGCATCAAAATTAATGTAGCATTTTCAGTACTCAGTGAGTGGTGGTAAAAATGGCTGAATAATAGTTGGGGCGATCCCTCCCAATTGGCACGGGGCAGAACCCTGTGTGGAAGTTTGGTGTCATTCTCTCTCACTTTAGCGGTCCCAGTAAGTAGATAGTCGAGCGGCGGCAGTTATTGATGTAAATGTTGCTGTCCTCAAGCGATTGGTCGCACTTGGCCAACGTCTGTTTGTTGATGCCATGAAGCACGGTGCAACGACAGCTGCAAAAAATTAGGGAGACAATTTTCAAATAAAGGCTTTCTTTCTCTCTCTCCCTCCTCCCTCCTCTCTCCCTTCCTATGTTTTTCTCCCTCTCCCTCTCTCTATCTCAATTTGAAGAACTAACTCGTCAGCAGTAGAAGTTAGGATTTTTCCAACTGCCTCACTGCGGTAGCAAGGTGTCCTCACTTTACCCTTTTTCTTTAACAGGCTCTGTGGCCCGTGAGGATTAATCGTCAGATGTTGCTTCAGCCACTGCTCAAATTGAGAAATAGAAAATGCCTTGGAAATCTGAAAAACAGAACATAATATTATTATTATTAGTCAGCTATAGTCCTATCTTGAGTAGTGAAGACAATGGTTTACAAGCACAAAACGGTTAGTAAATATCCCTCTATTTTTGAAATGTAGTCAAAATTGGATAGCATCACTTTAGTATACAAAGATAAGAGTTTCTACCTTTGAGTAGCCAGACTTGCTCATTTCTCCTGAGCTGGATGCCAACTCCGACAGAGAACCCATCCTCTTTCCATGCTTGGAGCAACAGATAAGAAAGTCAAGGGCTTTGGCAGACTCTAGGCTAATAACTGTACCACTGCCCAGTCCTCCTGCATGGAGGAAAAGAAACGAAAAGTTAGGGCAAGTGATTGAGTTAAATACATGGCACGTGGCACAACTAGCAGCATTAATCGTTGAATAATAATAATTGTTAATTTAAATTGCATATCATGAGTGGGAGAGCCTTGGGGATGAGGCCAATATTGTTGTACTATATTATATGGTGACTTGTATTGACTATTGATACATGTGTGCTGCTTTTCTCTCTCACCTCGTTCGGCAAAGATTCCTAGGATCTCGGAGAGGTGGCTCTTGAGGAAGGAAAGGTGGGCATACTCTGGAGACTTTTGCTTCTTCTCTGATTCCGGTGACGGCCATCTTTGTAAATTTCAGTCAAGGTCAATATCATTTCAGCAACGATATTACGTCATATCACGATATTATTAGTAATAATATTATGTCCTATATTACTTGGAGAATGCCACTTGGCAGGATAGGTTCAGGTATACAAGCATATCTACAAATTGAAGCAGAAATACCATGCCCTGTGAGTGTATTCATGACCATTTAAAGTAAAGGTTGAACCAGATACAGAACCCCATTATTACTATATACTATACTTTGGATACTCTTCTCCTGTGAGGAGGGAGCTCTTGAGGGAGAGTCTGGGGGTACTCTGAATGTAGAGAAACAGGATGAATCTCGCCGTATCAACACACAACTTCATCCGCAGCTCCTCTGGAAAATGCACAAATCAATATCTCTTATATATTATAATAATGAGAGAAGTATTTACTCTCGCTTATATACCTAGTTCTTCCTTAGTCGAGCACTTGGCAGTCATCTGGAGTAGCTGGAGTCTCTCGGCAGCCTCAACATCACTACTGACCACATCAAACGTCTCGAACAAACTACATAATAATAACACACAGTGCAGTTAGTTGGGATTATTATTATTATAAGAGCAGCAATGATCGGGACTATTAACTTGGTTAATAAACCATAGAAACAGCTGTTGCGTTAACAAAGCCCATGCAGCTACTTAACACTTGGGAAGATGTTTACGACCCACTCTCTCGACACTGTATCACACCACTAGCTGTTGTTTGTCAAATTACAGTGGACTCACAGCCACGTCAGGTCCTCAGGCATACTGCCTCCCAGCTTGGTCTTGACAATGTGGGACCATGATCGATATCTGTGAAATTCAATAAGACATCAATAATTTGCAAATTATCGGCTAAAAATATGATATACCGTAGATTTGGATAAGCTGTCTTTCCTTTTCCCTTTGTGTATGCTAACATCTTTTTCAGTTGCTGTATAGAGCATTTTTAATAATGAACATCTTTATCTATATTCCCATCTCTGACTGTCAAATTCAAAAATTAGTGTCCTGACTATACACTCACTTGAACATTGAGCCTCCCGCTTGCGAATCCGGCGGAGGTACTCCCTACGCCACGTAGAGATCGATCGTGCGCTCGTATCACGCCGCACTCTAGAGGCAGTGGATTCGGCCACAGCACAATCGTTTGGCGCGGACAAGTAGCCATGTCTGATCTGCTGATCGGATCGCGGAGTGCATTGGTGGTGACGACCTTTACCGTACATGTTATTACTCCAGGGCCGGCCCCGCCTCCTATTAATTAAGAACCGAAACGTCGATTCCCATTCTGCATAATCCCAGATCCATTCCTCATTAATTTTGCAGCCTAGCCCCGCCTTCTGAACTGACCTTTAAGCTTCTGATATGGCTCTCTGTAGCTATCCTCTGCTGGACTTTCTCTTCTTGATTGGCGTGGCAAGAGTTGCTAGTGAATTGGAGAAATTTCCACGGGGATCACTGCTGACGTGTGCACAAGAACTACGTGACATCTCCGCCCTCCCGGGAGAGGAGAGGTACAATCAAAGTCTACCAATATACAACCCAGCTTATGGCCACCTTCAACCGGGCTTCTTCGCCTTACCAAAGTCAGAAGAAGATGTGCAGAGATGCTTAAAATGCGCCTATGAAAATCACGTGCCCATTGTCATCAAAAGCGGTGGACATTGTGAGGCTGGATACTCGACAATTGGCAGCGAAGGGTTTGTCATTTATCTCTCAGAAATGAACCGAGTTAACATCGATAACACGTCTACTAAAGTTGTCCACGTGGAGGCTGGTGCAAGATGGGAGAACGTCTACAATAAGACTAATTACTCAAGTTATATTGTCGTTGGGGGTCTATGCCCCACAGTGGGGGTGAGTGGATACACTCTTGGTGGAGGACACAGTGTCCTGGTACGATATCACGGACTCGCTATTGATAATCTCGTCTCTATTACCATGGTGACAGCCAATGGGAGCGGCATCGTGGTGGCCAACTCTACGGTTCATCCTGATCTCTTCTGGGCCTTGAGGGGAGGGGGTGGGGGAAACTTTGGAGTGGTGACGAAATTCACATTTCAACTACACCCCACTCACTCAAATTACGTATATGGAACTCTGAAATTCGAAGGAGCTGGTATAGCTCAGTGTCTGGAACTTTTAAGCACAGCAGTTCAGCTTCCTAAAGAGATAAACCTCGGCTTTTTCATCTTTCCTTCAAGAATCTATCTTAAACCCTTTTATCTTGGAAATTTCACGGATGTGATAAAGATCCTTAAGCCATTCACCGAAATAGCAACAAGTGTGAGCCTTAAGAACTACTCCTCCTATGATCAAGTGCTTAGTGTCATTGGAAAGCATACGCCTGC
Organism: Cliona cf. orientalis; assembly: GCA_963930775.1. Taxonomy (NCBI): domain Eukaryota; kingdom Metazoa; phylum Porifera; class Demospongiae; order Clionaida; family Clionaidae; genus Cliona; species Cliona cf. orientalis. The sequence goes on along the minus strand of OZ005698.1, from coordinate 8,826,702 downwards.
AGTTTCTTCCCTTCCTGAGGTCCTGAAGGCTTGTATGCTAGACGAGTTCTCAAAAGATATTGCAGGAATATTCTCACAGATTGAGCTTCCAGAATCGTGCCGTATTTCATTCAGCCACTTTGGCGGAGCAGTAAGGGACCGTGCTGCAAATGAAACTGCCTATCCACATAGAAACGCATCATACGACTTCTATACTCAGTGCTTGTATTCCAATGCAAGTGAACTTGCTCAAGTTTCCCAATTTCAAGAGAACTTGTTCAGCTCACTGGTAGAAGGTGGCCACTGTGCTGGTGGCTACGTCAATGATATTGATCGCCAAGTGTCAGACTGGCAGCATTTCTACTATGGAGGAAACTATGATCGTCTGGTTGAGATCAAGCAGAAGTGGAATCCAATTGGATTGGGGACTCTGCACTTTCTTCAAGAAATTGGATCTGATTATCAGCCAACTGGCTCGTCTGTACACTCAATGCTATAAATAATACTCTGCAATCATGTAGTACATTTTTCATTGACGACCATAACCGACAAACAATTGCGCATGCGTATTGACTACGGGTTAAGGTACAGTGCTAGCTGGCATTTATAGCCATGGCGTGGAAATGGAATTTTCTGTGTTTCTTCTTGATAACTTATGTATCAAACATCATCATGATGATCATGGCTGAGGACAGCAAAGCTGCGGCCACACCACTCCCTCCTTGTGGAGAGGAGCTGAAAGACATCTCTACCTTCCCAGGAGAAGAGAGATACAACCAGAGCCTGGTGATCTACAACCCAGCCTTCAGCCACCTGCACCCAAGTTTCTTTGCCTTGCCAAAAACTGAGAAAGATGTACAGAGGTGCCTCAAATGTTCCGTTGAAAATTTTATACCTGTAGCCATCAGGGGTGGAGGTCACCACGGCCTTGGATATTCAACTTTGGGCAGTGAAGGTTTTGTGATCTATTTATCAGAAATGGACCAAGTGGTCATCGATGATGCGTCTGAAATCGTTCACGTCGGAGGTGGTGCAAGAAATGGTGCCATCTATGAGAAAATGGGCTCAGATTATCTCTTTCCTGGGGGTTTGTGCCCTGCTGTGGGCATCGCTGGATTTACGCTGGGAGGGGGCTACAGTATGTTATCGCGATACCTTGGATTGACCATCGATAATCTCATCTCTGTTACCATGGTGACGGCCAATGGGAGCAGTGTCGTGGTGGCCAACTCAACAGTTCATCCTGATCTCTTCTGGGCCTTGAGGGGAGGGGGTGGGGGAAACTTCGGAGTGGTGACAAAATTCACATTTCAACTACACCCAGCCCAGCCTAACTACGTCTTTGGAGCAATAAAATACCAAGGAGATCAAATACAGGACTTTCTGAAACTATTAAAAACGGCACTTCAGTTGCCCAAAGAACTCCATCTTGAAATTACGCTCTTTCCTGAGCAAGAACTAATCTTGGAACCGTTATATGTAGGAGAATACAGCGATGCACTTGAGCTGTTAAAACCTTATATTGAAATTGCTTCTAGTGTTGATCTCAAGAATTTCTCTTCTTATCTGGAAATTCACAAACATGTTGGAGAGCCAATCCCGGTCATTTCGCCACTTCCTGAAATGCTGAGAGGTTGCGCTCTCAAAGGAATGTCTGATGAGGCTGCAAAGATTTTCTTTGAAATCAAAGTACCGCAATCTTGCCAGATCACACTGGATCACTTTGGAGGAGCGGTGAACGAGATTGCCCCTGATGAAACGGCCTATCCCCATAGAAATGCATCCTTTTACTACTACGCCCAATGTTGGTATTCAAAGGCCACCCAGTACGACAAAATGGTGCAGTTTGAAAACGAATTATTTGATTCCCTGGTACAAGGCGGTCACTGTGCCGGAGGCTACATCAACGATATTGATCGACAAGTATCAGACTGGCAGCATTTCTACTATGGAGGGAACTACGAGCGTCTTGTTGAGATCAAGGAAGTGTGGAATCCGAGGGAGTCGGGGATGCTGCATTTTCGTCACGAGATAGGGTCAGACTATCAGCCGAGGAGTTTAGGGGATGAATCATGGAAATTCTCAGCACTCTAACTAGAAAGTAGCTATGCAAATAATGAGTGGCGTATTGCTCACAAAGAATGGAGCTGCTGCTATAACTATTATTTGAATGATCAATCTTTCCCACAGTGCTATTAATAATGCTATAATGCCGATAATATTACTCAAGAAGATTCAATAAAGATTCACAGCAAGAGAAAAATATAGAACATCACATACAACACTATAGTCATAAAAACCATACAACTATGCACCTAATAGTTTAGCTCTATATAGACAGGAGTCAGTGTTATTTACTTGGCTTCGGTGCAATGACACCGCTGATTGCTTCTATCCAGGAGTCCCGCTCCGAGGTGCTAGTGGTGTCCAGTAGGTATGCCCTGCAAGTACGTATGGCAATAGGTGTATTGAAATGATAACCAATAACCATTGATAGCAAGTGGCATTGGAATGCAATTATAATACAATACAGAACCCACCCACAAGTGCAATAATATACTGTGCTATATGTACATCATTATTCTGCTGAGGGGCCTGCTTCAGAGCTTGTCAACTCGTTAGTGTCACCAACTGCATTCATGCCATGCCATGTGGGGGCACTTGGGAATACCCTTTCACCTCATTTAACCTTAACAGCAGCCACAAATCCATGAATGCTTGATTACATCTCCCAAGTTAATGGAAAAATTAATAGTGATACCATAAGAAGGCCAAATAAACAGCTAGAGATTATAAACACACTCAGGTGGTTTCTTACCATTTTATACTACGATGTTTAGTTAGAGCATTTCTAGCTTAGCAAATCAACTGTCGGGGTGTATTTACCTCGATAGCACATAACATTATAGTGGACGTGCAATGTTATTGTTATAACTTACTCTCTTTTATTTGATGGGTCTGGTGCATGGATGACAAATCCAAACCTGCAGTTTGTCGGGACTCCGCCTTCCATGGCCTGAGAGCAACGACCACCGGTTAGCTTGATAGCTCCACTACGACTCTGTGTGTGTGCGTACGTGTAGGTCGTTTTAACATTAAAATAGAGCACTGAAAGTTAAACTCCCAACAGTTCATCCATCCCTTAAATAAATTCCTTGGCTGATAGTCTGACCTATCTCGTGGAGAAAAATTTAGTATTCCTGGGTGCTTGATCTCAACAAGATGCTGGCTCCGTACATTTCTCACACTTGGGACCCGCCCAAATTTTGAATCATGATCATGCAGTACGTCTAGTCAGCTCCAAACATTTTCAACAAATTATTTACTTACCCCTAGGTTGCCAACAGTCTTGTCAAATTGCCACTTTCTCTCGTCCCCGTAGTAGACTAGAAAGTTGCTGTAGAGTACGAAGAAGCGTTGCTTGAAGGCCTTGTGCGTCTTGCCCTGCTTCAAGAGGAATCCAATCTTGATCGGCTTCTCTATGTCGAAAGCCAGCTTCAGATTAGGCTGGTGAGCAGTCTGCTTCTGTGGTTTCGCCATTGCTGAGCACTAAACTAATATTTTGATAGGAGATTTTGCAAAAAACCAGAGCTCCAGCTACTTGTACAGTTATTGCTAGCTAACTTGTATGTGCACCCTTGACCTGAATGCTTCAGCTTATTAGGAACCGCAGGAATGCGACCGGAAATCCACTTCCGCACCCTTTTCAATCCACACAGGAAATAATTGATGTCATTATTGTTGTTACCACATTCAAGGTGATAAGGTGCAAAAGTACACTTCAGTAGCTAAGTAAGTAGCTAGTCATAAATTAATCATGAAATATTCTTGACTACATGAGCTGCCTCTACGACATTGACTGTGGGTAGAGTTCGTTTGATCCGAGAGTCTCCGACTGGAACATTCATTCTAAGAGGAGAAACAACAACAAAAAAATGACAACAAAAATGACATTAAAATTAAAATTAATGTCTCATAGCCTCGTCCCCAGGCTCCCAATCTTTTCGGCGTGCAGCATTGATGGAATAATAATAATAATTAGTCAATACTAGTTGCATCCTTGCCTTTGTGGAGCATTTGTTTTGTGGTTGACGACAAAGAGAGGATTGGATTGATTCAGTATCTCATCATTGACAGAGATTCCTGCAGTCAGCAAAAATTCAATGATTGTCATACATTACTATAATATCATTGAGGGATGATATAACTCACCATCAAGGTACTGTTTTAGGAGTGCCTTCAGTTTGCTGTTTTCATCCTCCAGCGTCTGTTTCTCTCGGTCCAGAGCCAGCTTGTCCAGCAGAACTTTATTGTGGCGCTTCCAGAAACTCTCTAGCGCAGTATACTCCTGCATTACCTACATGTAGGACAGAAATTAAAATTTAATGATAACGTACGTTTCGCTAGACCGTTTCCTGATTCTGGTGTGCTATATCACCAAACCAAGGAAATAAATATTTCCCGTACGTCATATCCTCTATTAGTGATGATATAGACTACCAACTATACCACAGGAAGTGTACCTGAGATCTATCAGGAGCTTATGAGCGCAGCGCTCATAAGCTCCTGATAGATCTCAGCTCCTGGACCTATATAGCTAGATATTGCAAAGGTATAGGAAGTCCATACCATATGATACCTCCTTCCCAAGCCCTCTAAGTTTCATGATTATTATTATCATACGGTCTTGGTTGGGAGTGGTTGCCCCAATCACCATTTTATACCATGTGCACCACTCAAGCCACTTCTTCTATCACATAAAGGTCATTTGGAAATGAATCCTAGGTACCTGTGCTAGAGTCTCAAGAGCTGGTTCTGCCTCGACACTGGCCACCTGCTCATCTTCCTCGGCAGAGAGAGACGAAGAATAAAATGGCAGCACCTTCTCCTCCTCTGTCTCCAGCTTTCTACACATCTCAGCCAACTTTAAAATTCTTTCTCCCTACACCAACAAAAATGAAACTTGTGAAAAATTTCTATTCTATTGGTAGGGGAGGAGCAAAATAAATGGAATGAGTGGCTACAGATAGTCCAGTCCCTGCATAGCTGACATTATTTGTGCACTCTGGCTTCACTTGTGCAGGGAATTATTTTGCTAAATTAATTCTGTAGACCAAATAGTCAACATTGTCCATACCTACCGTGTTGCATCAACAGAGCACTTTGTATGCTACTCTTTCTAAAGGATTCAGAGACAGATCCAGTTTCACAACCACATGGCACATAATAATGCATATTATATCCGATACTTTTCTCATCAAGCAAAACATGCATGTAAGGTTGATTACGTATGGGGGGGGGGGGGCATTCAATATTGCATTGCATTATTATAAAAATAAGAAGGGGGCACTTTTAATTCTTGCCTTTTCTTTCTTCTTCTGCAGTTCCTTCATGGCCGCGTCGCTCTGGAGAGTGAGAGTGGTCAGGCTGTTCCTCTCAGCCTCTCTGGAGCTGTTCATCTCGTGCTTGAGCTCATGAAAGTGAGCCAACACTGCCTCACGATCCTACACAAATCATGTACATTGCTTACATTAACACATTCTGTTATGATAAATAGCCACTTGAAAGTGATGACATAGGAATGTTTGCTGTAGTACAGTCTACACTGTTAAACAAGGAAATACTTGTTTGTTCAATTCAGCTAAGTGGTTTCATTCAGCGACTAAGCAATAAGAAAAATGAGAGATATGTATATACATTGGTGCACTTGAGCCTGCTTCTCTCTCTCTCTCTCTCTCTCTCTCTCTTTCTCTCTCACCTCCTTGATAGCTCTTGTCTTCAGTTCACTCTCTTTAGCATTAGAGGCCATCCTCTGCCTCAGCACAGATATAGAGTCTGTTAGCTTCTGCAGCTTTCTCATCTGCCTGGCTATGGTTCTTGCTGACTCATCATCTTTCTTCTTCAGTGCTTCAAACCTCAGCTTTCTTTCCTCCGTGCTGTCCTTGTACTGTTTGGTCTCTCTCTGAAATTCCTGCCAGAGCTCATCCAGCATGTCTTTACGCTGTGAGCTCAGAGCGTGGGTGTCTTCAAGGTGCTATAAGTGGATTTTAGGGGGAAAAATGAAACATGACCACCCTAGCTTATCTCCATCATAATGACCCCATAATGCACTAAACTACTTTATATACTTGACTTAAATTTCATCATAATATACATATATCATGCCATAAATTATCATCTTTCTTCGTCAAAGGGGTACTTTTGGCATCATGATGATGATATGCCATCAGATTCTATTTGCCTATCTGTGTTATATTATTGTTGGGGAAAAGAGCTGACCTTGTTCTTGAGTTCATCCATGAGGCTCTGGTGGTCCTCCTCTGCATTTGTCTCCCTCTCATCATACCTCAGCTGCATGGCATACTCCACATCACTCAGGTCCTTCATCTCCTGCTGGTGGTGAGCTACTGTCATACTCCTGAAGTATCATCGGAGGGGGGCGGGGGGAATATATGGATTAGTATCAGTATCATCGCTGCTTCAGGAGGGGAAAATCAGACATGCCCCCTGTGCTTTAGTGCTATTTTCTATGTGTGAGTGTGTGTGTGTGTGTGTGGAGCAACTGTACCTCTCTGTGTTAAACTCTTTCTGAAGAGTGGCTAGCATCCGCTGGTATTCATCTTCCAGGTCTTTGATACGCTTGGTTTGGAAAGCTGGATAGTCAGATAGTATTACAAATACTGGTAATATCCCTCACCTCTCTCTCCCTCCCCCCTCTCTTACCCTCTACTCCCCCCTTACCTATGAGGTCATCCATGTTTTGCAGATGTTTCCTGAGTGCCACCTGGTACTGTTCCTCTGCCTCCTCTATGTCCATGGCCAGGGACCGGATGATGGCATCCTTACGATCAACCGTTCTCTCAAACGTCTGACTCATCGTTTCCGCATCTTTCTTTAGATCAGCAGTTTTCGCTGTTATTTGCAATTATAACAGGGGCAAATTTCATATTATATGAAGTACTGACTAGAACTGCTGTATATAAAAAGCATGAAAAGGGTCGTAGTGCACATACTTTTTCTCATGATTGCCCTCCACTGATTCTGTAGCTTGATCATGTTCAATTTCGTTGCCTTTTCTTCCTTGCTCAGCTTATCCTAAACAGTATATAAAATTTACAAACAAAATTAATTCATTATAGGTAGCTAGAGCTTTAGAAGTTTTTACTTTGAGGAATCTAGAGAGCATTTCTTCTTTTTTCTTTTTCATCTCTTCCTCCTGGAGCCTCTGTTGCTCAAGAAACTGAGCTCGCTCCTCCTCCGACATCTTGGCTAACTTTTTGGCTAGTTTCTTATCCATTTTTGCAGCACACTCAAGACTTCACGTATGAATGATGTATTCAAGTCAAGTCTATTTGTTGCTATGGTTACATATCACGTGATCGTGAGGCGGGGCTAGGCTATAGGTTGGAGTGTCCGGGATTTCCCCCAATTCCCAAAATAGGCAGCTAGCTGTGCATGGGGTGCACATGTAGTCTTGCATCGAAGGTCTGGCTCGCGAGACTGCATGTAGCATGGACTGCAAGCGACAGAAGAAGTGTAGAAGCGTTGGAATCGTTGGCTTTGGAAAATTAGGTGAGTTCAAAGATGTAGTGGGCCCGAGATATCCTCATCATGTCATAATTTCTGTACTTCTTTTTTGGCATGCAGGGCAGTATTTGTATGAGGAGGTGACGAAGCTGCCCGACTATGAAGTGGCATTCGTTTGGAACAGAACAGATGATAAAATGAAAGGAGTTGTACCTGATCACTTGATCTTACAAGATCTGGGTGACTTTTCATCAAGGTACCGTATTAAATATACATGCGCTATTTATACAAATTTATAATATTTTTGCTGACTGGACTGATTGTCCCTGTAGATCAGCTGATCTGATAGTGGAGGTTGCTCATCCTTCAGTCGGTGCAGAATATGGAGCTGAGTTCTTGAAAGCAGCTGACTTCATGGTACAGAGCTGCTTAATTTCTACCTTAATTTAGTAGTCCACGAAGAAATTAAATTTTATTACATTGTTTCAGATTGGCTCTCCAACTGCCCTTGCTGACGGCACTGCTTATGAGAGAATCTTCACAGCAGCCAAGGCCAAGGCGTCGAGTTTTGGTCTGTATGTCCCTGTGGGGGCATTCTGGGGAGGACAGGATATACAAAAAATGGCTGATAGGGGCACTTTGAAGGTAGAATATTATTGTTAATTAATGCACACATAATAATATTATATTATTATTATTCTCATTCAAATCATGTTGCAGGGTCTTAAAGTGACCATGAAGAAGCACCCCTCTAATTTCAAGCTGTGTGGAGAGCTAGCAGAGAAAGTGAAGACTGTCCAAGACTCACCACTAACGCTCTATGAAGGTATTACCTTTATATTATCATTATAAACTCGCCCAGCTTTTTCAAATATATTGGCATAGGTATAATCAAGGGCTTATCAAGCCGCCGTAGGCGGCTTGATAAGCCCTTGGTATAATTTAGTGTATGAGGCTAATCTAGTATTAAATTTTGATATTAAATATTGATGCATCACCAGGTGAATAATATTATGATTTTTTATGATTCTCTCTCTCTCTCTCTCTCTCTCTCTCTGTTAGGTCCAGTGAGGGAGCTGTGTCCTTTGGCTCCCAACAACGTCAACACTATGGCATGTGCGGCCATAGCAGCACACAATCTGGGCTTTGATGGAGTGATGGGCTGCCTAGTTGCTGATCCAAGGTAAAAAAGGAAATATATCATACTTGTCATATACTTGGTAATAGCATACAATCAATGAAGTGTTTATATAATAGTTATTATAATGTAGGCTAGGAAACATAATATCACTCACTGAAGAGCTGGCCTAGGGATAAGGCTACAAAATTTTGTTTTCCCCAAAGATTTCTGATTTAGTATTAATAATTTTTTGTTTGACTTGTGCAGCCTAAGCAGCCACATTGTTGAAGTTGAAGTCACAGGTCCCGGTGGAGGACATGACTGTTTCTCGGTCAAGACAGTTCGCTGCAATCCTGCCTCCTCAGGAGCAGTTACTGGAAAGCAGACCTACGCTTCTTTTCTTAGCAGTCTGCTAGGTGAGATATAGCTTAAAATGTTTGAAATTTGGTAGTTTTAGGGGCTCTTTTGTTTTCACAGCTGCTAAGGAGAGGGGATGTGGTGTGCACTTGTGTTGAAGTATAAAGAACTGATTTTTGCAGCATCATGCTGTAGTGATTCCGTGGTGTAGTGGTTATCACGTGAGTCTAACACACTCAAGGTCCCCGGTTCGATCCCGGGCGGAATCACTCACCTTTTTTTTTGTCACTAGTTTTTTTGTCACTAGGAGTATTTTTGCACCCGAATGATTACACTAATAATATTATATCACTTGTCTATATTTTTGATTTCATTTCAGCAATAATAAAAATTGAAAAGGGATATTTATACAACACTCAACACATAATATTATGACAAAACTATGTAATTTCGTTGTTAGAACAACAATATCATTGTCTCTCTAGCTAGCTATAATAATATTATAGCTACGTGAGTTACTACACTGCCACTTGGTAGCCGACAGTGGAGAGGGCAGCTATCTCATCCTCCAGAACCTTGGTGACCTTCAGCACGTCCTCAGCCTCGGGGATGTTCATGTTCTCCAGAGCTGTGCGAGCAGCGTTCCTCACCACAGAGATGAAGTCATTTCTCCTACGAACAAAAAACAAACAAAAATGTATAACAGTACTATTGCAAGTAGAAGCACGGAATCAACACACTATGCCACATGCAAAAAAATTCACATTCTGACACATTCAGTACAGTACAATAATAATAATATTATAAAAAGTTAGTCCCATTCCCAGGCCCAATATAATACACCCCAGCTTTATGCGTACCAGATGTTTCCAATAGCAGGGATGGCCTTGACTGCCTTCAGTGTGCCGAGACTGAGGCAGGCGCTCTGTCGCACGATACGATCGTTGTCCTCCAGGAGCTTGATCAAGGCGTCGATGATGTACTCCTCCGAGCGACCGGTTCTTCCGAGGGAGATGGCAGCCACCGCTCTGACGTTCGGGTCTGGGTCTGAGAAGAGCTGCAGCAAGGCCTCAACCACGGCTGGATTCTGGAAGGCAGCTGTGTGCGTGCATAGAAAATTTACATCACAAGATGCCAAAAATATGTGGTCTCTTATTATTATTATAGAATGACTATCTCTCGATCGTATATCTTGCAAAAATGAAAATTCTCAGTTTTTCCTGGTTGTTGTCAAAACAGATTCTAAAACTGAAGCATGTTATTAACAACACATTCAATTCATCACTAGCTCATACACAAACGGTCACAATTAAATGTTATGTACTGGCTCCTATTGTTTGTGTGTATTCATAGCCAGTCCTTTAGCTTATATAAGCCTTTAATCTACCGGCATTTTATATTATACAATGTCATATTTTTTTTGTAATAATTCTTGCTCATGCAAAGGATGCACAAATAGCTCCAAATAGCTAATACGAACATTCACCTCTTATATAAGCATGTACAGTGTTACTTTCAACCACTTACATAGCTTCTCGATGGCCGCCAGCCTGACGGTGGATCTCATATCGAACACCTCCTTCATGTTGAACTTCTCCACGGCAATCTGGCTCACGACTCGCCAAAAGGCGTTCTTGTCGGGGGAATCCCCTCGAACCTCCATGAATTGGCCCTTGGTGATCTTCTCCTTTCCGCAGAACACGTCGTTCTTCAACATGTCCAACAGCCATGGAACATTCTCCTCGTTGAAAAGACCTGTAGCACAGTGCAGGAAATGGCTATAATATTATTGTCAGTTATAATAGGAGGGATCTGTTGTTGACCATGAGAAAAATTCGAGCCATTATGAACTATTGAGGTGTATACATGCAATAATATGATTAGTAAATATAAACATGATATTTTACCAGCTACTGTCATGGATGAATCATGTTATAATTATTACAATAGTGACCTTTACTCCCGAGGTCATCCCATTGTACACTAACTACCATATTATATTACTAGCATCACTCAAAGAAAATGACATCAGAGTTTCTACCTCAGGCCTCCAACTCATCAAAGTATACATGCACCATCGTGTCACTGCGTAAATAGCATGCATGTCACACCTTTGCAAAGGTAAGGCTTTTGTTGTCTCTCCGTCCACCAGTCTAGCTAGCTGTGAAGCTTTAGTTAGTCCATATCTGGCTGCATGTGAACCCCTTTATACTCTAGGGATGCACCCCACAGACATGCACACGTTGGCGATGCTGGCAGCCCACAGGCAGTACATGTCAATAGCATTGTCATTCTAGAAGCCATTACAGGCATCATACTTCGCTTTGCAGATCAGTGGTCTAGAAGGAGGGCACCTGGCTATAGATAATATGTACCTTAACTACTTGAGAGCCACTGCCTATATCTTTTTCCACTGGACAATTGACAAGCAAAGCATAGTAAAGCTTCGTGCTCTTCAGTCACTTACCTGAGAGCTGGGCCTCGTAGTCTTTGAGGAAGCCTTGCTGGAACTTGAACCACATCACTTCATCTTCTTCAGCAAAGTTACGGTCCCAGAACGTGTCGATGGTGAGCTCTTCTCCTCCCAGCTCCTTGACAGTGGTCTGTGCTCGTAGCTTCGTGTTGAGGCGTCCTCCGCGACGAACGATGGTCCTAGAACGATCAACCGACGCTAGTTCAGGCACGGGAGAAACACGTCCCTGTGTACGATGAGTGTGTGTATGCAAGAGTGGGAGGGAAAGAGAGAGTATGGGGGGTGGGGGAGAAATAGGGAGAGAGACGGAAAGTGCGAGAGAGAGAGAGAGAGAGAGTGAAAGAACGTCAAAATTAATAATGTGTAACAAAGTTGTATAACGTGTCATCTCACCCCAGGCTTGATCTGCTCCTGGATGAGCTGGATGAAGCTCCTACAGTTAGCCTCGTGCTCCTCGGGCTTTTCAAAGAGAGACCAGTGCAGACTCTGAAGAGTCAGCTTCCTACAAGTCATGGGCGTGTGTTTGTATGTGCAGGTTTCTCCAAGGGTAGACTACTCCTACATGGTTGTACATGCACACTGTATCTCTCTCTATTGGTAGGGTGTTGACATGTACGGAAATTCATGTGCAGGTGTGATACTACAAACCATGTGTGCAAACTAGTCAATCACAATACTATTATTATTAATTGAAAGTTGCACACAACTGCTGCATAGAAAAGGAAAAGTCCCAAAGTGTTGACAGTCGGTCAGTGATGGTATTGTGGCACTCACATTCCAACTCCAAATGTTTTGAGGAGGTCGGTTTTCTTCTTTCTGGCCGCCACAATGATGGGCTTGTTGGAGATGTAGGCGAGAGAGACTTGGTCCTGACATACACTGCTCTTGGAGGCCTCTTCACTCACAATGAACACCAACAGCTGCACAGGGGGAGGTTGGAGGAGAGGGAGAGAAAGAAGGAGGGAGGGAGAGAGAGAGAGAGAGAAAGGGTGTGTGTTGGGCGTCAAATGGACCAGTGGGAGTGTTTCAATTAGCATTCTTTTTTAAGGTATGATTATATAAAAGCTGTTAACACAAGAAATTCCCAACCACCATTTTGTTGTGACTACAACTATGCAAATGTAAGCCCCAAATGGGGGGACTGGCCCCACCAAGCAGACATGACACAAATGGGGGCAATGAATCACATTAAAATCATCTCCCAACTAAAGGAGCTTCACTGGTCCCCAATAATTCAATTTTTAAGGCTCCAAAGATATCAATCTGCCCTTTTGTTACTTTTTAATACTATGTGTGTATTTGTGAGGGGGGGGGGGCATGATAAAGATTTGGGAGAGATTTCTGTATCAAAGAGACAACACACACATGTACACATGTGCTAGGCTAGTCATTCTCCCAATTGGGTATAGACTAGACTAGGAGAAAGCCCCCATTTAAGGGTTGCCAGGAAGTAACGACATTTGGGGGATATTTTGCAAACCCATCCAAATGAATACCTTTGATCATAGAGATTGATAATAAGATTATACTAAGGCTCCCCTCTCTACTCTCTAGGTCTAGCAACATATCTATGCCTTATTAGCAGCGATAGAGTGAATTTACCCACCTTAGCATCGACCAGGAGTTTTCCAACAACCTTGGCAGCGGCATCGGAGCTGCTACTGTAGGCGGGCACTGAAACGGTCTCTAGACCAGCTGTGAGGAGAAGAAAAGCATAAATTAATGGCTGCATGCTTGCAAAGTAGCGTCGATTATAGATGTGAATGGTTTTAAATTAGCTTCTCCTGCCCAGCCCTACAGGTTGATTAGTCAATACACACAGGCTATAACATTATCAGATCCAAGACTAGCTTCAAAAAAAATTCTTAATGCCTTGGATATCAATTTAAACAACAAAATTTTTTGTTAAACTAAATTTTGATTGATTATCAGTTGTATATAGTTATTAACTTAACACGTAGGAACTTGTACCTTTGATTAGCTGAGCTAGCTCGATATCCTCAGAGTCGGAAGTAGAGCTGATGATGACATCAAATGTCTGACCTGGTGGGATCTCAGGCTCAGCCTCAGGCTTGGCTGCAACTGGACAATGAGAAAGAGAGAGAACGAAAAAGAGAGAGAGAGGGGGGAGGACAGTTAGCATCTTTTCGCCTTGTAGCACCATGGTAGCACTAGTGCAAGGTGTAATTTTGGTAAATGGCACTCACCTGCTTCAGTTGTAGTAGCTGTGGCCTTAGCTTCAGCGGGCTTCGCATGGGAGCTGCCTCCCTTGTGATGATGATGGTGATGATGACTTTGCTGACCTCCCATGTTGTTGGAGCAGTTAGTGAGTCGAGTGCGGATACTTTGCTTGTAGATAGGGATCACCCAACCGAGCACCTTCTTTTATGGAGGGTGGCAGAGTGCAAGTTTGGTAAGTGGGGGACACACCCTGAGTGTGATAGCGCATGCGCCTCAGTGCGTACCAGGGGATTGGGATTAGGACAGGGTGGGGATCGGGGGTTGGGAACGAGATCTAGATGAAAGTACTGGCGCTCTTAATAATAATACACCCGTACCTAACGCGACCTTTGCCTACTCAGCCCACGAGCGGGTGAAATAAGGTAAAGATCGTCACGATAAAAAGCAGCACGGATTCAGAGAAAGACATGAAAGAGATAGTGGAATGGCAAGGGGATGATGCTAGTTTAGCGTAGATACATCATCGAGGCTGCATGTATCATAATAACTTTTTAATAATATTATGTGCATAATACACAAATTGTGTATTATGCACATAATATTATTAAAAAGTTATCTCAGGTCCACTGTTCACCATTACCAAACAAGCATGTATTATAATAATACATGCTTGTTTGGTAATGGTGAATACATGCTTGTTTGGTAATGGTGAACAGTGGACCTGAGATACGTGGTAATGCGCATGCGTTGTTCTAAGTGACGCGACTGAGCGTAGGACACGACAGGGTACGCGGCAACCACATGACACGTGTTTAATGCTTCAAAGCGATGCGAGCAGATATAAAGCGCATCGGAAAGAGAGAGCGACTAACTATCTTTGAACGAGGGACTCGGTCTTTCCTTTGGATGAATAGATTGAACGTGGCCCTGAAACGTTCGGCAGGCACCGAAGCAGATCTAGTGGATCAGCACTGCAAACTTGCATGGCACAGCTCAAGAATCACGCCTATCAGATGGAGCAGCAAGATACGAAGCGCAGAGAGATTTCAGAACTCTCGAGCATTTCTAGCGGCGACATGACCGACCACGAAACAGAAGAGAGATCGCATTCATCATCGTCAGCGCTGGATTTATCTGTATTCGCCTCGCAGACGCCCATTCATGAAGGCATGGTGTTCAAGATCGGGGGAAAGGGACGCATGAGCCGCATCCAAAAGAGATTCTTCATTCTTTACGAAGGAGTTATCATCTACTATCACCACCGCACCACCTACAAAAAGGACAAAAAGCGCGGATTTGTAAGTTTAAACTGTTTTGACTTCGCAAAGATTATCAATAGCTACTACCTGCCTGCATGCATGCGTGCATGCTTGCGGTAAACGTCGTGGCGCATGCGGCTTTGTGCATGGAAACATGGATGAGCTGCAAGGTATCTAATCCTTTGTTCTCTGCATTTTTGTATGCTACAGAAAGCTGGAAAGGTGATTCGTCTCGATGGTATGTATCTGAGCAAGCCCGAGTCGCATCCCTCCAGGATGAAATTCTGTGCTGTTTTGCACGTTCCTCACGAATCAAACAAACACAAGTAAGCAATGCAGCTGCAGTCTTCCATTTATGTACATGCTTTACATGGGCAATTATTAAACTCAGGGATGGCGCCAATTTGCTTTAAGTGGTTGGCTGGGCCAGTCGTGGTTGCTGGGTGTAGCAGTGTGCACAGTGTCGCGCGGTGGGGAATCTGAATCAACATCTCAAACTTTCCAAGTAGCGTCATTAATGATAATATTCGCCTTGGCACTTGCACTATAGCCATCTATTGTGCTACCAGTATAGGTGATTATAGGGTATATTCTTTGATACTTTCAGACGTTAAGTTGGCAATAGGCGTTAGCGCTGGGGGATCAATAATGAAACACTAGGTGTAAACAGGGATTATTGAATTCATGTGTGAACCCAGATGATCTTATGTAAGAGTGAGAGCGAGAGACTCAGAGAGAGAGAGAGAATGTGAGCAGTGAAGGGGGACAGTATGAAAAGATAAAATTTAATATGTCTCTGTGTACATGTATATTATACGGTTCCAAGTTGTGCAATGAACTTTTCCCAGAAATTTCAAATTTTCATTGTTTGTCATACAGTATGACAGAGCTTTCAAAACCACATTGAGGTTTTTGAATTCCCAATTGACCACCCAACTTGTAGCAATTTCTTCAGTTCGCCATTTTTACCCAAGCTTTTTTGCTTTGATCTAGCGATCTCTCCTAATTTCCTTATAAGGTAATCATTTAGACCGCCGAGACCAGTGCAGTGCTATCTACTATACCCACTCTCGATTCTTGCTGCTGGCTTCTACCTTGAATCTCTCGCAGTCCTTTGTGTATTGATTTCACTGTTCTCCCAAGTTACCTTTGTCCATTTTGTGATCGTCTGACAATGCTCATCAGCTAGCTAGCTATAGCTACTGTCTGCCCGTCTGGTTTACAAAAAAAACCCAAACAATTAGTGATTGGATGTCCTATACAAACTTTGTTCAATAGCCTTTAGCTATCTGCACCTGGCAATAGTATCTATTGCTCCTGGCCACCTGCATAGCTACCGTCGTACTAGCTGCATTAATAATTATTCTTCCTAACAATAGCAAAAATCTTGATTCTCGTAATCTCAACTTCTGGGTATCTTTTCCGTTATGTCATCAACAAGTTGTTTGCCTGTTGAACCAAGACTGCATTTATAATAATTTATTATTATTATTAACTCCCAATTGCACCACAAGGGCATAATAATTTTTTCCTTGCTGTTTTTCTAAGAATTTTGTGCACGACTGCCCATCCTCATTTGTTTTGCCATGGACCATTCCTTTAGTCTTTAATAACTGCTGCGGATACAATAGTATATTGTTATAATATTATACAGCTGCACCATGATCTCTGCTTTGGCTACCGCTACTGTTATTGCATGATTTGTAAACTAAGGCGTGCTTGAGCGACGAAGGAAGCAAAAACAGCATGTTCAACATCTGTCCTCTATACATGTGTATCCGTTCTATAGCAATAGCTATAGTTAGTTGCACCTGTTACATATTATTACAAAAGAATATTATTGTTATGATGTAGCTGCACTGGTAGTTATGTATAAGCATTCTTACTTCCTAATATGCGTGCATGCACCTAGCTAAACCTTGCTAGACAAAAACAGGAGCAGTCGTGCGATCGATCAAGGGAGGGAGGGAGCGTGGACAGGTGCATATTGAGATTTCTGTGTTGGGGTAATAATTATAGTTATAGGGTCACATGGATGTGCATGTTCAGCTGTATGATGAAGGTGTTGAACTGATGCTCTTCAAGTGAAGGAAGTACATGTATCGTTCTATTAGACTTTCGTCGATAATTTGTCACCCCATAGGGTAGGTAGCTAGGTCTACTTCCTAGAGCATTAAATTTTGTTATAGTCCTAGAAGTAGACTGCCATGGCAAGGACTATTATGATGCAAAATACACAGTGAAGAGTGTTGTAGAGATTGCTTATAGGCCTAGGCCTTTGGTGTAGTGACAGGCGATGAGCCACAAAGCTTTGCAGCTCCAATTATCAGACATGTTGTGTGTCTGTCTGTCTGTCTCAAGGTAGCCAGGTTTCTATGGGTACAACAGTCTCGCTGAGCTAGGTTTCTAAGGGCAATCATTAATTTTGGTGTCTTCACACATGTACGAAGACAGTGGGGGAAACATGCAAATGTCTCTGTACATCTGCTCTAAGGTCCATTATCTATCGCTTGACAGTCATAATTTGTTGAACAAATTTGATAGTATAATATCACGTTCTCTCTCTCTCCCTCACATCATTTAGGAAGCTGCTCATAGCTTTTCATCACAGGAAAGACAAGAACATGTGGGTTGAACTGCTACAAACTCAGAACCCACAACTCAAGCCATCGCTGAGCGAAGAACTCGGCAGCAAAAAGAAACTCCCCCTCTACATACAAAAGATGCGGGAGATCGAGTATTTCAATCCCAAATCCCGATACCACATGTCCCGGTTCCATTCTCTCCCCAATGCCCATGCATACGGGTCCCTGACTTCACAAGACCTCCAGTCGCTAATGAGAATCTACGACCACGCCCATAGCTTCTCGTCGTTACCTGCCTCTTACCACGGCTCTCAATCCTCTCTAGGCCTGTCGCAATTCCACCACGATCACGGCCATCGTCATGTAAGGCTCAGCTATATGCACAGCCTGGACAGTGAGACAATATCTGAAGTTGAGGAGAGAGAGTGTGAGGAATGTGAAGAAGTGGAGTCTGAAGGAGATTCAGATAGCGGCCTTCGAATGTAAACATATATACAATTTCACAATTTCATTCTATCATTATTTATGTGTGTTATGTTCTAAACATAACTTCTATTTTTTATGTCCTTCGAATCTTATTTATAATGATCCATGAATAAAAAAATACATCACTACATTTTTTACTTCAGTGTATATACATTATTACACAATCATGTTATTCACTGCTCAGATTAAAAAAAATTTTTAATACCTCTACAAGTAGATAGTTATTGGCATCCTAAAGTGGTGTTGCCACAAGTTGTGATTGGGTCTGTTCATTCATGACATATCTACAATATCACTACGGTCGTCTCGAATATCTAGTCCGTGGGTACCACTCTCCCCGTTCTTCATGGCTTCCCGCACTGCCTCCGCTGTTTCGGGATTTATACTGTCTGCTCTGATCTTACGAGCCCCAGGAACCTGTAGAGGAAGGAGAGAGAGAGAGAGAGAGAGAGAGAGAGAGAGAGAGAGAGAGAGAGAGAGAGAGAGAGAGAGAGAGAGAGAGAGAACGTGCATTTGGTGCAGTAGCTCTAAGTATATTAACATGATGCAAGACCACAAGTGTATGTTCACATGCACAACATAATCCATCATTCATCGCATGCATGTTGCATGTATACAGACCCCATTAGCGTCCATGCATGCATAGGGGTATGTCGAGTGGGCGGCAGTGCACATAACACATGTTTAACATTCCGTTTATATTATTGCTAGGACAATATCACATGCTCCATATGCATAGCACATGTACATACCACATCACTGGTACCATATGACCCACTTGTGGTATGGCAAAAATGTGCACACAAAAGAATAATTATTGGATTGGTCTAGAAGCTGAGGGGTCTTGTGACTCTGGGACATGACTACCTGACCAAGGGCTAGAGGAGAGAGGGTGACAGGAGAGTAGCTATAAGGTTTCTAAGTCACACCTCCCTTCATGTGGTGTGGATGTGACTCCATGACAGGTGGGTGCCTGAGCTATGTACTTTGACCCCACCACTATTAATAGCATCACATCCCCCACCAAATAAGGGCATTCTTGAACCATCACCTAACTAGCCTATGATGCAACCAGGAGTGATGGGGGATGGGGTCCCATGCATAGGACACTGGACACTAAAATTAATGCCAATGATGATTTGCCATGGAAATGCTGAAAGTGGCCTAATAATGTTAAATACAGTACATGTGATTGCATGTTATTTACTCCGTGGAAATAATATCGTTTCAGAGCAAATTTGGTAAGAGATATTTCAGAAAATTGATAAATAAGCGTCAAAGTGAATT
Organism: Cliona cf. orientalis; assembly: GCA_963930775.1. Lineage (NCBI taxonomy): Eukaryota > Metazoa > Porifera > Demospongiae > Clionaida > Clionaidae > Cliona > Cliona cf. orientalis. The sequence continues at coordinate 8,807,448 of OZ005698.1, read as the reverse complement.
GGCAATGCATGATTGTTACATATAATGGTGAATTTTGGCATAGATCCAGTGATACCTAAATTTAATATATATTTATTAAGCTAACAGAGAGAGCTATGCGTACAGTCCAGCATAATAAATAGTAGTCCAGCAAAAAAGCAACAACCAACTCCTCTCTCTCCCCCTCGCTCCCTCTCCTCTCTTTGTCTCTCTTAGTTTCTCGCTGGACGGGGCTTTTTTGTGCTATGCATGGCGCTGTACCTGTAGCGTGTTATGGGACTCAGTCTCGTGCTCCAGCAGTTTCGGATTCTGTTTCTGCAGCTCTTCCATCCACTCTCTCCTCTGCTCCCTCGTCTCAGTCACCAGGAGGTACTCACTGGGGGGGGGGGGGGGGGGGAGAAATAAAAGGGATACTTAATTTACGATAACGTACTATTCCGTCAGTTACAATAAAAATACAGAAAAAGGGAAATTTTCATGAGGGAGCATTAGATTTTGGACAAGATGGTACTATTATCATGACAATGTCCTCTATAAATGTACATGTATAATTAATTATAGTAGTGAGTCACGTAGTGTGTATGCTCGCATTAGTGCAAATATAGGCACATGGATTATAATAATACATGTATGGTACGTTACTATACTCCACATAACAAGCTACATAATAATTGTTTTTACAAACAAAGAGTCCGGAAATTCAATAGTCCCTTTTCTGGTTATCATCGTAGGAGAGGTTCTACGGTTAATTGGGTAACTGCTACAGACATGCGCATGTGAGAAAGAGGTCGGAGAAAAAATACAACACCGAAAGGATAATTATTAAACTTGAATCGTTTTCACTGTTTCTGTATTATGATGCTGTACATGTGTTACAATGTGCCAGGGCTACAGCAATAATAATACGGAGTACAGTAGCAAATATTTGGCTAGAGGGAATAATTTCTATCACGCCATTTTCACTGTTTCTATAATAATATTATGATGCTGTACATTTGTTATAATGTGCCAGGGCTACAGCAATAATAATACGGAGTAGAGTAGCAAATATTTGGCTAGAGGGAATAATTTCTATCACGCCATTTTCACTGTTTCTATAATAATATTATGATGCTGTACATTTGTTATAATGTGCCAGGGCTACAGCAATAATAATATGGAGTACAGTAGCAAATAGCTAATTTGGCTAGAGGGAATAATTTCTATCACGCCATTTTCACTGTTTCTATAATAATTATTATGATGCTGTACATTTGTTACCATGTGCCAGGGCTACAGCAGCAATGTGGGGTAACCACACATTAACTACTAATAGCTATTGAGACTTTGGATCGTGACTGTTTAGTGTCGGGGAGAGTTCATGTTGAAGAAACTACCCAGGGCACCAGCTGCGTTGTATTCCTTATAACAACCGTTTGACCTTCCTGCACCCCAACAGAAACCTCTCACTCGATATAATATACCGTACATCCTTCTTAAGAAGCAAATTAATTGATTAAGAACTCCACAAAAATGCTGTTGTGCTGCAAATTAGAGCTAGATAGCTCTCAGATATATACACAGCTACAACACAGCACAGCAGACATGCATGGCATGGCAGGGCTGCTGCACTGCCCGAATAGGATGTGGGTCGATCAGTGTCTTCCTACATTCCCAATAAATTAAACGCTAAATAGAAGCCCATTAGTTATTAATTATTATCTTAGATCTACGGCACAGGAGTGACAAAGTAGTCACAGAAGCACTCATGACAGACAGTTTAGAGTACATCCAGCACCCCTATAGTCCCAAGCAGGAATAGTGTATATATGGATATCTTGACAGTAATAATTATCACCTATATACATGTAGGGGGTATAATAGGCAGGATACAAGTACATGCATGATGGAAGTCTTACTACGATTTATTTCACATGTGACACGCTTAAATTTAATTAATTGTTATTTCCAAAGGGCTCATGTTCTTGCGATGGATACCAATGAGAGAGAGGGAGGTAGGGAGGGAAGGGAGTGGGGGAGGGATGGAGGGGTCAAAGGTGATGTAATGGATATGTATTGTGACAGTGTCGTCATGGAGATGGCAAATGTCACCCTAATGGTGTGGTTAATACCGTTATGCAGATTGAGTGGTGTGTTTGTCTATGTGATTGATGTGAAGTAATGGACTGGAAAACGATTACATAGCCAAGGCAAGGTCCGATTCCCATCCCATTCCACTTCCCCCTGACTTCCAATTCCCATTCCATTTAACCTTTCACGGTCATGACCGCTCAACTACCATGTCAGAGAAAGCAGAAAAAACAATAACAAAAACAATACGCAACATTTGGGAACAAGGAAAGCTTCAAGAAAAACATTCTTCTTTTCATCCGCCAAGCTCTGTTTAATAACAGTATTATCGTAATAATAACTATATTATCATCATCATAATATTATTATTATTATTATGTGACTGTTCAGTGTAATCGACTACAGGGCATGACTTGTGCCGACACAAAAACAATGTGTACGTGTATCAAGATCCTATTCTTAAGGAAACTAAATGCGGCTGTGTAGCAGTCGCATGACCTTCAGCGTGGGTTACTATTTAGTAGTAGGCCAAAGAAGTTGTCTATAGTAGCTAGTACAACCTAACAATACTATTTATATACTAATACTAACGATAACAATAATATTATTATTATTATGCTAAGTACAAACCAACAGCGAAACAGCTGCCGGGCTTGGGAACAGCTGCTGGCCATGGTCTCCTATCGAGTCTCAGATGTAATATTACATAATCTAGAAGCACGGTCTATCAATGGGCATGATATTGTGTGCGTAATGAATGATGTTTACTGTTATGCAGCACTATAATAATTATAGGAAACCATGACAACAATGTACATATACATACATACATACATACAGTTTTGCATGCACGAGGAGAGTCTATGATTGGCCGGAGATTGGTACATGCAGACAAGTGTGTCTGTTTATATTTTTCATTTCCGCTGCTGCATTGTGTAGCTATATGCAGTGCATGTACATGTACATGTACATGCCTGCACACCAGAGGCTTCCTAATAAGTTTCCATAGTAGACAGACGCATGTGCATAAAAGCCTTAGGGATTGAGACTAATCGAAGCATCGTATTACCCAATGTTGGTATACAAAAATGTTTAATTAATTAATTTACTAGACCCAGGCTATAGGCTCTTATGAGGAAACCATCCCATGACATGACTGCTCAGGCAACGCATGCTTGTGAAGCTATGTACGTAGCCTATGTAATTGTCTAGTCTCGAGTCCTAGGTACCAGGTACCAGTAGTTACATGCATGTTTCATGCAAGCACTGCATAAAATGTAATAGCAATTATTGGTCATTGGTCAACCACGGTACAAGGAGGAGTGGCTGCATAAAACATTAATTACAGGGCCAGGTACTGTACATTACATTACTCCCCACGGTGGATGTATAACATGATTGTGGAGTCTCCAAGGTGAACGTGTTACTATAAATAGGACAAGCCCTGCGCTGTAGATTTACAAGGTTAGGATGTTATGAGAGCAGGGAAAACCTTCAAGTGCAGTCCCGGCACAAAACACATACACACACATTCATGCATGCATGCATGCATACTAACATAATATTATTATTATTATTGAACTAAGATTTAATACGCATAATAATCACATGCTTCCATCTGTTAATCAGTCTCAGGAAATCTGCCCTCTTCTGGAGTCTAAGCCCAGCTAGGGCTCACATTACCGAATAACACTCAAGCACCAACGCAGTTTCATCATCATAAAATAAACTATAGAGAGTAGTAGTCTGGCCAGCTAGACCCACTTCCCCTCCCTCTCCTATTCGCTATAAAACTCAAACTAATAATCTGGAGAGAGGACAAGGGTCAAGCTGGCCAGACTATATTATTATAGAGTGTAATGACGATATTATGATCATAATATAATATTATTATTCAATCAATGGGAGAAAATCCGCCCTCTTCTGGAGTCTAAGCCCGGGCTCACATTACAGAATGACACTCAAGCACCTACGCAATTTCATCATCACAGAGAGTAGTGACGATAATAATTATTATGATCATATTCGATGAATGCTGCCCTCTTCTGCTCACATTACAACACAACAGGTCACAAAATTTCGTCACAAAGTGCTATTGTAGAGCCGTGCTGTGATCATATCATATTATACCAAGGTCAACCGATACTTTGTGGCAACTAGGGACTTGGCTCCTCTTCTGGGAATCAATAATATCTCAAGCTAAACAACAATGATGCAAGATTACCCAGAGAGACTTGAAATCTACACCAAAACTGGAAACGGGTGACATGTACAGATATGCCCTTCATGACAAAAAAGACTAAGAGATGCTCACTAATGTACTAATGTAGTGTAGTTATAGGAACTCGAGGATATATGGTAGTAGGTGATAGGGTATGTCACAAAATGGGCATCAAAGAAAGAGAGTGCCTCACAGGATGTGTTGACCATACACCAGTACATGACTGAGATTAGTGGCCCGATGAAATCATCACTTTTGCAAGCAGTATAATATTATACTCGTATATGCAGTGCAGTTATGTATACTATGGAAAGACAATCGTTAATTTTAGAGCCATTTTTAAGGCTTTTTCGATGTGCACTCTAATACTATGGAATGAGCGGATGCAGCACGCATGCATTCTTGCCATCATCACTGGCGCATGGTGAACATTCCTGGACCACTGAAAATCACACCACAGAGAAAAGTGACAAAATTAATTACATACTTTTTAACACCCTGTTTAGTTCTCCCTTCCTAACTCATTGTGTGGCGTGCAGTGATTGACGGTCGGTAGTGTCATGTCTGCTGCCCAGCGAACAATGTCTGTTTTGGTACATACCCACTCACGGGCTCATTAGGCTCAATCTTCCCAAATAACAGTCTACAATGTACAATCCTTTGTTCATTAAATCATTAATCCTCCAATAACCACCAATCCCCCCAAGGTAGGAGTGGGTGGAGGGGGGAGGGTAATCGTATAATTATTATTACATGAAGCAATTTGGGGGGTATGCATAATACTATTATTATACAAGTCTTAGAGTGGGTGGGTGGGGGTGGGGGGTGGGTAAAAATATAACTCTAGTCATTACGGTGAAATGATCAGGGGGGATGCGGGCGAGATCAAATTTAGATCAGTAATAGAGTAGGCGATAAGGGACTGAAATGAAGCATCCTACAGTGTACCATGTGCATGTAAACAATTCACCGATGTTTTTGGAGGCATAAGAAAAATATCATCATTTCTCACTAGCTGCTATCGATTGAAGCACAATAGTGCAGAGAGATTTGTTGTATCAACTTCTCAAACTACTGGGAAAATTATTGATAATTATTTGACAGTTCAATTCCCTCACTTCAACAATCCCTGTTCCCAGGGGACAGCTGAGAGAGAGAAACACAACGATGAACTGTTTTCAAAACAGTGGAATAATATTAGTGTTTTGATAACACTGCGTTCATCTTAAGAGGGGGCCACTACTATCATCATGAAAAGGTGACGAATCAAATAAAAAATAATTCACCACAACTACTAGATATATTATTATACTCCAATTTTAAGCTAAATGTGTGTACACATACTATACTAAAACTAAAAAGCAGTACAGCTAGCCTCATCCCCCCCCCCCCCCCCCCCCCCCCCGGGCCGTCTTGTATCCAGCTTTTCAATGTTATCCTGCAAGGAACTGAGACTAGGCCCCTGGGGACGAGGCCACATAACTGTCATGCTATTGCAACAAATTCAATAATATAATGCCTTGGGCAGGCTTCTTGTTATAAAACCATGGATACCTCCATGTGCTGTATAGGACTGGGTACCTGGAATGGCTGCATGAAGTTCTGTGCTAACGAACCTCTGATATGCACCATCTACCAATTACTGAGAATTCTGTAGCACCTCAGGGTGACCTCATACGCAATGGAATGGAATGTATGATGCTGAGTTGTGGCTTGGTGGGTAGCTAGCTATGAACTATGTGAGCACCCCCAACATGTAGCTTGTGATGCTTAGACTATTAGTTTTTGACTCCATGAGGTGCACGCAAGAGATAATAATATCACAGCATTGGATAATTAGCTTTACTTATCACGAGAACACTGCACGTGGTGTATATATATTATATTACCGGGGTATATTATAGATATATACGGAGCTGCCCTGAATAGCTGGCTATTAAAGGAAGGATATGAAAGTTTCTGAGGCTTGAATTGTCACACTATGAAGCTGTAAAAAATCATATTATCGCACTATTTAATACGAGCTCAATCACCCTTAAGAGTCGGTCATTCACTGCCTTGAAATTAGAAGGGTCGTCTTTCACAACTGCTAAAACTCAAGAGAAACCCATTACTACAAGTGCCTGCCCCCCCGGGCACAGCTAGAGCTAGACCTAGGCTCGATCTACTATCTTGTAGCCTTGTCTCATAAACAGGCTGGGGAACGAGGCTAACCATCCTCTACAAATTATATGCAACAAGCCATTAATTTCAAATTATGGAGCCACTAAATTTTATTAGTAGTAGGTTTTCAATTGGTTATATTATCTAGGGGTTTGGATAAAATTTTAATACTGAAGATAATATATAATAGTTAGACACTGTTTAGGAGGTTTCTACGTGATTTAGAAGACAGAAGGGGTCTGTGTAGAATCCCGAGCGAAGCGAGGGTTCTACTGAGCCCTGAGGTCTTCTAAATCACGTAGAAACCGACTAAACAGTGTCTAACTACTTTAGATCCTAGCAACAATGCCCAACAGCTTTGTATATAAACAACTGCCTAGCAACAAACAAGCCATAGGCAAACAAAATTTACCAGGTTTTTTATGGAGCTTACAAGGTTTTTTATGGGGCTTACAAGGTTTTTTATGAAGGATAGATACTGCAGTTCAACCAATCAGATCACTGTATTTGTTACAAGTAGGATCTAAATTATGAGAAGACAATAGTACAGCTATTAAACTATAGCAGCTTACTGTCTTTCATTGAGCTTGTCCGGGCAGTGTAGGATGAAGCAGAACTTGGCTCCCTGGGGCTTCTTCTCAGGCTTAGTCAAGTACACACCATCGAGACGAATGGCCTTGTGACGGTGCTGAAAAAAAAACAAAAACAAAAACATGATATCTCTCCCTTTCACTCTCACACATGCACACACACACAAATTTACCTCGAACGTTCCTCTCGAAGCGTCTCTTAAGAATTCGTCCTCCTTCTCGTAGTAGACCATGATCCTGCTGTAGAGCGCAAAGAACCTCTTGTTGAAGGCCTTGTGGACGTGGGACTGCTTGAACATGTAACCCTTGAGGATCGGTCGCAAGAGATCCTGGCCTTCCAGGAGGTGTTTCTTGTTGTGAACGTGGCTATGGTGATGGTGATGATGACTCATGGCGCCTTATTATTATTATTTTTTTGATCTACTAAGCTAGAGAAGATCTCGATTTCTCGATGGTTTGCGGATGGATAGCTGGGCGCGAGCGAAGACGATGGATTTAGCTCTAGGCCGCAGTGAGGTGAGAGGAGAGGTGTCCCTGGAAAACTGCTCTATTAGATTGGCTGACTCGAGATTTGTGCTTTTGGTTTATTGATAAGCGTATGAGGGATTGACACGAGTTGTGTCCACAGCTTGTCAATGAATACGATCACAGTGCTTAGCTCGTGATTCCTCGTATCGTCAAGTTATGGGATGGTTTTCATAACATGTCATTGTATCTGACATACAGGATTATCAAATATTGATATTATCCATAATTGTATACATCCTGCTTGCTAAAGATTGCACAATTGAAATGAAATGAATATAAATAAATTTCTAAGAATGATAATAAATAATGTCTTGAAAATTGATATGCCCGAGGAAGCTTACAGGTGTCCACGTGATTGCATACTATCTGTCTTGTTGGTCTTGCTGTCACAGTTTGATAGAAATTCTCTGATCAGTTTGAGAAACTCTGCTGGTTTGTCGATGTGTGCCCAGTGGCCAGCCCCGGGGATGTGACTGATCGTGGCGAGGGGGAACAGCTCCTTGATTCGTGGAATATCAGCAGCTCTGCAAAAATTAATGGTTAAGGACAAAAAATTGCTGACCATGTATATATTATATAATATGCTGTCCGTTTTGCTTAGATAGTCATGTTTTTCCTGAATCTTAGAATGGATTTCAAGACTGGTTGTATAATAATAATAATAATTATTATTATAGAAATGAAACTATTAATCCACGTGTGCATAATAATAAAATACATGTGGAAGTGTTTGTTAAGCCAGTGCACAGGATCAGATAGATAACCTGCTACATGTATAATTATTTATAGTATACAAAACTCAGTTCATCTCTATCGCATGCACTGCACATCAATTTTACTAGTCTGGCCAGCTAGACCCACTCCTTCTCTACTTTTCACTACATAATATGCTGAGGTTGATTGTCAACTAATAAATCTGGAGAGGGGACAAGGGTCTAGCTGACCAGACTACAATTTTACAGGACTTCCGCTCACGTGATGTAATTGGAATTCCCTCCTCCCACGAATAGCGCCGCTCGGTCGTACGTCGTCTCAAACTCTGGAAATCCCTTCAGAGTCAGGATGCTCCTCTCAATGGCCTCCAGGTTGACCTTCCACCTCAGCGAAGGCCGACCCCCTCGAGGAAACGGTCCGTCCCCAATAAGGTTTGTTAACAGGAACTGCCTCAATGAGAAATCCTGAGGACAATGAAAATATCAGGCTTCTTTCATACAAAATCCTGAAGCTCAAGAAATCAATATAATAATATTATATGCACACAGCTGCCGTTACTACAACAGTGTTTCCTCATTATCGTGTACAGGGAGAGTACTATCATAATAATTATCATTACCCCCCCCCCCCCCCCCCCACCAGTACATGTGTAATCCAGCAAAGTTCTAACCACAGACAGCTAGGAAGTCATGCATCCTGGGGGAAGTCAAGTGATCTATCTAACCCAGGAGTGGATGATTTTATTAAATTTTGACTCATACAGAGGAGAGCGAACTTTCAGTGTCCCGAGGATGGCAGTTACATCAGAATTAATTTGAAGTCACTTCCAAGTATATGGTAAGTATTTCCCTCTCCCCTCCCACCATGCATGCATCAAACTAATTCCATGATTGGCAATGATCGTATAATTATTATATATAGCAGGAAATTTCTTCGGGTTAAATATGCCACTAACTTTTATGTCATTTTTGAGCACTGCATCAGCCTCTCTCCGATTTGTCAGCGAGGATAGGTCAAGGTTCTTCATGGCCTTGATGAGGTCCGTGGACTCTCTCTCTCCCGGTGCCTTGTGAGGGGACACGTCAACGACCACCAGCCCCTCAATTACCTCGGGGTAATGAAGAGCAGCTGCCATCGCCGTCTTACCGCCCATGCTGTGACCTGCAAGTTTAATGGGAAAGCTGATTATTTGTTTATTTGTTCATGATAATAGAGTTTGCAAAATATTTTTGTTGGTACAATAACAAGTATGTTTGATGTAGTAATCATGGGATTATGTGCATGAGTCATTCACAGTAATGCCTCAATCCAGGTAAGGACACTGATCGTCTGAAAAATTATATATTCGTTGATTATGAGCTATATTCTGGTCTTTGTTCTAGCTCCATAACTATTACCATTTTTATTATGACATACACGATATGCTTACAATCTTAATATTATGTCTTTGAAGAAGCTTGGTATGTATACTATGGCATGGTCAAACATATTCAGGACCATGGTAGCTGCTTTTGTTTGCTCAAGAGCTACATTTTGGTTTTTGTTCCAGCTCCATAGCTCTTTCCGTTGCAAAGATACAGTTTGGTGCGCGCCGCGGTATAGAGTTAATGATATTCATAGCGCTTAATTACGTCATACATTCCAACGTGAAACCCATACGCGTTTTGCTACCCCCTGTCCCAGCTCAATAAAATTAATAGCATTTTCCGGGAGGGACTATCGGGGCTAGACGGTGTCAGGGGTACCCCCTCTGGCACCTGCAGCTGAAAACTGCACATGGTCCTGGGCATATATGGCTTAGGGGTCGCCCAGGTTCCTCCCTTGAATACCCCCCATCCCTGGAAGTATGCCTGCGGTAATGTCCGCAGTGTCACTCCCAAATGGATCACCGAAGCTGCGGCGACTCGGCCCAGGGGGAGGGATGATTGGGACTATTTTTTTTTCCTTCCAGTAAAAGTATGTTTGATGTTACAATCATGGGATAATGTGGCTAATATACACGAGTAAGCTCACATTTATTGTGTATTGTGTTCACTAATGAGTCCTTATGTAATCAAATATCCACTAATATTGACCAGATCATTGGATAATGCCTTCAGTGCACTTCATCAGGGTTTGGTACTTCACTACATCAGGACTCGCCCACTGCATGACGACCCTTACCCACTATTCTAACCTTAACCATCGCAGTTGTGTTGTATTAAGCTTTCGCTGTACCTCAACAGACCTATTAAGATGGCTTTGTCCAAGCCTTGGTCTTGAATGAATTTTATGGTGTCCCGGCTCATAAGGTCATGGGTCATCTTGGGGGTGTGTTGTGTCTCACCATGGTTACGAGCATCCAATATGTACACCTGTGCAGTGCAGGGTGATTGAAGTATACACCACACGAAGTACAATAAATTTAATTGTAGATGTATTAGTCTATTACTGTACAAAGGTAGAGATTATAAGTGTAGAGTGGTGTTTAATAGTGTTCACTGCTTGTAAAACGTAATAAATTTTTATCTATTGACTGTCCAGCTGAATATTATAATTAATTTTATCTGTAGATAGTGCAGTACTAGGTGGGCCTATTAAAAGCACCAAGGGGCTGAAATTAATGTGTATCTGTTAAATTAATATGAAATACGACCACATGTCTAATTTTTTTTTACCAGCCTGTTTGTTTCCGAGGCCAGTTTGCTGGCTATCGTTCTCCAGTTGTTTCCCGACCCGAAGAGCCCGTGGAGGATCACGGCGGGAGTCAAACCACCACCGCCCGAGCCGAATAAACTGTGCGACAATCGAACCGCCATCTCCACCGCAGCAGGATGATGCAAGTATACAAGCTGGCACGACAAAAACTGCTAACGTTTGCAAATCGGCTAGTTAATTAATTAACTCAGCACCGCCCCCCAGACCCTGACGCATCCTACCGCGCATGCGCAGCTAAACTTCGAGCAACCGCGTGTATCGACCATTACCAACTATTATAGGGTCCGCAAGGTGAAAATTTGACCTCCGAATTTCGGATAAATTATAATTGGCGCATCAAGAGCTCATCGGTACTTAATCAACTGCACCCCAAACCCCCTCCTTACATCTTCCTCTGAGGGAGAATTGCGTGATTTGCCGCCGATCTGAGAATAAAGTGGGTGTGGTCACGAGACAACACACCACAAATTTGTTCTGATTAAGCGAGCACCTAGCCTAGGTACTAGCGCTACAAATGCGCCCCTGTGAACCAGCAAAGCCCTTCGTCTTCGGTGCTGGCAGGGCTGTTTTATCTGTAGGTAAGTGAGAAATGGAGAGATCTGGGGGCGTTGCGGTTAAATGGGTGTGGCGTTTCGATCCCTACCACTTACGTTTTATGGGATATGGTCCACACATTGCATGTAGCAGATGAGATGAGATTCGGTGAACCCTTGCCATCTGGCTGGGAGCACTCTAGTTCTGTCTATTGATAGCGATGTCTAACCAACATTGAAACCTTAGAAATGCACTTCACTCACATCTCACAGAACCGAAAATTTCTACAGATCATTTTGGTGAAAGTTTCATCTTCATATCTTCTTCCTGAGTGAAGTTATGACACAAAGTTTACAATGAAATCTGGAATTTTATCACGGAACACCAATAGCAGGGACTCCTATATAGAATTGACAAGGCCAGTTATGAGACTTCAACACATACTTCACATCATAACTTCACTCAGGAACAAGATATAAAGATGAAACTTTCACCAAAATGATCTGCAGAAATTTTCAGTTCTGTGAGATGCAAGAGTGAAATGCATTTCTAAGGTTTCAATGTTGGTTTGACATCGCTATCAATAGACAGAACTAGAGCGCTCCCAGCCAGATGGCAAGGGTTCACCGAATCTCATCTCATCCACTACATGCAATGTGTGGACCATATCCCATAAAACGCAAGTGGTAGGGATCGCAAGGCCACACCCATTTAACCGCAATGCCCCCAGATCTCTCCATTTCTCACTTATCTACAGATAAAACAGCCCTACCAGCACCAGAAACGAAGGGCTTTGCTGGTACACAGGGGCGCATTTGCAGCGCTAGTACCTAGGCTAGCTGTTGGCTTAATTAGAATAAATTTGTGTTGCGCCGTCCCATGACCACGCCCACTTCAATCTCGGATCGATGGCAAATCGTGCAATTCTCCCCCAAAGGAAGCACTAAGGACGGGGATTGGGGTGCGGTTCATTAAGCACCGGTGAGCCCTTGATGCACCAGTTGTAATTTGTCCGAAATTCAGAGGTCGAATTTTCACTTTGCGGACCCTAACTATTATTGGAAGGTTCATTATAATACCTGTGTACAAAAACTAGAATTTCGTTAATAAAACAGAGCAGTGAAGGCCCTTAGGTTGTCTCTCTTCTTGCTTTAGTCTCTTCCGATCTGGTGTGTGACCTTTGGCCTGTCGACTCGGCAGATTCTGTCGGCCACTGTGTAGTACGCGAGGTACTCCACCTCCTCTGGTGTGGTGTCGTAGTGATAGTGGCCACCCTCTCCGTGGTTACTGAAACAATGGGTGTGCTCCACACGAAGATCTAGATCCTATATAGTAATAGAAGAAGGAATTGGTAACGGTCGTCAAACGTACAAGTGCACCATAGTTGGAGGTGGTAGTGCAATAGTAGGTAAAGGGTCACCAAATAAATAAACATAGGTAGACAGGCAAATGCTTAATGATTGCATGAGGGGTGGGGCTGGTTTGAGTTGCAGTTCATTCATTACTCACTGGATCGTGGCTGACCAGCTCGGAGAGGCAGATGAGAGGAGCGGATATTTCATAGAATCGGAGCCAGTTGCTCACATCCTTGTCACTTTCCAGCGGCTTTTCAGAAAACTCCGGCTGCAGAAACACACAAAAAATTAATTTTTTCGAAGTTGAGAATTAGCATTTTTCATACCATGACGTGAAGCTTGGCCTTCCCCTTCACAATCTGAAAGACTCCACCCATAGCAACCGACTTCTCGGCATAGCGACGGATCAGGGCCATCCTCATACAAGTGACAAAATTTTCCTCTCCTGTGCGACACTTAGCTCTGATCTCCAACACCTAGAAAAAAAAAAGATTTCGGATGATATTGATTCATTTTCATTTCATTATGTGTGCCACTGCCCTTGATAAGCTATATACAATAATAGTAATACTGTATAAAGTGGTACATCCAAATATATGGCTTATATCAAACCTTTCCTGGCTTTCCCTCACAGGCCAAAACATTAGCTAGAGGTCCAGTCTCAGTTGAATTGAATGTTTCCTGAACACAGGATCCATCCTGAATGTTTCAGCAAAGAAAATGGTTTATACTTGCATCGATCGCTGAATTTCAAAATTAATTGCTATGGCAACTGTGATTCTTTACCTGAGTGGAAACTTTGGCAATGTGAGTGCAATTGACTGCTGGTTGGCTGCCTCCAGAAACACGAACATTAGGCATCATCTGCAAAAGAAAGAGAGAGAAGTGAAGTTTAACACAAACATATATATGAAAATTCAGTAGGTTTATCTTCTACTACCAATCCAAACCTAAGGGGAATGTATACACACACGAACACTCACGTACACACCTCACAGTTGACCCCAGCGACCCTAGAGGAGGCTGCTCCTGCTCCTATGATGAATGCTCCCGGGAGCCCTACCAGAGAGGCTACCTCCGTGAGGTCATAGAGCTTGGTTCTATCAGCAAGGGGAATGAGGTAAGGAACACCACCAATGTCTACGATACGAGGGGAGCCACCCAAACCTAGAGGGGAGAAAGAAGGTATAGGGAGAAAGAGAGAGAAAAGATTCAAGGGGAGGGTAGGTGAGGAGAGAGAGAGAGAGAGAGAGAGAGAGAGAGAGAGAGAGAGAGAGAGAGAGAGAGAGAGAGAGAGAGAGAGAGAGAGAGAGAGAGAGAGAGAGAGAGAGAGAGAGAGAGAGAGAGAGAGAGAGAGAGAGAGAGAGAGAGAGAGAGAGAGACAGCAGCTAGAAGCCTGCAGTGTATGGCTTTAACAATCACGGAGTATGTAAACACAAAATCACAGGATCACTGTAGTGCGTCACAGCACATGTGCATGATTATCCCCGCATAGAGCATTAATCAATTATTGTCCCTTTACTAAGGGTTCGTCGACAGCTAAGGGTATGTATGGGATGGTAGCTAGCACGTGGCATGCACTAAGCATGCTTCACAACTTAACACCAAGGCATACAGAAATTCCCCCGCTTGAGAGAATTACTAAAACAGGAAGCCCGAAGACACAAAAGGGCAGCCTCTGCCCCTCAACTACGCACAACCAAGAGCATGCAATGCTACGTATGCAAGCTACAGTTTTGCACATGCACTAGCTGTTGTATGCCACGATAGCCCATACTGGCAGAGGCATGCAATTTAAAACTGACAGACGAGAGTTCCGATACATCTCCTTATGCCTCGTAGTTGACCATAAAAAGCCAAGAAGCTTATCATTGTTTGTTTAGATAAATGGTATTGGATTACCCATAATTAACCATACTTAGTCTATCATATTTCATCACCGAAGGCTCGATCATATCGCTTGCATATACGCATGCATGGATGCATGGTCATTGTAGCACGCATAGCATACTATTGTCTTTATACATACATACAATACTTACGTCGTTATCCAAAATTGGAGTCACAAAGCACCATCATAATACAATGCTATTTAATATCAATACCTCACACTGCGCAATAGCACATGCAGGGCAGCTGTGTACCCCGTGTTGATGATATTAATTATATGGAAGTACCGGAATGTAAGTACATGCTATACGATCCTCGGCCTCCCTAGCTCAATAATAAGTAAATAAATAAATATATGCCCTAATAATTGCTACAATGTAATTATAGACTAATGAATTCCATTGTGACAAATTCGATTCCTTGTGTGCGATCTCAACTTGGTCACGCTCGTTTGGAGCTAATTATCGTGGTACACCCCCCTTCCGCTGTGTATGGCCCCTTCTCCTCCCTGTTTGGCCGTGATCGATAAGAGATGTACGTACGTAATCCAGTCAACACAGAGGCTCCCCAAAATCAGTCTGTCTGTCTAGCTTGGATTTATTTACTGTACTGTGACATTGTGTGTCCAAAACTGGTAGCTAGGACTCGCATGCAGCGACGTACAGTCATGCATGAGGTTATGGAGAGATTTTACCACCATTCTAAGGTCTCTGTTGTGTACCAAGTTATCCTCCCTTTGGCCTAATGTGCTTAACCGAACTATAACAATACCCAAACATCAGCCCGGGCCGTCCTTAGTAGTAGTTACCCCCAGATAATCCATAGCTCATCGTGTAGTCTACATCTGCAGATAATTCAATGGGAATTAACTCCACCCACTCTTGATATTAAAAAGGTTTCGAAATAATAACTATAACTCATCTTTTCTCACGTATGCATGCTTGTTCACCGGCTTGTCAATTTCTAGAGCTGGAGAGTACTGTAACAGTGGCATTCTTGCTCATTTCGGTCTAATTAAGATCAAAGGCTCTAACATTCCTGTATACATTCCACTGACCACATCAAAGGAAATAACGAGAGAGCAGTCCAGTGCCGCTCCACTGCACTCTGCCCTAGGGAAACCACTGAGAAGGTATGTACGTTCCAAGGCGTGGATTAATAAATTTGCTGACCTTGCTTGACCCTTTCATACCACATACCTCCCCCAATTGCAAACCTATATTATACTATAATATCTCCTCTATATTGCAGGTAATGGGGGAGAATCCGAGATTTGGTAACACAGTAAGTACTAAAGGAGAGGTCAGTTGCAAAATTTGATGCCAATTAAAAGATGCGCCTACCAAGATTAGTGACTGGTATGAACTAGTTAACAGAGACAGGAAGTCTGTATGGACATTGTATATTTTTCTGCCAGGAGAGAGGGGGACTTCTTTGTGGGTGTCAAGCTAGGGTGTCAAAGGGAGGGAGGAGGTTAGACACTACAGAACTTGGCACTTTCAATAACCTACCATACATCTCACCTATGTACCACTTTAATTAGTCAGGTTTGACTTCCTGTAATTATAATTAATTACTTCCTTTCACTGAGACTAATAAGGAGCAGATCCTACCAGCAAGACAAACCACTCCTCTAGACTATATTATTCTGTCATCTGATATTGCACCTAAAAAAAGCAATTCCTAAAATAGATCGGATCGACTTATGTGTGTATAGGGTTAACTGTAACTGTGACTTATTTCCAGTTAGGTAATTGCACAGGGGGAGGAGGGAGGACAATAGGAAGGACAGGTACACGGTAGCTAGTACAAAATGTGATCATCAACCACTTCCTGAGATTCTCGAGTATTTTGTGGCAAATTACATCCCTAATACATTCAAAACAACTTGGTCCCCAAAACTATCACATTGCATGTACATGTACGTATGTAGCTAGCGTAAACTGTCAAACAATTTATTCTAGGAAATTAGCAATAATTACTAAGGAAGGATGGTAGTACAGAACCTAATCAACGGTCATATCCTGTGAGATTTTTGCAGGCAACTTTTGGCAAAGTTTGGCAAATTCCATTCCTTACTGTCAAGTGCATGTATGCATTTACTCCTTGTTAACATTCCAGGAAGAGAGAGAGACAAAAAGCCTGGCAAGCTTACGCCACCCTCATGTACAGTGACTCACAGAAGGAAGGGAGGGAGGGAGGAAGGGAGGGTAGACTGCTAGCTATAGTTAACATTACATAGGCGGCTGCAGGCCAGGGCATACCAGGGCTAAGCCCGGGTAGAGATTGGGGCATGCTCATTAAATATAGCCCAAAAAAAAAAAATCAAAATCAGCAATAAAAATGGAGGTTATTATAATAATATTATTAATGACCTGCCATGCCCGGGTTCCTTTTGTGCTCTACAGCCGCCAGTGGTTAACAAGCCGTGCCAATATGCCTAATATTGGCACCTTAGGCACCAACGACACCAGGGGCACTATAGAAATTATACAATAATATTATGCATATGCAGTGCGTAAATGCTGACTTTGCATATTTGGTGACTCTTATATGAAATAACAACCCTAATATTCTATCATCTCCCTGCCTCCTACATAGCTAGCCATACTATATTATATTATATTATAGCATATGCACAGTCATCAGTACTGCACTCTTAAAAATGATTTATCCAGCCCCCCACCTGCCATGGCCACTATGGAGCTGAGAGTCTACAATACCAGTCAGCTATCTCTGACATGTGGCAGCAGCTAGGGTGGGGGTAAAAGATGTAATTATAAAATTTAATTGTCCCACATCTGTCTGCCACAATATCTATTTTTAGTACATACTGTGGCTTTTACAACTTAAGCCAAGCAGGCTGACTGTCTGCTGCCCAGGGGGTACTACCTACCTCATGCAGCTAATTGCCTGAGTCATGGTGTAGGGTAATACTGTATTTGTAGAGTATTTCCTGTGGTGCCTTTGATATTATGGAATGCTTGAATGCTTGCACACCTAAAAATATATAGTATGCACTATCTAAGAAGTTACCCCTTGTGTGTAAGTACCCTAATATTTATTATTAGTACCCATGGTGTACATGTGATCCATGATCCAGGGTAAATAATAATATTATACATACCATTGTAGGGACTGTGGGTTTTTTCTATAACAAATCTTATGTTTATGATAGTGCAATACATAGATGGTATTGGTGCAGCTAGCTGGCTACAGACAGTGGGACTCATGCAGACCTGGCTAGCTAAGGAGTTGGTTTAGGCTTGGCCTGTCTGCTACAAGAACTATAATATTTGTAATATATTATCTATACACCTTGATAGACTACATGGATGGCCTGGCATTTCCTTCCATGAATGGAGGTGAGGGGAGGTGAGTGGTGAAAGATACACCCAATGTTTCAACAATTACACAGGTAAGCCACCGCCTTTAGCTGGCTTCTATATACGCCAACCCCACTGCCACCTGCCACCTACATATGACTTGACTATAAATAAACTGTTAGTTAATCAACCTTACCTGGAATGTACCTACATGTATGTACTGTCTGTAATGAAAGCTCCCACCACTACGTACACTGTCACATATGGCGCTAGCTCTTAGTTATACCTTCCTCCCCTCTCCCCTCCCCTGCCTAAATTTAGGCAAAATGTCGGAAATGTGGGTGTAGCTAGCTAGCTATAGCTTGAATGTTTGTTGTTTTTGAGTGGAGCCTAGCTGCCTGCAGCCACATAAAACGAAATTCAACGTTAAGTTAAGTTGCATGACGTTGTGTGGGTGCCAGAAATTGCGTAGAATCCCTTGGGGGGAATTAGTTTTAATAATATTATGTACTCTGGAGCCAGAGCTCTGCTGATGCTTTTTATTACAGCATAATGCATATACAGCATTAGTCTGTGTGTGGCAATCATTGCAATTATCGTTGCTTTCAATTCTTCTACTTTCAAGTGATACTCAGATAATTTCGGACAAATTGATCCTGATGCTTGCAATACCTCGATTGATCAGCATTCGTGGGTGTCGTGCGTGCGTGTGGGAGGAAACAAAATCCGTAAACTCTGAGTAAAGTTTGGCTATATTATTATATACACTAAACTTCTCAACTGATCTCCCCATAATTATCTCCCTAACTCAATTGCAATCTCTACTCTAAAGTAATTATGCTATCCCAGTGTTTGGTAGGGTAACAAAATATTAATTATGCATTGCTTATACGGGACTGAAGGGGGTAATATTATCGCAGCTACATAATTTTATAAAGGGTTTAATCATGTTTTCAAAACACTTGCATACCACAATATCGTCATAACCATGCATCTTGCTAGCTAGCTGGGATGTTTTGATTTTGAAGTCAACACCAAACTGAAGCTCAAAAATGCTATGAACTCACGACCTTTCTATGATAATAATAATAATATTATCCAAGAGCTGCTGAGCTGGCGAGCTGGCTATATAGCTGACTTGATTAGCATACCGGAAGCCTATGATTACTAAAAAGCTGTGAGGGGTAGACATGGCTGCATGCTCAAAGATCTGGGACATCCCTCCAGCGATGTTTGAAACACTCAAAGTGCAACTACATGTTATGCATGAGTTATATATTATGATGTTTGAAACACTCAAAGTGCAACTACATGTTATGCATGAGTTATATATTATACAAGTGCACACACGTACAGTAAATTAAATAAATTATGTGTTATAGTACCTGATCATGGAATTGATTTCGTGAGCTAGGTAGGGGAATGATTTTAGGATAAATTTAATTTTGACTCTACCATAAAAAAGGCTAGACAAGGCGACTGGTGTGGTGATAAATGTCTACATTGTAGCCATAGCCAGGTCGTGAGTCATCCCCCTCCCACCTCCTCCCCCCTCTTCCCCCTGCAATCAATGGAGAACAGCATTATATAGCACATTCCATGGATAATTGTTTATAAATCACAGCTAATGCTATTAGACTACAAGCAGCATGAAGAGAGGAAAGTGCAATTGAAGTAATTCTTAGAACTGCATGACATTTGTGTACTCAAGCGGCTGAGTTTGGACAATTCCCGTGCTTTCCTATGTACAGCCTAACAAACAAACTAGGACAGCTTTCGAAGAGTACCGCAGTGATACCACAATCAAGGCTGAGGGTTCTTACCTACAGTATAGCAGCAGCTATATAATATAATATTATTATATATAATATAATATTATAGCAGCTAAATATGTACATAATATATTAAAAGTATGTGTGTGGAGGGCATTGGTGATACCATAATCAAGGATGAGGGTTCTTACCTAGTAGCAGCCAAATATATATATATATGGCAGCTAAATATGTACATATTAAATAATATATTTCAAGTGTGGAGGGCATCGATGCATGTCCATGAGCATGTGTGTGTGTGTGTGTGAGTCTGCATTGTCGATGGCAATGAATGTGTTTACCGTTGAAGTACATCGTGTATAATTACTCTAAAATGCTCTAATTAAAGGAATCGTCTCAAATTTCAGAGGCCGTTATTGTTTCATCAGTTGCTATGTATATAGGATATTCAATAACGTTTCTAGGACGGAATGCGGATTTCTACCAATAACATCCAGTTTTTGCTGACGTGTCATAAATACAACACTTGCGTTTTAGTTCTAATTGGAACTAAGAGAGGAGCGAGGGGAGGTGGTGACGGGATAAGTGTGCCCTTAAGAAATACTTAGTTGGGTGTTAATCAATACTAGCCGAGTACATAGCAACCTCTGGTAAATAATAGGAAATTGAAGGAAATGGGAAAATTACTCTACGTACGGGTACACGGGATGCAGCTGTTTTCAATTATGACAAACACAGGAGAAGAGGAAGGAACTGGGAACCAGAGTGGGACACAATGATATTTTGCAGCTGTCCATTGTTGATATAATATTATACCCTATTAACACACACACTAACAAACTGGGCAGGTGCTCAGCATTTTTACCTGCAAGTGCAAGTGTTAATTTTTGATTAAAATGCAACAATTAAAAATTCATGCAGAGAGAGAGAGAGAGAGAGAGAGAGAGAGAGAGAGAGGGTAGGGAGGGAGGGGAGGAGATAATTGAAATTAACACATCATTTACTGTCTTAGTGTGGCCATTAATACCAAGTCAACACCAGCTGAAGGATTAAAAAGTCAATCATTTGCAGCTGCTTTAAAATCTGTCAAAAACGATAGCCACTGGAGGTCCTTATGAGATGCATTTGCCAGTACAATTTGAGTGAGAGCAGTTGATCCAGCTAGAGGAGAGCCTTTGATTGGTGATAATTGGGCAGATTGTAATAATCACGAATTATCTAAGGATAAAATTAAATTTTTAGCTCTTCTGTAGGGATACATGGTTAAGCTTCTAACCACATCTCACCTCCAATCAAGATGAACTAACAATGGTGCAGAAAAAAAATTCTTGCAAAATTCACGAAAATTAAACATTGATCACAGCTAGGCCACTTGAGATTTGGTAGTTATTAAAAGCCAGATTAAGGTTTTAATTGGCAATAATTAATCAAATGGACTGGTGTTCTATTGCAATACTGGCATCCTATATCCGATAATCAATTGTGTACTCTCTCCCTCTCTCCCTCTCTCTCTCTCCCTCCCCCCTCTCTCTCCCTCCCTCTCTCTCTCTCTCCTCCTCCTTGAATGCCCGTGCACCTACTCTGTATTCATACATGCAAGAAATAGCAAACCAAGAGAGTGAGAGAGAGAGCTGGCCATTTCACATATCAACATTCGGTGCGAGGGAGGGAGGGAGGGTGGGTATCACTCAAATCCAAACATGTACGAAAAAAGCAAACTATGACAGATAGAGTCAGACAGACCCACTTGCATGTCACATATCATTCAGGGACTCGATTCTGAGGTGGTGGGGTAGAAGGGTTGGGGGTTATGTATGGCGAGGGATTAGCAAATTCAATTAGCGGCTAATGTTCCTCTGCCACCCCCTCTCTGAGAAGTCAAAATTAATCCTGCTCGCACACAAGTATTATTATATATATATACTCGTCAAGCATACATGGCAGACGGAATCAACGCAGTGTCTAGAAATGTAATTTAATGAGGGATAAATAATAATCCAAACATACACGAAAAGCAAACCAAGACAGACAGAGCCAGGCCCACTTGCATAAAATTATGAAATATCAATTATTATTATCAAGAGTGTATTTATTTCAGGGACTCAATTTTGAGGGGGAGGGGAGGGGGGAGAGCAAAGGTGATGTATCTATAACCAAATTAGGAGATCTATAGAAGAGGTGATGAATTAGTTTGGTAGGAAATTTAATTAACATTGATGTTCATTCCCTGTCCCCCCCCCACCACCCCCTCCCACCCCCAAAAGATGAAATCCTAAATAATGTCCCCACAAAGTAGTGCGAGGGTGGGTGACATGTGATGCATGAAGATGGTATGCATATTTTTCATCCACCATTGACTCGATACAATCATTTAGGAGCCACAACTATAATAATATTATAGCATTACACAGATGCTAATTAGCCATTAAGGCACAGTAAGACTGATCAGCTTTCGTAGGAGTCAAATACCGTATAGCGGGAAACTTTAGAGGAAGAAAACTTTCGCTGATTTATAGGAAGGGAGCATTTCGCAAAGAAAACTTTCACGGAATGTTAAATTGATCGCATAATGGGTGTGGCATGCCTAAAATTTCGTGGAGAAAACTTTCGCGGGTGGCCATAAAATCGTGATATTCGTAAAAAATTTTCTCCCTTGAAAATTTCCCACTATACGGTAATCTTGCTCACACACGAGTACTACTCATTAAGCATACCAACTGCAGATGGAATCAATTAATGCAGCCTCCAGTAATGAGGATAAGTAAGATTAAATTTTAATCTAATTAGACAGTGATGACTGGAGATAAGATGTGGTGTCAGGCAGCTAATTATAAGCCCCACTGATTTTCACACAATCCATCCATAATTACAAGGCGCTGATGCAGCTACATGTCACGAGCTACAAGCGTGTTAATTAAGATTACAAACTTTTCCTCATACCATGGCCAGTCAGTCAAAGGAGGAAAAAGAGGCAAAATTGAATAATAAACGGAATTCACCGCCAGCAACACAATAATATAGGCTCAATAATGACATTACAACCTAGTACAGGGTTGTAGCAACACATTATGTGGTACAGCCCATGATCATAATTATTATACCAATGATCATGAAATACTGTTTTACTACCGTATATTATATTAAGTACACATGCAGTACTATAATAGGCTCAATAGTAATGTACTAGTACAAGGCTGCTCAAGTGTCAATGCATTGCAGGGATTATTGACCGCTTATGTGCGTGATTGGAATCAAACTATGGAATTCAGTTTTACAGTTTCCCCATTCATTTGGCGGAAAAGGGACTGCTACTCTGTTTTGCAGAGCTCTGCAACCCTGAGAGCGAGAGAGAGCAAGAGAGAGGTAAACAGTGCTATACTAGGCACTCCATGCCCACTATTAATCAGAACTGAAAGAGACTTCGCAGTTCTATAATATTACGTAGCCATTTAATATGGTGGAATAATATTACTGTTATTATTTTGTTTACGATGATAAGGGTGTGGTTGGCTAATTGCTTGACCACATACAGTCCCTGACTATTAAATTAACATTAATGTAACCATAATAATAATAATTATGGGCGCAAAGCTACAATACATAGTATATATGCATACATACATGTGCACGCCCACTGTTACGGTATTCTCGATATAGGCAGACTACATAAATGGACTGTATATTATACAATGTTGTGGCAACGCCCCAAATTGAGTGAAATTTTCAAACAACATTTGTGATACCTACTACTATCGTGCCCTAAGTTACCGGTAAACTCCATGGCAGGAAATGTAAGAGCTTATGATAATCGTTATTGCTGACACATACAAAAACATTAACCCTAGCTAAACAATCGGGGAGTCTTCCAGATCTGAAGACAGATAAACAATTCGATTGCAACTGCATCCGCGGATAATACAGTAAGTAAACTATCACAACTGTTAGCCTGGGAACGTGCATGAATGAAAGACCGTAGTACGTACCACTTATGTGCGTTTTATGTTAGATAAGGAGATACAGAGAACAATGGTTGCACATATAAGTAGTAGTCATATATACCAGTACATCCGGCCCACTTCCTTTGTGAGTACTATAAAGTGCTTTTTAAGTTTGTCTATCTCTCCCTCTCTCTCCCTCACTCCCTCCCCCTCCCTCTCTTCCCCCCCCTCACCAAACAGGTATGCACGATCATCACAACAGGATGTTGACAGCTGCCTTCAAGTTTATTATGGAATTTTATGTATGCCAACAATGACCGATATGTACGTGTACAGTGGGTGTCGCAGCGACTTCACACTTTGTATGGTAGTGGTTCATATACATGTACATTTATAGGTAGCCTTGACTCCTTCCCAGGCCCCGCTATCTCAACTATTCACTGTATTTTGTTGCGAATAAATATTATGTTGAAAAGATGGCACTGAGTACCTAAAAAGATCAGGGAGCCTTGGGACGAGCAGTATGATATTATCATGTCTGCATGATGGTTTCATGTGAAGGCTTGGGACAATATTATAGTATTTGCATGCTGGTAGCGATCATTAAATTTTGTCTCTAAAAAACTATCAGGAATGCTAATCGAATATACAGGAATACTCCAATAGTCTCTAAACTATCAGGAATGGTAATTAAATACACAGGTATACTCCAATATAACATGAGTGCGCTTGTGAGTGTGTGTGTGTGTGTGAGTGTGTAGGGGTGATCGATTGATGGTTGTTCTTACCGGGGGCGGCCAGGCACCATGGTTCAGCTGTCAGGTCAGGGCAGTCTGCAACTCTCACTGAAACCTCTCCGAAGTTTCTCTTCAGTCCGTCTTTCAAAACTGTGCAGGAGATTATCAAAACAAAGAAAGAGTATAAAACATCACAGAAACAGCGAAGATAAGCAAATGCTCGAGGCGACATTGTCATATTTCGGACACTCATTATGATATCACGAATATTATTGTACCGTAACATAATAGGGCCTTACAATAATATTATGTTTCATTATGCTACTCCTGTATTATTAGAATATTATTGTCTTTTGCTGGGAAAAAAATATCATAATAATATACTGTATTAGTCACGCAACCTTGTCCCCAGGCCCTCCTTTCAGTAATAATTATACATGTGCAGACGTATTTATTATACACAAAAAGACAACTGAGGGAGAAAAAAGGATTACTGGACGCCCGATGTGGGGGTCGAACCCACGGCCCTCAGATTAAAAGTCTGATGCTCTACCACTGAGCCAACCGGGCTCCTCACACCAGCAAGACACTAAAATACCTATGCAACCTTGTCCCCAGGCCGTAATAATAATATTGTGTGCAAATATAATTCAAAATTATGTACATAAAAAGACAGCTGAGGGAAAAAAAAATTACTGGACGCCCGATGTGGGAGTTGAACCCACGGCCCTCAGATTAAAAGTCTGATGCTCTACCACTGAGCTAACCGGGCTCCTCACACCAATCAAAGACTAAAACACCTACGCAACCTTGTACGTCCCCAGGCCGTACGTAATAAAAATATTGTGTGCAAACATAATTCAAAATTATGTACATAAAAAGATAGCTAAGGAAAAAAAAGATAGCTAGGGGAAAAACATTACTGGACGCCCGATGTGGGGGTCGAACCCACGGCCCTCAGATTAAAAGTCTGATGCTCTACCACTGAGCTAACCGGGCTCTTCACACCAGCAAGACACTAAAAACACCTACTCACTGATCTCACAAAATTAACAGCTCCACAACATTCACAGAATTCTACGCTACATTCATTCACTTGACTGTATCATACTATTGCCTACATACAGAGACCACACACATGCACACTACACTATAATATTATAATGATTTGTCAAAGGAGCTATAGCATCCTGTTAAAAATATTTGTATTCTGGAATTTCCTTAGCCCTGCAGCATCCAGTAACAGTATATAGTAGAAGTGGGATAGAACAGAGAGAGTGAGAGAGAGAGAGAGAGAGAGAGTAAGAGAGAGAACCTAATATGGAAATAGATGCCAGTCACAATATCTCGTCCACACTTCCTGTGCTCAAGACATTACCTAATCATGACATCATTGTCAATTCATTATTATACCTGACTCCTGAATACAGCTCATAATAATTATAATATTATACTGTAATGATAATACTATGAAGTACTCTGAAGTGGTGGTGTGGGTATCAAGCATTTTGATGAGAGCTGCACAGGAAGTGCTTTTCTCTAGACAGGATATGACACGCGCAGTGATCTAGCTAGCCTGCCTTAGCAACAGGAGTTTGCGAGTACCAAGTATTCAAATATCTTCAATCAACTAGCACCATTCCTCTCTCACTTAAAGGTAAACTATTTTAATTAATGCATGACAGTGTAGGATCTACCGTCATATAATATACACACAAAGTGATCTGGCCTTAGCAACTGCATAAACTTCACTTGCACAAGGTGTTCAAATTTCTCCACATCCTCCCTGCAGCACTAGCTTAGCTTAGGCCTATAGCCTGCACCCATACTTAACTGTACTAAAAGTGGCACCCCCCTGGAATGTCAATATTTACCCCGATACACCTTTAATCCACGAATATTAATAATACCTTACATCCTTAGACAAAGGGTAACCTCCCGTACACACATGTGCACCATATGTATTGGCTCAATAATTATGCGTCTTCACCACCATATGCAGCGTACGTAGATAGTAATTGGGACTCTCCACGTAGACTCAACCTTTCTATCATCACCCAAACTATGCCTTAGATTGGTAGCCGCAGATGCTTTCGATGCTTTGGTCTTTTGATAAATAACAATTGAATGCCGCGTGCTGATATGAGAGGTTAGACACAATAATACAATTATTAATAAGTTATGGGCACGTGTGAGTGGGTGGGACTGGTTAATTAAGTAAGCCCCCACTAGTTTGTTGTTTATTTAGAGTGTGCGGCACGAGCCTATGATAGTAAACAAAACCATCAGAGTAGCAAGACGAGGGGGTGCATACAGAGCTGGAGCACCTCTCTCTCTCACTCTCTCTCTCCTGATCTCGAGTGACTAATAGGGAGAGGGGGATGCCTGGATTAGGACGAAAGGGAGGATGGAATGTGGCTTGATTTTTCACGCTTCATAATTTTGCAAGCAGTTTGCAAACACCTATCTTTCTGTTGATTCACTCTCTCTCTCTCTCTCTCTCTCTCTCTCTCTCTCTAGATCTCTCTCCCACCTTCTCTCCACACACAGTCTCCCTGAAATGCATGCTCATAGTATTTATTATTTCTCGACCCCATTTATGGCAAAAACACCAGAGCTCATCACAAAATGCAAGATCATTGAACATACATTTACACATTCTGGACGTTCTCTCCCATCAGTGCATATACACTCAAAATATGCTAGCTAGCCCATAAGCACATATGCTCCCGATTAGGGCCACTTAAAATGTCTTCTATATATTATGGAGACAAAATTCTTTTTCCCAAGATTTTGCAATTGTACAACATTAACCCCCCCCCCCCTCCTCCTCCCCATCCTCAACCCCACTGATAAATATAGCCTAGTTTTAAGAATTACATCACTCTATATATAAAATGGCTACACAAGCATTATCTAAGGAATCTTGCCCTGAAAGTTAGCATGTTATGGGGGGGGGGGGGGGGGGGATTCCAAGCCTGCATAGTGCAAGTGCAAGTGACCTTTATTCACCCTTTGCTGACATCAGACAGGCAAGCTGATGCTTGTGCTAGCTCGTTAACCTTAAAAACAGGAAGTGGCCTTCATACCGGAAATTGATAATTAGCTCTAACCCCTAGCCCCCCACCATGGCAACACATGGCTTCTTTTAGAAATGCAGCTAATCAACAGCGGTATAAAAGGTGAAAAAGACGCTACTGGCACTCCAGTAAAGTTGCCAGCGGGCTGGTAGACAAAGTAGATTTATTTATAAGTAGTCAGAAAAGTGTTTCATCCAGGTTTATCAACCAATCAATCAATCGGTCTGCATCTGGCAGCTGCTATTATAATTTTAAACCATAGATATTTGACCGAGTAGCTCATAGTTTTTCTCACCTTCTCCAAGCTCTTCCAAGGGAGGAACTAAAGTTTCTTTGCTCTCAACAGGATAAGACATTCTCTGTAAATCTCGGTAAGTAAAAGTCCGCCCCTAGCTAGCTGTATGCACCATGTGTTCAGAGGTCACACAAACTTTTGCTAATGAATACGATTACTTGGTTGCAAATTTGCATAATTTTTTGCGACAATACCAGCTAGCTTAGCTGAGAGTTCTCTGTGAGCTACTAAGTCCCTAACTGGCTATCTTCTTGTAATTTTGCAGTGAAAGATCTGTTAATATTTTTGAAATTTGAAAAAGAGAAAATGGCCGGAAGAAAGGGAACGTTTGCCTTTGATCTCTCTCACCCCGTCAAGAAGGGCGTCCTGCTGAAACAAGGCGCCTTCCACAAAGCCTTCAAGTACAGGTTCTTCCTCGTCTACCCGGGCTTCTTGGTCTACTACGACCAGGAGAGCAAATGGCTACTAGACCTCACCAAGGGGGAGACGCTGGGGGTGAGTCCAGAAAAGACATAGTGTATAAATGCATGGAACACATAGCTTCATAGCTAGTTCATGGGTACCAGCCCCTTCTGCTTTTGTGAAGGGGCTCGTTCACAGCACTAGCACTTAAGGAAATTTATGGATCAACACCTAAGCTACAAATTTGCATGTCCGTTTTTAGATAATTATCATGCATGGCCATATTATGGCTGTTGAGCAGAAGCTAGGGCTAGCTAGCTAGAGGTAATGCAAGCCTGAGCTACTATCTTTTGTATGCACCATTAAGTTTGTAAATAGTGGTTTGTTTATTTATACATATTGATTTCTCCTGATAGGTTTAAGTATTAGAAGTTGTCAACCATCATACACCTTTTGAGCTAGCTTGGGGGGGGGGGGGGGGGGGGGGTGATGGGATAGTACTACATACATGTATACTCTAGATAGTGATAGAATTTTGTGAATAATTGCTTGTTATTTGTGTAATGGTTGCTTGATCATCTCTCTTCTGTTTCTGTGCTATAGGGTCGTCTAGGAGCCATCAAACTGAAGGGTGGCAGCTGTAACGTTGCACGCGATGCCCCCAAGGCGTGCAAGTTTGGATTCATCGTACACGCACCGGACCCCCTCAACAAGAGACCGTAAGCAAAAATTAAATGATACCATCTCACATCTTTCTATATATACCTTCCCCAAATCCTCCCCCCCCCCTCCCCCCAACCCTCATGGCTAGCCTTTTGATAGTTGAGAACCAAAGGCAGTAAAGATTGTAAGCGGGATCATGAATAGACCAGGCCTTGACCTTCATTCGTGTCTGTGTTGATAGCAGTCTGACACAATCACTCATCAGATTGTTAGACAGCTACTAATAAAAGCTGGCAAAGTATATACATGTATCATATTTGTAAACTATAGACGTTAAGTGCAGCAGGAACAAAAGAGAGAGAGAGAGAGATCTTACCATGTGGGTGTGGTTTTCCTCATTCAAATATTCACGGCCTGGGATGGGTCTATCAGAGCAATGCAAAATTCCAAGAATTCTGTTAAGGAAAATTCAAAAACCCCCTACTGCATTGTTGTTTTCCCTGTTTACTTGACTTGTGTCTGGGATAGCCTCATAGTCTAGAAGTACAAGTCCAAGAAAGTGCAGATATTATAATAAATAGCCTTTTAGTCTGTAAGTACCAGGAGAAAAATTTTATGCGTTTGTAGGTACATTGTAAGGTAGCCTCCCAGTCTGCAGCTAAAATGCCATAGATAATATTATAGAATAGGCAGGTTAGCCAATTTCCCAACTTCTTGGAACCCACTCATGTTGCTATGGTGTAAGTGACAGAGGATGAATGAATGTGTGGAGTAGGCATATTATCAGGAACGTCTGTCTTTTCTGGAGGGTACATACCAGTTTGCCCCTGCTCATTATTTATAACTATCCCATCCACCTGTACCTAATACCTGCATCCGTCAGCATTGCAGCTGAGACCACTGCTTCTACCATCTGGTGCATTTTAGTTACTAGGAGTGGTGACCTTCATTGTTGTGTTGTGGTTTGTAGTTACACCAAGTTAAAATGCACAACGCCCTGAGATACTATAATATCATATCCTCCAGCCTGAACAAGGCACCACTGCCAGCCTCTGCCCAGCCTCTATAGCAATTTGAGAAACATACACACATATTAATATTATTATAGCATGATTACAGAATATTTGTGATGCATCGGCTGCACTATATTATAGAACCTGAATATTAGTATGTACTATGACTTACAGTTCAAACTGAAATACAATCTAGTGCTGGAAATATCTCTCTCCCTCCCTCCCCCCCCCCCCCCCCCCCCCCTTGTGCTATAGAGTGCCTGTGGGCTAGGTATATAATATAGAAGCTTAAAAGTGGTACAGCATTCCATTTGCATCATTGTACGACGTGTATTTGTGTTCTAATTTTGTGGTTACGCAGAGAGTGGCGCGGTATGCTAGCCAGTTGAGGAGTCGATTTCATGACTCCATTGTTGTGAGGTGAGAATGTCTAATCATCATTTATTGTCATGGCAGAAAATAATGACAGAAGCCATGTTAAGCTCAGGCCCAAAGGTGCGAATCGCTTTGAGGTCCACTAACCATTTGATATTTGAAGTGCATATCGAGTGAGAGAGAGAGAAAGAGAGAGATAGAGAGAGAGAGAAAGATATGCAGTAGCTGCGTAATCAATATGGCTGTTGAGCATGCTTTGGAATTAGCGGTCATTAACATGTTTGACATTTTTTATCAGTGTAGTTGATGGTGCAAAGTGGTTAGTGCAGGTGTGTGGGGATGCGGATTTAATAATATGATGACCATGCATCGAGAGAGAGAGAGAGAGAGAGAGAGAGAGAGAGAGAGAGAGAGCACACTGGTACATGCAGCTGTTCCTGGTGCATTCTCTCTAGATTGCATACAACGACATTTATTTCTAGCAGAATCTGGATCCACCTTCTGTGCTTGTGATAGTAGCAATTTCCATGTATGCTGGTCCTCTATCCATTGATCGATTGGCCCCGGACATCTGGCTATACAACTTCTACATGTATCATGTCAACTGGGCTTCCATGGAAGATGTACCCTGTAGTACATGTACATGTAACATAACACACTCACCATACATAGCGAGTGGAAGAAAGCCTTCTTTATCCTCTTTCAATCCGACATTGGGTATAATACGATGATTATGTACATCATTGATTTCACATGGCAATTCCCACAAATGTCTATGTACAATGACATGTAGTTTATGCGGTAAAGGCAAGGGCTTATAGACCCCAAAGGGACTATAAGCCCTTGGTAAAGGTGTATATACTATGTATGCACTGTAGTGCTTTTGATGCATGTAAATATCGCATCATGATACACTCAGCATGCACTTGTCTAGCATGTACAATGGCCATGGCAGTGAATGCTCTTTCTCCTCACATTTCTCTTGTGAACATTAGTGCACTCTCCTGTGCATGTATGTACATCCTTAAACTGAATCAGGCTGCCCATACCAACTGCACTGCACTGGCTAAGAAAGATCATGTGTTTGTACCTGAATGAATATCATATGAGTGTACATGTATGAGTGGTTTCATTGATCACGCATTCCTCATAGCTAGCTCAGCTCGATCCCTTTCCCTTTTCCCAAATGGCCCTTACTACGTAGCTGTATCCACGCTATTTGCGACACGGGGCTTGAATCTATAGACAGAACCATGCCATTTCCACATTCATGATCACTGTAGCATCCTGTTTGTCGAAGTCACTAGCTGTGTTATACATACATGTGCATACCTGTACATTTTAGAGCAGCCATTGTGTTGAAAGTTGCTCCACTGGCTCTTTGTAGTTGTACACATCAGTTCGATCCATTCCATGTGTAGAGTTTATGCACCACTCAGTGAGGTTTCATTGCTTGCTTTGACTTAACTTTCCATTTCCTGCATCCAGCAAAGTTTTCTCTCTGTGTGCATATAATAATATTATGTGTGTGTGTGTGTGTGTGTGCATGAGTGTGCACTACTTATCTGAAGAATAAACTTGGCAAGCATTGATCCTTCACGATATACATGTAATATGACACACACACAAGTACGTACACGTACAATGTCATATCAAGAGCCTTCCGCCTTCCACATGAGGGGTTTCAGTTTTTACCCAGCTTTTCGGATCACTCGTATATACGTGGTAGTGGTTGTAAAATAATCTTGGCAACATGATATCAATTGACCAGCCAGCCAGTCGGCAAACGTTGTGCAATACCCACACTATGTGTGTGTGTCCGTAAACCATTATGTAATATTATACATACGTCGATCGATCTATCCCATTTTTAACCTTTTTGTTATTTTTGAATAATAATAATCACAGGACATATCTAATCAATGCCCACTCGAAGCAAGACAGAGACGAGTGGATCGAGGCGATCAGAAAGGCCCTGCCCACCTCTCCTCATCAACGGCGTAAAAACGAGGGGTCCCCCAAGAGGATTAAGGAGGAGCCAAAGGAGAAGATCCCCTCGGACCCCCCTCCACCCTATGACTATCACCCCACTACCACTGCCAGACAGGACACAGCTGCTGTGGCCGCAACCGTAGCAACCGAGAACGAAAGATTGAACGGAGTTGATGAGGTATGTAATTATAATAAGAGAAACATTTTGGTAGAGCAACTAGTTCATTCTCTCTCTCTCTCCCTCCCAACAGAGTATAACTAGCATTGATGAGAGTCTTCATGATCAGCCGAAACTGGATGTTCGTCGCGACACGGCAGCCACCGCTGCCCTTTCCCTCTCTCTCTCTCACAGAAACCAGACGGAAGACGACGACAGACAGACAGAGAACGATCTACTCACAAGCATCGACGACGTCCTTGGCCCTCGCGAGGCGAACGCAGACAAAGAGAGCGACGTGAGCGACGAGAGTAGCCAGAGAACGGGGACTCCGTCGGACACAAACAGCATCCAAACTCAGAGCCCAGAGCCAGAACCCACCACACCGCTGGTCAACAACGAAGGGAACGAAAGCTTAAAGACAGAAGTGAGAGAGAATGGTGTGGAAGAAGCCACAGTTAAGAAGGAGGGAGAAGGTGACGAAAAGTCAGAGGCCAATCCACCACCACCACCACCACCTGTAACGGAGGCGGTAGAGAATCTGCAGACAAGCGCTCAACAAGACAGCGAAGATGTCGTGGTGACTAGCGTAACGGTTGAAGTAAACAGAGAGTCGCCTGTGGCAGTTTGTGACGGAAGTGAGTGTACGATCAAGAACCAAAACGACGCGGAAGGAGAAAAAATGGAGGAGAAGGAGGGAGGTGATGCGCCAAAAAGTGAGGAGGGAGAAAGCCAAGAAGCTAAGACCGAAGGCGAGACCTCCGAGAAGAACGGTAAATCAACGTTGGCAGTTGAGAAAGTACCGACCAAGGGAGGAGATGAAGAGGGTGAGGGAGTCGAAGTGCTCATCTCTCAACAGCCACGCTCTAACTCTTTCTCCGTCAATGTGGCTAACGTTGACACGGACGAATATAGCTCTTCGGAAGACGAAAGTACACAACCTCCACCCTTCGTAGAAACGGAATCAAAGGGAGCAGCCAATGCCACACCCACTCAGGAAGTGACATCATCAGAAGAACCACCTATAGCTAATGGAGATTGCCCGACTATTACTGTGGAGAAGCCTGAAGGACAGAAGAAAGATGAAGAGGAGAAGGAAAAGAGAAGTGGCAGCGAGAGCAGCTCTGAGGGAGAAAGACTGAGCCCACCAGCAGAAAGAAGAAGAAGTAAGTTGTTGTTTTTTTTAAGTACCAAGAGAACATTAGCAATAAATTATGTGTGTGTGTATTTATCTGATGATTTGACACCATACGAGACTAGTAGATAAACAGCGGACTAGCAGTGTTGCACACCAGCTTACGTGTGTATATGGATTAATGCAAACTGTAATAACAGCACGCTATGTGTAGCTAGCTACAGGGAGAGTTGCACTAGCTACTATACAGTATTATGCTACTGTTTGTTTAGGTGTGTATAAACACACGGTGGTCCCACTGGTGAGCTGTTGACCGGCCAGCCCTTATGTGTAGTGTACACTAGCCATTTATTGTCAAGAGAACTGCTGGGTCATTGTCTTGTCGATCACTCTCCTTATGCTAGCTGCGAGAGAGTGAGATCATATTCATTACTGACATACCTCGACTGTTCCATACAGGGTGACCGAGCACATGTTTGATTTTATGTACGCATATGTGTATTGTTTTGTGAGCCTAGCTTGAAGGAGGCAAGACTGTGATTCATAGTATTATTCTCTCTCTCTCTCTCTCTCTCTCTCTCTCTCTCACAGCGTCTCAGCCCTTCATAGAGAAGAAGGGATTCCTGTACAAAATGGGAGGAAAGAGAAAGAACTGGAACCTTCGTTACTTCGTCCTAAGACCCGGAGTTTTCACCTACTCCAAGAACCCCAACAGCAAGTCCCTCGGAGAAGTAAAGCTCAAGAACCTTCAAGTCTTCTTCCCCGGACTAGGTAGGTATCCTAGCAACTGTGGGTGAATTGTATGCTCGCATGTACCACTGTGAATTATGTTAGTAGATGTACATTTATGATGGAATAGAGGGGCCAAGTTGATTTCTTTGGACAGGATATGAGAGTGTGTGAGGAGGGGGAGAGGGGAGAGGGGGCGGAGGGCGGGAGGATGAAGGGGGGACACAGAGGAAGCTAAATCATATTGAATGTTACTACATTATGGTTATTACATTACCGTGCATGTCCTGTGCTGGCATTTGTCAGGGCAATATGTACATTAGCACTGCAAGATGAGTGGCTTCAATTTATAGACCCCAAATACACGTCACATAAATTATATAGAACCCTCCCTCTTTCTCTCCCTCCCCCCTCCCGCCCTCTCCCTCCCTCCCTCCTGAGGCATTCCAGAGAGAGATTTAGCAACCACAGAACCCACAGCAAGATGCCTATTTTAGTTCCGATCGTAGCATCTTAGCACCATATACGGAGCGGGGGGAGGAAATGTGCAGCTGAGTTCCTTTAGTGGGAGGATGTGCCAGTTCTATGGGCTGGCAGGATATTGCCAGTTATATAATCTCTTTAGTACATACATGTACTGACATGCATGTTCCTGCATGTATATCATGGTTGTGCACATGCAGAAAGCATGTTCGCCACATGCACAGCACATGCAGCATGAGATATTTACAAGTAGAAAGATATGGCCTTTATGGCCTTTGTGTGTGGCGTTGAGTGTTGCTAGGTATGTAATTCGACAATGTTGATCAAATACCACTGGGTTAAGCTATGAGTTTAGTTCAAGTTTTCTGCGGGCTCTGTTTCTTGAAGACTACATTACTGTGAGGCACTGGAATCACCACTGTGTAGCCAAATTATTAGTAATTATAATAAAGTTGTGATTGTACTTTTGTACTCTCTTGTTTATTTATCACCTTGAGGCAATTCTGTTACCATACCATACCTTAATTTAATTAAGACAAAATTAATTGTGAAATTCGCAGGATATTGTATTAATAGTTGCTCTATTTCTTGTTTTTCTTTCCTCAGGTGAACGTAAGACTTCGTTCCAGTTCACAATCCACACCGAGTCAACGTGGAACAAGAGAATGGACTGGGTACTGGCCGCACAGAGCGAGAGAGAAATGAAAGACTGGATTCTAGCTTTCAAGGTGAGCCTTTAAGTTAGTGCCCTCTCTCCTCCTCCTCCTCCTCACTTCTACCTGTTCTCTCTCTCTCTCTCTCTCCATCTCTGCCATGTTAATTTTACTTAGCTCAATCACTTCTCTGAAATTTTGAACTTGATTTACTTTTTTGTTCTATCTTTTATCTCCTACGCTTGCAGCTTGCTGGTCAGAAGAATATGACCTCTCCAGCCACTAGTGACAATGAATTAGAATCTTCCACGTAAACTTTGTTCTCTTTATTACTAGCTACATGTATAATAATAGATGTTTGCCACATGTTGTCGTTGCCTTTTTTATCGTGTCATTATTTAATTTTTATTTTAACCCTCCTTAATTTGTCATCCAAGCTGTCATCGCCTCTTGTGTTCCTGTTGTATTATTAATATTATTATCATTGTGTTAGTTTGTTCAGTGTCATGTATTCTCTGTATCGATGTGTCATGTGTATGTACAGTACTGTACATATTATAATTA
This sequence comes from Cliona cf. orientalis, assembly GCA_963930775.1. NCBI lineage: Eukaryota > Metazoa > Porifera > Demospongiae > Clionaida > Clionaidae > Cliona > Cliona cf. orientalis. Next base: position 8,771,393 of record OZ005698.1, on the reverse strand, counting down.
AAAAATAATTTATTATAGAGCTAGTGAAACACATTTCTTCTTCGTCGAAAATTTAATGATGTAAAAAAATGTGCCATAGTTTACAGTCACACTGTAACACTATAGCATGGGTGCACTATGACATTGTATGCCGTAGTTGATCGCGAAGATGTGGACTAGACTCCAGATCTAGTACAGCAGCAGTTCTCAAATTGGAAGATGAAGCCACTGTACGTATGGATGTGTGTGTGTTTGTGTGTAGTGAAAGCATGTAAATCATTAAAAATTTGATAGAGTACTGTAGTTCGCGAAATTTTCACCGATAAAAAATTTTCGTCGATGGCCTTTTCCGACGAAAATTAAACACGCAAAATTTTTATGTAACGTACATTGATCTATACCTATTTTGGTCGCTAAAGTGTCTGGCGACAAAATTTAGACTATGCGAAAATTTACAAGCGAAATATTTTACCGGCGAAAATATCCCAATCCACGGTATAATAATATTATGTTATAATCACTAGCTGGCTATTGATATTATGACTGTACGTGTAATGTGGTGGATCCTACAAGGGTCGTGCTTGAGAAGGAAGTGGTCCAGAGTGTCCCATCCTCCCCCAACTCGAACCATCACACGGTCGCTCAGCATCTGGAAATTGTTACCATAGGGCCAGAAAATTGGCAGTTTTCCCCAAACTCAAAAATTAATTTTTCTTACTTATACGTGTGGCGATCCCTTACCGAATCGCCAAATTCAATGTCCTAATTCTGGTTGCATGTACATGTATACGGCAACTCCGTCATTATACACTTACTCTTGCATAGATAGTCATGTTTCGGCCGGATGCACCTTGAACTATGAACTTTCCTCTGCCACAGTTCTTCACTCTGATCTTGTTATTGCAGGTGCACTCACCCATTCTCCTCATCACCTAAGCATTTTGCAACAGGGAACAACTATCAATATTGACGACCTTTACCATTTCCATGTTATAAGCAATTGCTTTTTGAAATATTATTTTACCTAGAGTACATTAGCATTGCTATTGGTCTTATACTTAAACTGGAATTCAATTTCGATATCATAATAAAATTAATTATCACTTGAGGCTTCAAGCATTCAAGACACAACTTGCATTGTGATCAAGTGTGATAAATCGCAACATACCTTTTCATCCACAGACTCGTGTCTTTTCTCAATAGCTGCCACCTGTTCCTCTCCTGACTTACCCTGAGGACTGCTCTTCAACTCCACACCACCAGCTGCTACAGGGGAGGTGGCTAGTGCATAGGCGTAGGAAGCGGGGGGGCTGGGGGGGCTATAGCCCCCCCAAAATTTCACCCCCATACACTACACTACAACTGTATAAATGATCGAACTTTGAACTGCACCACGTGTATTTTCTATTTAAAGCACAACTAGTTGTATGAGTTGCAAGTAAGACCTAGCTAGCTAGCTAGGGGGATTATGTCTAAAAGAAGTAGCAGTCAGAGTTCTCTGCTAAGTCTAGGAGTAAAAAGGATACGTTGTGGCGAAAATTCGAGTGAGGAGCAACCTGAACCAGCTGATCATACCACTGATGATCCCCATGATGATGACGATGAGGGGCAACACAATCCGGATGAAGATGCTCTTGACGAGATCACCGAATGTTCAAGTGACTGTTGTAAGGCAGATCGTGGAGGCCCAAATCAGCCTAAGTCTAGCCAAATCCTGGCAACTACAAAACGTATACAATCCCATCAAGCACGATATGTACAAGCAGGATGGTTTAGCCAACATCCCTGGCTCTCTCTTTGTGAGACAAGAAAGAAGCTTTTTTGTTATTACTGCTCTATTGCTGAGAGGAAGAAACTAATGACTTTCAGTAATAAGGCTGAGGATACCTTTTCCAAGCTTGGCTTCTGCAACTGGAAGAAAGCATCACAGCGATTTGTTAAGCATGAGGGTAGCCATGCTCATTCAGAAGCTTACCTAAAAGTGAAGAGTACAGTAAATGTGGGGTCAATGCTGAGTGAGGCGCACAAAAAAGATCAGGAGATGAGACGTAAAATGTTACTGAAACAGCTATCGTCACTCAAGTACCTTCTAAGACAGGGATTGGCAATCAGAGGACATGACGACAAAGAGGGAAACTTGATACAACTGTTAAAACTGCGTGCAGAGGATGACTCCCAACTTCGGACATGGTTATCAGATGGGAAGTATCTATCACCTGTTATTGTTAATGAGCAAATTAAACTAATGGCTGACAGTGTGCTACGTGGTCTTTTATCTGAAATCAGGAGTGCCCCATGGTTCTCGCTGATAGCAGATGAAGCGTCAGACGTAAACTACAAGGAACAACTGTGTGTAGTGATCAGATGGGTCGATGAGGAATATGAAATCTATGAAGATCCGATAGGCTTAGTGCAAGTACCAAAAACGGATGCAAATACGCTAACATGTGCATTGAAAGATGTCCTTGTTCGTTGTATACTACCACTCAGTCAGTGTAGGGGTCAAGCATATGATGGTGCGTCAAACATGTCAGGCCATCTACGTGGGATTGCTGCACGGATCAAGAGTGAACAACCAGCTGCTCTTCACGTACACTGTCTTGCCCACTGCTTGAATCTGTGCCTGCAAGATGCCGCTCGAATCTGTTCTCATGTTCGAGATGCTCTTGAACTGATCATTGAGCTAGTAAAGCTGATCAAGTACTCTCCAAAAAGGTCCTCTTTGTTTCAATCTTTGAAATCACAAGTGTCACCAGACACTAGTGATCTACGACCACTTTGTCCTACGAGATGGACAGTCAGAACTGCTGCCATTGGAGCTGTTCTTTCGAATTACAGTACACTATGTACTGTACTGGAGGAAGTGAACACTACAGGCCGTGATGAGTATGCAATGAAAGCAGGAGGAATGTTGAGAATGTTAGAGAAATTTTCGACACTTTTTGGTCTCAAACTATGCTTCATGGTGTTTAGCAGTACAGAGCAACTCTCTTGTACTTTGCAGGGTAAGGATACAACAATCCAAGAAGCCAAAGGGGCTGCAATGCTTGCCGAGTCTCACCTTAGAAGGCAAAGAGATGATGATGCTTTTGATAAATTTTACGAATGTGTAGTAAGTGAAGCACAGGATTTAACTGAAGAACCAGTTCTACCAAGAAGGAGGAGAATCCCCAGGCGAACAGTAGAAGAATCGGATTGCTATAATCACGAAACTCCAAAGGAATATTTTCGGCAGAGATACTTTGAAGTTTTGGATGTCATATCCAATGAAATATCCAGGAGATTTGACCAGGATGATTTTTCTTTAGTTGCAGAAATTGAACAAATAATACTCTCAGCTGGAAATGGACAGGAGGTTGTCATACCTGAAGCTATTCGCACTGTATACAAAGAAGATCTGAACATGACCAGACTTGCTACTCACCTAAGTATGCTCCCAGATATCATCAAGAGTTATGGGGAAACAACTGGAACACCAATCAAGAAGGTTACTAATGTTCGTACTGTGTGTCAAGCATTGAATGAAACTCCCGGTGCTAAAAGATTATGTTCAGAACTACACAGATTGCTGACATTGTTTCTAACAATTCCTGTGACAACAGCAAGCTCTGAAAGAACGTTTTCAGCTATGAGAAGACTAAAGAATTACCTTCGGTCTTCTATGACACAGGAAAGACTTAATCATATCCTGCTGCTGCACTGTCATAAGTCACGAACTGACAGCATAAATGTACATCATGTGATGACTTCATTTATCAGTGTAAATGAGCGAAGAGAACAGTATTTTGGAAAGTTGTCATAATTTTTTTGTACTTGATAAATGCCATTAGAAATATGTGTCTGCTACAATAATATCAGCCCCCCCAATATTAAATTGCTTCCTACGCCTATGTAGTGTACTGAGGGGAGATCTCTTAAGCTTCTTGGCTTTTTGTGCAGCGATGTCCCCACTCCCTTCTCCTTCCTCTGGATCTTGTTCCTCTTCTCTTTGCCTTTTTCGCAGCTGCCTCGCAGCCAATTGCATGTTCTGTGTCTCTGCTACATTTCTATGGTGAGTTCTGATACTGCCTCCTATGGGCACAGGTATGCGTGACGGAGTATAGTGCACCTTTCTATAGCTAGAGGATGCTAAACGTTTCACTGCATTATTTGGTAACTTTTTCTGCTCTGGGGTGGTTCTGGTACCGGTGACAGTAGTCACACCTTCCTCTCTCTCTTGATTACATGAAGGCTCAGTGGCTGTCAATTTTTGGGCCTCTGATGCTGTAGGTGATATTAAAGATTCTTTGTCTTGACTAGCCACGATAGGAGGAGGTGTGAGTGGATTTTCTGTAGATGTACTGATTTCTTTTTCCTGCTGCTTTTCTTCCCCTTCACTCTCCCATGGGATGGGACTTCTTCTTTCGCCCCTCTCACCCTCGCTTGCCTCCATCTGCTCTATCTCCCTCTCCATTCTTACAAGCTCGGGTGGTGAGATACCAACCCTCTCAGCGTAGCGTGCCACGTCCAGCAAACATAGTATCACTCTCTTCTCGTCTTTGTGAAGCACCAGTCCCTCTGATTCAAAGATCAACGCCTCCTCCATACCAAGCTCCCTACACCAGCCGATGAAATTAGCTGCATTGTCTCTTGCAAAGAAGGAGCCTCGTTCAGCCTTTGTTGAACAACTTAGAGCAGCCATCGGCAAGGTGAAGTTTAACTTCTTTCCAGATTCTAACGCAGCTGTTGCGCTCTGTTGAATTAAAGTGACGATTTTGCAGAGAGCCACTCCAGTGTCGAGGCTCCCCATGAAGGTGGATGGAGAAATGTCCTCCAGCTCTGAAATAATTCCAGACAACCATTTGCAAATGTCCTCCTTGATTACCTCCAGAGCTTCTTTCTCTTTTGCTGCTAATTCGGCCTGGATCCTGTCGATCTCGCGGTTCAAATCAACACCACTACTGGACATCTTTAGCTCAGTTTCTCCTACAAATCAGAGATTGCTGACTCAGCATATTTATGCTGCTGCATGCTCTGCCCACGTGCGGCGCGCGCAATTTAGGCGGTGCCCTCCAGCTACAAACCGCAAAGTACCCCATAACAACACTAGCTGAGCTGAGCTGGCAAAACTAAAAGGAGACAATACTTCTAAATCATGGCCGATAGTCGCCGTAATCGTTCTCAACTCCAGCGGGGTGACACTATGATGACTACACGCAGGGTGGCTGCGGCAAAATATAGTCTGGAGATGATCAAGAGGGACGTGTGCCAGTGGCTGTCGGAAATCCTACAGCTCAGCATCACTCCCCAGTGCTTCATGGAGACACTAGACACAGGTGTGGTGCTCTGCCAACTGGTGGAGTTAGTCCAAGGAAAGACAAGGGCGTTCAAAGAAGCTGGAGGCGAACTTGGTTTAAAAATTCCACTGGAACCGATAAAGTATCGTCCTGGTGCGAAGAAGGCCACCTTCCACGCTCGAGAAAACACTAAACATTTCTTGGACTGGTGTCGGGAGCTGGGGATTCGAGATGACCTCATCTTTGAAACGAATGGCCTTGTGGAGCATGCGGACGAGAAGAGAGTGTTACTGTGTCTCCTGGAAGTGTCCCGCTACGCCAGAGAGGTCAACATCAAGCCACCAGACATCATTAGTCAAGAGGAAGGAGACTTGATGGAGGAAAGTGGAGAAAAGAGGGATATGTTAGAAATGGAGACGGTTACACCTGCTGTGGAGGATGAAGCAGCCTCCAATCATGACACCCCCCTCCCCCCAGTCTCTGAGCAACCAAATGGACTGAATGATTCACCCAAGCCTAGCGACCCCTCACCTCAAATCTCTGCCAAGCCAGTACCCTCCAACTCATCAGGTGATCAAGATGTTGTACAACATGCTAGTGAGGGGAGCCAAAGAGGCCATTCATCGAGGCTACTGGATTACTGCTCTTATCCATTCTTGTTTTCATTTCTACTGTTGCTTTTTCTTTTGGGAGGTGGACTTTACTTGAAACGAAGAAAATAGATATATTATCAAAAAATTCTTATGTGACTGATACCTGTAGATCTCAATATTATAGTTTCTGGTCGATCTTCAGAATTTTACTAGGTCTGCTCTATCGTGTAATTCGATACTAGCAAAGCTGTATCATAATCTATTTGTGGCTGCTCACAAAGTATAATCTTTCATTTCAAAGTAGAATTTCCTAGAAGTTGCACCACAGTCATTCTTGTGGTGACCGTCATTTCATGGATTGCCTAGCTGCATGCATGCGCATGTGATTGCGAAGTAAAAAAAGTGCATGCCTGTGATTATGACGTGCAAGCATAATCAAGTATTATTGTACTACTATAGCAAGCTCGAGCTTGAGTTATAATTTTTACAAGGTTCGATACTTGCACATAATTTGTATAGCAAAAGGAGCATATAATATTATAGCTACAAAGATGCAGTCAAAGGAATTCAGTTAGCATGACGTTCATGACATGAATATAATATAGATATATCACAGCAAAAACAAGTGGATCACACTAATTAATCTGATGTGGGCTGCCTCAGTTGCACTGGGTCATAATAATTCTCATAATCCAGTTAATTACAGATACAAGTGTTCATTACAGATACTATCAGTATGTCAAACTTGCCAGTTTGTGAGTAGCTATCAAAATTGGCGTATTCTACTACTCCTATGATGTATGATTTGTAGTAATTATGTACTCTCTAGTGTCTAATATAGCCTTAATGCAACTATGCAACATGCATTACCACAATGTCATGAATGTGAGAACACTCAAGGGACAAGTGGTACAATATCATGGAACTATGCCAGTTTATTATTCACAAACTGACATGTTTGACATACTTATAGTAGTGTAGTATACTAGATATGAGAACTATGATGGGAGGTATACGTAGACTAAGTGTGTGCAACTGAAGAAACCCATGCACGTTAGTTTACTATGATCCACTTGTTTCTACTGTGTATGATTATTATTAGTCTATATACATGTATAGGAATTAATGCAAGATGAATGGTGGGACCTTAAAGATAGCCTGTCCATTATAATTTGAGGATAATTATTATGATAATTCAAGAATTATTACCATTGATACCGACATGCATAATTATTATTTTGTGCGAATCCCATCCCTCAGACAGCATTAATATCAAATTTATTAGCTATTACGAGAAAATCTGTGTATATAGCTACACACTGCTGATAGGGCTGATACAATAATTATTATGTCATGTATTTAATAATTCTAGTCTTTCTATTCTATGATACAGTTTCATCATATGAATGTTGTTGTGGAGCAGTATCACTTTCTTGATACGGTTTAACAGGGATATCAGACAGTTCAGACCCATGTTCCAGGATAGCCCTGAAAGTCTGTAAGCTTGTGACAGGATCATGTTGCCGGCTAGTTGACTGGAGCGGGGCTGGCACAAGATGACTAGATCTATGACTTGGCTGCGGGACAAAACCAGTAGTAATTATTAATGGCACCATAACAATGTTAGCTACCTCGTAACCATACTGTTTCAATAGCTGGCACACTGCTGCATGAGACCTACTGCTAGCAATATCATACGCCGTCAATCCATTCTATATAATATTATATACATTAAATATGACAGAGTGAAGAACACGTAAACATCATCCCCCTCCCAACTCGCCCAATTGCAATCGAGAGCTCATCAAGAAGACTGAAGACGTTTTCAATGAAATCCACATAATGTAAAAAGACTAATAGCATCTTGTTTCAAATGGTATTATGTAGCAGCTAGCGTGGTAACAGACATACTCACACACATGCAGAACAACTATCATACCCCTTGCGTATGTGCTGAGGGTTAATAAATGTGTGTCATGGATATTTTGGTCTAGTACAAGCGTACACATTGCCTTGGCCCTATTTGTCCTAATAATATTTTTATTATATCCTTATAGCTACATGCCGAGCTAGAGGTGCTTGAAATACAAGCTGGATTAATTGGACTGAAATTTGTGGCCAGTGAGCATCAGACTGGATTCTCCCCTGATAATCAAAACAATTTCAAACTCTAGTTATCACACAATAGCAATTGAATTGTAATCTTGGGTTACCTAAAATCAATCACACACACACTTTATATAGAACTGATAAAACTAAACTGAGATTAGTGCTATTGTATAATGTACTACTCACATCACATGGCTGGTCGATGGCTGCATGATGATGAACCAGTAGCTGGACCATCTCAATATTGCCCACAAGACAGGAGACATATAGGGGAGACTGTTCTCCCTGTAGAGAGAGAGAGAGAGAGAGAGCAGTGGAGTGTCATATGATCATCTCCAAGATTAATGAAGCTATCCACATGCTAGCTTGAGATGTGCTGCTCAACTGCATACATCTTTACATTATACACAGTGCTGTACCTTGTTGATGTCCGCCCCATGGGCCAGGAGCAGCTCCACTAGCCTCGGGTGGTTGTACTGGGCAGCAAGGTACATTGGCGTTACCCCTGTCTGCATCAGAAATATATAATATTATCCAGGGTAAGGGCAAATCCAACAAATCCTTCCCACTGCATGTACTACAGTGAAACCACTGTACTGTAACAAGGACACATACTGAAATAAGAATACGTCTTTATTCAGGAGGCTCCAAGCTAGATAGAGTGCATGGTGTACAGAATTATCCCCCCTCACTATAATATTTACGACATTTTCAGCTGTTCCAGGAGTGTCCGCAAAGGTTCATTAAATAAAGTCATGTTGCTCTAAATTGAGCCCAGCCACTATTTCTACATGCATCAATGACCCATACACTATGATGCCATCATGATTATAGAGAAACTCCACCTTGTTCTAAACTGAGCATACCATTCAAATTCTACCGTATCCACCATAATCTCACCTTACTAAGGTAGTTCACATCAGCCCCGTGGTCGATGAGTAGAGCTGCTGAATCATAATGATCCTTGCCACAGGCAGCAAACAGGACTGTTTCTCCACATTTATCCTGCATGAGTTGAGACAACACAACACAAATGAGGAAGATGTACATGGAAATCTGAAGACTCACCAACTGCACTCACAACATGTAGAGCACACACATGTACACTTGGACATAATAATTAGCAACAATAAATTATGGAATTGCCATAAATCAGTAGTCATTAAATTATTGCCTAGCTTTCCAGGCAACTATGTTGTTGCTGTTGGAGCTACAAATGTGCGACCAAAGATGACATCATATAGGCATCCTACAGTCAATGACTAGCAATGGCTATAGCAAGTATAAACATCAATGTCTACTGTGTACATAGTGTCTCACATCAGTTGGCAGATCCACTGCAGCATGGTGACGCAGGAGCAGGAGAACTATTTCAGTATGTCCATAGTAGGAGGCATGATAAAGAACTGACAGACCTTTCTGTAGCATGTGAAGGAGAGTTTTAGTGAGACACTAGTGAACAATAATTGAATATTATGAGTAGTGGGGAGAGCTAGGGAGCTGAACAACAACCACTCCCTCACTATGACATAAACTAGCTAATGCTGGCAAACGTTATCCTCACAGGAAGATACAAAACACAGCACGTACAAATTAAAATTCACCAGATGTCAATCGAAATCTATGACTAGGACACAGAGACAGTCGTGGTTCCTTCCTTTGATGTACATCAAAGGGAAGAACCACGATTTACGTATGCATGTCTGCTACGACCATAATATTATGTTTGTTACTCATATTAATATTGTACATCCCACTAGTTCACCATAATATCATGCCTTATCATTGGCTATATTATGCATACTTGTGTTATATAACTCTCACCTTATTTCTGTAGTTCACATCTGCCCCATAGTTCACTAAAATCTCAGCAACATGGAGATAGCCATTGTCCACTGCTGCCAACAAAGCTGTGTCCCCAAAGTCTTCCTGTACAAGGCAATGAAAAACAGTTGCTAATTCTACCACAAAAATAATAATTTTTCTACGATGGGTAAATTAATTACTAGTATCTCACCTTTGTTGGCATGTCAATATCAGCATGATACTTGAGAAACAACTCAACCAGGTCTTGTCTCCCATCATAACTAATGCACCAGAGGGGATGCTGGCCATACTAACATACAGAACAAGACACCAGATCATGTCAACACAGATACTTGTCTATTGCCATGCAGTGGCACCTACTTCATCATAGATATCAGGGTCCACCCCCTGGGCTAGGAGAGACAAGAAATCTCTGATGTCTGCAGTGATATCATGGCAGAGCCCCAAAAGTCTCTCCTCTTTAGCAGCCTGGGACATAGAAAAGGACATAGTCTTAATTTTTTATCTAGCATTTACAACGAATACAGCGCTTTACACAATTTCCTAAAACCTGCTGATCTATAGTATTCTCCCTTGGAAATTTCTTGCTATATTAACCAAATACAATAATATTATGTTATTGTACTTACCCTTTGTTTCCCATCATCGATGAGGATATCAACTTACCATTTGTTTCTCATCATAGATGATGACATCATCAATAGAGACGAGGACTATCCCATGGCTTCGGAAGAACTTTGACCTTGGAAGGATGGCGTCAGCGATGTGTTGTGGCACTGTCCATGTCACCTCCAGGCTCCCTGCCATTATCTTATCGATGACTGCCGTCAGAGAGGGAATCTCGTACTCCTCAGCAAAAGACTGCCACAGCTTCACAACGTAGTCTAATGAAACCTGGGATATCTTTCGTTCAAGTTGAAGCACCACCTTGATTTTCTTGTATTGCTTTGTGGTGAGCTTTGGAGAGGGTTGATCACATTCCTCATCAGAATCATCCGCAGACAAATTCTGGTACTCAATATAATCAATAAGCTTTGTTGTGAGGTAGAATCCAGAGAGACGGCCCTTGTACACTTTCATAAGGCTCCCCACTTTTTGGTCATTCGATAGAAAATTGTTGATCAGTCGCTCCAAAGGGCTATAGTTATGATAATCCCAAAGATCATTGAGGGTGACAGTAGTGAATAATTTCTCCAAATCAGATGTCTCAGAAAAGTCATACTTGAAGAAGGTGATTAGAAAGTGCCTCACATTGCTGATATCACTCTGGGACTGGAGAGCCAACCGGACTTTGAGCACAAGGGAGGAAAAAAGTGCTTTTATTTCATCCACATTGGAACGAATCATTTCCACACCTGCATAGTTGTAACACAACTTCATAATACATTGTGTATTACACACATACGGCATATTGAAAATTCAGCACACTATTATGTTCAAGTCTCACCAACTTTTTGAATTTAATAATATTTTAGTGGAGCGTACACTCTATTCTGCCTACGTATATGATAACCACTGATGAAACTAAAAGGCCATTGAGAAATAGGAGTGCTGAATTTTAAATTTCTGAAGAAATACAGTAATAGGTATATAGGTAATGTTCATAAACTGACTTTGTTGTTTCTTCACAGGGGCTGAAGGTTGGATAACAGCAGAAGGTACTTGTAGTGTTTCTGAAAGTACGAATAATATATTATTATATTGGCTAATATAACTTTGGCGGGACACACGAAAAATTCAGCTAAGCTTTCCTTTTGCATGCAGGTGAACGGTCATTGTTCAGATAGATAGATCACTCTGTAGAATCACCTAGTGCCATTCTAGTGCCATTATAGCTAACTATAGCACTCTAGGGGGTTATGTAGACACGTGGGGGTGGGGGGGGGGGGGGGGGAAGAGGGCTTGGGGGGCCTCCCCCCCCCCCCCCCCCCCACACATTCAATTTGCAAATTGTGTCTACACCCATGGTATCAGTCTGATGTCGTACCTAATGGATGTTTAGCAGCCAGCTCCTTGCAGAGACATCTGTCCACTGTAACCACTGCTTTTAGTAGAGACCTCCACGACGGTAAACCAAATCGCTGAGTGGAGTAGTTCTGCTTAATCCACTGGCTGAGGGCCTCACTCCAACATCCAGCGATGTCCCTGGGACGGCTTTCCCTTATCCTATCAATGTCGGCTTTAGCAAGACCAAGACAGGCACTGAGCTGCTCCCACTTGGAAGCTAGTGAGCCACACTCAACAGACACAACATTCCAGTCATCCTCCTCTGTAGTGTGCATTGTGTATATTTGGGGAGAGTGTGGTGAGTAATACATGTGCAGAGGGGATGAGAGAGACTCGGGGTAATATCGATAGGTACATGTGTAGATGAAATTATACAACAATCCCAAATGGAATATTGTCTTACTGAGAGTCTTGTTGTCGACAGTGGAGAGAAGTGCTTCAGTTTCTGTATGTGGAATAAGGGTTAAGCTCAAATCATATAGACTAACCATGCAAGAAGCCGAGTGTCTGGATGTACTACGGCTACCTTTTTCACTGTCGCTCGCTTCCTTCAGGACGTCCGAGCTCGTGGTGGTGGCGGTGGCGGTAATCGCTGGGTTCGTAGGAGTGCGTGATCTACCTCTTATCTTAGCCGCGTGAGGCTCTTGGTTGGCGCTAATTAGCGCCTCCTCCAGCTTGCTCCAGCTAGGCTCTAGATCGTCGCACTGAACCCACTTGGAGACCATGGTCTTTCTACGCAAGCTGTTCCCGCCAGAAAGCCCGCGAATCTCCTTGATGGTCTGGTCTGAGAGGCCAAGGTGTGGTGCCACCTCCTCCCATTCATCGAGCGTCTCCAGAAGACGGCAAACTTCGTCAATTGAAACATTTTCCGACATCTTTTTCGATCGAGCATACTATAGATAATAGATAATCTATGGATCGAGCTATATATCTTGTCCCGCGCCACGCCCCCTCCCCCTGGGGCGCCACTGAGACTACCGGTAGTCTCGCGAACCAGCCCCTCCTTTGCGTAGGAGGGGCTGGCTCGCGAGACTAGACTACCGGCGCGGTAGGATTTTATACCATCACCATGGCCAATTACAATTAATTTTTGCTCCTGCACAAAAGCACGTGCACAGGAATAATATAATAACAACTGAATTCTCTCTTATTATACAGTCAATAGAAGTATACCGGTAAAAGTAAATAATGATATTATTATTTAATATGCAGCAAAATAATAGCTACCATGTTGGGGAGTCAGTTCATATCTTCTGAATAACTATCATGATGCAAAGATATCTTGTCTGTTGATCATTAACACAGACATGCATAATAATATTATTAGTGGTGGTATTAAATTTTGTGTGCGCATGCAGCCCATCCCAATACTCAGTCTATAATAATTATTATAATATCGATAAAATATTTATTAGCTATTATGAGAAAACTGAATACACATGCAGTATCATGACGTCATGTACACAGCTGTTACATGTATATATAATTTCTATTCTATGATGAAGTTTCATCATACGAATGTTGTTGTGGAGCAGTATCACTTTCTTGATGTTTAGGAATATCAGACAGTTCAGACCCACGCTGCAGGATATTCCTGAAAGTCTGTATGCTTGTGACAGGATCATGTTGCCGGCTAGCTGACTGGAGAGGGGCTGGCACAAGATGACTAGATCTATGAGTCGGCTGTGGGATCAAAACTTTAAATAGTAACAGTTACTATTAATGGCACCATAACAATGTTAGCTACCTTGTAACCATACTGTTCCAATAGCTGACACACTGCTGCATGAGAACTACTGCTAGCAAAATCATACGCCGTCAATCCATTCTATATACATTATACAATCAAAACTTAATATCAGAGTGATTGCATAAGAACATGTATAAACATCATTTATCCCCTTCCCCTGTTCATGGGATTAATATAATAATTATTATAGTAATTAGGAACATCAGATTCTAATTATTGCATTTTATTGGTGTCAATCAATATTATGGTTATAAATAGATAGTATAATGATTGGGATTTGGCAGCACAATTACAAATTTTTGACTTCTGAAGTTTGATGACGCACAAGTTGTAACTAATCAAGAAACCAAACACACACACACACACGCATGTATGCAGCTACCTGATCCTGGGCATCAATTTGAGCCCTAGCCTTGACCAGCTCTGCCACTATTGATGAATGGCCTTTCCCAGCAGCAATCATTAGCCCTGTTATGCCTCTCTGTATGTTATATCAATATCATGAATGATGTATAATTATTTGCTAAGACAAAACCAACTTTATTCTTGAGTTCAGTGTTTGCATTGGATTGGATTAGTAATTTGATGACATTTATGTTGCCATGGATGCATGCAGCGTGAAGAGATGAGTGGCCATACTGTGGAGAAATACATAAATGCAGTAAAATTAGAAACAAAATTAATATAGTTTATCAAAAAAACCTTATTCTGAATATTAACGCTTGCCCCATGTTCAACTAGGAATCTTGCCACCTCAACATGATTATTACTAGCAGCAGCAATCAGTGGAGTAGCAGCACGCTCATCCTGTGGTGAACATAATAATAGTGAAGATGTAAATAACACTGAGTATGCTGGGGATTCAGTGAACAATACACATGAAGAAAATAAACTGAGACTAGTGCTATTGCTATAGTGCATTACTCACATCAGCCGGCTGGTCGATGGCTGCATGATGATGAACCAGCAGCTGGACCATCTCAATATTTCCTTTAAGACAGGAGACATATAGGGGGAACTGTACTCCCTGAGGAGAGAGAGAACATTGGATGACCTCCAAGAATGATGAAGCTATCCACATGCTAGCTTGAGATGTGTTGTTTCACTGCATATAATATTATATTATTTTAGTACTGTATACCTTGTTGATGTCCGCCCCATGGGCTAGGAGCAGCTCCACTAGCCTCGGGTGGTTGTACTGGGCAGCTAAGTACATTGGTGTTGTCCCTCTCTGCATCAGAAACATATATATCCAGGGTTACGGTAAGGGAAAAACCAACAAACCATAAGCCCTTGATGGTATGCAAAATTATCCCCTAAACCTCATTATATTTTAATCAGGGCATTTTCAGCTGTCCCAGGAGTGTCCACAGTATATATAGAAAGGTTCCAATGTAACGGTACAATTATAGTAATAAAATAGATCTAGAGTCATGTTAATTGCTCTAAATTGAACCCACTAATTCAATCTACATGCATCAATAACCCACACACTATGGCCATGTATATAGAGAAGCTCCACCTCACTCAAAACTGAGCACACCATTTTACCATGTTGACCATGGACGTGCAATGGTCTTACCTTACTAAGGTAGTTCACATCAGCCCCGTGCTCGATGAGTAGAGCTGCTGGATCATACCAACCCTGGGAACAGGCAGTAAACAGGGCTGTTGCTCCATATTCATCCTGCATGAGTTGAGGCAATACAACACAAATGAGCAAGTTGCACATGGAAATCTGAAGGCTCACCATGCAACTACACCTCCACCCACTCATAACATGTGGAGCACACACATGTACACTAGAAAATAAGAATTATGGAATTGCTCTGGGAGATCAGTATATCATTAAACTATTGCCAAGTTTTCCAAGCAACCATGCTGTTGCTGTTGGAGCTATAAATGTGTGACCAAAGATGACATCATATCATAGGCATCCAATGACTATAGCATCAATGTCTACTCATAATTATATGCAGCTACAGAACTACTGTGTCTCACATCATTTGGTAGATCCACAGCAGCGTGGTGACGTAAGAGCAGCAGAACTATTTCAGTATGTCCTTTAATGCTTGCTTTCCAAAGAACTGAATACCCTTTCTGCAGCATGTGAAGGAGAGAGTTTTAGAGTGAGACACTAGTGGACAGTGATCGAATGTGAGCAGTGGGGAGAGCTAGGGAGCTGAACAACGACCGCTCCCTCACTATGACAAACTAGCTAGTGCTGGCAAAAGATATCCTCACAGAAAAATCCAAAACACCGTACGTACAACAGTTATCAGTGGAAATCTATGACTAGGACACAGACAGAGAGAGAGTATTTCATTATTGAACCACAATGTATGCATGTCTGCTACGTATGAATATTGTATAGCACATGCTGCATGTTTGTTACTCATACCTTGTACATCCCACTGGTTCACCATAATACCATGCAGGGGCGTAGCCAGGATTTTAGAAAAGAAGGAGCAAGATGGCGCGTGAAGTGCGCGAAAAATTTTAGACCGGAAACCACACCCACTAATTAAATCACACGCTCCGTTTTCTGCCCTTTGAACTCATCAAACGCTCGAGATTCAAGACAAGAGACCGCTCGATCGAGGCATAGCTCGAAAGTTTGTTTA
The DNA here is from genome assembly GCA_963930775.1 of Cliona cf. orientalis. Lineage (NCBI taxonomy): Eukaryota > Metazoa > Porifera > Demospongiae > Clionaida > Clionaidae > Cliona > Cliona cf. orientalis. Next base: position 8,755,228 of record OZ005698.1, on the reverse strand, counting down.
CAGATAGCTTTATAGTCAGCCTTTCTGTGATCATTTTTGACTCTGAAGACTACTGTAGCTAACAACTTGGTGCGGGTATTTATATAAGAAGTGATAAATATTACATGACTCTGGAAAAAAGGGGGGGCAAATGCCCCCTGTGCTCCCCCCTGGCTACGCCCCTGCCATGCCTTATTATTGGCCACATTATGCATATGTGTTACAGGATCAATGCTCTCACCTTATTTCTGTAGTTCACATCTGCTCCATTCTTCACTAAAATCTCAGCAACATGGAGATGACCTTTATTCACTGCCGTCACCAAAGCTGTCTCCCTGAAGTCATCCTGTACATATGCAAGACAAGGAAAGACAATAGCTAATTCTGTGGAAGCCGAGAAGTGCAATTTCCCGCACGACGCCCATTTCCGCATGCGGAGGGCCAGCTCCGCATGCGGACGTACGTTCTCCGCGTGCGGAGAGCCAGCTCCGCATGCGGACGTACGTTCTCCGCGTGCGGAGAGCCATCTCCGCATGCGGGCAAACGTTCTTCGCATGCGGAGAGCCAGCTCCGCATGCGGGCAAACGTTCTTCGCGTGCGGAGAGCCAACTCCGCACGCGGGCAAACGCACCTCCGCACGCGGGCAAACGTTTTCCGCGTGCGGAGATGCACTTCTCGGCGTGCGGAGACGTACCTCCGCATGCGGAGGTGCACTTCTCGGCGTGCGGAGACGTACCTCCGCATGCGGAGGTGCACTTCTCGGCGTGCGGAGACCCTGCTCCGCATGCGGAGGTGCACTTCTCGGCGTGCGCAGACCCTGCTCCGCATGCGGAGCTATCTCTCCGCATGCGGAGAACGTTCGCCCGCATGCGGAGCTGGCTCTCCGCACGCGGAGAACGTTTGCCCGCATGCGGAGCTGGCTCTCCGCACGCGGAGAACATAGGAGAACGTACGTCCGCATGCGGAGCTGGCCCTCCGCATGCGGAAATGGGCGTCGTGCGGGAAATTGCACTTCTCGGCTTCCATATAATTCTACCATCTTCTATGATAGATTAACCAACTATGGATTAACTTAGTTATCTTACCTTTGTTGCCAGGTCAATATCAGCATGATACTTGAGGAACAATTCAACCAGGTCTTCTCTCCCATTATAACTAACACACCAGAGGGGATGGTTGCCATGCTAATATATAGAACAAGATATCAGATCATGTCAGCACATGAACTTGTCTATTGCCATGCAGTGGCACCTACTTCATCATAGATATTAGGGTCTACCTCCTGGGCTAGGAGAGACGAGAAATCTCTGATGTCTGCAGTGACATCATGACAAAGCTCCAAAAGTCTCTCCTCTTTAGCAGCCTGGGAGCATAGAAAAGGACATAGCCATAATTTTTTATCTAGCATAATTATACAATGAATACAGCACTTTACACAATATCCTAAACCCGCTGATCTATAGTATTCTCCCTGGAAATTTCTTGCTATATTAACCAAATACAATAATATTATGTTATTGTACTTACCATTTCTTTCTCATCATAGATGATGACATCATCAATAGAGACGAGGATTATCCCATGGCTTCGAAAAAACTTTGACCTTGGAAGGATGGCATCAGCGATGTGTTGTGGCACTATCCACGTCACCTCTAGGCTCCCCGCCACTATCCTATCAATGACTGCCGTCAGAGAGGGAATCTCGTACTCCTCGGCAAAAGACTGCCACAGCTTCACAACGTAGTCTAACGAAACCTGCGATATCTTTCGCTCAAGTTGAAGCACCACCTTGATCTTCTTGTACTGTTTTGTGGTGAGCTTTGGAGAGGGTTGATCACACTCCCCATCAGAATCATCTGCAGATAAATTCTGGTACTCGATATAATCGATAAGCTTTGTTGTGAGGTAGAATCCAGAGAGACGGGCCTTGTACGCTTTCATAAGGCTCCCCACTTTTTGGTCATTTGGTAGAAACTTGTTGACCAGTCGCTCCAAAGGGCTATAGTTATGATAATCCCAAAGATCATTGAGGGTGACGGTAGTGAATAATTTCTCCAAATCAGACTTCTCAGAAAAGTCATACTTGAAGAAGGTGATTAGAAAGTGCCTCACATTGCTGATATCACTCTGGGACTGGAGAGCCAACCGGACTTCGAGCACAAGGGAGGAAAAAAGCGCTTTTATTTCATCCATATTAGAGCGAATCATTTCCACACCTGCACAGTTGTAACAACATCACTTCAGAATCATAATACATTGTGTATTACACACATACGGCGTATAATATTGAAAATTCAGCACACAAACAATAATTATTATGCTCAAGTCTCACCAACTTCTTAAAAGTAGCTAAATTTACTAATATTCCAGTGGATTGTATACTTTATTCTGCCTACGTTTAAATTATAATATATTATGTGATAATCCCTAATGAAAACTAAAGAGGGTATTGAATAACAGGTAGGTAATGTTCATAAACTTACTTTGTTGTTTCTTTACAGGGGCTGGAGGTTGGACAACAGCAGAAGGTACTTGTAGTGTTTCTGAAAGCATAAATATATTAACTAACATTTGGCGGGACACACTAAATTCAGTTAAGCTCCCCCATTGCATGCAGGTGAGCGGTCATTATTCAGAGAGATAGATTGCTATGCAGAATCACCTAGGCACTGCCCACTAATGATTATAGCACCCTAGGGGATTTATATGTTTATTGTGCTGTATCTGAAGTCTGATGTCTTACCTAATGGATGCTTAGTGGCCAGCTCCTTGTAGAGATGTCTGTCCACCGTAGCCACTGCGTTTAGTAGAGACCTCCACGACGGTAAATCAAATCGCTGAGTAGAGTAGTTCTGCTTAATCCACTGGCTGAGGGCCTCACTCCAGCATCCAGCGACGTCCCAGGGATGGTTTTTCCTTATCCTATCAATGTCGGCTTTAGCAAGACCAAGACAGGCACTGAGCTGCTCCCACTTGGCAGCTAGTGAGCCACACTCAACAGACACAATATTCCAGTCATCCTCCTCTGTAGAGTGTAGTATGTATGTGTGAGAGGGTGGTTACTGTGACACGTGCAGAGTGGTTGATGTGATGTGTAGATGAAATTATACAAATGGAGTATTACGGTCTTACTAAGAGTCTTGTTGTCGATGGTGGAGAGAAGTGCTTCAGTTTCTATATATGGGAAAAGGGTTGAGCTCAATAGACTGTCAGATCATGTGCACACAGGCGAGTGTCTGGATGTAGCTACCTTTTTCACTGTCGCTCGCTTCCTTCTGGTCGTCCGAGCTCGTGGTGGTGGCGGTAGCGGTAATCGCTAGGTTCCTAGCTCTTATTTCAGCGGCGTGAGGCTTTTGGTTGGTGCTAATTAGCGCCTCCTCCAGCTTGGGCTCCGACATCTTTTTTGATCAAGTTAGTACCGCGCGCCACGCCCCCTCCTAGGGATGCTGACTACCAGTAATTGATTTTTGCTCCTGCACAAAAGCACATGCACAGGAACAATACTAACAACTGAATTCTCTCTTATTTTAATACCAACAATTAATAGAATCTGATATTGTATCATAATCTATTAATCCACGGCTGCCTACAAAGTATAATCTTTTATTTCAAGGTAGGATTCCGACCTAAAAGCTGTACCACAGTCATTCTTGTGGTGATCGTCTTTCTTGAACTGCATGCGAAAAGTTGATGTGCATGTCAGCAAGCTTGAATGTGTACATGGGATAATAATTACATAATCGCTATAATAATTTTATTATGTGACTGACTATTTATTATAAAACAGTGCCTCTTGAATTGTTCAATACGTGTACATTACTAGTAACAATATACTACAGTGGCCAAGAGGGACACTGCCACAGTGACCCGCAAACATGAGATCAAGAGATTTAACCCTCCCAATATTCCATGCTTTTGTACATGCATGCATAGGACTTCAAAGATTCATGAAAATGTGCACAACATAGTAACAATTTTATCACTTGAAAGAAGTGCATATAGTGTATCGATATTCATGGAGGTCTGGTTCATGACAGAATAGGCACGAATCTAATACCGGTAACCTCAATGCAAGATGAAGGACTGAGCCATGAAGCAAATGGCAGGACTTCAAAGATACCTTGTTGTCTTTTCATAATTATCATTAGCACAGACATGCATGTAATAATTACTAGTGGTGGTATTAAATCTCACGTGCATCCCGTCCCTGTACTATATCATTATATTTTATTAGCTATTATGAGAAAAATGAATACACGATGTCATGTTATATGTATTATTCTGTTCTATAATACAGTTTCATCATACGAATGTTGTTGTGGAGCAGTATCACTTTTTTGACCTTTAGCAGGGATATCAGACAGTTTAGACCCATGCTTCAGGATATCCCTGAAAGTCTGTAAGCTTGTGACAGGATCATGTTGCCGGCTAGTTGATTGGAGGGGGGCTGGCACAAGATGAGTTGGCTATGGGACAAACTAGTAGTTACTGTAATAAATGGCACCATAACAATGTTATATAGCTACCTCATAACCATATTGTTCCAATAGCTGACACACTGCTGCATGAGACCTACTGCTAGCAAAATCATACGCCGTCAATCCATCCTATATACAATCAAAACTTAACGTCAGAGTGATTGCATAAGAACATAATAATATTTATAAACAAATCATTTATCCTCTTCCCCTGTCCATGGGTGAATCTTAATTAGGAACATCTTGCATTATGTTGGTGACAATCAATGTTATGGTTATAAATAGACATAATAATTTGGGATTTGGTAGCACAATTTGACTTCAGAAGCTTGAGGAGGCTCATGTTGTAAAATCAAACCCACACACACAATGTCATGCATGCAGCTACCTGGTCCTGGGCATCTATTTGAGCCCCAGCTCTGACCAGCTCTGCCACTATCGATGAATAGCCTCTCCAGGCAGCAATCATTAGTCCTGTTCTGCCTTTCTATAAATTACATTAATGATCATGAATGAATCTATAGTAATTATATTATTAATATTATTGTTAGGACAAAACCAACTTTATTCTTGAGTTCAATGTTTGCTTTGGATTGGATTAGTAATTTCACAATATCTGTATTGCCTCGGTCGCATACAGTGTGAAGAGCTGAGTAGCCTTGCTGTGGAGGAATGCGGTATATATATACATGTAATTAAAGCAAATTAGAAAATACAAGGAGGTTATCAAGAAACCTTATTCTGATAATTAATGCTTGCCCCGTGCTCAACTAGGAATCTTGTCACCTCAATGCGATTTTCAGCAGAAGCAATAATCAGTGGAGTAGCAGCATACTCACCCTGTGGTGAACATGATAATAGTGAAGATGTGAATAACACTGAGTATGCTGGGGATTCAGTCAACAATACACAGCAAGATAAACTGAGACTAGTGCTAATGTATATATAGTGCATTACTCACATCAGTCGGCTTGTCGATGGCTGCATGATGATGAACCAGCAGCTGGACCATCTCAATATTACCATTAAAACTGGCAACATATAGGGGGGACTGTTCTCCCTGAGGAGAGAGAGAATATCGGAATTTCACATGACCTCCAAGAGTGATGAAACTATCCACATGTTAGCTTGATGAGATGTGCTGCTTCACTGCATAATGTTTATTTTAGTGCTGTACCTTGTTGATGTCCACCCCATGGGCCAGGAGCAGCTCCACTAGACTCGGGTGGTTGTACTGGGCAGCTAAGTACATTGGTATTGTCCCTCTCTGCATCAGAAACATATCCAGGGTAAGGGAAAAACCAACAAAACATAAGCCCTTGGTGGTGTGCAAAACTATCCCCTAAACCTCATTAATCAGGATATTTTCAGCTGTCCCAGGAGTGTCCACAGTATATTATACAGAAAGTTTCCACTATAGCGGCACAATTAAAGTAATAAAACGATCATGCTGCTCTAAATTGAACCCACTAATTCGATCTACATGCATCAATAACCCACAGCACACTATGGCCATGTATTTACATAACTATAGAGAAGCTCAACCTCGCTCAAAACTGAGCACACTAGTTATTCTACCATGTTGACCATGGACGTGCAATGGTCTTACCTTACTAAGGTAATTCACATCAGCACCGTGGTCGATGAGTAGAGCTGCTGGATCATAATGATCCTGGGAACTGGCAGCAAACAGGGCTGTTGCTCCATATTCATCCTGTATGAGTTGAAGCAATACAACGCAAATGAGCAATTGAAGTTGCACATGGAAATCTGAAGGCTCAGCAGCTATAACTCCACCCACTCACAACATGTGTAGCACACACATGTATAGCTACACTTGAAAATAAGAATTAGCAGTAATTATGGAATTGCTCTGGGAGATCAGTACAATATCATTAAACTATTGCCAAATTTTCCAAGCAACCATGCTGTAACAGTGGCTGTTGGAGCTACTAACATGTAACCAAAGATGACATCATAATAATAGGCATCCAATGACTATAGCATCAATGTCTACTGTGTACATAATTTTATGCAGTTATACTACTACTGTACTGTGTGTCTCACATCATTTGGCAGATCCACTGCAGCGTGGTGACGTAAGAGCAGCAGAACTATTTCAGTATGTCCTTTAATGCTTGCTTTCCAAAGAACTGAATACCCTTTCTGTAGCATGTGAAGGAGAGAGTTTTAGAGTGAGACACTAGTGGACAGTGATTGAATGTGAGCAGTGGGGAGAGCTAGGGAGCTGATCGAACAATGACCACTCCCTCACTATGACATAAACTGGCAAAAGATATCCTCACAAAAAAAACCAAAACACAGTACGTACAACAGTTATCAATGGAAATCTATGACTAGGACACAGAGAGAGAGAGAGAGATAAAGTATTTCATTATTGAACCATGACGTATGTATGTCTGCTATATACGTATGAATATATAGCACATGCTACATGTTTGTTACTCATACCTTATACATCCCACTGGTTCACCATAATACCATGCCTTAATTATCATTGGCCACATTATGCATAATATATATATTATACTTGTGCAATGCTCTCACCTTATTTCTGTAGTTCACATCTGCCCCATTCTCCACTAAAATCTCAGCAACGTGGAGATGATCTTGTCCCACTGCCGCCACCAAAGCTGTGTCCCTGAAGTCATCCTGTACATATGCAAGACAAGGAGAGACAATAGCTAATTCTACCATAGAAAAAAAATGTTCTACGATCAATGGGTTAACTTAGTTATTTTAAGGTTCTCACTCTTGTTGGCATGTCAATATCAGCATGATATTTAAGGAACAATTCAACCAGATCTTGTCTCCCACGATAGCTGACATGCCAGAGGGGATGGGCACCATGCTAACGTACAGAACAAGACATCAGATCATGTCAGCACAGATATTTCTCCATTACCATGCAGTGGCACCTACTTGGTCATAGATATTGGGGTGAACCCCCTCTGCTAGGAGAGACAAGAAATCTCTGATGTCTGCAGTGCCGTCATAACAGAGCTCCAAAAATCTCTTCTCTTTAGCAGCCTGGGGGCATAGAAAATTGACATATATTTATAACAATGTATAGTATTACCGTATTATTACCAACTCGGAACATTTTTTAAATCTATACAATGTCATGTATCTAATGCTAATACAGCACTTTATACAATTTTCCTAAAACCCTTACATTCTATAGTATTCTTCCTCGAAGTTTCTCATTATAATAAACAGAATACGTCATTGCATTTACCATATATTTTTCATCATAGATGATGACATCATCAATAAAGACGAGAACTATCCCATGACTTCGGAAGAACTTCGCCCTTGGTAGGATGGCGTCAGCGATATGTTGTGGCACTGTCCATGTTATCTCCAGGCTACCCGCAACTATCCTATCAATGACTGCTGTCAGAGAGGGAATCTCGTACTCCTCGGCAAAAGACTGCCATAGCTTCACAACATAGTCTAACGAAACTTCTGATATCTTTCGCTTCAGTTTAAGCACCACCTTGATCTTCTTGTACTGTTTTTTTGTGAGCTTTGGAGAGGGTTGATCACATTCCTCATCAGAATCATCCGCAGACAAATTCTGGTACTCGATATAATTGATAAGCTTTGTTGTGAGGTAGAATCCAGAGAGACGGGCCTTGTATGCTTTCATGCGGCTCCTCACTTCTTGATCATTTGGTAGAAACTTGTTGACCAGTCGCTCCAAGGGGCTGTAATTATGATAATCCCACAGATCATTGAGGGCAATGGTAGCAAATAATTTCTCCAAATCAGAAGTCTCAGAAAAGTCATACTTGAAGAAGGTGGTTAGAAATTTCCTCACATTCCTGATATCACTCTGGGACTGGAGAGCTGACTGAACTTTGAGCACAAGAAAGGAAAAAAGCGCTTTTATTTCATCCACATTGGAACGAATCATTTCCATACCTGCACAGTTGCAATATCACTTCTAATTTCTTGTTAAACGTGTATGATGAATGCTTAACAGTATCTTATCAAACATACAAAAGCATGCGACAACCATTGATGAAAACTAACAAGTACTAAACTTTCAGATGAAAATATAGTTATCTAGGTAGGCAATGTTCATAAACTTACTTTGGTGTCTTTCCACAGGGCTGGCCGGTTGTGTTTCTGCCAGGGAAAGTATGATAATACTGGTAATTATTATAATAGCTATAACATTAATTTTGGTGGTACACACTAAATCTTCCCCTTTGCATCCAGGCGAGCGGTCATTATTCAGAATAGATACATCACTATGCAGAATCGCTGCCCACTTATAATTAGTCTAGGGGATAATTTATGTTTACTGTATTGTATCTGAAGTCTGATGTTGTACCTAATGGATGTTTAGCAGCCAGCTCCTTGCAGAGATGTCTGTCCACCGTAGCCACTGCTTTTAGTAGAGACCTCCACGACGGTAAACCAAATCGCTGAGTGAAGTAGTTCTGCTTAATCCACTGGCTGAGGGCCTCACTCCAGCATCCAGCGATGTCCCTGGGACGGCTTTCCCTTATCCTATCAATGTCGGCTTTAGCAAGACCAAGACAGGTACTGAGCTGCTCCCACTTGGCAGCTAGTGAGCCACACTCAACAGACACAACATTCCAGTCATCCTCCGCTGTAGTGTGCATGTGTGTATTTGGGGAGAGGGTGGTTACATGTGCAGAGGGGATGAGGGAGGGGGTGATGGGTATGTAGATGCATACAAAAATCCCAAATTTAATTATTGTCTTACTGAGAGTCTTGTTGTCGACGGTGGAGAGCAGCGCTTCAGTTTCTGTATATGGAATAAAAATAGTCACTGAGCACAATAGACTGACCATGTGCACGCAGGAAGCCGAGTATCTGGATGTAGATACAAGCATTACCTTTTCCACTATCATTTGCTTTGGGCGGCAGGTCGTCTGAGTTCGTGGCGGTAATCGCTGGATTCGTAGGAGTGCGTTGCCTAGCTCTTATCTTAGCGGCGTGAGGCTCTTGGTTTGCGCGAACCAGCGCCTCCTCTAGCTTGCTCCAGCTAGGCTCCAGATCCTTACACTGAACCCACCTGGACACCATGACCTCTCTGCGCAAGCTGTTCCCGCCACTAAGCCCGCGAATCTCCTGAATGGTCTTATCTGAGAGGCCGAGATGTAGCGCCACCTCCTCCCACTCATCGAGCGCCTCCAGAAGTCGACAAACTTCGCCAATTGAAACGTTTTCCGACATCTTTTTCTGTCCCGCGCGCTACGCCCCCTCGTATTGATCTTAAAGCCAGCCCCACCCCTTTGCTGAATAGTGGGAGGGGCTGGCTCACTGAGACTACCAATATCCAATCGATCATGTGCAATTGATGTTTGCTCCTGCACAAAATTAAAAGCACACGCACAGGAACGACAATTATTGAAATTAATAACTGAATTCTCTTCTGTAAAATTTATACCGGTAAAAATAATGCTTTTAATTAATAATTATTAAAACAAAAATTATTCCTATTATAGCAATTATTGTGGAGTCAGTTCGTATCTTCTGAATACATGTAACTATTACAATGCATTCTGACCTGCAAGCTGAAATAATAGTGCATAATATCTGCCAGCAAAATTGATGCAAACAATAGTGCTATAACTGCACACATTATTGGTCCTGTCACCTCAACCAGTAGCCAGATTACTGATTGAGGTGACAGGGCCGATAAGTAACCCGTAAGTCTTACTATGGAACCCATAAACTTTGAGCAACATTAGTAGTATATAGCTACTAGAGTACTGAGGCTAGATCTCACCTTGAATGCTAATATCCCATCTTTCTTTTCTCCCTCTGTCTGTGCGGCCAGAGTCCAGTCTGCCTTCTTTTTCCACTTCAAAGATTCATGAAAAAACTAGAGCTCTGTAGAGCACATACCCCGCGCGCTTTGCAATACTCTGCAATATTGCAACTTGGGCAAAGCTGTTTTATGACTCGACGACCCTTTTCAACACTGAGCTTGAGCATGCGCAGTTGCATCAGCATACTAAAAGAGTGGGTGTGGTCGACAAACCACAGGCATACAGAACAGAAAATGCACGATTTGTAGCACTAGTAAGCCTTTTTGAGCAATTCGAAGCGCGTACAAACCAGTTTTTCACCGATATCTATCGATTGGTTGTGCTTACAACACGCACAGACGCCTAGAACTCGAGATCTGGCGATTTTCGTGCCGACGACAACAACAACTAGAGCTCTATAGAGCACATACCCCGCGCGCTGCAGCGTCGATCTCGAACTCTCTAGCTATGCATCCCACCTATATAGTACCTGTAGGCTGTTGCCGACCTTTACCTACATAATATTGTGCCAGGTTATGCGCATGAGCAGAAAGCATATGGTGGGTAGTGTTAATAGGCGTGGCCAACAAAATGCAGTATTTGCGACGCTCATGGACCTTGCCAAACGATTCGAAGCACAATGAAGCCAGTTTTTCGACGATATCGACGGGTAAGTTGTATTTACGATTCGCTCAGATGCCTAGATCTCCAGATCTGGCGATTTTTGTGCTAACGACAGACGACAGACGACAGACGACAGACAAAACCGATCACATTACCCCATGCGCATGCGCGCGGGGTAACTAGAGCTCTGTAGAGCACATACCCCGCGCGCACATTGTGCAATCTATAGAATTGCTTTTGTATGCATGGCTATAAGTTTGTGAACTTTAGAAAATTAGTGGAAGTGCTGCTTAATTGTATGTAGCCACCAGAGGTCTCGGTGATAAAAAGCACTCTCTCTGCACCAGATCTAGACTACTAGGAGATATGAACTGATACTTTCAATATTTTGTTGTAATAGTATAGCCATAGGGCCTGCAGATTTCAGCTCCGTCAGCGGATATGGATGGACTATAGAGCATTATTAATTTCGACGATCTTTACCAGTCATATTCTTGGCTACTTAGTTGTGCGCATGAGCAGAAAACACAATGGGCATGCATTATGCATTGAGTAGGCACTGTCGATAGGCGTGGCTACGTTATCCACAAAAAAGGCACGATTTGTGACGCCCGTGGACCGTGTCCATTGATTTGAAACACACTGAAGCTATTTTTTCGCCGAATTCGATTGATTCGTTGTGCTTACGAGTCGCTTAGATGCCTACATCTCGAAATATGGCGATTTTTGTGCTCACGACGACAACGACACAACCGATTACTTTACCCCTTGCGCATGCGCGCGGGGTAACTACAATGCGGGTTCAACGTATAGTTTAACCCGAGTTAACTGAAGGAGGGTGTGATCAGCTAAGCGCGGGCGCCGGGGTTACGCGCATGCGCATATCGTAGGGCGCCATACAGCAACTCTTAAAGCGGCTGCCGCAACAACACTGCTCAGTCTTAGTCAAACAACGGGGCCTTGACAACAGCAAAGCTACCAGTTCAAACCAAAGCTGAACGAAAGTCAAATAATTCTGCTTTAAATATCTGCTCGTATACAGCCCGAAGAGACTTCCTTGGCCCTCACCACCTCAGCTACGTCTACCAGCCAAGCCGGCTATATACCCTACCCAATACGAAGTTCCCAGCAACTTCAAAAAGTTCTTCGTCTACGGCGTCTACGTACTATCCGCCGCCTCCTCCAATACTGGTAAGCGAATACCAAAGTAATGGTGCTGGCAGTTCAGTGTTTGACGCGAGAACTATAATTGTGCTGTTGCTATGCTAAGCCTGACGTGACCCTCGCAGCAAGAGGAGTGGTCACTCCAAGGGGGCAGGCCCAGGACAGACAATTTGAGGCAGCTAGTTATTGAATAAGCTTAGATTAATAGTATGTGTTGTGCAACCAATAAGATTGTAATGTATGTGATGCCAATTGCAGTATTAAAGTTCATGTGTGGCAATAGCAGCTGCAAAAAAGCTTCCATAGCGCGCGTGAACCGTGTACATGCTTGTACATTGCGCATATGCACAGCTCGCACTTGCACTCATGTTTGAGCACGCACGCACGCACAGAGTGCGCAGGTCACCAAGTAGTTTGGCAGTATCCAACCAGCAGGCCAGCTATGTGATGCCAATTGCTGTATTAAAGTTCATGTGTGGCAATAGCAGCTGCAAAAAAGCTTCCATAGCACGCGTGCACCGTGTACATGCTTGTAGCTACATTGCGCATATGCACAGCTCGCACTTGCGCTCGTGTTTGAGCACGCACGCACAGAGTGCGCAGGTACCAAGTAGTTTGGCAGTATCCAACCAGCAGGCCAGCTGGCTATATATAAGGGCACAGGCCAAATACTGGCAGCCCCATGCCTACATTGCTGTATACATAGCTGATAAATCCCCCTATCAGGACTGCTGCCTTACCACCCTGTGCCAGTAGCATTATAGCAGCTGGTGGTGAGCTTCACTCGTGGTGCAGCTGCTCTATTAAAAGGGGAATCAAAATCAAGTCTGGCTTATGCTTCAACACAAAAAGTCCTCAACGTATTGCTGTATAGGCATGCACTGTTCCGAGAATCAAGAGAAGAAAAATAATGAATGGATGAGCTGTTATTGAAAGGGCATTGCAGCTTTAGTATACCCACTTAACAACATATGTGGCCAGCATACACCTTGACTGGTGTCGCATTCTCAAGGCGTTCCACGAATGCCAATACGCATAATTATTAGCCCCTATCCCCCCCTCCCCCCCCCCCCCCCGTTTACAGGCCCCACCCCTCTTGGATTACTGTCCACCATGTATGGTGTGACCGGGGGAGGATTATCCCCTCCCCCACATCCGGAAAGGTTTGCAGTCGTATTCTAGGTCTTACGCTCAAACTATGCTCAGCCTATTATTGGCCTCCCACCCCATTTGACAATTGTCCACCACGTGTGGTGTGACCGGGGGAGGATTATTCCCTCCCCCACATCCGCAAAGGTTTACAGTCATATTCTAGGACTCGCTCAAACTATGCTCAGCTTATTATTAGCTTCCCGCCCCCCTTTGATTGCTGTCCACCATGCATGGTGTGACCAGGGGAGGATTATTCCCTCCCCCACATCTGAGGAGGCCATTATAGCTAAGACTGGTGCTCAAACTATGCTAAGCCTCCCACCCCCACCCCCCGGGATCACTTGCCACCAACTTCCATATGGTGTCACCATGCAGGGGAGGATTATTCCCTCCTCCAAATCCGAAAGGTCAGCACGCCCACTATAGGATTTTTGCTAAAACTAGGTTCAGCCCTAGTTTGCAGCGAGCCAATTATGGTGCGAGACTGGCTAGATCTTGGCCTCACACGTCTCAATGGCATGGGCTAACCCATGGTAAGCATAATATTGTGGCAATACCTTCGTCATAATATAACGGCAGGGCCCAGGGCAAGCGCACACGCTCTCCTAAGCGCTAAATGCGAGCCACTGATGAAGTCGTCACTGAGGACATAGCCAGCAAAAGCCACGCATGATCCTCAGCCATAAAATATCTATGCACCTCCAGTTGATATTTGTAGGCCAGAGTGTATTCTCCGGAAGATAATGTATGCTCAGCATAATGGCCATCTGGCTGCCTTATGGGGCATGACCGTCAGTGCAGATCAGAAAAACGGCCTGATTCTCCCTCTCCCAGTTGCAATGCGAATCCAGCAAATGGTGTCATGTCAGCACTGATAACTTCTTCAGCCAAGAAATGGCAAAGGTATTGCCCGTTCATAGCAGCTGAAAATCCTAGCTAACACTGCTCATTTGCATATGCTAATTGAAAATTCTCTTGCTCAAATTATATTAGGACACAATGGGCGGCACCCCCGCTACGTATGTAGAGGACCCATTGCTTGTATTCACATACTGTGATAGGGAGCTGAAATTTGGCGTCAAACTGGACACCTCATGAGAATCAACATATCAAGTTGCTATTCATTTGCAGAGTAGCTAGCTAAGAGCATACATATCAGCTAGTAATCCAGACACCCAGAGGACCTAAGACAGCAGGGATCCATGGCATTTATTGCTATTAAGCTAGCTGCTCTTGTGTACAATTATCATACACAATCCATTCTGTCAGCTCTCTGGCATCACTAATAAGAGTACATAATGTCTCCCTGTACATGTCAGCGGGTCGGACATAGGCACTCAGTAGTCGCAACGTGTCGTGCTAATCATGCTCGCTGCAATTAAGACGACATCCATAAAGCTAACAATTCCGCTGCACGTTAGAAGCTTGAACAACCTGCACACATTCTCGAAGAGTGCTATCTGGTTTATTGAGGTCGAGCATTTTCCCCAATACTCATGCATACCCAGTACTATCCCTAGATGCCTCCTACAAACTAGAGCAATGCAGGCTCATAATGGCCTATAGCCAGACACTTGGCTTTGCAGCATCTCCCAAATTCTACAAGAGGCGAAGCATCAGCTAGCATGTCGGGGACAATCCCACAGATGCAAAGCCCAGAGAGCAAGAGGCTCGGCTTATACCTTATATACCCCATAAACACAGCAATGTCAACAACAGGGTCAACCCAACTCGCTACCCTCTGCCACACAGCAGATTCAGACACAAATGGCTCATGCATGCAAGCATGCACTCCTGGAACTAAGTCCCCGCCACATGCATGCACTAAGCGTTACCGATCGTCTGTAGCAGATGCCCAACTTACACACCTCGAGTAGTTGTTTTGCTGCTGGCATTAACTTACACTGTATTGTGCATGCTGCTATACCTGACGACCTTAAGTTAGTAATGAGTGGTACTGGAATTAATGTTATGCTGTGCAGATAATAATACCTACTCTGTCAGTGCGTCTGCAATAGGTGGTCACAGTTGTGGTTACGCAATCAGCAATCATAATTAAATTTATTATGTCTGAATAATGCATTTTAACATAGCTAATTTTAAGTATAAGTTCATATGTCATGCTAGAAGGACGTACAGGGATCCTTGTGAGCAGCGTGCAGTAATATTAATAATAGGGGACATGCAGTGCTGCTCAATGTACCTACGCTATAAGAGTGCTTCATGTGTGCCTTGTGTATCGCTAAGTGATGGATTATGGTAGTCCAGGTATCAACAAAGTTTAGTGGCATTAATAGCCAATACTATAATAACTCTGGCATGCACGGCCAGTAGCTATGTCGCCCATTACTACCTACCTCCTCAATGGCAAAGGGATCCGCATAAGCATCCAAGCTGTTATCAATAATTCGGCTTCTTGCCTCTCATGCAGACTTGGCGTCCCATCGGAAATAGGAGTCAATGGCATCTCTAGGATTCTGAGCAGTTTCTTGCGATAGGCTATGCCACAAAATTTGTCTCATTAACTGATATTCATGACAATGATGTCATTTACTAAGCATGCACACTCAGACTATAAAGGCAGTCTATACCTAGCTTCAAGTCTAAGTTGGCTTTAATGACACCCATGGCCATACTACTACCCTCCGAGACACAGCTAGCTACATGCATATCCACCATTGGGCACAATACCTATATTATAGTAGTGCCCCCCTTATTGACCATCACCTCTATGTAGTCGTGCAATCACGTTTGTCAGCCCTGCTCGGACCAGTGCTAACATCATTACAAATTCAGTAACCATTGCAAGGGACGCAATAATTAGTACACAGAGCAGAGTTAAGTAAGAGATCAAAAATTAGCTGATCAATTCACCTAGTTGAAGGCGTTCAACACAGCCCTAAGCAATAATGTGACACGAAAGCCCTAGGCACAATAACGGAGAGGCGGCCTATACAGTCTGTAGCTAGTTAAGCAGACTGTCCCTTCCAAGCTTGCATAAATTGGTGCTCTACAGACAGGAAGACATAAAAGCATGCTATGAAGAACATGCATACTACCACCGGCTTCTCTACCGAGACAAATCCTCTTGGCCATCACATTAGCAAAGAATGGTCACCCTGAACCTGCATCTACCCAGTGGTGCAACTCATGTTGAACAAGTCACCCACTAGCTATAAGGGTACCCCAGTTGGCTATCGCTTATCAACCCAGATCCCATCTCAATACTCTGACTGTATACATAGTCATCGGCAGACATGCAACGAGAGACACCCATACTATAGCGCCTCGTGTCATATGGGCTTGTAGATCTGGTCCACCAACAAGAGCGGGTGAAAGCTCCTCAGCCACTTAACCCCATCTGGTGACGTAGTTACTGACAGCAGGATATCCCCAATAGCTACAGAGAATATGGTACAGATACTAATGTTCCTTTGGTGACTCCCCTCGCAGCAAGTGAATTTCGGGCAAAGTACCATCTATCACCATCTGAGGCACCAGACTAGCTAAGCCTGACTCCAGATAGGGTCAGAGCGGCAGCTGCTATTGCCACAAAGAACAGTACAAATGCAGCAAACTGAACAATCCAATGGCAACACTCGAATTGTTGGTACCTTAATTACCCTGCCATCTAGTGAGCTAGTACTTCCCTCTCAGTGCTGTCCCACGAGTAGATTAGCAACCATACACAACTGCACCCCACAACACGATAAACGGTGTGTCATACCATGCCATCGTTCCTTACCTTCCTGAATTATTTCCTTGGAGGGAAAGGATCACCTCTTCGCTCAGAGGCTCTCCTTCCAGTGGGGGGGGATGGGGATAATAGCGCATCCCCATCACCAGTATCTCCAAGGAAAAAGATGCAGATTAATAAACTCGGAGGCCTGGCCATACTCAACCCACAAATGCTTAGCTGCAAATACACTGTAAACCTCCAATCCATAGCACCGGTAAGGCCTCCACCATTAGTGCACAACACATATGCTCACAGATTTGCGTTGTTGGAGACGTACGCGTGTAGTAATGTTAGCAAATTTTCATTACAATTCTGTTATGACTTTATCTGTATACATTAGCGCCTTGGAGACGTACGCGTGTAGTAATGTAAGCAAATTTTCATTACAATTCTGTTATGATTTTATCTGGCGCCTTGGAGACGTACGCGTGTAGTAATGTAAGCAAATTTTCATTACAATTCTGTTATGACTTTATCTGTATACATTAGCGCCAAGCGTACAATAATAGGCTAGATAACACCTCCGAGACAATACATTAATAGCTAATAGTGAACGCTAGTCTCGCTAACCACACCCTTCAATCTCGGGGGGGGGGGGGGGTAGTGGCGCGCTAGACTATATGAATAGCAATGTATTAACGTAAGACCATCAACTCTCGACCGTGTAAGCCATTCGGAATTGTAACTCGGGGTCTGTACGTGCTATAAACTTGGAATAATAAACAATCGCTGTAAGCTTACTATCACTGCTTGAAGGGGGCTGGGCACGAGACTAGGTCATTATGATTAATAAATTGGCGACCTTTACCACCAGTTGTTGATCGGTTGATCGCGAGTAAATCGTTTGAACGCTAGAAGGAAAATATTCTTTTATGGCTAGATTCTATACAGCTATCCAAGTTAATTTATTGCCCCATGTCTCAGTACTTTTATTTGAGTAGCTATAGCTATGATAGTATCATAACATTAATTAATTTATTATGCAGCTCTACTGCAACTTGCTGAGCTGATCAGAGACCTAGCTATACACACTCTCTTTATTATATTATTATCACATTATACCTTTATTAATTTTATGTAAAATTGTTGTCACATGGGCCAAACTTGTGGTCTGCCGCCTAGAGGCGTGACTTTAAAATAAAATTCAATTCAATTCAATTCATATACTTGACCAGACTAGACCTGGCACTCTCTAAATGGACAGAAACCCCCACCCCATTTATGTTACCAGGGATGTTGTAATTATTTTTCTTTCCAGGCTTTTCTCATGGGTATAATATTATATAGTTGGCCGCATACCCTAAAAATGTGTACAGACTAGATCTGGTACACAGTTATGTTTTCATTGGCCGGCCATATAGCTACAAACTTATTCTAGCTATACTAAGCCGTTTTATATAGCTATTGTATGCATTGTGATAGTGTGCTATTGCCACATGCAATACCAATTATAATCATTGATTGAGAACATGTTGGTAAGTGGGTGCAAGCATGCATGTAGTGGGATATTAGATGAGAGCAACGCTAGACCTGCCATAAAATTTTTATAATATTATGCACAAAATCAATACTACCACCATACGTTTACAGGGTTTCATCTAGCTAGCGACAAACTTTCAGGTGGATTGAAGTGTGATAAATGAGTGTATTGCACCAATTTCCTTGGGATGTAGCTAGCTTTTGTGATTTATTATGATGCTTAACTAAAATCAAATACTTAGGGGGAAGCTTTACCTCTTCCCCTCGTCCCCCCACCCCCCCCCCCCCCCCCCACACACACACACACACCATCAACTGGATGAGACCCTGGTTTATATACAACATGTATAGTATATCGCAAAATAAGACTACAATCGAGACCACCGCATATACAGTATAGATATATCAGTCGACAATAGCTAGAAGGTGATTGATGAATGATGACTTAAGTGGAGTCGGAAACTCGGTAGATTCGTTGATCAAACTTGCTTCAGTATTTGGGGACCATAGTCTGTGTTCAGTAGCTATCAGTAGGTAGTATTTCTGTACATATACTAGCTACAGAATAACATAAAAGCTAAAGTAAACATGAAAACAAAAATTCAGGATGATACAATAGTTTGCATGGTGTGTGCACACGAGATCAATTCTCTTTCAGATATCTCATAATAATAATATTATTATGAACAATAATGGCCAAGAACGGAACCCTGTGGCATCCCCGAGATAACAGACAGATCTAGAGAAGATGACTGTTCACCACCACCAACACGATCTGAGTGGTAGGTAAGGTAGCTTCGGATCCATTGCACAATCTACGGGGCTGTTACAATCCCTTCAAGTCTATGTAGTGGGAGTCAGTGAAGAACACTGTCGAATGCCTTCTTCAGATCGAAGAAAATGGAACACATTTCGTTGCCCATTTCAAGCTGCAGTAACCAGTTGTGTGTAACAGTTAATGAGGCTGAAGCGGTGCATCTACATGTATATACCTGGCAGGAATCCCTGCATTGTCTCATTGATAGGGAAGAGTTGATACAAAGGAAGTCAAATGATGGACATGGCACTCCAAAAACTTGCAACTTAGAATAGACCAGATGGAGATATGGGACGGTGGACATGGTTGGGGCAGCAGTCAAATCACTGACTTAGGAACTGAAACAATACGGGCAATTAAGCTTCTGTGAATGAGGGAAAGATCTAGAGATAGATTAAATAAAAACACTGTGGTAAGAGTGTAGCCTCATCCCCAGTCTCCCCGATCTTGGGACGAGGCTAGTAAGATTGGGCACTATATATATATGGCATCAAGCAGCTTTGTGAAAATGCCATCTGGGGCTAGTAAATTTGTTGGGATCAAGATCAACATTTCTATCAGGTCGTACACCTCCACTTCATTGCAAAGCAGTTCTGAGGGGCAATATCATGCAGAACCTGGTAGCTAGGTTCAATATGGAGTGTTGGCGAGTGGAGGAGATTTGGTGTTAAAGCAATTGGAGAAGAAGTTATATTCAAATGAGATACCTTTTACGGTTCGTTGGAGACTTCTGCACCATTAGAGAGCAATTTTTTTTAATTTTAAGGATTTCCACTGAAAAGTCATTCAATTGTTACTGTTACTATTTTATTATCATTATTATTTAATTTGAATTATAAGACCTCAACTTGTGAAAGTAGTATATAGTAGGCTTTACTAAGATGCAACGTAGCAGTGACTTGATTGATTTCTGGCAGCTCGGTATTTTCAATGCATTGAAGTGCTCTTAGACCATTTGTTAGCTTTAAACAATTTGCGCCATCTGATTGCCTGAACGATGGACTTGGTAGCTAAGCCTGGGTAAGTTTCGTCTTGCTCGTAGGGTAGCTAGACCAGGGGATACACTCCACCATCACTTCCAGGAATCTAGCTTTCCAATTGGACCAGCAGATATTCATTTCTCTTGAAGTAAATAGCATGTCCCAGTCAATCTCATCAAGGTGTTCACAAGCACTTTCGAATTAAATAGTGAAACAGTATCACAAGTATTACTAGCTATCATGATTTTTAGATGCACTATCTATAGACCTGTTGTGCGCATGAGCAGAAAGTTCATGGCCTGCATGCATTAGCTATGGTAGGCAATGTTGATAATAATTATAATTATTACTTTTCTCAATTATTCCAGCATAATAATATTTACCTTAGTAATTACCTCTATAGACACATTGAAACAAAACTTGCCATCATAAGTTTAGAGAAGCGAAACATGATGGACCACACTAATTAAAACTATTAATAAATACGCCATGCATGTCCACTGTGTGTGCATGCATGCCTGTATAGACTACTAATGCCCTATGTCAATCTTCGATACCCATATATTATTATTTTTTCTGATAGCTAATCGCTCTGATTGGCATTAATTTTTATGCAACGACATTAATTTTTCCTCCTTGAATGTGAATCTGTCAACGAGGGTGGATATCTTAGCTAATTTGAGGACAATAGAATGACAGTCACAGCTAGTAGTGGTAATGATGAGCAGGATATAGCTACCCACTGATGAAGATGATTCTAAAGAAGAGGGTGGGAGCAATGTCTTATTAATGAAGGCGCCAACTATGAATAGTTGTATGAACAATTTTCAATCAGAGAAGTCCATGGATGGAACACACTAGAGAAGGCCATGAATGGGAACACCTCAGAAGGCTGTGGATGGGAGCGCACCAGAGAAGGCTGTGGATGGGAACGACTCTACCAGAGAAGGCCATGCATGAATGCATGGATGGGAACACACCAGAGATTCTGAAGGCATTAGCTAATTGGACGGGAACGATAATATATATGGCTTAGAAAGGTTTTGATCCAGGAGAGACCACAAAGAACGCCTTAGGTTGGAACAACCAAAAAACCTCATGAAACAAGAGAGGCTATTCAGAGACACTATGTATACAAATCAATTAGAGATTGAAAAAAAGACCCATTGATATTAAGGCAAATCAAGAATGGAGTCATGAGAATGTATGTGTGTGGGGTAGCTATAAAGGTTTTCCATCAGTGAAGACAAAAAGGCTGTGGGTTGCAACTGTAATTCCCACGTTGGTTTCGCAGTACATGTACCTGTGTAAGAGCAACGATAATTATGAACGACTGCTTATTTTATTAATATTAATTGCCATATTATACTCTTGACTAACAATAAAATGTACATTATAGTTCATGTAGTTATTGTTGGGCATAAATGGCTACATACTGCCATATGTAAGGATTTTTCTCTTGTGTAAGGATTTTTTTAAGGACACTTGTCACTGGTAGCTACTCTTGTCTCACAGCCCCATTATATACATGCAGCTACAATAACTATGTATGTGTAAGGAAATTTCTGTTGTGTAAGGATTTTCAGCATACATGTAGATAGGTATGAACCACATACTACCAGCACAGAGAATATTTACAATAATGTGTAAGGATTTTTCTCTTGTGTAAGACTTTTTAAGGGCACATGGGCACTCCTATCTGTCCCTGCACAGCCCCACTGAGCATGGAAGTAATGTGTAAGGATTTTTCTCTTGTGTAAGACTTTTTAAGAGCACATGGGCACTCCTATCTGTCCCTGCACAGCCCCACTGAACATGGAAATAATGTGTAAGGATTTTTCTCTTGTGTAAGACTTTTTAAGGGCACATGGGCACTCCTATATATCTGTCCCTGCACAGCCCCACTGAACATGGAAATAATGTGTAAGGATTTTTCTCTTGTGTAAGACTTTTTGAGAGCACATGGGCACTCCTATCTGTCCCCGGCTGCACAGCCCCACTGAACATGGAAATAATGTGTAAGGATTTTTCTCTTGTGTAAGACTTTTTAAGGGCACATGGGCACTCCTATCTGTCCCTCAGGCACAGCCCCACTGAACATGGAAATAATGTGTAAGGATTTTTCTCTTGTGTAAGATTTTTTAAGGGCACATGGGCACTTCTAGCCATCTCAATACTACATTGTCTAGCTAAGGACTTTTCTCTTGTGTAGCTATATAAGATTTTTGAAGGGATACATATAAAAGTTTCGGAGGGCACAATCATATGTACAATATTATCATGAAGTGTAAGGATATTTTTCCTGTGAATAGGTTCTGAACATATTATTATGCACTCATAAATATTTTATACTAGTAATGTATGATTATCGCTCTTGCATGTTACAGTAATGAGGATATGCCCGAACTACTGGCTCAGTATAGCTATATAAGTAATCTTAGAGAAGAAATGATGGAGCTATTTTGTTGCAGTGGCATCTCAACTCTAAATACGAAATTTAATATTTCTCTACTTCTGGCATTACTTGCATACTCCACCCAGAATCAGAAAACGCAAATGTGTGATTATATCGCACAACAAGCCACGCCTCAGGTCGGGTACACCCTCCAAACAACAACCCTGTCGAGCCAGCTCGAAAGCCGACGAACAGTTAAATGCGGGTTCAACGTATAGTTTAACCCGAGTTAACTGAAGGAGGGTGTGATCAGCTAAGCGCGGGCGCCGGGGTTACGCGCATGCGCATATCGTAGGGCGCCATACAGCAACTCTTAAAGCGGCTGCCGCAACAACACTGCTCAGTCTTAGTCAAACAACGGGGCCTTGACAACAGCAAAGCTACCAGTTCAAACCAAAGCTCCCACCCTCCCACCTCTAGCCTTGGCTTGCTACCACTGTCCAACTGATCTGGATGCTGAATCAGTTGTGACCAGTACCCACCTGAGGAGGGGGAGGGGGATAATAGCGCATCCCCATCACCAGTATCTCCAAGGAAAAAGATGCAGATTAATAAACTCGGAGGCCTGGCCATACTCAACCCACAAATGCTTAGCTGCAAATACACTGTAAACCTCCAATCCATAGCACCGGTAAGGCCTCCACCATTAGTGCACAACAAGCCACGCCTCAGGTCGGGTACACCCTC
Source organism: Cliona cf. orientalis (assembly GCA_963930775.1). Taxonomy (NCBI): domain Eukaryota; kingdom Metazoa; phylum Porifera; class Demospongiae; order Clionaida; family Clionaidae; genus Cliona; species Cliona cf. orientalis. Next base: position 8,731,861 of record OZ005698.1, on the reverse strand, counting down.
CAAACAACAACCCTGTCGAGCCAGCTCGAAAGCCGACGAACAGTTAAACAACAACAACAGACATACAAACCGATTGCTTTACCCCTTGCGCATGCGCGCGGGGTAATTACATGTGCACAACATAGTAACAATTTTATCACTTGAAAGAAGTGAAGTGTGTCGATGTTCATGGAGGTTCATGACAGAATAGGTAAGAATATCTAATGACCTCAATGCAAGACGAAGGAGCCATATGCATGAAACAAATGGCAGGACTTCAAAGATACCTTAGAATAAAATTAATTATCATTAACACAGACATGCATAATAATCATTAGTGGTGGTATTAAATTTTGTGTGCATCCCATCCTGTATCATCAATACTACATTTTATTAGCTATTATGAGAAAAATGAATACATAATCATGTCATGTACACAGCTGTTACATGTATTAATTTCTATTCTATGATGCAGTTTCATCATACGAGTGTTGTTGTGGACCAGTATCTATCAATGTTAGCTACCTTGCAAGCATACTGCTCCAATAGCTGACACACTGCTGCATGAGACCTACTGCTAGCAATATCATACGCCGTCAATCCATTCTATATACAATCAAAATTTAACATCAGAGTGATTGCATAATAACATGTAAACATCATTTATCCCCTTCCCCTGTCCATGGGATTAATAGTAATTAGAACATCTAATTATTGCATTTTATTGGTGTCAATCAATATTATTATGGTCATAAATACAGTGGAACCTGCCTTAGCGGTCACCTGGATAAGGCAGTCCACCTCCTCCACATCCTGTAGGTCCCAAACAGCCTGATAGCAGCCAGTTTAGGCATTTACACTAGTACAAATTAGCCTGCCAATGTAGGACAGCCCCCAGGGAAACCCCACTTGGCTGCCAGGTACAACTTCAACTTGTGGGTTTGTTAGATCACCTGCTAATCGCACTTGTAGGCATTCCCAGCACTTTCAGCACCCTACACTGCTCTATTGCAGTCCACAGTTACGTGGGCCTCACTTCTCCTACAAGCCACACCCCCTATGTTTTGCATATTGCAGCCACCTCTCTAATGGAGCCACAGAAAATTATTTGGCCCAATCATATGACGACCGCTTTAGACAGGTTCCACTGTAGATAATAATGATTGGGATTTGGTAGCACAATTACAAATTTTTGACTTTTGAAGCTTGAGGAGGCACAAGTTGTAACAGTTACTAATCAAGAAACCAAACACACACACACACACATGCATGCAGCTACCTGGTCCTGGGCATCAATTTGAGCCCCAGCTCTGATCAGCTCCGCCACTATCGATGAATGACCTCTCCCGGCAGCAATCATTAGTCCTGTTCTGCCTTCCTGTATGTTATATTATTAATATCATGAATGATGTATAATTATTGCTAAGACGAAACTAACTTTATTCTTGAGTTCAGTGTTTACGTTGGATTGGATAAGTAACTTGACAATATCTGTGTTACCACTGTCGCATGCAACTTGAAGAGCTGAGTATCCATTCTAAAAAAGAGATTGTGAAATAAGTAGCTAAATTGAAAAACAAAAAAAAAAGGATGTCAAAAACCTGATTCTGATAATTAATGCTTGCCCCATGTTCAACTAGGAATCTTGCCACCTCAATGTGATTTTCACCAGAAGCAGCAATCAGTGGAGTAGCAGCATCAATACCATCCTGTGGTGAACATGATAATAGTGAAGATGTGAATAACACTGAGTGTGCTGGGGATTCAGTGAACAATACACAGCAAAATAAACTGAGACTATAGTGCTATTGTATTACTCACATCAGTCGGCTGGTCGATGGCTGCATGATGATGAACCAGCAGCTGGACCATCTCAATATTGCCATTAAGACAGGAGATATATAGGGGGGACTGTACTCCCTGTAGAGAGAGAGAGAGAGAGAGCAGTGGAGTGTCACATGACCTCCAAGAATGATGAAGCTATCCACATGCTAGCTTGAGATGTGCTGCTCCACTGCATACATACATCTTTACATTATATGTACGGTGCTTACCCTGTTGATGTCCGCCCCATGGGCCAGGAGCAGCTCCACTAGCCTCGGGTGGTTGCCTTGGGCAGCAAAGTACATTGGTGTGAACCCATCCTGTATCGATCAGAAATATATCCAGGGTAAGACAAATCCAAAAAACCCCCTCCCACTGCATGTACTATGTACAGTGAAACAGTGAAACTCCTGTGAAGGACACACACTGAAATAAGGAGCTGTCTAGGCTCCAAACTAGATAGAATGGTGTACAAAACTATTCCTAAAATGAGGGCACCTCACTAACAGTGTGGATTGACATTTTCAGCTGTCCCAGGAGGTGACAATAGAGAGGTTCCACTGCAATTCACAAGGTAAAATAGAGTCATGTTGCTCTAAAATTTAAAATTGAGCCCACTATTAATTTTATACATGCATCAATGACCCACACACTATGGCCATGTACATAGCTAATAGAGACTCATTAAGCCCCACCTTGCTCTAAACTGAGCACACCATAATAATATTATTCTACCATATCGACTGAATCAGATCATGGACATGCAATGGTCTCACCTTACTAAGATAGTTCACATCAGCCCTGCGGCCGACAAGTAGAGCTGCTGGATCATAATGACCCTGGCTACAGGCAGCAAATAGGGCTGTATCTCCATATTCATTCTGCATGAATATATTAAGACAATAATACAATAGGCTAGCAAGCAAGTTGTACATGGAAGTCTGAAGCTTCACCAAATGGAGCACACATGTACACTTGGACAATTTCTTATATTACAAGGCAGATCAACTGCAGCATGGTGACGCAAGAGCAGAAGAACTATTTCAGTATATCCTTCAAAGTTTGCTTTCCAAAGAATTGATAGTCCATTCTGTAGCATTTGAAGAAGAGAGCTTTGGACTCACTAGTGGACAGGTGAGCAGTGGGGAGAGCTAGGGAGCTGAACAACGACCACTCCCTCACTATGACATAAACTGGCTAGTGCTGGCAAAACACAATGGTATACAAAATTTACCAGTTATCAATCGAAATCTATGAATGATTATAATATTATAGGACAGAGAGAGGTATATACTATTTAATTAGCGTCAAAGGGAGGAACCACAACATGCATATCTGCTATGAACTTTGCTCATCCCACTGGCTCACTATAATACCATTGGCCACATTATGCATAGCTATATACTTGTGTCACAGGGATCAATGCTCTCACCTTATTTCTGTAGTTCACATCTGCCCTATTCTTTACTAAAATCTTGGCAACGTGGAGATGACCTTGTCCCACTGCCGCCACCAAAGCTGTCTCCCCTAAGTCATTCTGTACATATGATTAGAATATTGGGCATAGTATTTCCCAATTAATAAGCAATATTGGACAGGTGCTATAGTTAATAATTATATCATCAAGAGTATAATTTTATACTCTTGATATCATGGACTAATAATTATTATGATCATGTCAATAATTATTACCCTTTACCATAAGTTTAATGGCTATGAGACTAATTTTATTATTCTCAATTATGCTGTTGCTAATTTGTGACCAAAGAGGCATCCTACTGTCAATGATTATATAGCAATGAGTACAAGCATCAATCATGAATGTCTACTGTGTACATAGTGTTACTGTGTCTCACATCATTTGGCAGATCCACTGCAGCATGGTGATGGAGGAGCAGAAGAACTATTTCAGTATGTCCTTCAAAGCTTGCTCTCCAAAGAACTGATTTTCCTTTCTGTAGCATGTGAAGGAGAAGAGTTTTAGAGTGAGACTCTATATGACTAGGACACAGAGAGAGTATTTTATTAGTGTCAAAGGGAAGAGCCACAACGTATGCATGTCTACTATATATGAACAGCACGTGCACATGCTGCATGTTTGTTACTCACACCTTAATAATAATAATTATTGTACATCCCACTGTTTCACCATAATACCATGCCTTATCATTGGCCACATTATGCATATACTTATGTTACAGGGATCAACGCTCTCACCTTATTTCTGTAGTTTACATCTGCCCCATTCTTCACTAAAGTCTCAGCAATATGGAGATGACCTTTATTCACTGCCGTCACCAAAGCTGTCTCCCCGAAGTCATCCTGTAGACAAGGAGTGACAATAGCTAATTCTACCCTACCACAGAAAACTTCTATGATGGGTTAACAGTTATTTAAGTATCTCACCTTTGTTGCCATGTCAATATCAGCACGATACTTGAGGAACAATTCAACCAGGTCTTGTCTCCCACGATAACTGATGTACCAGAGGGGATGAGCACCACACTAACACATACAGAACAAGACATCACCTTAACACAGACTTGCCTATTGCCATTTAGTGGCACCTACTTTGTCGTAGATATTGGTGTCCACTCCCTGGGCTAGGAGAGATGAGAAATCTCCGATATCTGCAGTGCCATTATAACAGAGCTTAAAAAATCTCTTCTCTTTAGCAGCCTGGGATATAGAAAATGGATATAGCCACATAATATTAATTAGCAACTCCGCCACAATGTTTTTATCCAGCATTTACAATGCTAATACAGCACTTTATACAATTATCCTAAAACCCGCTGGTCTATAGTATTCTTCCTTGAAATTTCTCGTTAAATTTAACCAAATACAATAGTGTACTCACCATTTGTGTCTCATCATAGATGATGACATCATCAATAGAGACAAAGACTATCCCATGGCTTCGGAAGAACTTTGACCTTGGAAGGATGGCATCGGCGATGTGTTGTGGCACTCTCCATGTTACCTCCAGACTACCCACTACTATCCTATCAATGACTGCTGTCAGAGAGGGAATCTCGTACTCCTTGGCAAAAGACTGCCACAGCTTTACAACGTAGTCTAACGAAACCTGCGATATCTTTTGCTCAAGTTGAAGCACCACCTTGATCTTCTTGTACTGTTTTGTGGTGAACTTTGGAGAGGGTGGATCACATTCCTCATCAGAATCATCTGCAGATAAACTCTGGTACTCAATATAATTGATAAGCTTTGTTGTGAGGTAGAATCCAGAGAGATGGGCCTTGTACTCTTGCATAAGTCTCCCTATGTTTTTGTCATTTGGTAGAAATTTGTTGATCAGTCGCTCCAAAGGGCTGTAATTATGATAATCCCACAGATCATTGAGGGTAATGGTAGCAAATAATTTCTCCAAATCGGATGTCTCAGAAAAATTGTGTCTGAAGAAGGTGTTTAGAAAGTCCCTCACATTCCTGATATCACTCTGAGACTGGAGAGCTGACTGAACTTCAAGCACAAGGGAGGAAAAAAGCGCTTTTATGTCATCCACATTAGAGCGAATCATCTCCACACCTGCACAGTAGCAACATCATCTCTAGTTAATGTGTATGGTGAATGCTTAACAGTAGTCTTATCAAACTGAAAAAAATCATATACAAAGGCATGCGACAATCATTGAAGAAAATAAATTTAATAGGAGTGCTGAATTTTCAGATAAAAATACGATAATCTAGGTATAGGCAATGTTCCTAAACTTACTTTGTTGTCTCTTCTCAGGGCTGGCTGGTGGTTGGACAATAGCAGAAGATACTTGTAGTGTTTCTGGTAGGGAAAGTATGATAATTATTATTTATTATTAGCTAACATTAATTTTGGTGGGACACACTAAATTCAGTAAAGCTTCCCCTTTACATCCAGGCAAATGGTCATTATTCAGAATAGATAGCTAGATTGCTATGCAGAATCACTGCCCACTAATTATAACACTCTAGGGGTTATGTTTACTGTATTGTATCTGAAGTCTGATGTCTTACCTAATGGATGTTTAGCAGCCAGCTTCTTGTAGTGACGTCTATCCACCGCAGCCACTGCTTTTAGTAAAGACCTCCACGATGGCAAACCAAATCCCTGACTGTGAGTGGAGTAGTTCTGCTTAATCCACTGGCTGAGGGCCTCACTCCAGCATCCAGTGATGTCCCTGGGACGGCTTTCCCTTATCCTATCAATGTCGGCTTTAGCAAGACCAAGACAGGCACTGAGCTGCTCCCACTTGGCAGCTAGTGAGCCACACTCAACAGACACAACATTCCAGTCATCCTCCGCTGTAGTGTGTATGTGTGTATTTGGGGAGAGTGTGATGAGTAGCTATACATGTGTAGAGGGATGAGGGAGGGGTGATGGGTGTATAGATGAATATGACAATCCCAAATAGAGTATTATCTTACTAAGAGTCTTGTTGTCAACGGTGGAGAGAATTGCTTCAGTTTCTGTATGTGGAATAAAAATAATTGAACTCAATAGACTGACCATGTGCATGCAGGAAGCCAAGTGTCTGGACATGCATTACCTTTCCCACTATCACTTTCTTTTTTCTGGTCGTCTGAGCTCGTGGCGGTAATCGCTGGGTTCGTAAGAGTGCGTTTCCTAGCTCTTATCGTAGCGGCGTGATGCTCTTGGTTGGCACGAACCAGCGCCTCCTCTAGCTTGCTCCAGCTAGGCTCCAAATCCTTACACTGAACCCACCTCAGCACCATGACCTCTTTGCGCAAGTTGTTCCCGCCACTAAGCCCGCGAATCTCCTGGATGGTCTTGTCTGAGAGGCCGAGGTGTAGTGCCACCTCCTCCCACTCATCGAGCGTCTCCAGAAGACGACAAACTTCGTCGGTTGAAACGTTTTCCGACATCTTTTTCTGTCCCGCGCGCTACGCCCCCTCGTATTGATCTTAAAGCCAGCCCCACCCCTTCGCTGAATAGTGGGAGGGGCTGGCTCACTGAGACTGCCAAGATCCAATCGATCATGTGCAATTGATGTTTGCTCCTGCACAAAATAAAAAGCACACGCACAGGAACAACAATTATTGAAATTAATAACTGAATTCTCTTCTGTAAAATTTATACCGGTAAAAACAATGCTTTATTATTAAAAACAAAAATTATTACTATTATAGCAAATATTGTGGAGTCAGTTCATATCTTCTGAATAACTATCACAATGCATTCTGACCTGCAAGCTGAAATAGTAGTGCTCATTAAATATCTGCCAGCAAAATTGATGCAAACAATAGTGCTATAAGTGCACACATTATTGGTCCTGTCACCTCAGACAGTAGCCAGGTTACTGATTGAGGTGACACGGCCGATAACTCGCGGCAACCTGTAAGTCTTAGGCCACTCCAAATCAATTAGTTGTTTCTCATCCCCCCTTGATTTCCGCCCGCATATATTTCCATCAGCACCAGCACAATACAAAAGTATACCGCCTTGATTTTTTGGACTGCTGAACTTATGATTTTGACAACCATTTCCCATCAAACTTGTGATTAAACGACCATTTCCAGCCGCCCGCCCGCATCAGTTTTTTGGCCCAGGGGTGATGAGAAACAATGAATTAATTTGGAATGGCCTTACTATGGAACCCATAAGCTTCGAGCAACAATAGTAGTAGCTACTAGAGCACTGAGGCTAGATCTCACCTTGAATGCTAATATCCCATCTTTCATTTCTCCCTCCGTCTGTGCGGCCAGAGTCCAGTCTGCCTTCTTTTTCCACTTCAAAGATTCGTGAAAAAATTATATGTGCACAACATAGTAACAATTTTATCACTTGAAAGTGTAGTGTGTCGATGTTCATGGCAGTTCATGACAGAATAGGCAAGAATTTAGATAATGATCTCCATGCAAGATGAAGGAGCCATATGCATGAAGCAAATGGTATATAGGACGTACTTCAAAGATACGTTAGAAAAATTACTATTAACGCAGACATGCATAATAATCATTAGTGGTGGTATTATAATAATATTATTATAGATTTTGTGTGCATCCCATCCTGTATCATATAAACACTACATTTTATTAGTAAAAATGAATACACAGTGTCATGCATGTACACAGCTGTTACATGTATTATAATAACTGTTCTATGATGCAGTTTCATCATATGAATGTTGTAGTGGAGCAGTATGATCACTTTCTTGATGTTTAGGAGTATCAGACAGTTTAGACCTACACTGCAGGATATTCCTGAAAGTCTGTAAGCTTGTGACAGGATCATGTTGCCGGCTAGTTGACTGGAGAGGGGCTGGCACAAGATGACTAGATCTAGGACTTGGCTGTGGGATCAAAAAGTAGTAATTATTAATGGCACCATAACAATGTTAGCTACCTTGTAACCATACTGCTCCAATAGCTGACACACTGCTGCGTGGGACCTACTGCTAGCAATATCATACGCCGTCAATCCATTCTGTATACAATCAAAATTTAATATCAGAGTGATTGCATAAGAATATTAATATATTATAGTAATCAGGAACATCTAATTATTAATTATATTTTGTTGGTATCAATCAATGTATAAATTTTTGGGATTTGGCAGCACAATTTTTGACTTTTGAAGCTTTAAATATACCGCGGGTTACCAAATGCAAGAAACCAAACATGCAGCTACCTGGTCCTGGGCATCAATTTGAGCCCCAGCTCTGACCAGCTCTGCCACTATTGATGAATGGCCTCCCCAGGCAGCAATCATCAGTCCTGTTCTGCCTTTCTATAAGTTACATTAATGATCATGAGTGATGTATAATTATTTTGTTAGGATAAACCAACTTTGTTCTTGAGTTCAATGTTTGCATTGGATTGGATTAGTAATTTCACAATATCTATTAAAATATTGCCTCGGTCGCATGCAGTATGAAGAGCTGAGTAGCCATACTGTAGAGGAATGTGGTATACATGTAATTAAAGCAATTAGAAAACACAAGCTAAGAAGAAACCTTATCCTGATAATTAACGCTTGCCCCATGTTCAATTAGGAATCTTGCCACCTCAATGTGATTTTCATCAGAAGCAGCAATCAGTGGATTAGAAGCATACTCACCCTGTGGTGAACATGATAATAGTGAAGATAATATTATGAATAACACTGAGTATGTTGGGAATTCAGTCAGTCAACAATAATACACAGAAAATAAACTGAGCGGACTAGCTAGTGCTATTGTATAGTGCATTACTCACATCATCAGTCGGCTGGTCGATGGCTGCATGATGATGAACCAGCAGCTGGACCATCTCAATACTGCCGTTAAAACTGGCAATATATAGGGGGGACTGTACTCCCTGAGGAGAGAGAGAACATCAGAGTTTCACATGATCTCTAGGAATGATGAAGCTATCCACTTGAGATGTGCTGCTTCACTGCATATAATACTATATTATTTTAGTATTGTACCTTATTGATGTCCGCCCCATGGGCCAGGAGCAGCTCCACTAGCCTTGGGTGGTTGTACTGGGCAGCTAAGTACATTGGTGTTGTCCCTGTCTGCATCAAAAACATATATTAATAATATTATATTCAGGGTAAGGGAAAACCAATAAACCATAAGGCTTAGCCCTTGGTGGTGTGGAAAACTATCCCCTAAACCTCATTAATCAGGATATTTTCAGCTGTCCCAGGAGTGTCCTCAGTATATATAGAAAGGTTCCAATGTAACGGTACAATTATAGCAATAAAACAGAGTCATGTTAATTGCTCTAAATTGAACCCACTAATTCGATCTATATGCATCAATAACCCACACACTATGGCCATGTATTTACATAATTGTAGAGGAGCTCCACTTTGCTCTAAACTGAGCACACCATTCTACCATGTTGACCATGGACGTGCAATGGTCTCACCTTACTAAGGTAGTTCACATCAGCCCCGTGGTCGATGAGTAGAGCTGCTAGATTACAATGACCCTGGGAACAGACAGCAAACAGGGCTGTTGCTCCATATTCATCCTGCATGAGTTGAGGCAATACAACACAAATGAGCAAGTTGCATGCACATGGAAATTTGAAGGCTCACCAACTATACCTCCACCCACTCACAACATGTGGAGCACACACATGTACACTTGGAAATAAGAATTAGCATTAATTATGGAATTGCTCTGGGAGATCAGTATATCACTAAACTATTACCAAGTTTTCCAAGCAACCATGCTGTTGCTGTTGGAGCTATAAACGTGTGACCAAAGATGACATCATATTATAGGCATCCAATGACTATAGCATCAATGTCTACTCATAATTATATGCAGCTATAGTACTACTGTGTCTCACATCATTTGGCAGATCCACTGCAGCGTGGTGACGTAGGAGCAGCAGAACAATTTCAGTATGTCCTTTAATGCTTGCTTTCCAAAGAACTGAATACCCTTTCTGTAGCATGTGAAGGAGAGAGTTTTAGAGTGAGACACTAGTGGACAGTGATTGAATGTGAGCAGTGGGAAGAGCTAGGGAGTTGAACAACGACCACTCCCTCACTATGACATAAACTAGCTGGCAAAAGATATCCTCACAGAAAATCCAAAACACAGTACGTACAACAGTTATCATTGGAAATCAATGACTAGGACACAGATAGAGACTCAGAGAGTATATCATTATTGAACCACAACGTATGCATGTCTGCTATGTATGAATATTGTACAGCACATGCTGCATGTTTGTTACTCATGCCTTGTACATCCCACTGGTTCACCATAATACCATGCCTTATCATTGGCCACGTTATGCATACTTGTGTCATAGGATCAATGCTCTCACCTTATTTCTGTAGTTCACATCTGCTCCATTCTTCACTAAAATCTCAGCAACATGGAGATGACCTTTATTCACTGCCGTTACCAAAGCTGTCTCCCCGAAGTCATCCTGTACATATGCAAGACAAGGAAAAACAATAGCTAATTCTACCACAGAAAAAAAATTAATTGTTCTACAATCGATGGGTTAACTTAGTTATTTTAAGGATCTCACCCTTGTTGGCATGTCAAGATCAGCATGATACTTAAGGAACAATTCAACCAGGTCTAGTCTCCCATTATAACTAACGCACCAGAGGGGATGCTGGCCATGCTAATATACAGAACAAGACATCAGATCATGTCAACACAGATATTTGTCTATTGCCATGCAGTGGCACCTACTTGATCATAGATATCAGGGTCTACCCCCTGGGCTAGGAGAGATGAGCAATCTCTGATGTTTGCAGTGACATCATGACAGAGCTCCAAAAGTCTCTCCTCGTTAGCAGCCTGGGATACAGAAAAGGACATAGCCATAATTTCTTATCTAGCACAAATTTTACAATAAATACAGCACTTTATACAATTTCCTAAAACCTGCTGATCTATAGTATTCTCCCTGGAAATTTCTTGCTATATATTAACCAAATACAATAATATTATGTTATTGTACTTACCATTTGTTTCTCATCATAGATGATGACATCATCAATAGAGACGAGGATTATCCCATGGCTTCGGAAGAACTTTGACCTTGGAAGGATGGCATCAGCAATGTGTTGTGGCACTATCCATGTCACCTCCAGGCTACCCGCCATTATCTTATCGATGACTGCCGTCAGAGAGGGAATCTCATACTCCTCGGCAAAAGACTGCCACAGCTTCACAACGTAGTCTAACGAAACCTGTGATATCTTTCGCTCAAGTCGAAGCACCACCTTGATCTTCTTGTACTGTTTTGTGGTGAGCTTTGGAGAGGGTTGATCACATTCCCATTCAGAATCATCCGCAGATAAATTCTGGTACTCGATATAATCAATAAGCTTTGTTGTGAGGTAGAATCCAGAGAGACGGGCCTTGTATGCTTTCATAAGGCTCCCTATATTTTGGTTGTTTGGTAGAAATTTGTTGATCAGTCGCTCCAAAGGGCTGTAATTATGATAATCCCACAGATCATTGAGGGTAACGGTAGTAAATAATTTCTCCAAATCAGATGTCTCAGAAAAGTCGTGCTTGAAGAAGGTGATTAGAAAGTGCCTCACATGCCTGATATCACTCTGGGACTGGAGAGCCAACTGAACTTCAAGCACAAGGGAGGAAAATAGTGCTTTTATTTCATCCATATTGGAACGAATCATTTCCACACCTGCACAGTTGTAATATCACTTCATAATACATTTAAACACATATGGCGTATCAAAAAATTCAGCACACAAGCAAGTATGCTCAAGTCTTACCAACTTCTTAAAAGTAAATAATACTCCAGTGTATAAATTATATGCGATAATCACTGATGAAAACTAAAATTGGGCATTGAATAATAGGAGTGCTGAATTTTCAGAAGAAATATTATAGTAATAGGTGGGTAATGTTCATAAACTGACTTTGTTGCCTCTTCTCAGGGCTGGTTGGTGGTTGGACAACAGCAGAAGGTACTTGTAATGTTTCTGAAAGCATAAACAAAAATTAACTAACATTAGCGGAACACACTAAATTCAGTTAAGCTCCCCCATTGCATGCAGGTGAGCGGTCATTATTCAGAGAGATAGATTGCTATGCAGAATCACCTAGGCACTATACCCACTAATTATAGCACTCTAGGGGATTATGTTTATTGTGCTGTATCTGAAGTCTGATATCGTACCTAATGGATGTCTAGCAGCCAGCTTCTTGCAGAGACGTCTGTCCACCATAGCCACTGCTCTTAGTAGAGACCTCCACGATGGTAAACCAAATCGCTGAGTGGAGTAGTTCTGCTTAATCCACTGGCTGAGGGCCTCACTCCAGCATCCAGCGATGTCCCTGGGACGGCTTTCCCTTATCCTATCAATGTCGGCTTTAGCAAGACCAAGACAGGCACTGAGCTGCTCCCACTTGGCAGCTAGTGAGCCACACTCAACAGATACAATATTCCAGTCATCCTCTGCTGTAGTGTGTATGTGTGTATTTGGGGAGAGGGTGGTCAGTACATGTGCAGAGTGGATCAGTGGTGGAGGAAGACAGCTGTGACGGGGGGGGGGGGGGGGGGGGGGGCATGACAGTCCTTCAATAGATCCCTATTGTGGTAGACATGTGCCCCCCCCCCCCCCCCCCCCCCCCCAAGAGGAGGAGGGGGGGGGCATGCCCCTGGTTCCACCACCTATGTGGATCATGTGATGGGTGTGTACAACAATCCCAAATGGAGTATTGTCTTACTAAGAGTCTTGGTGTCGATGGTGGAGAGAAGTGCTTCCGTTTCTGTATGTGGGAAAAGGGTTGAGCTCAATAGACTGTCAGATTATGTGCACACAGGCGAGTGTCTGGATGTAGCCTACCTTTTTCACTGTCGCTCGCTTCCTTCCTATCATCCGATCTCGTGGTGGTGGCGGCGGTGGCGGTGGCGGTAATCGCTAGGTTCCTAGCTCTTATTTCAGCGACGTGAGGCTCTTGGTTGGCGCTAATTAGCGCCTCCTCCAGCTTGGGCTCCGACATCATTTTCGATCAAGTTACCGTACATGCTTGTCCCGCGCGCCACGCCCCTCGACACGCCCCCTCCCTAGGGATGCTGATTCCAATTGCAATTGATTTATGCTCCTGCACAAAAGCATATGCACAGGAACAATACTAACAACTGAATTCTCTCTTATTTTCTTGAATACTAACAATTTGATTTTAGCTATATCATAAACTATTAGTCTACGGCTGTCTATATACAAAGTATCATTGAATCTTTCACTTCAAGGTAGGATTCCCTAGAAGCTGTACCTCAGTCATTCTTGTGGTGACCGTCTTTCTTGGACTGCATGCAAAAAGTTGTGTACATGTCAGCAAGCTTGAATGTGTACATGGGATAATAATTATACATAATCCTAATAATAATTTTATTATGTGACCGACTATTTATTATAATAATAATAATAATTTCGGTGAACACACCATTTAAGGTGTACAAGAAATACTAGTTATAAGACTATAATATTAGCTAATCATCTAGCATGGGCTACATCTTTAATCTGGACCTAGTTCGTTTGGCGATGGGAGTAGCTAAGCACCGTGGAAGATGGACCAAACTCAGTACGTAAGAAAGGCTGACCACTGTGAAGAGTAAATGAAACCTTCTTTTCAAGTCCTTCAACATCTAACACACTGAACTCTTTAACACCACCACCACCAGCAGCATGGTAAGCACCTACAGGGATCCAGTTCTCCACACCGTCACAAGTAGTAACATGAAGCCCAGCACAGTTATCCTGCGCTTCAAGTGTACTTAACAGTAGAACAATGAGTAAGTTCAGAAGCCAAAATGATGACTCCGGAGTACATTCCAAGAGACCATGCTCACTCTTAGAAGCATCAATAGAACCTGTTTCAGCAGCAGCAGGACAAACAGAGGAGTTACTGAGAACAGTGGCTTCTTCACCGTCATCCTGGGTATCAGGCTGACTTCTGTTCTTACTCTCCAGAAAGCGAGCCAACCGCAGTGCATTCCTGCGCTGACGTGAAGGAGGGTTCCTCTTCTTTCTGGGGCACTTAGATTTGTTCAAGTTAGACGATGAAGCCAGTGCAGCTGAGTGAGGAGTACTGGAATTCCATTTACTGCCCATCAGCCCTGAATTTCCAACTGAATCTGATTTCCAGACCAACTGAATTAAAGTTCCTTTGGCATTCTCCCGTATCTTCCAAGAGAGATGCTTGTTTGATGCCAAAGCTGAGGAAATACCTGCCTGGACTAACTCAGGAAGCTCAGCGGCCCTTACTGACATAATTATTATTATCAACGCGCAATGCCTAATACAGTGCCTCTTGAATTGTTCAATATTATGTGTACATTAAAAATATAGCTACTACAGTGGCCAAGAGGGACACTGCCACAGTGACCCACAAGCATGAGATCAAGAAATCATGCGCATTTAACCCTCCCAATATTGCATACTTTTGTACATGATATGCATAGCCGGGACTTCAAAGATTCATGAAAATGTGCACAACATAGTAACAATTATTTTTATGATTCTGAAGTGTAGTGTATCAATTGATATTCATGGAGGTTCATGACAGAATAGGCAAGAATCTAATGACCTCCATGCAAGATGAAGGACTGAGCCATGAAGCAATTGCAAATGGCGGGACTTAATTCAAAGATACCTTGTTATCTGTTCATAATTATCATTAGCGCAGACGTGCATATATTAATAATTATTATACTATAGTGGTGGTATTAAATCTTACGTGCATCCCATGGATCCCTGTACTATAATATTATATTTTATTAGCTATTATGAGAAAAATGAATACATGTATTATTCTGTTCTATGATGCAGTTTCATCATAATAATATTATGAATGTTGTTGTGGAACAGTATCACTTTTTTGATATTTAACAGGGATATCAGACAGTTTAGACCCTAGCCTCGTCCCCAGGCCCTTTGAGGGGAGGAGGAGAAAGGGCCTGGTACACACTGTTTGCGCATGCGTCAACTTTTCCGTAAAAACGTCCGTAAAAGTTTACGTACACTAACCCCTACCACGTGCTGATAAGTGAAACGATCCATATGTCTACAGAATACGGAATGACCTTCTGACCTTCGCTCTAGCGCTTGTGTTAAACGCGCGCCTACTCTGATTGGAGTCGAGGCAGTCCTTTGTTGATCGATATGGCGAAGTCCCTTGAGCTTCCTCGAAGTATCGCTCGAAAATCGAACCATTTTAAGCTTGCCAAAGGAGTTAAGGTCAAAGGGCAAGTATACTAGGAAATATCCGATCCCCTAAGATTCTTAGGGTAACTGAGCATGCGCAAACAGTGTGTACCAGGCCCTTTCTCCTCCTCCCCTCAAAGGGCCTTGGGACGAGGCTATTTAGACCCATGCTCCAGGATATCCCTGAAAGTATGTAAGCTTGTGACGGGATCATATTGCCGGCTAGTTGACTGGAGAGCAGCTGGCACAAGATGACTATGACTTGGCTGTGCACGGGACAAACCAGTAGACTAAGTTACTGTAATAAATGGCACCATAACAATGTTAGCTACCTCGTAACCATACTGTTCCAATAACTGACACACTGCTGCATGAGACCTACTGCTAGCAATATCATACGCTGTCAATCCATTCTGTATACATTAAATATGACAGAGTGTATATATACAATCAAAACTTAACATCAGAGTGATTGCATAAGATCTATAGAATATATAAACATCATTTATCCCCTTCCCTGTCCATGGGTGAATCTTAATTAGGAACATCTAATTATTGCATTAGGTTGATGATAATCAATGTTATGGTTATAAATAGACATAATGACTTGGGATTTGGTAGCACAATTACAAATTTTTGATTTTAGAAGCTTGAGGAGGCTCATATTGTAAAACCAAACCCACACACACACACACACACACACACACACACACACACACACACACACACACACACACACAATGTCATGCATGCAGCTACCTGGTCCTGGGCATCAATTTGAGCCCCAGCTCTGACCAGCTCTGTCACTATCGATGAATGGCCTCTCCAGGCAGCAATCATTAGTCCTGTTCTGCCTTTCTGTATATTACATTAATGATCATGAATGAAATAATATTATTAATAGCTATAATATTGTTAGGACAAAACCAATTTTATTCTTGAGTTCAATGTTTGTGGATTAGTAATTTCCAGGGTATGGGAAAAACCAATATTAAAACATAAACCCTTGGTGGTGTGCAAAACTATCCCCTCAGAGTTAGGACATTTTCAGCTGTCCCATGCAGGAGTGTCCACAGTACGCATATTATATAATATTATAGAAAGGTTCCACTATAGCGGCACAATTAAAGTAATAAAACACAATCACTAATTCGATCTATATGCATCAATAACCCACACACTATGGCCATGTATTTATAATAGAAAAGCTCCACCTTGCTCAAAGCTGAGCACACCATTCTACCATGCATGTTGACCATGGACGTGCAATGGTCTTATATACCTTACTAAGGTAGTTCACATCAGCCCCGTGGTCGATGAGTAGAGCTGCTGGATCATAATGATCCTGGAACAGGCAGCAAAGAGGGCTGTTGCTCCATATTCATCCTGTATGAGTTAAGACAATACAACGCAAATGAGCAAGTTGCACATGGAAATCTGATCATGAAGGCTCACCAGCTATAACTCCACCCACTCACAACATGTGGATCACACACACGTACACTTGAAAATAAGAATTAGCAGGGAGATCAGTATAATATCATTAATCAAACTATTGCCAAGTTTTCCAAGCAATCATGTGGCTGTTGGAGCTACTAATACGTATGTAACCAGAGACGATATCATATAAGCATCCAATGACTATAACATCAATGTCTACTGTGTACATAATTTTATGCAGGTATAGTACTACTGTACTGTGTGTCTCACATCATTTGGCAGATCCACTGCGGTGTGGTGACGTAGGAGCAGCAGAACTATTTCAGTATGTCCTTTAATGCTTGCTTTCCAAAGAACTGAATAGCTACCCTTTCTGTAGCATATGGAGGTGAGAATTTAGAGTGAGATACTAGTGGACAGTGATTGAATGTGAGCAGTGGGGAGAACTAGGGAGCTGAACAATGACCACTCCCTCACTATGACATAAACTAGCTAGTGCTGGCAAAAGATATCCTCACAAAAAAGCCCAAAACACAGTACGTACAACAGTTATCCTATGACTATAGGACACAGACAGAGAGAGAGTATTTCATTATTGAACCACAACGTATGCATGTCTGCTACCTATGAATATATAGCACATGCTGCATGTTTGTTACTCATACCTTGTACATCCCACTGCATGGTTCTCCATAATACCATGCCTTATCATTGGCCACGTTATGCATATATTATACTTGTATTACAGGATCAATGCTCTCACCTTATTTCTGTAATTCACATCTGCCCCATTCTTCACTAAAATCTCAGCAACATGGAGATGACCTTTATTCACTGCCGTCACCAAAGCTGTCTCCCTGAAGTCATCCTGTACATATGTAAGGCTAGGAAAGACAATAGCTAATTCTACCACAGAAAAAATTATTGTTCTACGATCGATGGGTTAACTTAGTTATTTTAAGGATCTCACCCTTGTTGGCATGTCAATATCAGCATGATACTTAATGAACAATTCAACCAGGTCTTGTCTCCCATCGTAACTAATGCACCAGAGGGGATGGTTGCCATGCTATTATACAGAACAAGATATCAGATCATGTCAACACATGTAGATATTCCTCTATTGCCATGCAGTGGCACCTACTTGGTCATAGATATTAATTAGGGTCAACCCCCTGGGCTAGGAGAGACGAGATATCACTGATATCTGCAGTGCTATCATAACAGAGCTCCAAAAATCTCTTCTCTTTAGCAGCCTAGGATATAGAAAATGGAAATAGCCACATAGTAATATGTATAGCAATTAGCAACTCTGCCACAATGTATTTATCTAGCATTTACAATGCTAATACAGCACTTTAGATCTATAGTATTCTTCCTCAAAATTTAACCGAGTACAATAGTAAACTCACCATTTGTTTCTCATCATAGATGATGACATCATCAATAGAGACGACGACTATCCCATGGTTTCGAAAGAACTTCGACCTTGGACGGATGGCATCGGCGATGTATTGTGGCACTGTCCATGTAACCTCGCTACTATCCTATCGATGACTGCCGTCAGAGAGGGAATCTCGTACTCCTCTGCAAAAGACTGCCACAGCTTCACAACGTAATCTAATGAAATCTGTGATATCTTTCGCTCAGGTTGAAGCACCACCTTGATCTTTTTGTACAGTTTTGTGGTGAGCTTTGGAGAGGGTTGATCACATTCCTCATCAGAATCATCCGCAGATAAATTCTGGAACTCGATATAATCAATAAGCTTTGTTGTGAGGTAGAATCCAGAGAGACGGCCCTTGTACTCTTTCATAAGGCTTCCCACTTCTTGATTACTTGGTAGAAACTTGTTGATTAGTTGTTCCAAAGGTCTGTGATCATTATAATCCCAAAGATCACTGAGGGTGACAGTAGTGAATAATTTCTCCAAATTGGTCGTCTCAGGAAAATCACACTTGAAGAAGGTGATTAGAAAGTGCCTCACTTCCTGATATCACTCTGGGACTGGAGAGCTGACTGGACTTCGAGCACAAGGGAGGAAAAGAGCGCTTTTATCTCATTCACGTTGGAGCGAATCATTTCCATACCTGTACAATTGCAATATCACCTCGAGTTCTAATTCGAATTCATTGTTAAACATGCATGTATGGTGAATGCTTAACAGTATCTTATCAAAATGAATTCAGCACAAAAATAATTATGCTCAAGCCTGACCAACTTCTTAAAGTTAGCTAAACTTAATATTCCAATGGTGCATGCATTCTGCAGGCCTACATATTATTATACAATAACATGTGGCAACCACTAATGAAAGGGCATCAAAATAGGAGTGCAAAATTTTATCTTAAACTGACTTTGTTGTCTCCTGGCTGGTGGTTGGACATTGTCAATAGCAGATTCTGAAAGTAGTTGAAGTGTTTCTGAACGCACAAATAACATTATATCGGCCAATATTTTGCAGGACACATGTACATTAAGTTTCCCCTTTGCATGCATATATATGCAGGTGAGTGGCATGGTCATTATTCAGAATCGCTATGCAGAATCACCTAGGCACTAATTAGAGCACTCAATAGGGGGTTATGTTTACTGTATTGTATCTGAAGTCTGATGTTTTACCTAATGGATGTTTAGCAACCAGCTTCTTGCAGAGATGTCTGTCCACCGTAGCCACTGCTTTTAAGAGAGACCTCCACGACGGTAAACCAAATCGCTGAGTGGAGTAGTTCTGCTTAATCCACTGGCTGAGGGCCTCACTCCAGCATCCAGCAATGTCCCTGGGATGGCTTTCCCTTATCCTATCAATGTCGGCTTTAGCAAGACCAAGACAGGCACTGAGCTGCTCCCACTTGGCAGCTAGTGAGCTACGTACACTCAACAGATACAACATTCCAGTCATCCTCCGCTGTAGTGTGTGTGTGTGTGTGCATTTGGGGAGAGTGTGATGAGTATACATGTGTAGCAGGGGCGGATCCAGGACATCAAGTAGGGGGGGTCATAAAGTAAATAATCGCGCGCGAAGCGCGCGCGAATTTTTGGCCACGCCCACTTTTGTGAAGACCACGCCCACATTGTTGCCGCGAACGAGACAAACAGCCCGAGATGTCAATGGAACCCGACTTTTTCATCGTACAAACAGGTTTTTAGCTATAATTTTGTGTCAGATCAAGGTTCATTAGTTGAAGGGAGGGTGGTAAAGCTGGCTGTTTAGCCACTGAGCACAGCAAGCTGGTACAAGATATTCAGACCTGGAAGGGGGGGGTCATCTGCCCCCCATGACCCCCCCTGGATCCGCCCCTGTGTAGAGGGATGAGGGAGGGGTGATGGGTGTGTAGATGAATATGACAATCCCAAATAGATTATTATCTTACTAAGAGTCTTGTACGTTGTCAACGGTGGAGAGAATTGCTTCAGTTTCTGTATGTGGAATAAAAATAATTGAGCTCAGTAGACTGACCATGTGCATGCAGGAAGCCAAGTGTCTGGACATGCATCAAGTTACCTTTCCCACTATCACTTTCTTTTTTCTGGTCGTCTGAGCTCGTGGCGGTAATCGCTACGTTCGTAGGAGTGCGTTGCCTAGCTCTTATCTTGGCGGCGTGAGGCTCTTGGTTGGCGCGAACCAGCGCCTCCTCTAGCTTGCTCCAGCTAGACTCCAGATCCTTACACTGAACCCACCTCAACACCATGACCTCTCTGCGCAAGCTGTTCCCGCCAGAAAGCCCGCGAATCTCCTGGATGGTCTTGTCTGAGAGGCCGAGGTGTAGTGCCACCTCCTCCCACTCATCGAGCGTCTCCAGAAGACGACAAACTTCGTCGGTTGAAACGTTTTCCGACATCTTTTTCTGTCCCGCGCGCTACGCCCCCTCGTATTGATCTTAAAGCCAGCCCCACCCCTTCGCTGAATAGTGGGAGGGGCTGGCTCACTGAGACTGCCAAGATCCAATCGATCATGTGCAATTGATGTTTGCTCCTGCACAAAATTAAAAGCGCACGCACAGGAACAATAATTATTGAAATTAATAACTGAATTCTCTTCTGTAAAATTTATACCGGTAAAAACAATGCTTTATTAAAACAAAAATTATTACTATTATAGCAAATATTGTGGAGTCAGTTCGTATCTTCTGAATAACTATCACAATGCATTCTGACCTGCAAGCTGAAATAGCAGTGCATATTAAATATCTACCAGCAAAATTGATGCAAACAATAGTGCTATAATTGCACACATAATTGGTCCTGTCACCTCAGACAGTAGCCAGGTTACTGATTAAGGTGATAAGCAACCTGTAAGTCTTACTATGGTATAAGCTTCGAGCGACATTAGTAGTAGCTACTAGAGCACTGAGGCTAGATCTCACCTTGAATGCTAATATCCCATCTTTCATTTCTCCCTCTGTCTGTGCGGCCAGAGTCCAGTCTGCCTTCTTGTTCCACTTCAAAGATTCGTGAAAAATTTACATGTGCACAACATAGTAATTTTGTCACTTGAAAGAAGTGTAATGTGTCGATGTTGAATAGGCAAGAATCTAATGATCTCAGTGCAAGACGAAGGAGCCATATTATGCATGAAGCAAACGGCAGGACCTCAAAGATACCTTAGAATAAAATTAACACAGACATGCATAATAATCATTAGTGGTGGTATTAAATTTTGTGTGCATCCCATCCTGTATCATCAATACTACATTTTATTAGCTATTATGGGAAAAATGAATACACAATGTCATGTACACAGCTTTTATATGTATTAATTTCTATTCTATGATGCAGTCTCATCATATGAATGTTGTTGTGGAGCAGTATCACTTTCTTGATGTTTAGGATTATCAGACAGTTCAGACCCATGCTCCACGATATCCCTGAAAGTCTGTAAGCTTGTGACAGGATCATATCATATTGCCAGCTGGTTGACTGGAGAGGGGCTGGCACTATGACTTGGCTGTGGGACAAACCAGTAGTAATAGATAATTAGTAGTAATAATTATTATTAATAGCACCATAACAATGTAGCTACCTTGTAACCATATTGTTCCAATAGCTGACACACTGCTGCATGAGACATACTGCTAGCAAAATCATACGCCGTCAATTCATTCTATGTATATACAATCAAAACTTAACATCAGAGTGATTGCATAAGAACAATGTCATGCAAACATCATTTATCCCCTTCCCCCGCCCATGGATGAGTCTTAATTAATAGTAATTGGGAACATCTTATTATTGTATTTTGTTGGTGTCAATGGTGATAGACATAATGATTTGGGACTTGGTAGCACAATTACAAATTTTTGACTTCTGAAGCTTGAGGAGGCACATGTTGTAATTAATCAAGAAACCAAACACACACACACACACACACACACACAATGCCATGTATGCAGCTATATATACCTGGTCCTGGGCATCAATTTGAGCCCCAGCTCTGACCAGCTCTGCCACTATCGATGAATGGCCTCTCCCGGCAGCAATCATTAGTCCTGTTCTGCCTTCCTGTATGTTATATTATTAATATCACGAATGATGTATTGTTAAGACAAAACTAACTTTATTCTTGAGTTCAATGTTTGCTTTGGATTGGATTAGTAACTTGACAATATCTGTGTTACCACTGTCACATGCAACTTGAAGAGCTGAGTATCCATTCTGAAAAAGAGATTGTGAAATAAGCAAATTAGAAAATAAAATAAAGGATATCAAAAACCTGATTCTGATAATCAATGCTTGCCCCATGTTCAACTAGAAATCTTGCCACCTCAATGTGATTTTCACCAGAAGCAGCAATTAATGGAGTAGCAGCACACTCATCCTGTGGTGAATATTATGATAGTGAAGGTGTGGGTAAACAATACACAGCAAAAATAAACTGAGACTAGTGCTATTGTATAGTGCATTACTCACCTCAGCTGGCTGGTCGATGGCTGCATGATGATGAACCAGCAGCTGGACCATCTCAATATTGCCCACAAGACAGGAGACATATAGGGGGGACTGTACTCCCTGGAGAGAGAGAGAACAGTCGAGTATCACGTGACCTCCAAGCCATCCACATGCTAGCTTGAGATGTGCTGCTCCGCTGCATACATCTTTACATTATATGCATAGTAACTGTGCTGTACCTTATTGATGTCCGCCCCATGGGCCAGGAGCAGCTCCACTAGCCTCGGGTGGTTATGCTGGGCTGCAAAGTACATTGGTGTTACCCCTGCCTGCATTAGAAATAACTGGGGTAAGGCAAATCCAACAAACCCCTCCCACTGTATGTACTACAGTGATACCCCTGTACAAGGACACATGCACACACTGAAATAAGGACACCTCTTTATTTACACTTCAGCTCATGGTCCCAGGAGTGACCACAATAGAGAGGTGCCACTATAATGCAAAATAGAGTCATGTCGCTCTAAATTGAGCCCACTATTTCTACACGCAATGCATCAATGACCCATACACCAGCACTGTGACCATGCAGCTACATAATTACCCCGCGCGCATGCGCAAGGGGTAAAGTAATCGGTCGTGTCATTGTTGTCGTTAGCACAAAAATCGCCACATTATCTCAAGATATAGCTAGGCATCTAAGCGACTCGTAATCACAACGAATCAATCAAATTCGGCGAAAAACTGGCTTCACTTTTTCAAGTGTCCGACCAGAACCCCCAGTACAACTAAGCAGCATTTCCATTATTTTTCTGAAAATTATAGCCATGCACTGAAAGTAAATCTATAGATTGCACAATGTGTGTGCGGGGTATGTCCTCTACAGAGCTCTAGTTATAGTATGAAGCCCCACCTTGCTCTAAACTGAGCACACCATTCTATCATGCAAGTTGACCATGGACATGCAATGGTCTCACCTTACTAAGGTAGTTCACATCAGCCCCGTTGTTGATGAGTAGAGCTGCTGAATCATAATGATCCTGGGAGCAGGCAGCAAACAGGGCTGTATCTTCATGTCCATTCTGCATGAGTTGAGATAATACAACAGAAATGAGCAAGTAGTTGTACATGGAAATCTGAAATGGGTGGAGCCTGCCGGTCTGCTGGCAATTGAATCACATGCCTGGTTATTCAGACCACACTATGATAGAGATCGCCATGCATCTAGACCTCAATTTTACCTTCAGAGAAATGTTCTCAGAAGGTCTAAAAATCCTGGGGAAGCATGCCCCTTGTTGTTAGTGCCACGAATCACCTAATCACTCAAAATTTCATGGCTACGGCACTGAAATGTGTAACTAAAGATGACACATAGGCATCCTACTATCAATGACTAGCAATAACTATAGCAGCATCAATATCTACTGTATACACAGTGTCTCACATCATTTGGCAGATCCACTGCAGCACGGTGACGCAGGAGCAGAAGAACTATTTCAGTACGTCCTTCATAGGCTGCACTCCATAGAACTGAGTCTCCATTCTGTAGCATGTCATGCATGTGAAGGAGAGAGTTTTAGAGTGAGACACTAGTGGACAGTGATTGAATGTGAGCAGTGGCCATGGGGAGAGCTAGGGAGCTGAACAATGACCACTCCCTCACTATGACATAATCTAGCTAGTGCATGCTGATAAAAGTTGTCCTGACAGAAAAACACAATTAAAACACAGTATGTACAAATTTCACCAGTTATCAATCGAATAATAGGACAGAGAGAGAATTTTATTAGTATCAAAGGGAGGAACTACGATGTATGCACGTCTGTTATGAACAGCACATGCTGCATGTTTGTTGCTCCCACCCACTGGTTCACCATAATACCATACCTTATCATTAGCCACATTATGCATACTTGTGTTATAGGGATCAATGCTCTCACCTTATTTCTATAGTTCACATCTGCCCCATTCTTCACTAAAATCTCAGCAACATGGAGATGACCTTCATTCACTGCTGCCATCAAAGCTGTGTCCCCGAAGTCATCCTGCATAATTAGAATATTATTAATTGGGCAGGTGTTTATAGTATTTCCCAAGGCATTCTGCAATATTATTATGACAATTGCCATAAGTTTAGACTAATATTATTCTCAACCATGCTGTTGCTAATCTGTGACCAAAGAGGCTTCCTACTATCAATGACTAGCAATGACTATAGCAAGTACAAGCATCAATGTCTACTGTGTACATAGTGCTACTGTGTCTCACATCATTTGGCAGATCCAGATCCACTGCAACATGGTAACGCAGGAGCAGAAGAACTATTTCAGTAAGTCCTTTAAAGCTTGCTATCCAAAGAACTGAATACCCTTTCTGTAGCATGTGAAGGAGAGAGTTTTAGAGTGAGACACTAGTGGACAGTGATTGAATGTGAGCAGTGGGGAGAGCTAGGGAGCTGAACAACGATCACTCCCTCACTATATGGCATAAATTAGCTAGTGCTGACAAAAGTTGTCTTCACAGGAAAATACAAAACACAGTACGTACAAAATCAATAGAAATCAATGACTAGGTCATGGAGAGTATTAATTACCCCGCGTGCGCGCATGCGCAGCAGGGGGTAAAGCAATCGGTTTGTCTGTTGTCTGTTGTCTGTTGTCTGTCGTCTGTCGTCTGTCAGCACAAAAAATCGGCAGATCTCAACATTTAGGCGAAAGTAGGATCAATAAATGGGAAAACATGATGTAAGACAGCGAAAAAACACCTTCTGTCTCATTCTTAACACTAGGCAATACACAGGGAAGCTACAAATCGTGCGAGTATGTCGGACACGCCTACTTCAGACACGCCCACTTAGTATCTCCTAAAATCTATTGCGCATGCTCGAGCTGCTCTATATTTCCAGGGAGTCTACTGCGCATGCTCGAGCGGCTCTACAGCATACATCCAGCTCAGAATTTGTGATCGTGGACCTCATAAGGGAACAACAAAGTTCATGAGTAGCAAGAGATCCAGAGAAGCTACTAATAGTGTGAGTATGTCGGACACACCCACCTACTAGGGTAGTAGTACCACATGAAGTCTATTGCGCATGCTCGAGCTGCTCTAGGGAGTCTACTGTGCATGCTCGATCTGCTCTACAGCAAATTTCTAGCACAAAATTAATGCCATTTGTGATCATGGATCTCAGAAGGGAACGAAAAAGCTCATGAGTAGCAAGAGATTAAACTTCAAAGAATAGAGGTCTCTAACAAGAGGCATGGCCATGGGTGATATTGCCATGGCACGCGGGGTATGTGCTCAATGAGCTCTAGTTTTTATTAGTTTCAAAGTTTGCATGCACGTCTGTTATGAATAGCACATGGTGCTTGTTTGTTACTCATCCCCACTGGTTTACCATACCACCATATCTCATCATTGGCCACATTATGCATACTTGTGTTACAGGGATCAACTCTCTCACCTTTCTGTAGTTCACATCTGCACCATTCTCCACTAAAATCTCAGCAACATGGAAATGACCTTTATTCACTGCAGCCACCAAAGCTGTCTCCCCGAAGTCATCCTGCATGTACATATATAAGACAAGGAAAGACAATAGCTAATTCTATCACAGAAAAAAATTTTTCTACGATGGGTTAACTTAGTTATTTTAAGTATCTCACCTTTGTTGCCACGTCAATATCAGCACGATACTTAAGAAACAATTCAACCAGGTCTTGTCTCCCACGATAGCTGACATACCAGAGGGGATGGGCACCATCCTAACATACGGAACAAGACATCAGATCATGTCAACACAGATACTTGCCTATTACCATGCAGTGGCACCTACTTCATCATAGATTTTAGGCTCCACCCCCTGGGCTAGGAGAGACGAGAATTCTCTGATGTCTGCAGTGCCATCACAACAGAGTTCCAAAAATCTCTCCTCTTTAGCGGTCTGGGATATAGAAAATGGAAATAGCCACATAATATTAATTAGAAACTCCGCCACAATATTTTTATCTAGCATTTGCAATGCTTTACACAATATAATATTATTATCCTAAAACCCACTGATCTATAGTATTCTTCCTCGAAAATTTCTCGTTGTATTTAACCGAGTACAATATTATATAGTGTACTCACCATTTGTTTCTCGTCATAGATGATGACATCATCAATAGAGACGAGGAGTATCCCATGGCTTCGGAAGAACTTTGACCTTGGATGGATGGCATCAGCGATATGTTGTGACACTCTCCATGTCACCTCCAGGCTACCCGCTACTATCCTGTCGATGACTGCCGTCAGAGAGGGAATCTCGTACTCCTCGGCAAAAGACTGCCACAGCTTCACAACGTAGTCTAATGAAACCTGCGATATCTTTCGCTCAAGTTGAAGCACCACCTTGATCTTCTTGTACTGTTTTGTGGTGAGCTTTGGAGAGGGTTGATCACAATCCTCATCAGAATCATTGGCAGATAAATTCTGGTACTCGATATAATCAATAAGCTTTGTTGTGAGGTAGAATCCAGAGAGATGGGCCTTGTACTCTTTCATAAGTCTCCCTATATTATGGTCATTTGGTAGAAATTTGTTGATCAGTCGCTCCAAAGGGCTGTAATTATGATAATCCCACAGATCATTGAGGGTAATGGTAGCAAATAATTTCTCCAAATTGGATGTCTCAGAAAAATCATGCTTGAAGAAGGTGGTTAGAAAGTCCCTCACATTCCTGATATCACTCTGGGACTGGAGAGCTAACTGGACTTCGAGCACAAGAGAGGAAAAAAGCGCTTTTATTTCATCCATATTGGAACGAATCATTTCCATACCTGCACAGTAGCAACATCCCTTCTAGCCAAATGTGTATGGTGAATGCTTAACAGTAGTCTTATCATCATAATATTATACAAAAGCATGCAAAAATCATCGATGAAAACTAAAAAGGTATCGATAATTTAATAGGAGTGTTAATATAGTGCATGATCTAGGTAGGCAATGTTCGCTAAACTTACTTTGTTGTCTCTTCTCAGGGCTGGTTGGTGGTTGGACAACAGCAGAAGGTACTTGTAGCGTTTCTGTAAGGGAAGTATGATAATATTATAATAATATTATTGGGGCGAGCCTGAGCGAGCCCCACATAAACGGTACAGCTGTGCGCGAATTTTATATTATATATTATATATTATGTATGGTACATCCGTCACGCGAAATATATTCCCAGCATGGCTCTATGGACATAAGCGCGAAATATTCTATTGCGCATTCCAGATCTCATGCCTGGGCTACGGGCCGTATACACACCGTTCTAATTTAGCGAATTGCAAATTTACACTCGTGCCTGCATGTATGGATCAAGTAAGCTAGCTAGCTACCGTACCGCGCCGGGCTCCCGGCAAAGGAGGAAAGAGCGAGACAGAGCTCGTCGTCAGCTCGACAACGCAAGGACCAGCTAACTTGGAACGCGATAAAGATAGACGTATTGCTAACTGACTCTGACAACATGATAGAGCGGCAGCCTTCTCGGAGATTGAGGGGTGTGGCTAGCGAGACTACAGCTATACATGTATAGGCCTACACAGCACTATAAGACCATTGAAGACTGTCTGTCATTGTCTGCTAGGATATGTGTCAGTGGTCTTCAAAGTTATTTGAGTCTCAGCTACTGACAGAGACTTTCAGAGGCTCACCTCAGGCTCGCCCCAAACAGGCCCTGCATGACACTAGTTAGCTAACAATGTCATTAATTTTGGTGGGACACATGCATGCACTAAGCTTCCCCTTTGCATTCAGGTGAGCGGTCATTATTCAGAATAGATAGATCACTATGCAGAATTGCTGCCCACTAATTATAGCACCCTAGGGTTATCGATAACTTATGTTTACTGCACTGTATCTGAAGTCTGATGTCTTACCTAATGGATGTCTCGCAGCCAGCTCCTTGCAGAGTCGTCTGTCCACAGTAGCCACTGTTTTTAGTAGAGACCTCCACGATGGCAAACCAAATCCCTGACTGTGAGTGGAGTAGTTCTGCTTAATCCACTGGCTGAGGGCCTCACTCCAGCATCCAGTAATGTCCCTGGGACGGCTTTCCCTTATCCTATCAATGTCGGCTTTAGCAAGACCAAGAGAGGCACTAAGCTGCTCCCACTTGGCAGCTAGTGAGCTACACTCAAAAGATACGACATTCCAATCATCCTCCTCTGTAGTGTGTATATGTGTGTATTTGGGGAGAGGGTGGTGAGTATATACATGTGCAGAAGGATGAGAGAGGGGGTGATGTGATGTGTAGATGAAATAATACGCCTGAGAATCCCAAATGGAATATTTATTGTCTTACTAAGAGTCTTGTTGTCGACAGTGGAGAGAAGTGCTTCAGTTTCTGTATGTATGAGGAATATAAGAACCGTTGAGCTCAACAGACTGACTATGTGTGTGCAGGCAGCCGAGCCGAGTGTCTGGATGTAATTAACTACATGTACATGCATAATACCTTTTTCACTTTCACTTGCTTCTTTCAGATCGTCTGAGCTCGTGGCGGTAATCGCTGGATTCATAGGAGTACGTGACCTAGCTCTTACATGTATCTCGGCGGCGTGAGGCTCTTGGTTGGCCGAGCTAACCAGCGCCTCCTCTAGCTTAGGAGCGTTTTCCGACATCTTTTTCGAGCGTCGTCCCGCGCGCCACGCCCCCTCGTATTGCTTGCCTTCGCTACCCGTACCCCCGTACCCGATCATGTGCAATAACATCCTCGCCCTCGCTCAGCTCAAATAAGCGGAAATTACGAAAATGGCCCATGCATGTACGTACTCCTGACCACGTGCATGTAGGGGGTGTGTTTTGCGCTAACTTATGCACCTATCAATGTATTGCCCCAGGTACCACCCCACGGGCAAGGGTGGGGGATTTGACCTATGTGAAATCAATTGCCTCTCCCCTGGAGCGAATGCTAGGATCAAATGCCCCCATTAGGACTGTAAATTTCCCCCCTATTATCCGTAAATATTGATCAAATCCCCATGATCCGGGGCCTGTTTATTGGTCAAACACAATCAAATCCCCACCTTTTGCCAGTGGGGTGGTAGGTGGGGCAATACATTGATAGGTGCATTACTTAGATACTCCATAAAGTATTACGATTACAAAAGTTTCAACTGAAAGACACTGGTAACAGCACTAAAGCTAAGAGTTAGCAAATAGGTAGCCCACAAGGTCTAATATCGCTGATGTAAGCAAACGATCCAGGGATCTCCGATCAACAGAAGACGATCATTTTGAACGTCGCGAAAAAGACTTTCGGGGGTGATTCAGTTCAGCGGTGCTGTGGCCACGTACATTCTGTGAGAGTTTCACAAGATAGAAATCCATGTTTGACGTTTACTGCTACTGAAAAGAAATCAGTATCGAATTGTACGAAGAAGGGCGAGGTTTTAAAGTCGACGTACCATTTTATTGTCCTTTGAACGAAATCGGAAAAACTGTGGATCTGTGACTACCATGGTTCTTCATGAATGTAGCTGACCATGTTTAAAATCCTTAGAGCTGGCGATGAAGCTTGATTCACCGTGGCGAGCAAGAACGAAATTTTAGAGGGCACGCGAAAAGTAGCCATTGAAGCCATACGATCTCGGCCAAGTCCGAGTAGAGGACCTCGCTTCGCTCGGAATTATTGATTTTTGCTCTGCACTAAAAGCGCACGCACAGGAACAATAATTATTATTGAAATTAATAACTGAATTCTCTCCTGTAAATAAGTTTATTATTATACCGGTAAAAATAATGCTTTATTAAAACAAAAATTAATTGTTATACTATTATAGCAAAATCAATAACATTATGTTGGGGAGTCAGTTCGTATCTTCTGAATAACTATCACAATGCATTCTGACCTGCAAGCTGAAATTGTAGTGCATATTATTTATTATATCTGCCAGAAAAATTGATGCTATAGGTGCATACTTGTCACCTCAGATCAGCCAGCATCCAGATTACTGATTGAGGTGACAGGGCAGATAAGCAATCCATAAGTCTTACTATGGAACCCATCAGCTTTAAGCAATATTAGTACTAGCTACATATATACTAGTACTGAGGCGAGATCTCACTTTGAATGCTAATATCCAATCTTTCATTTCACCCTCCGTCTGTGCAGCCAGAGTCCAGTCTGCCTTCTTGTTCCATGTCGACTCAGTGTGGAGTATGAACTGGTACGATGTCCGACGCTCTCCTAAAGTAAGTGCAAGGGTGAGTCAACTCACATAGGAATATTCATAGTTCAATCCCAGCATACTAGATAAAATTAATTATGGATGTGGCTTTGGTAACTAGCTCACACAGAATGGGCATAATACTTAACGGTTTCACTATACACCCATGTGGGAAACATGCTGTTTGCATGTGCGGAGAAGGATTGGATTGGCACTAATAATAATACATCCTCCTCTACGGTGGCTAATAAGGGCACTGAAAAACACAGTAACTATTGAATTTCATGACCAGCCTATAGCGGAGAAAACTGTAGATATGGTGATCTGTGTGAATAAAGCAGTTGATTGCATGAGTTTTAGCTGACAATATAATTAACTTTTGTTAATGTTATTAATATTAGTAGTGATTTGATTTCTAACCTGCTCCAGGGTAGTAGACTTGGAGATTTTTTAGCTTCACTACTTCATTGACTTTGGTTTGAGCATTCTTAGCATATGTGAAAACTCCTGGTCTTAGGACAAAGTATCGAAGGTTCCATGTCTTTCTCTTTGTTCCAAGTTTGTAAAGATAGCCTTTCTTTTCAATGAATCGTTGTGCTGAAAGAAAGGGAGGAGAGAGAGAGAGAGAGAGAGAGAGAGAGAGAGAGAGAGAGAGAGAGAGAGAGAGAGAGAGAGAGAGAGAGAGAGAGAGAGAGAGAGAGAGAGAGTGAACACATGTTAACTCAATGTAAACTATATTTGTTGCCAGGAATGAAGTTTGCTTAGGTAAAATAATATTTGCAAACTTGGGGAGTCAGTACGCAACACAATGTCAGATCAATCTAATTTATGACCAGGGAGAATTGGGATGTATATAGCTACTTCCTGTGTGGGATGTTCTCTTGGCAAAGCAGGCCTCAAGCTAGGCATGTCACTGCCAAACCCACATATCAGGTTTAGAGACTACATTACATGTAACTAAGTCTCGTCACTTTTCCCCTTAGTCAGCTCCAACACTCCACTCTATGGAAGTCCGTGTATCAACACTATCCCAACTTTGGAATAGCCACAGTTCTACACATGGAGCAGTCATCCATGCTAGTGCATGTTTCATAGTGTAGTATGTGTGTGGTATAGAGGAAGAAGGATAACTGGGGAATGTCTTGTGGCATTGAGAAAGGATATCTTGTGATGGATAAACCAGCTAATCATGCACCAAAGGTTCTAGAATGTTTACATTCTATATAGTAATGGCGTAAGCATGCCATTACCTTTTATACTTGTTATTCAGTGTTCATCATCTCATTGTAGAGTATATACTTTTGTGGTGCTCTAAATTATTATACACGGCCACTACAAGCTAACTTTAAGCATAGCTGAGATATAGCTACCTACCAACAATTTTTTTGAATTGCTTAACGATACTTCACTGAAAGTGTGGAGAGAAAGCTATAATATTGGTGCTGTCACAAAGTTACACTGTTACAAAACTAATATGCCATACCTCCTGCCAGTCTCCCTAAAGAATCCATACTGACAGGTGTCATTGTTCTAGGCATCCCATTGGTGGGTCCCCTGAAGGGCGGAGGCTGCTGGCCGGGGGTATCATCATCCGAAGAACTATCGTCCTCATTCTCAATATCATCGATGTTAACATAAAGTGTCGGCTCGTGCTCGGGAGGTGGTGGTGGAGCTGGCTTCTTTGGCTCTTTTCTAATCTGCACCGGAGAAGCTGTATTTCTCTGTTTCTGTGGTGAAGATGATGAAGTCGACGTCCCCATGGCGTTCATCAATCTCTCTCTAGCCTTCCTGAATTCCATTTGCCCGGAGTCACCATCATCATCTTTAGTAGGACTGTTTGCATTGGCCCTCCATGCTGGCTTGGTATTGGTAGATTTTCTGATCGCTTTTATCCACTGATCTCCCGACTCTGACGTCGACGTAGCACTCGGCGTCGCACCTCTGGCGTCCCCTCTCCCTCCACTAGCTCCAGGAGTTGCACCCGGGTACCCCCTCACTGGAGGTTTAGGCTTCAGTGGTTGCTGTTTCCTTGCATCAGGCTCTCCGGGAACTTTAGGCGGCCCTACGTTAACAGGAACTGGCTGCTGCCATGAGGCTGCAGGTGTCTTTCTCACTGCAGCTACTGGAGTTGCAGTCTCCTGTCGTGCTGGTGGCCTGGGTGGGTAGGCTGGTCGTTTAGGCTCTTCGGGGACGCGTCTGGACGGGATTTCACTTTGGTAGGGCTGCTGCCAGGATGGGGGACTTGGCTTATTGTACGAAGCTGGAGTGAATTCCTGCCCAAGGTCTTGCTTCTTTTCCAAGCTGGGGGGCACGGGGTCTGAATATGGCTGCCTACCAGGACCTGCTGAATATGGAGGTGGCTGGGGGACGGAGGATCTTGTTGGTATTGGCTCTTCCATCGACCTTTTGGATGCCCCCTGTCCCCCCAGTGAGGGCGTGGCATCCCTGATGGCCTCAATCCACTCATCTCTGTCTTGTTTGGAAGTGGCGTTGATCAAATATGTCCTATAACGTACATAGAACAACCAATAATATCATTATGAATATGTACATACAGACAGTACTATAGTCACACCAAGGTTATGATAATAGTATTATTATAGCCATCTTTGTAATAGTAGGTATATAACAGTTTTGTGTATAGACACCAAAATCACATCATTTGATTCGGCAGCCAAGGGAGTCCTGAGAACCCACACAATTAAGTGCAGAGGACAGTAAACAGACTCGTATGATAAGGGATTGGGGCTGGCGTCTCTGCCAGACCTATTGGTCACTGACTGAAGCACTGGCACCAGTTATAGCTAGCATCACCAAAGCATGCAGATCCACACTATTAGTGCATGCAACATGAATGCATACATATTAGCTACACATCATAATGATACTGTGGAGCAAGCTGGTGTACATGTATACCTGTGCTTGGATACAAAAATTAAAACTCGGAGGCAAGACAGAACAGGCTGGACTGTTTGAACTGACTATAGTTGTAGCTACTATAATATTATTATAGCCTTGCTCTTCCCCTAATGCTGGTTGGCATTATGCAAGATGTAATAATAATTATTGCACTCCATCCAATGGAAATACGCATAATATTATCAGTTGGTAACACATCTATAAAACTACACATTCAGTGTAAATAATGTTGAAAGTAATGCAGAATTAACATCACAATTGTATAGAATCCTGTCATGAAATATGCATAATAAAGTGTACGACATTGTATATAGCTACTACTATAAGGAACTCACGGTCTCTTATTGAGTGGATCTGGTGCATGGATTGTAAAGCCAAACTTGCATCCCTTTGGAGCACCACGAGCGATATTGCATGTGCCACCAACCAGCTTAATGGCTCCTATACGACTCTATGATTATGAAGTGGAAGAAAATCGTAGGAATTGTATAAAGTTAATTATTTGGTGGCTTATCAGTACTCAATATTAATATAGTATAGCTGGAATGTCTTCCCAACCTATGCATCTAGTATAGTATTTGTAGCTACATACATCCTCTAGTGCAGCGATATTGAACTCTAAAAATTAATATACATGCTGTAGCTGATTTTAATAATGCTTGCTTACATCAAGTGTTTCTCCCTTGGTGAGGTCCTGCCTCCATTTGCTCTCCTTTTCATAGTAGACAAAGAAGCCCGGATAGAGAACAAAGAACCGGTACTTGAACGCTGTATGAACAGCACCTTGTTTGAGTAAGACACCCTTCTTGAGGGGCTGGTAGAGATCGAAAGAAAAACCACTTCTCTTTCTTCCAGCCATAATTTAGTTTCTGTGGGGAATAAGAGATCAACGTACAAAGGAATGATGCTTTGATGCATATATACTCTCCATGCATGAATGCTTACCGAAAATTCTGGATAGAGATTTTGTGTCTCACTGAACTTCTGATTGTCTACGATACTTTATTAACTTGGCTATACTGCACAGCAGCTGCAAGCACTGAAACACTGAGTTCTAACTCTGTCCGAGTTGTCTATATTATAGCTACCAGCCAGCTGGCAAAGACACTTGGTGCCCGATGAATTGTGCTTGCAGTGTGGTTGGCAACAGGCACTTATTTTTATAGAACTAGCATGAAGATGAGCTGATGTCAGTACAAACAATTACTATTTCCTCTCCAACAATACTAATCAACACTGTTCCTCCTTAACTTCCTACATGCATGTACTGCACCACACATGTGGTAGGTGTGGCCAAGAAATTCATGGCTCTACTGAGCATGCGCGGTATGCACTGTCAATGACCAGACGAACCAAACATGGCTGCTCAGCTAGCCGTTAATGGAGGTGGGGCTCATTGTAGCTATCAGAGAAGCGTTAGCACGATGACGGCACAACGAGAGGCAGCCGAACAAGAAGCACTCGGCGTCCTCGCGAAGGAGGTGTGTCAGTGGCTCTCGCAAACTCTTCATTTGGACTTCACACCTCAGAGCTTGACCGACGGCTTGGACACGGGCGTTGAGCTTTGCAAGCTAGCAGAGCTGATTCAGAAAAAGGGAACAGAATCGCTGAAAGCGGGGGAGAAGCTTGATTTCAAGGTACCCACTGATCCAGTTCAATGCCACAAGAGAGCAAAGAAGGGGTCGTTTCAAGCTCGAGAGAATGCACAGAGTTTCACCAAGTGGTGCAAGAGTTTGGGGATCAATAGAGATCTGATTTTTGAGTCAAATGGCCTCGTGGAACACAGCGACGAGAGAAGGGTCATACTCTGCCTGCTGGAGGTGTCTCGCTATGCTGGGAAGGTTCACATCAGACCGCCAAAGATCATTGAAATCGAGCAAGACATTGATGAAAGAGAAAAGACCATACATCCGCAGCCTACTACTGACGACCAGACTGAAAGTATAAGCGATGATGAAACTAAAAACCTGGATCAAGAGGTGGGCTATAAAAACAATAATATTTATTCATTGTTCTAACCCTAATCTGTATCACAATCTTGTATGTGTGTACACATGACTGTCCTTAGGGTAACTCTAAGTTCTCCCCACAATGATTGTTATGGAGCTGTAGCAGTTTCTGATAATTTTGGGACAGTCCCACTATATTATATTATGGTTTCCTGCAGTGCTTCCCTGTTTTCAGTTATCCCACAACATGGCACAGGTGCACAGTATTACAATGTCATGTAGTAATGTTGTTTTGCCCCGGTTGTAGGTACGAACTCGCGTCAAGAGGTGTAAATGCTCGACAAATAAGCTTACGTTTGGTCGTGATGAGAAGAGACCAATGCTCGGCAAATATGTGATGTCTGGAGGGAGAATCAGGGATAAGAAGATCATCCATGTCCGAGTAATGATACTTAGAATTGCTAATTAAGTTCTCAATCATATTATTATTATTTCCAGCGTCTGAGGAATACGATCATGGTGAGAGTTGGAGGTGGGTGGGTGACCCTCGATCACTTTCTGCTAGATCACGATCCGTGCAGGATTGAAGAATTTAATTAATCAGACACAGTAGCACTTGTTATTGATTTAAAGTTTGTGTGATAAACAGGTTATTCTCAGAGGCAGGAAATCATTTGTGTGCTTAATGTTTTGTCACCTTAGCCCACTAAACAAGCAATGAATATGATTCAATAAACTGTTCTCATTTCCCAGTTTACGAAAAACGTGAAGCACTCCACGTACATAGGTAGTAGTTCACCTGATTCTGCAAGTGTATTTATGCTATTGCGGTAGTCTATGCATATATTATATTATATGAATATATAATCTATGGTCTATGTGACCACACTCAAGTTTTCCCATATCCATGCATAGGGCTTCGTTGAGTCACGCTTATAATGTCCGCACCGGACGTACTGCGCATGCTCGCGTCTGTCAATCAACGCAACCTAGCTTCTTTACTACCGGTGGAAAGGAATACAAGATGTGTGACATACTACTAGCAACACGACAGATATCAGTACACTCTCGGCGTACCCGCAGTATCACGTCGATGGATGCGGCTAGATCGATTTCACCGGTGCAATCTCGAAGCATAGCGGCAAACGGCGCGGCGGGGCAGTCTCAGCTTACCCTTCCAGTCCCCGGCTCGCAGAACAGTGCAAGTGGGGCAGCATTTAGAAGAAGTTCCCTGAGCGAGTCAAATCAGAGGGTGTCCAGACTAAAGGCGGAAATATCGGCGAGGGAGAAAGACGATTTGGAAATCATCAAGGGAGATGTGTGTGAGTGGTTGGGAAAGACGTTGGAGATTGAAATATCAGCAGAGAGCTTCATGGACACCCTGGACACCGGTGTGGTTCTCTGCAAGTTGGCAAGACTGATCCAGGACAAAGCAAGAAGTGCAAAGGAGGCTGGAGACAAAGTGAGTGTGGCTATTCCAATGGAGACTGTCAAGTGTCAGTTCAGAGCAACGAAGGGATCGTTTTTTGCTCGCGACAACTCGGCAAATTTCATCAAGTGGTGTAAGAAGCTTGGAGTGAACGAGGAAGTGATGTTTGAATCGAACGGCCTCGTGCAGCAGGAGGACGAGAAACGAGTGATACTCTGTCTCATTGATGTATCCCGTTATGGCCAGAAGGTACACATTAAGCCACCGGAGCTGGTACGACTGGAGAATGAAATCGATATGCTCGAGATGGGAGAAGCAGAAGATTCCGTCTTTGATGAGCAACCAGCCGCAGTTACACCACCATTGTGTAAACGTACCACTGTTCATATTATAAAGGACTCAAGTAGTACAAGTTCGTCAGTTTCATCCCAAAGATCATCCTCGTCTGAATCAGCAGTAGTGGATGACCGTGACGTTTCCAATGAGGTTCAGCAGAATCAAGAGCCGTCTAAACAACTGGCCGTCAAAATTGATCAGAAGTCAGAGAAAAAGGTGGCCATAGCCGATCTAAATCCAGTAAGTACAACGGATCAATCTCCTAAGCCTGTGGCCGATCAACCTAGGACTGAATCTCCAATTCCGATTCCCAAAGAGAAGACGACAAAGAAGAAGGTTGCCCAGAAGAGTCCTCGCAGAAGCCCTCATCGGAGTCCGCATCGACGAAGCCCCAACCGAAGTCAGCCACGACACTGTAAGGAACAACAGGAACCTCAGTGTCATACTACGAAGAGGCAGCAGCAACCAGCCAAGAAGGAAGAAGCTCCATCGGAAGAGAAGACAGACGAACTGGTAAGAACTTTACCATGTACCAAGAAGGGGATTCAAAAGTTACCATGCACCAGTAGGGGGATTCAGACATTAATTTTTATTTAAAATTATTTGCAGCTGACTAGTGGTTTCTGTAATTGAGACACAAATTAAGTATTATCAGTTATCTAGCATGCAGTCACCAATAATTTCAATTTGTGTGCATGCACTACTTGCAGGTGGTGGCAATGGTAGGCGAGTGCAAGTGTCAGTCTAACAAACTGACAATCAGGATAGAGCGAAGTGGCAAGTATGTTGTTCGAGGGGGAAGGATCAAGGACAAGAAAATCATCCACGCCAGGGTATGTGTACCAGTATCAGTACACTATTATAACCAGAAAATTCTCTCTCTTTGGCAGATTACATACTTACTGCATGTGCAGTGGTAAAATTAATTACCTTGTTATTGAGATGAACCATAACATACAGTGGTACACGCATCATTATGGTATTGCATTTGTATGCATTAGTTATAGTGCCAGCATCCATGTATATAGTCTACTGTTTAATAACTGCCTACTGTTTAATAACTCCGTTATGATAATCTGTGGGAAAACTTAGCCGTGTATAGCTACATGTAGGTACAATAGCATTACTACAACCTAACAATAATAATTATAACTGCATAGCTATATAGCAGTGTAAACTGTCTTGTAACAATAGCAAGGGGGCGTGCCAAAATGATGATGTCGTAGGTGCAAGTCAAGTGTATACAAGCATGTAAACAGTCACAATTAAGTGCCAAATCAGCAAGTTTGATATGTCAGGGAGCCTCGAGACAAACGGCTATTATAAAACTGTGTTGCAACTTCTTCTTCTTCCAGATGTTGAGCGATCGTATCATGGTGAGAGTTGGCGGAGGGTGGAAGTCATTGGATCACTTTCTGCTGGTGCATGACCCTTGCAGGATCGAAGAAGTGCGACTCTGTGAGTTACACTTTCAAGCCAGCCTTGCAATTATGTATATTATGGAACTAGCTAGAATGATAGGCTCAGCTTTGTGCATTGTAAAGACCAGTGTCATTGGTGATCAGAAATGGAGGGGGGGGGGGCATGTGGATTCAAGCATGATAGTCCTTGCCATTATTGCATTATAGTACATGTACTTCCATAATAAATTGAATTAGTGTCATTGGGTAATAATATTATTATATTAGTTGCTGTGTTTACCTAAACCCATAGAATCCATGGTAGGCACTGATCATGATCATGAATAATTGTTTACTATACTATAACAAGTACATGTTCATGTAGCAATACTTGATGGACACGCACACATGCATGCACACACACACATCACGACACAGATGACCAAGGTCGCATGACTCCAGACAAAGTCATAGCCAGAAGATCGCCAGTTCCAAACATTTAATGTCAGTCCAGCAGTTACGTGTACGTAGGCCACTAGTGCATGCATACTGTATGCTTTTTACTTCACTCCCTCGCCACTTGCAATTAGTGTACTCAAGTCACTATAACAAGTATAATAATAGCTAATTGTTATCCTGTTCTACCATTCTCAATCATGTTCGACCACTCTCCTCTCCGTTCATTTTTTTGCAGTTGTTTGTTGCTTGAATAAAAAAAAACTTTCAGCATCAACAACACTACTATGCATTGATAATTATCAGTGGTGCTATCGTGGTATAAAAACGTAATAGCATTAAATTATATCCCATGGTAGGGTCAAAGGTCAAATGAATACCATTACTGTACACAACACCAGGTACACAAAAGTAGCTAACAATTGTTCTTGAAACTTGATCCATTACTGCTCCTTTTTCTCCTCACTAGCACTAACCACTCTCCCATTAGCAGTGGTTGTTTCTTCGAATTCATTCCTCGTCTCTTTCTCTCCTTCTCTTTCCGCCATCTGGCCGAGCTTCCTGAGATGTTCAATATGGCAGCCGAGGGCTTCTCTGGTCGTATCGACATAGTGGTAGGTGATGCCGAACTCCTTGCAAGTCTGCTCGACGATGGGTGTGATCTTGGGGTAGTGTGACTGGATTACTCCGGGGAAGAGGTGGTGAGTTGTCTGATGGTTGAGGGCGCCAGTCACCAACGTCCAGAACCAGCTGTGAGTGGCGTAGTCCTGCGTCGTAGCCACCTGCATCTCAGCCCTGGGAAGAATTAAAAATTATAGAGATTAGAGACGCAGTTCAAAGCCAAAACCATCACACTATTAGTGCTTACCAGTCCATGTGTACGACATTGTCTTTATCCGGTTTTGGCCATTCCACCTGAATGCATAAATCACATTATAATGACTTGTGCATGAAATTATCGTAGCAATGAAATGAACAGTCTTCAGCCCCACGTACCTCACTGATGACATGGGATGTCTGAAAGATGAGCGCCAGCCAGTAGCTACCGACAATCTCAGCTATCAAGTTCATTAGGAGCTGCACATACAGAAATTAAATTTTTAGCATCATAAGTTGATGAAAAATCTGGCCTCAAGTATCAATCAATGCATAACAGATAATATCTAAATGTC
The DNA here is from genome assembly GCA_963930775.1 of Cliona cf. orientalis. Classification (NCBI taxonomy): domain Eukaryota; kingdom Metazoa; phylum Porifera; class Demospongiae; order Clionaida; family Clionaidae; genus Cliona; species Cliona cf. orientalis. The sequence goes on along the minus strand of OZ005698.1, from coordinate 8,691,211 downwards.
TGCTTGCATGATTTTTTTTTTTAATTTTGCTTACCAGTGTTCGCCACGGCACGAAGAATGATGGAATGACAAAGCGATAGATAACATGAGTCACTTTCCCAGCAAAAAAGATGATCCACTGGTTCAGAAATAATCGGTTGAGACGAATATGAGCTGCACAAAATTTTTAATAGGTATGATCGATAGTGATTGTGAATGTTTTGAGTGTGAGAGTATGCAGGTTAGAGAATTGTAGACTTACTGTTTTTGCCCTTGTAGACAATGTAGAAATCTTGTAATCTTGTCTTAACGCCAAGCTGAATAAAATACATACCTATGTCACCATCTACAATTCTTCCGAAGCACACATAATTATGTTGAACTTACCACACAGTAGAGCATTGGCATGTAGATGTGTTGATAGAAATAGCGAGGCAACCACTTTTGCTGCCACTTGATTCGTCGAACATCCTGTAACACAATCAATATCAAAATCCATGGATCTAGGTAATCTGCAAGCTATGTATACTACTCCCCCCCTTCTCTCTTCTTTGCTTTGCATATGCAAGAAGAGAGGAGGGTCTATATGGCTCGCCAGACTAAGGGTACAGGAAAAAAAATATTCTGTCATCTTGCACAAGAATGCTTACAGCTTCTCCTGTGACGACGTCGGGGTCTGCCCCATCGATATTGGTGTAGGGATGGTGGCCGAAGGTGTGTTGGTGGATCCAGGCCAGCATTGAGGCTCCATTGAAGAAGTCGTGAGTTGAACCGACCAGTTTCCACACCCAAGGCTTGTGGGTGATGGCAAAATGACTGAGGATGGGGAAGAGAGGATTATTTCACCTTCATCTCTCAAGTCTCTGTGCTATACATGTCATAAAACTGCTACTATATACAAGTATCCCCTCCTAATGCAATTATTAGATGTGCTCCCACGCATACTGAGAAATCTAAGACATTTCATACCAACACCTTTATGTTATGCTCATTACCTTGCATCGTGTGTGCAGGTCATGTTTACGAGAGCTGTGAACACACCCCACATAAAGGCACAGGGGATAGCAAGGAAGTAATTGTCATGGAACCAGATCTGGGAATGGAACGAGAAGATTAAACTGATTCCCATGATATTCCGATTCCATAAGGACTTACCACTCCAAACCAGCCTACATTTGCAATGATGAAGAGCACAATGTAGCGAAGAAACATCCAGTAGTCAATCTTAGGATCCTGTGTATCATGGAATCGGTAGACCATGGTGAATTTCTAGTTTGCTGTGGACACTTACAATGTTATTCTCCTTGAAATAGTTATCTACTCTGCTTTTCAGCACACGATAGAAGTTTCTAAAGTATAAAATTTTAATAATAATTCAACTTTATACACAAAAATATGTCATATTATACCAAATTGACTCATACACAATACAGCACCTTTTCCTACTATTGAGGTGTACCGTCTAATAATGCTTACCCTGGCTCAGGGAAGACTGGTAGCTCGTTGTCAATCAGCTCACCAACATAGTACTTCTCCAATACTCTGTACATCCATACATTAAATTTGTAAATAATGTATATTTCTACTATGGACACACAGGAATCAATATCGGCTTAATAGTGTTAGAATGACACGGAAGACAATAGTCTATATATAGCTTTCCATAATACATGCTTATGGCATGCCTTGACCATGTGCATACATTGACTATCATGTTTCATGTTCAAGAGTTCTGAAGGTCATCTTTGGATTCATAGTAATAATAGACTCACTTGTAGGTATTGAATGGATGGTAGGACTCAAACAGCACTGTAATATCCCTCCCTGCCCCCATCATTATCTGCTCCATACCCCCGGGGTGCTTGGCAACGAAACTGCTCACATCATACACCTGCAAGAAGTTTGAGATTCAGAAAGGATCGTGGGAATGAAAATTTTTTTAATGTGTCCCCAACCTTTCCTCTGACTGCTACATGAGCGTTGTGGGGCTCGTTTAGTTTGCTGAGTTCTCTCCAGGTGAAGCGACGCACTGGCTTCACATCTGGACCTCCTCCCTGGGCGTCGTCAGGAGTACCACTCGCTGTAAATGGCTCGTCTCCGTCCCCCGGCATAGTCGATTTCTATCTGACCGATACCAATTCTTCAGCCTGGCCTGGCCTGATGATCGATGATGCGCAGATATGCTCACCAGATCATAACATTACTTTACCACACGCGCGGTACGCTTGACCTTTTATTCGGCATTTCCTGTGATGCATTGCACATGCGCATTAAACATCCCACCAAACATTCGTACTATCCTCATGCAACGCAGTGATACCAAGGGTTTAAAGAACAACAAAATTATTCACAAACTTCTATCAAGGCATAAAAATTTACTGTTGTAACAATCATAACATTATTTCATAGTAGGGTGAAAGGTCGAATGACCAATGATTAACACTATGCACGATAAAGAAAGTACAATTAATTTTACTGTTCTTTCTTTTTCTCTGCACTAGCAGAACTAGCCACTCTCCCATTTGGTGCTTCACCATTCTTCAGTTCATCCCTTTCAGCTACCTGACCTAGCTTCTTCAAGTGTTCAATATGGCAGCCAACTGCCTGTCTGGTCGTATCGACGTAGTGGTAAGTGATGCCGAACTCTTTACAAGTCTGCTCGACAATGGGTGTGATCTTGGGGTAGTGTGACTGGATTACTCCGGGGAAGAGGTGGTGAGTTGTCTGATGGTTGAGAGCGCCAGTCACCAACGTCCAGAACCAGCTGCGAGTGGCGTAGTCCTGTGTTGTAGCCACCTGCATCTCAGCCCTGGGAAGAATTAAAATTCAACAATAGAGGTTATGGACACAGTTCAAAGCAAAATTTAAAGCATGGAACAAACAACCATCGCATCATTAAACATTACTAGTGCTTAAATGTTATTAATTACCAGTCCATATGCACGACATTGTCTTTATCTGGTTTTGGCCATTCCACCTGAATGCACAATGTACCATGAAATCATTGTATTCTTATACTCGTAGCAACTAACAGTTGTCAGCCCCACGTACCTCACTGACGACATGGGATGTCTGAAAAATGAGTGCCAGCCAGTAGCTACCGACAATCTCAGCTATAAAATTCATCAATAGCTATAGAAATTACAAAATATTACAATAATTATTATTTTGGTAATATTGGATTTTGAGCTCACCAGTGTTTGCCACGGCATGAAGAATGAAGGAATGGCAAAGCGATGAATACAGTGAGTCAGTTTTCCAGCAAAAATGATGATCCACTGGTTCAGAAATGGACGATTGAGACGAATGTTAGCTGCAAAACATATTTTGTGCATGAAAAACATGACAGTGTTATCAGAGAGTTAAAAAACTTACATTTTCTGCGAGTGTAGAGAATTTTGAAATCTTGTAATCTTGTCTTGATACCAAGCTGAATAAGTTAGTGTTTATCACTGACTGGAGCATGCAAAAATTCTCTGAACTTACCACACAGTAGAGCATTGGAATGTAAATATGTTGATAGAAATAGCGAGGCAACCACTTTTGCTGCCACTTGATTCGTCGAACATCCTATAACACATTAATTATTAAAGTCAAATTCTAAAGCTACCTACCGAAGTACTAACTTAAGAATAATGTACACTTACTCTTTCGCCTGTCCTAATGTCAGGGTCTGCCCCATCGATATTGGTGTAGGGGTGGTGGCCGAGGGTGTGTTGGTGCATCCAAGCGTACATGGAGGCTCCGTTGAAGAAATCATGAGTTGAACCAACCAGTTTCCACACCCAAGGCTTGTGGGTGATGGCAAAATGACTGCATCAGAAGGCAGAAAAAAATTTCATCAAAATTAATTTTAGAGTACTACGCATGCTTACCTTGCATCATGTGTACAGGTCATGTTTACAAGAGCTGTGAACACACCCCACATAAAGGCACAGGGGATAGCAAGGAAGTAGTTGTCATGGAACCAAATCTGGGAATGGAATGAGGAATGCAAACCAATTCTTATGTCAACTGCGCAGCGGCACTTACCGCTCCAAACCAGCCTAAATTTGCAAGAATAAAGAGCACAATGTAGCGAAGAAACATCCAGTAGTCAATCTTAGGATCCTGTGTATCATAGTGAGCATGTATACCACTGTAAAGTTCCTGTGGACACTTACAATGTTGTTCTCCTTAAAGTACTTCTCTACTCGGCTTTTCAGTACACGATAGAAGTTTCTAAAATAAATAAAAGATAAATTGATCTATTCATATCATGGGCCAGCGGTATATTTAATACTTGTACCCTGGCTCAGGGAAGACTGGTAGCTCATTGTCAATCAGCTCACCAACATAGTACTTCTCCAATACTCTGTGTGTTATTAAAATGTGTGGTTAAAGATTGGTTACGTCCACCATAAGAGTGTTGTGTGGACTCACTTGTAGATGTTGAAGGAATGGTAGGACTCAAATAGTACTGTAATGTCCCTCCCTGCCCCCATCATTATCTGCTCCATACCCCCGGGGTGCTTGGCAACGAAATTGCTCACATCATACACCTGTCAGAATTTTTAGATTCAGAAAGGATCATGGGAATGAGTTTTTTTTTTACTGTGTCCCCAACCTTTCCTCTGACTGCTACATGAGCGTTGTGGGGCTCGTTCAGTTTGCTGAGTTCTCTCCAGGTGAAGCGACGCACTGGCTTCACGTCTGGACCTCCTCCCTGGGCGTCGTCAGGAGTACCGCTCGCTGTAAATGGCTCGTCTCCGTCCCCCGGCATGATCGATCGATCGAAGGCCTGCTTACTAAATACCTCACGTCTCTGTTGTTGATATCGATGTTCAACTTCCACCGCGTGAGCGCCGCATGCACGATTATTCACCTCACCTGATCATTATAGCATTTTACCACAAATTTGACCTTTTCGTAACTGATTTGCGCATGCGCATTAAATATTTTCTCTGTGCAAAGTGACAATGTATTATGATATATGATAGAATTAAATCATACTCAAAGGAACTTCATCCCCATACTCATTGCCACTGGTACTGCTACCTCTCTTTAGGGACCGTCTCTTTTCATCAGCTGTTGATGCAGATGATTGACGACCTTCATCAGAAATGGTCCTTTCTTCAGAATTTGGATGCTCTGGTGTGAGTGAATAATGTCCCGAGGCATGATGGTGAGACTCAGATGCTGAATCAACACTTGCTGAGCTAGAGTCCAGACTATCTGCATCTTCTTGCGATAATACCTCTCTCTCATGGGGGCGATGGAGATATTCTCGTTCTACTTGAGCATGATCAGTTGGAGGCTTGTTTTCATCAAGGAAGTTCTTCATCAGGAGAACAACACTGTCCATTGTATCATCTTCAAATAATGAAGTCTTTCGTTCTTTCTCTGTCTCTCTCTTCTCGAAAACACTCCTGTTTTCTTTTAGCTTCCCCAAAGCCTCGTTCGGTAGCAACGATAATTTCTGTGGTGGAGGCCCAGGGGAAGCATGCTGCTCCTTTGCTGTACCTTGTACTTTCTTTTCTTGCTTCATAAATTGATTAGCTCTTTCCGAAACATTCACTAGAAACTGGCTTTCGTAATCTTCTGAATCTGCCGAGTCATCATCTGATTCAGTATTGCTCTCACTGCTACTGCTGCTAGGATTTTCAATAATCATACTAGCTCTTGCTGAAAGGTGGGCGATCATCGTGGGTATGTCTACAACCTTGTCTTTGAGACGTCTGTCGTGAGTTCTCCGCAAAGTGACCACTGCTGCAATATCAGGTGGCTTTCTTTCAATATGGCGACTCAATCTTTTCCTACTAGTACTCAGAGCCTTTGCCACTTCTTCTCTTTCAGGAACCAACCTTGTATTTGCACTTTCTAGCTCAGTCATAGAACCTTCTGAGGGTGGAGTATCGGTTGGATCAGAAGTGCTACGCATACGAGATTGTTCCAAGATTTCACAGCTGTGTCGAACAGTATCAGAAGTACGCATAGCTTTAGTCACAGCTCGAGGAATGACAGTTGGGACGTTGAGACTCATGAAGATCAGTTGCCCATCCCTTCCTCCCGAGGCTAGCGTAGAGCCATCTGGAGAGATTGAAACAGCCTCCACCTCTTTACCAGGTGCATGTGGGGACAAGGAGAGGATATCTGCTTTCTGTGTCGGTCTGGGATCGGAAAGACGCACAGAATAGTCACCGGCAGAGGCTAAGATTTGAAGAGCAACGTTGTTGGAATTTGGATCGAAAGCAATGCTCTTGACTGTGTCAGTGTGACCGTAGATAGTATTGATGACAGATCCTTTGCTTGGCTCCCATATACAGACCTGCATTTATTTTTCGATAATATGACAAGTTGGATGGAAATTTGATCATGCATAAGTAATAAATTATATACCTTTGTATCAGCAGAGCCAGATGCGATCAGTGCTCCATCAGGAGACCACTTGGCAGAGTACACAGCATCTGTATGTCCATAGGAAAGATTGCGCACCGGTTTATTTGACCGCGCATCCCAAATTATCACGCTCCCGTCCTGACCACCTGAGCAAAGAGTCGGGGAATCGGGGTGAAAATTCACCGACCATACCCCCGCAGTGTGCTCGTTCAAATTATTGATGAGAGTGGCTGTTCCCACGTCCCAGATTCGAATAGTCTTGTCCCACGAAGCGGTGGCCAGAAGCGATCCGTCCGCCGAAAAGCAGCACCCCAGCACCCAACCAGAGTGTTCTCCGAGCGTGGAGATGTGTTTGCCAGTTTCTGCGTTCCATAGGGAGGCCGTTTGATCGGCCGAACCGGTGCATAGAATCCCGCTATTTGGGTGGTACCAGCCGAGACAGGTGATTGGCGCGCGAGAACCCTTCAACGTGTGCGCGGCTGATAAGCTGCCGAGGTCCCAGATGTGTACCTCTTTGTCCCAGCCGCCGCTGGCCAATCGGGTGCCGTCGTGGTTGAACTCCAGGCAGGAGATTTGCCATCGATGCGCCTTGTATCGCGTCAATTCTTCTGCTAGCACTGGCATGATTTGCTCTATCTCTATCCAGCATGCAATGCAAAAGGGGGTGGGGCTCGTTCACGTGCAGTCGTTACTATGGACACCGCTGTGTTTGTATTCTAAACAGAGCCCACCATCACAAAGTAAGGAGACAAGGGACAATGGCTACAGGAGGAGGCACAGCATCATCTGGACTTGAAGACTACTTCAAGACCACTTTTGAAGACCGGCTTCTTGTGTGAGTATGAAAAATTTCCATTATAATCTGATAATTCTCCCTTTTTAGCAACTTTCGTATAGAGTTTCAAGGTGCTACTCCATAGTGATTCACACCAGAACAATACAAATTTGTGTCCATACAAAAGTTTTTCTCTCTGTTTCCACAGGAAGATGCCTGAGAGAGAGTCTGACCACCTGACTCCTGCCACTCGACTGCTGGAGAAGAGGAGAGAGATGACTGAAGTGGAGCTAGCATTGGCCACACAAAAAGAGGTACAATCACCATCACAATGATCCCCCCCCCCCCAAGTGGACATCAATTAATTAAAAAAATTTATCCCATTTTGTAGGAGTTTCAGATGAAGATGGAGACACTGCAGCAGCGGCGAGATGAGCTTGAGAGGAAGGAACAGCAGCTCAAAGAGTCGCTCTTGAAATTTGACAAATTTTTTAAGGTTTGTCAGGAAAAAAAAATATGAAAGCCAACAACGCGATTGGTCAATGTTATTCTTTAATATTGTGCATAGGAGAATGATCTGAAACGTGCTAGAGCTCTAAAGAAGACAAAAGCAGAGCAGGAGCTGGCTCGGCAGAAAGACAAGGAGGTCGACAGACTGGCACAGGAGATCGATGAGCTGACTGAGGTGGTGGCACAGCAAAAGGCAGACCTCACTCGCTACAGAATTTACCAGAAATTCATGGAGAGGGTACTGGATAAATCAGACGAGGTATTGTAATATCTACATAATTCGATTTTATGGAGCCCTCTTGAAATAATTGTTCTTATTCAGTTTGACGAGGCTCATGAGATTATTGCTCGCTACGATACTCTAAAGCACACGAGATGGGTAAGTATAAGCAGTATATAAAAACTGGCTTTTCAGTGACTAAATTCTCAGTTGGGGAGCTATACTAAATAACTAAGATTGGCCTTTTACCTGCATAATAATTACAATAATCTGACTAATAATAATTATTTAATTTGCTGCATTTTTATACAGGATCTAGAGGATCATGATCACGACAGTCAAGACTCAATCGAGGCTGAGAGGGCGGGGCTGCTAAAGTTCACGGAGGACAAGCACAACGAGATCCTCAGTTACAACAACGAGCTGGCTCACCTCCAGACCAAGCTCGAGGAGGCAGGTGGAAATGTCCTCAGATGGTCAGTACTATTAGTATACCATAACATTACGTATAATAATATAGAATAGAAGTCTTTTATGAGAGAGATCTTTCATACTTTTTTGGTGGTAGCTGGGTAAGAATACCTTTGTGAAGATGGTGTGTATGCTAATTCTGCTATGCAACATTGAAAAGCTTGGAATAGGGCGTGGCTGGGGGAACCAGGCTAAAAAAAAAGTTGCTCCTGTGTCTATAGTGTGTATAGCAAAAAAATTAACCTGCTAAAATTAATGTTTCGTGTTCTGATAATATTATACCAGGGAGAGCGAGTGGGCTAGGATCCAGGCCACAGCCGCCACAAAGACCCTGCTTCTGGGTCAACTGAAGATGGCCACCCATAACCTCTACACTCTGATGTACAAGCACCTCCAGAGGAGGATACCCGCCAAGGACATGGACAACACCATGCTACAACTCGACAAGGTCAGTAATACACAAAGCATAAGGAAGGCTTACAGCGATTTTTCTATCTAAGTACAAGGTCCACTTTACAGTACATTGTAAGCCTGCAATATTGAAGAATAAGTCCTATAATAGGCCTCACACACTAATTTATGAAATCTAGAGTGTACTTTTTGATCGATCTTCTCCCACCTCCAATTTTTTTTCTCTTCAGATTCAGACGTTCATCAAGGACTTGACGGAGATTACCAATGAGATCAAGAGACACGAGACGGCAGCCGTGCCCAATAAAGAACTGCTGGGCTTCAAACCTGTCACACTACAGTAGCTAGATCACTATGTACCATAATATAATTATATAGCTTTTCATGTACATTCAAGATCTTCAGTGTATTATACAGAATGTATAATATAATAATAATAATAATAATATTGTCATGATTTGTGGGTATGCACTAGGTACATACGACACACACAAAAGAGAGAAACCATCGCTAAAACACATCGTTGCAAAAAAATAGTGATAAAAAGTAAGAATCCAACAGAGGTATAATATTGGTGATAGAGTGGAGTGTTTTTGTGACTTTAGACTTAATAATAATTTACAATAGTTTGCGCATGGTGGTGCTACCGGTATACATGTACATACATGATGTGTCATATAGTTATTGCTCACTCTGTCGTAGATGGTTGTATCATAAGAAGTATTCTGGTATTGGCTTCCTAGTGGGCTCACCACGCACCTCCTGAGAAAATTTAGAAATTAGATTGTATGGAAGGAGTGAATAATCACAATATTCAACGGGGGGTGTACTGATTCATGTTGTGACAAGTGCCAGGAGTATGTATATTTGACTCACATTCGGTGCGGCCTCGAAGATTGTATAGTCCCTTCTCAACACCTCGTCCAGCTCAAATATGGCAGCAACATTACCACAGCTATATACACAAGACAAAGAAACACTTGTAAACATCTCTTACAATCACACAAAACAATACTTCAGGGAGTGGAAATTAACCTCAACATAGTTTCTGTGCTACTGGTCTTACCGATAGCAGTAGTTTGGTGCCGACCACACAGTGAGGACAGTCTCGTCAAAGTGCCACTTGTAGCCCTCCATGACCAGCTGGTGGGCACGGCAGATCATCGACACATTGTTCACCGTCCTAAACTGTAAAACATGAAGTAGGTATGCCACATTATGGCTATATAAAATTTAATGACAGCAACAATAATAGACATACCTGTTGAACGACGTCACTGCCAAACAGGTAACCGGCTCCTCTAGGACTGATGCCCCAACCTTCAATATCTAAGGGGGGATGGGAAATCTCAATAAAGCCAATACCAAATACTGACAGAGACATGCAATCGAAGGGTAGATCTGAATCCTTCAACTTCCAAAGATTGATTAATTGTATACCTTCAGGGTCAGACCAGAGTAGGTCACACATGGCACCATCATGAGGCACCTCTTGTTTCCGATCGATAGACCGTATCTGATCGAGAGTAGTGATGGAGGGAGAGAGACCACCATGAACACAGAAGATCTGTACACATACCACACAGAGAAGAGAGAGGGAGTAATACCAGTGCATGCATGACTGTGCATTTTCACTTTATATGGGCACAGAGGATGGAATGCAAAAGGGTGATGTTACAAGATACAAGCGTACACACATGGCTAATTGATTCAGTGTTTGAGCACAGAAATAATTATAGGCGCATGCCAACAATTCACATGCACACACAAAGAACCAAACATTTGCGTATAACGTATGTACCTTGCCATCCACAATGGCTGAGAGACTAAGGTAGTCAAATATTTCAGTACAGTATCTCCATACGTTCACTGAACCGTATTTTCTCTTACATTCGTCATAAAATCCATATACCTACACAGAAAGCAGGAAAAACAAACTGACATGAGATAGGAAACACGTACATATACTCGAGTGCTATAATATTAAATCTTCTTGTTATGCTTACCTGAGTGATTTGCCTACTTTCATGGTTCCCACGAATAAGTGTTATTCTATCAGGGTACCGAACCTACAATAATATGACACACATGACAATTTATCGTCACAGTCCACAAAATCCAAGGATAATTGTTGGAATAATCTTACTTTTAGTGCCAACAGGAGAAGAAATGTCTCTACACTGTAGAAGCCTCTATCGACAAAGTCTCCTAGGAACAGGTAGTTGGTCTCCGGCACGTCTCCTCCCACCTTGAACAGCTCTTTGAGGTCATAGAACTGACCATGGATATCACCACATATCTATATGAGCAGGTTTAAGAGTTTTGACAATAATTTTTTTAGTATGCAAGAGTATTGGGGAAGGGGGGGGGGGGCCTTACTGTCACTGGAGGGTCTATACGTTGTACATTACTCTCTTCGATAAGTATCTCTCTGCATACAGATACAATAAATGAAGTCAAGTATTAATAACATTATGAGAGTAATAAAATACATACCTTGCCTTGGCACACAATGTCTTCACTTCACTCTCCTTGATAATTTCACAGCGACGAAGCTGTTCTATTTGTCTAACGGAGCCACAGGGAGAAAGATTTTTTAGATGCTCCTTGAAGTATGAGTAGATAAAACTTACCGGTCTAAGTCGGAGTAGTTCATGTCGTGTCTCTAAATCAGTGATGTGGTATTTCCATTTAACGCCCACCAGAGACAATGCGCTAACGACGAACACCAGCCCTATAGACCTACCGCTTCAACCAAAGTGTCTAATTGGTTTATAGGCAGTTTTATTTTTGTTTTCAAACACTCGGTGTGGCGCCTACTCGAGTACTGTTGACGAATAGCCCCGGAATGAGCGGCAGAGTCGTGGATGGACTAGTGACTTGGCGCGTGAAACCAAGAAGATGATGTAATGTCAATGCCCGCAGCCCCGCGGCGCGGGTTCAAAATTTTAATTTTGAAGCTAGGGGGCATTCCCCGATACGTACTAGGCTGCGTGCATGCATGTTCACCTCCAAATCAAATCACAAGGTCTGGTAGTTGGACGTCAAAAAATCGGCTTCTGTTTGTGGGAAGAGCTGACTGAGCGACATTCAACGCCAAAAAAGACCAAATGGAACTGGGTGCGTCTCTTTATATACATGCACGTACACCCCCAGGTACACCAGTACCAATTGTTAAGTGTATTGTGGCTCAGTAGCTAGTGTAGCGTAGCTCGAGCGCCTCTAGACGGCCCCCCTGCGCGGTAAATCCGCTGATCTCAACCGTGAACAAATTAGCTGTGAATTCCTTAGCGCGTTTCTGAGCCAAGAAATCGGTTGAGTATCCAACCGCGGAAAAAAGAAGCTGTGTAGCTGTTGTTTTTGAGACAGAAAAAGTGCTAGTGAATATTCATAGGGTTTATGAAGTGCCTCTCGCTATAATTTACTCCATAAAAATTCGCCACCTAGCTATAGTTGTACAAGTATACAGTATTTAATAGCATAGTAAACGTTGATATCAAGTTTGCCAGAACTGTTTGGTCTGAAGAGGTTCTTTGGAAAGTGTGCTACGTATTGAGTCCATGTGCTGATCGTTGACACCACACCTGCTAACACATTTTTCCAAATTATCAACAATCTTTCGTCCATCTCTAAACAAACAATATACGTACCTCGAGTGCCCCTGGTGGTGTGAGTGTGTATACGTATTTGTCGTTCGTTGTCTCTCTCTCTCTCGTTCATCTGTAATTTACCCCTCTGACCCCTACAATGATTAATCCTCCAGACGAACTCCTTGCCGATCTCCAGTCGGCGCTTCCCCCCGAGCAGCAGCAACAACAGTCCCCCCTCCCGGCCAGCTCTGGGGCCGTCACAAGCTCTGGGTTGTCCCATTCCAACGGAGGACCCCCGTTGGACATCAACGGACACGTATCTCCTCATGATCACCTCTACGATCGCACGGAGCACCCAGGGGTGGATGTGAATGTGCAGCCCGAGAGAGCATCTGTTGCTAGCACGGTAAGTCAAAACACTTGGCTGCCTCATCTGTTCAATTGTCTTGAGTGTGTGTGTGTGTGGGGGGGGGGGGGGGGGATGTTGAGAGGGAGGGAGAGAGAGTGAGAGAGAGAGAGAGAGAAAGAGAGAGAGAGAGAGAGAGAGAGAGGGACGCACACATGATACAGATGATTTCTGTAATCATTGAGTGTACTTGATTATGTCTACACAATAATGTTGATGTAGGGGAGTACATTAAGGTTGATTTAGCAGGTAGCATCCCTTTGTGTAGCCCTGGAACTTTTAGTGCTTTATGTACTACACATGACATTGTATGTTCGTACTTTGTTCGTATGTATCACAGTTTTGTTGAGTTACTGTGTTTACTGTTCTGTGTTTTCCATGTCTCTCTCTTGTTCCCCCTCAACTCTCCCCTCCCCCCTGCCTGGCCTGGCCCCCCTTGTCGATCCCTCCTGACTCTCTCAGGCCATTGTAGTGCGCTATACCGATGACCAGGAAGAAGTACGCAATAATTCTGTGAGTAAAATATTCTGGCCCAAATTAATATCAGATTTGCTTGCATGACGTACAGTGCTATGTAAGTATGTGCTGTGTATTTGTATTATGTTCATGGATATGTATAATATGTGAAATTTACTGAACAATTAAGATATCCACAGAGAATCTGTGTTATTTCTAAATTAGTACTTGTACTTACTTCACGGCGAGCTCCATAAATAGACAAGCATGTATCCTCGTAATTAGCCTTAACCTTGTTCCGAAGGCATTCCTCTGGCCTACTTTCTTCTGAATAAGGAGAAGTATGCCACTGCCGTGTGCCAGTAATGCCAGTAGAGATGATGTAAGCCTTGGCACGTTGAGTTGCCATTTAATGCTCAAAATTCAATGTTGGACGCTTAAGTGACTTGTTGTACACAGTATGTAGTGTCCACCCATTGCCTTGTAGAAAGCTAGTGCATAAAGCATTGTGAGTGGACATGTATACGCATAGGAAGATTCGACAATTTGATAGTAGAGAAATTCCTCGAACTTTTGTCACCTCTCCTCTCTCTCCTTCTCTCTCTCCCCTCCCCCTCTCATCTCCCTCTCTCAATTTTACAGCCATTTGACGATGAACAGTACAGCGTAGTCCGTAAGGGGCCATTCTACTCCCCCACCCATCAATCCTCATCGGAATCCCCCCAGCTTTATGACACCACCTCCTCCCCTCCCCCCGCCAAGCCCCCTCGAGACGGGGGTGGAGACGGGAGGGAGTCATTCGGAGCCTCGGCTGGCCTCTCGGAGCTAGACAACCTCCTTGCCATGCTCAACGATACTCAACAGACAATTCAAAAAGGTTAGTACCACAGCTGAGTGCATTATTCAAAGTTCAAACTGTACATCTGCAAAACGTACGGTAGCTTGGAGGAGTACGGAGTGCATGATGGCATCATGATTTATGCTGTAGATTCTGATTATCAAAAGAATGTATGTAGTGTCCCACAGTTGTTTCAATCGCAGTGGGAGTGGACACTGGAGCGGTCACAACTAATTATCATTTTTTAGTTTGGATAAGCCCCCTCGCGTATAGTATGCCATGTACTGTAAATAATGTACATGTACATGTGTATACACTATGCAAGTTTGGTCTGCTAAGAACATCAATTGTCCCTATGAAATAGCACTTGAATATTTCTAACTCCGCATGGAATTCGTGTAGGCTATGGTACATAGTTCTTGGCCTTTAGCTTGGTTCATCTGATCAGATAGTCTCATTCCCAAACACCCTGGAGGAGGTAAGGACCTAAAGCTAGGGTATGGGGTCTGGGAACGACATTTATTATACAATTGCTCCCCACATGAAGGTTCACTATCAAATCGTGGTACGTATAGCTATCATCCTTATCATGTTATTTTTGGCTGGTCCAGTAGCTACATGTAGCTAGCCGAGTGTTTACAGTGGGTTCTGTTGTCTAAACATAATTACCTTGGTGTCCCATACATTGATCAGCAAGAGCTAGCTGTGTGTGTGCATGAACTTGTGGCCATGTATGGCAGTCTTCTGCTGTCAAAACACCTCAAGAGGCTACTAAAATAGCAAGATCTATAATTATATAAGCCCTTGATAGTAATTAGCAGTACAGTCGTACAACAGTATCACTATGGCACACTGTGTCTATAATACTATTATTTGTGCCAAATGCTTATCATAATAATTATACATGTACATGTGAAGTCTTCCTTGATTAATGGAGTATTGTTATGGCGGAAATATTCTGTGGGAGAAACTTCCATAGCACTGTGGTGATGCATAAGCCCCCACCTATTTGGTGGTGGTATCTGTACACTGTGCATGCATACACCCAGCATTGGACCTACAACATCCTCCAAACTATACAATCATACATGTACAAGTGCATTGTGTATGTGTTACATAAGTAGTCCCCCAATTGCCGGCCGGAGACTGGACTGTCAACTGAAGCCTTGTCCTCTCTGACCACAACACATGTTCTCCATTCACCTCTCCCACCAAACTGCCAAGCCAACCTCAAAGGGGTGACACTGTATCCTCTGTACCCCTCCACTCTATTGTGGCGATTACAGCTATACCTGCTGTATAGCTATGCGTAGCAAAGAGAACACTGCCAAGCAGCTCATACCATAAACCTTACTTAGTGAGCTATCAGTATTTTACATGAATGCTATATACATATACTGGGGGAGTCTACATGTCCTACGTACATATTATTATAATGCATGTAGCTCTTGGTGCTTAGTGAGAATGCACAGTACATGTACATGTATGTGAGCCAGTGGTTTGGCAGCTGCTTTTTTATGGCCTTAAAAGGTCGTTCTTTGTTGAGATTTAATGTTGCAAATTCCATACCTTCATAATAGTATTGGTATGCATCATGTGTACAATAATAATGTATACCCAAATTTTAGCTTATGATGTGCATACATGTATAATTATATTAGGAGTAGTATACTTGTAAGCTCATAATATTTGATGTGTTGATCCTAAGTTTGTATTGTGGCTCACAATAATGTTATAGTTGAGGAATGGTTGCTAAGATGTAAAAATTAATTTCATAGGAATCCCTGGCATGAAAATGTGCTTGGCTCGTAGACTTGCTAGAACGTCCATGTATAGCACTGCATTAGACATTGTACATGTAGCAATGAATTTGTATGTCCTTATCACATTACAGCAATGATATTTAGCGCGTCACTGTAATGAGTTGTGTGTGGCATTCGTTCAGGTTGAGTAAATTCCATTTCAGAGTCCGGAGTTTTCACTCCACGTGTGCACTAGAGCATGTACAGCACATTTTCCATTGTCCAATTAGTGAATGGGCGTGGCCAGCTCTAGCTCTCTGGATATCAAGTATTATTGTAGTATCGATGTATAGCAACCAAAACTGAAGCACCACAGCCATTTGGTAATGGTCACCACTGGAACAAACGCAATAGTGTGACCCACTTGTCTGATACAATGTACATACGTTCATAATAATATTATTATTGGGCCAGATAAGGTATTGCTATGATATAGCCTCTGATTTTCCCAGAGGCTTGTAATCATATGTTAGCTCCCCTGGGGGATAATCAATGAGCCGTGAGAAACAGGAAGAATTTTGACCTCTCCATAAGGAAACACTACTTGACTGATTTCACCTGGAGGCTGTGGAAATGACAAGAGAAGGGGCCAGCCCATTACATCATACTCTCCTTCTTGCATCTTCATAAGCAGTCGTGACTGGTTGGAGTTGCCTAATCCTACAAGTAATATCATGAGGTGTTTTCTTGGAACCCAAATCATCCTGTTTTATTGGGTGGGCGTGCTTCACAAAGCTCCTAATATGTCACCCTAACAGTTGTTGCACCATGATCTTTTTGCTACTCCCTACCCCCCCACCCTCCCCCCTACCGTACCCCCTCCTCCAGTCCTGAGTTATATATCTGTACATGTATACACAGCTCATGCTGCTTTGGAGAACCGTGTGTGTCCATTCGATATGTTGTTTTAATGAGGATCAAACTAGCGTTTGGCTCCACCTGATGAGCTCATTCGTCGATGATGGCCGCATAATTTGTAGGCATATCCTCCTTTGCTTCTGGAAGGTAGCATGGCGAACTACGCAGCGTGTGGTGCAGTGCATAGTAATATACAATGTACATGGTATGTACACTGTTTATTATATCCTGGAGTTTTGATAGCAATTGTGCCATCATAAAAATATAATTGTAGCTACTTGTCTCCATAGAAGGGAAAAGATGCACTGTTGTTACACAAATGGCTATCCTTAAAAATCTTAACCAGCTGTTGTATACCATTATATAGGCAGGAAGTGGGCTTTAATTAGAGAGGGGTGCCCTCCCCCTCCAGTCCCTGGAGGCTATAAAAGGCATTGCAACTTCCCATTCCTCATCTGCTGTTGTGCGTATCTTTCGAGAAAGATCGCTCGAGCAAATCGTTAGCATTGCGTAGTGAATGAAATTAATGTGAGACTATATCAAGTGGCAATTAGCTCTCTCGATAGTAAGTTGATACAGAGACATTCCTAGGATAGCTTTGGACAAGAGAGGAAGAGACAGAACAATCTGTCCGACAAATTTCATAAATCAGTGAGATCAATTGAGCGTGATTGAGTTACTACATCAATTTAAAAAACCACAGTCAGTCTCTGCTACCAAGTTAGCTAGCTGGTGCAAGTGAAAAAGTTAAACTATTGTACGTTGGAGTCATTTCTTACACTCTCCAAGGCTGTCTCTTCTCTGTTGCTACGTTTCTCTCTTGATTACTCAAAAATAAGCCACCTTTCTCTTGAGATTGTCAAAAAAGAGCACTTGATTTGGATGATTTATCTCTCCTGATTGCTAAGAATAAAGCACATCTCTCTCTCTCTTTCTTTTTGTCTCTGTCTCACTCTGAGTTAGTGCACCAAGATGGAGAAGTACCACACCATGTCAGTTGATAGCAATGGCAGACTACTCAGTGAAGTGGTAGGACCGCAGACGTTTGCTACTGCTTCCCACAGTATAACTGTAACAGCTGCCACCAAGGACAGGTATGGCACTATGGCAGCTGGCAAAATTGGAAGTGGCCGGCGCAGTATATGGTCCACGAGTAAATCTAAATCCGTCGGTGCCGTACAAGGGTCCAAGGTTGGTGGTACTTCTACTGCTGCCCAAAGATCTCCCTCGTTGAATAAATCAAAATCTACGGGTAGTGTCAAGGGTCCCCCCTTGAGCAAGTCGAGATCGATCACCAGTGTGCTGGGGCGAACTTTGAGCAAATCCAAGTCCAGAAGTGCACGAGGAGGGCCTTCGCTTAGCAAGGCCAAGTCAGTGGGTAACGTGCAACAGGAACCTTCGACGAATAATAATAAGCTGAACTCGAGTGGGAATTCGCTGCTTCTTAAAGCAAAGCCACTAAACAAATCTAGGTCGATTGGTAACGTGCAGAGTCAAAGTCAGGCGCAGGATTATAACAGCAACAACAGGCTGGGAGTTTCGTCGAATCTATCGAAATCGATCGGTAACGTCCCAGCCCACTCAGTCCAGAAATCCAAAACCATGGGGAGTATTGGAAGGACAAATTACAAACTCTCAATGGACAGTCACCTCCCTCCGAACTTTGGGAGAGTCAGTTCGGCAGGCACCTGTAGACAGCGAGAGAGGGAGAGACGATTCTCTAGTTCCCCTCGCCCCCTTCGAGGATTCTCCACTCTCCATCCGTCCCCTCTCTTCCTCAGTCAAGCCAGTCTGGGCAGTCAAACCAGTCAGTCGAGTATCACCAGTCAGGTATTGGACACTGCGGAGTCGCTGGGGATATCAGTGTCGCTACGGTATTTGGTAGAAGACGCTAAAAAGTTACACAAGAAGCTGTTGGCTCTCTCGCTAGATTTGGACTTGGAGAAGATCGGTATTTCTGATGAAGTGGATCCGGTGTGCGATGAAGGAGTGGAGGAAGGGTTGTCTCACCAGGCTTGGAGGGAGAAGAGTTTTAGCCCTTTTGAATGTGTGTACGAGTGTGTGTGTGTACAGGTACATGTGTAGCTAGCCTCATCCCCAGGCCCTCTTTCTTAACTTCAATATTGCACGCAGAAAAGTGCTTTTTAGTGCTTACCTTAGCAAGTGCATGCATGCATGCATGTACCATGTACATGTACATGTACATGCATGTCTGTCTATGTGGTTGCTTGTCCTCTTTGAATATGTCTAGAAAGATATCATGCTTACGGTAGTCGCTCTTTTGAGCTGCTGAAAGATGTTAGTAACCTTGCCGCTTGTTTACTAGTTTCATGTGTTCTTATTGTATCAAGGAAAACTTATTTGGGAAATTTCTAAAGAGGAAAGAACAAGTGTACATGTAGATAGAATTAATCACTCTCTTGAATCGATAGATTGATTCACACTTGTGATTCACACTTGCTATCAATTACATGAACTGCATAATTATGTTATTATTATGTAGCGTCATGTATAATGGGCTTAGTACATTATGCTCCTTTCTCTCCCTTCCTCCCTCTCTCTCTCTCTCTCTCTTTCTTTCTCTCTCTCTCTCTCTCTCTTGTCTCTCCCTCTCTGAATAGCGGATGACTCCAAAGGTCAGCCCCGCCCCTCTGTGGGTTCGCTGGTCGATGAGCTCACTGAAGTCGAGCATCAACTCAGCGGGGGACGAACGGAATCCGTCTCCTCCGCGAGCGAGAAACCGATCGAAAGAAGCGGAGGAGGAGGGGGAGGAGGAAAACGCAACATCACCGCTTCCACGGCAACCCTGGAGCTGGACGAGCTCATGCAGAACCTGTCCAAATTCGAGGCGTCCAATCAGGAGAAAGGAGGCGAGGGTGGCCGCGGTGGTAAGGACGGCGCCCAGAAGGGGAAATCCGCCATGGACGATCTTAGCTCGATGTTGACGTCCCTCGACCAGGACATGACCACGAGACACGGAGTGAATACCGTAGCGAAGGGCATGTGTGCCGCATGCAATAAGCCGATTCTGAACAAGATCGTCAAGGCCCTCGGTAAGCAGTGGCACCCGGAGCACTTCACCTGTGCCGGCTGCGACATTGAGCTCGGTAGCACGACCTACTACGAGAGCAACGGGAAGCCTTACTGCGAGAAGGACTACAATGAGCTGTACGCCCCGAGGTGTGCCTACTGCAATGGACCCATCCTTGATGTAAGTATAGTTCGTTATTATCAAGAGTGCATAATAAAATGGCACTCTTGTTATTAGTATGCATATATAGCTACATGTACATGTGATGATTATGTGTTGTATATGCTGTAGCCATTAGAGTAGCCCCGTGTGTGTGTGGGGGGGGGGGGGGGGGGGGGGAGTGGAGAGGGAGGTGAGTGTGTGTGTGTGTGTGTGTGCATTTGGGAAATTCCCGTATGTGATGGTGGGCAGATCTCTTGTCAGCTGTGTGCGTGTGTGTGTGTGTGTGTGTCCCCATGGAGTCATGCAGTATTCGATAGTTTTGGGGAGTGTACATGTAGCATGCATGCACGTACCAGATGCCATACCAATAACAGATGCTGACCATACATAGTATTGTATAAGAGAGCATTCATGCAATACCTGGAGCAGAGGTGGACAGAGGTTGAATTTCACCCCCACCGCACCAGCTGTGTTGGGCTGATCCACACAATGCCACTGTTGTTGATAGCAAAAGTAATCGGTTGTGTTTTTCACATGTGTGGATCACACGACTGTTGTCGTAACTGCGTGCGAGGAGTGGATTGGAGAACATGAACAGTTTATGGTAATAATATCGATGGACATTCGCAACCCTGAGCGTCTCTACAAAAAAGTACATTATACCAACTCTGTACTGACTCTGCACGGCATTAGCGAGCATAATTTTTATACATGTATGTTCAATTTTCATGATATTATGTGTCCGAAAATGCATTTAGCAACGATCTTGATGATTTCCTGTCTGCGAGCAGCCCTTCCTGTTTACTGCTCAAGCCTAACATTGAATAACTCCATGAGAATAATAATTGATTCCAACTACATTAACTTGTACCCATGTACCTTTCTGAAAGCATAAAATTCCCTGGGCAATCAAAACTTGTACATAATTGAATGCTATAATATAGGATGTCCGTGGCCCATAATGTACATGTACGGATGAATGAATAACTTTCAACGATCTGCTTCAGATCTCTTGTACTGCTAGCCAAACTTGGCTATAGTTGTATGTCTTGAAATTAATAACTAATTATTTTATTGATCATTCTGAGCTGCTTTTTCGGTGGGAATCAAGCTGCTCCAGGAGGAGCAGCTGGACTAACGTGCTGCTGCGTGGTGGGTGTGTAAAGGTTGAGTAATTTGTTGTTGCCGTTGATCAGCTAATTGGCTACCTCTGTCTCGTGTAGGCGGAAGCATATGTTGATATGAAGAATGCATTAGAATAATAATATTATTATTATTAACACAGTACATAATATTTGTATGTACATGTAAAGGCTATTAATGTACAATTATTGTAGAACGACTGTAATTAGTAATAATGTACTGGCAAAGGAAAGACCGAGTGAAGGTAGAGAAGCTTCAAGACTAGTACAAAAATACAGTGTATGTGTGTGCATGACATCAAAGTGAGCTGGTTACGATCGCTCTTGTTGACTAATGGTGATCATTCCTGGAGAATGTGACTACACACCTGAACACCCTTTACTCTGTAGCTAAGCACTTCAGCCACGCTTTTTAATTTAATAGATGTACATGTATCTAGGCTACAGATACACTGGGATGGTTGCCCCGGATCGACTGAGATTTGTTGCAGAATGACGAGCTTACTAAACTCTGCTGACTAGATTTATTTTACTCTCCAGAGACCAGACTAAACTATATATATATGTACAGTAGATGGTTGGTTACCCGATATGCATTTCTGTACTCACTCCCACACTGTGTACAATGCCGGCTGCATTCAAGACTTCACGGGTCATTTGGTGTGCTTGTATAGTGGTAATTATTGCAAGTAAATGCCTGGGGTATGAAGATCTTTTGTCTACTCCCATTGTGGATGACATTGTTCCAATGAATGAGCCAAAACTAACAATTTTCTGTTTGCACAACAAGCTCTGATGTGGTATACTATAGGAAATTTTGTGAAAAATACGGCGTTCGACCTGTAGTTGAACCAGATTGGAGGCGAAACTTGCATTACTAATCTCCTGCTCTCCCCCCCCCCCCCCCCCCCATCTCTCTCTCTCTCTCTCTCTCTCTTTCTCTCTCTCCTGTCCTCTCCTCTCTCTCCCCTTAGCGTGTGATGAGGGCCCTGGATCGTACGTGGCATCCCGAACACTTCTTCTGCACGCTGTGTGGCAAGCACTTTGGGACGGAGGGTTTCCACCAGAAGGACGGCAAGGCCTTCTGCCGGGAGTGCTACTACGAGAAGTTTGCCCCGCGCTGTCGTCGCTGTGACAAGGCCATCATGGAGGGTTTCATCACTGCCATCAACGCCCAGTGGCACCCTGAGTGCTTCTCTTGCAAGGTATGCTGAAAAAATATTGTAGACGAGAAGTGGAATTTTCTAAATTACATTAAGATAGATACATGTACCTTGAAGTTTGGCATAGGTATATAGCCTCATTTCAGGAGTAGTTCTGTATCATAATAAAAAGAGTAAAATTGAATTTGCTTCCCACCCTTCCCACTCTTGCTATCCCATACTGAAAGTTATGGTCTCCATGGGAAGTACTCAAGGAAACAATATTATTATGGATTTCTTTCCATTTTTTTTGGACACTACTATAATTTGTTTTATAGACTTCAAGCAAGCGCAATGATTGTTCATCTGTACATCAAACATCGTCTCAATAATTGTTTTTACTATTGTTAGGTTTGTGGAGTTACGTTTCCGAGGGGGAACTACTTTGAGCACGAGGGGGAACCCCACTGTGAAATTCACTACCATGCCTCCCGGGGGACTCTCTGCAACAGCTGCCAGAAACCAGTCACTGGTAAGAGGAGTACACACTTATATTTATTTTAATAATAATATTATGTACAACGATGACTTGCATGTATCAGAGCTCAAGCACGCCTTTTCTGTGTCCTTTGTGGTGCCTAGTTTAGCAATTTTGAACAAATTATCCTGAAGTGAAGGCTTGTTGGGTTGACATGCCTTATGTATGCTAGGAAGAACACTGTTTTACTATGTTACTGTATAACGAAGGGCTCAGAAGCAAAGTGGGTTAACCCTGAACTAATTTGTCTAAAAGCTCAAAAATGCATACATTGTACTTTGTCAAATTGCCAACATTTTCAAAAATGTGAACTTTCTATAGCTCATGAAACACATTTTTTTTAGGATTCGGGGGGGGGGGGGGGGGGGGGGCTTGTATCAACATTTGTAGGTTAGCCCACTTTGCTCCTGAACCCTTTGATTATGACATTGAATGTTAACGCATATTTTACTCTTCTTCATTAATTCCATTATGATGATAATAGGCAAATGCATCACTGCCATGGGAAAGAAGTGGCATCCAGAGCACTTCAACTGCGCCTTCTGCCTCAAGCTGCTCAATAAGGGCACCTTCAAGGAGCATCGTCAGAACCCCTACTGCCACCCCTGCTACATCAAGCTCTTCGGATGAGCACGAGAATGATTACACTATAGCATTGTATTACCATAGCTACTTGCTAAACCTCCTCCAGTTATGTTTTGTGCACAATGTCATATTATTATAGAATCTACTGTCGTATGTAGCTGTTATATTATTTCATTTTTGCATTGTGTGCAGTTTCACTGAAGTTTTACTTTTGAAGGTGTTACCATGTATAAAACTAGTGGATAAAAGTACGCATGCGCGCGCATGCGTTATTGATCGCAGATTCTTCAATGGCACCGCTAGTCGGGTACGTACAAATAATGCTACATACCTCAACATAGGGGGAATTTCCAATGAAGCAGAGGCGTGCCTGCGGTTTTAACACTGTCTAATTTAACCGGTGAGCAACTCTCGTACCTTCACTTGCACAGCGCACGGCTGCTAATGTTAAACTGACCAGGTTTATCTTCGGATCCGATCCGATGATGCTACGCCGCATTACTCTACTAGTACTGTCACTGGTACTATATTATTTTTCACTGAATGCCGTGGGCGATGCAGTGCAGCTGTCGTCTTCGCGTTTAGACCCGGCAGCATCTGAGCATGAGATCGATAGTCTACTCCTCCGGCAGCTGAAGCGCGGCCACCGTGAAGCAGCCGCTGGGAATCCCCTGTACAGCAACGACTGGGCAGTGCAGGTGTATGGAGGAGAAGAGGCTGCTAATGAACTGGCAGCTCTGCATGGTTTCATCAACATAGGAAAGGTATATTATGAATTGAATTGAATTTCAAGTAGTATTTTAAAGTCACGCCACTAGGCTATGGAGCTTATTTTGTGTCAAAACTTGAATCAAAATTTTGATTTAGAATATGAAATTCAATGTGATTTGGCAATATCAACTGTGAAATGTATTTTTAAATTTTGATTTGATTTTCAATTTGATTTTCAATTCGATTTTCGATACTAGGCGGCAGACCACCAGTTTGGTCCATGTGATACCACAAAATTAATAAAAGTAATAATATTATTATGATACAATAAAGAAAGTATCAAATATGAGAGATTATACATGAGTAATTCTGCAGGAGTCTGACTGTGCTCAAAAATTAATTGATACGAAATTATGACACAATCATGTATAATAATAATATTATCACGATAGCATGATTTTATGGCATTAAAATAACCAATGCTATTGTTTGTGAATATTTATTGGTACGGTAACACAATGGTAACCACAGTTACTGTAATCATACATCAGAGGGATCGTTACTATTAATGATATTAAGTACACTTTCAAAAATAATAATAACACTTATTATGCAGATTGGAAATCTGGATGATCACTACCACTTTCAACTCAATGTTAACGTGACACTCGGTAGTGAAGGACAGTCAAGTGCACAGTCCAAGTCCCTGGATCAGCTTCCAGATATCAATATTGGACAGAGGGGGGAAATCACCAGAGCCCTATCAAATTCTCCAAAGGTAGCTAATTCCAGATCCAATTATCGACGATCTTACCATGCACAGTATTTTGTTTATCCAAAATCATATTATTATCATACCTAAAGACAAGCCTTAGATGATATTGGCTAAATTTTATAACTTATTGAGCCTCATTCATTCCTCGATGAATCATGCAGGTTGGCTTTGTTGAGCAACAGAAGCTGCACACGAACTACCACAGAACTGCTTACAATTACACCTACCCTACTGACCCAAAATTTTACAAACAGTGGTCTCTGGTAAGCAATTATAGTATCGAGTCATGGTCATTTCCTCATTATAATACTTACTATTACTCACTTAAATTCAATCATTCTTGAAATTTTTTTTTTGTGGCAGTTGAATACTGGCAGGGTATCAGGAGCGCCATATTCTGGCAAGGACTTGAACGTGGAGCCTGCTTGGATGCAGGGAATCACCGGAAAGGGTGTAGTCGTATCAGTATTTGATGACGGTACGTCCATAGCCACGCCTAAACACCTGCCAATATTGTTGTCTCTACAATCATAATATTATTATATATGTTCAATTCACTTTATTAGGCCTGGAGTGGACTCACCCTGACATTCGACCAAACTATGTAAGTACCCTGGCATGGAATGCTGGTGTAATTTGATTTAGAATTCTCCCCAAATCACAATATAACTACCTTATGAAAGTAGCAATTATCCTTTAATTGTAGATCAATAGCATAGTTCGGTCCCTTACATCTTTTGCTATAACTTTATAATATAATAGTGCGGATAAAAGTGCGACCATCTATCATGAAATACTTATCAATGGCTCTTTGCTACTAAAGAAGTATTAGATATAAAGTGAGGGGGGGGGGTAATACTATAGCTGAATTGTAGCTATGTCTAACTCTGAAATCCATACTATGAAATGCTCACTCTCACTATCAATGATTATGATTCACAGGATTCTTCGGCTAGCTACGACTACATACACTACGACAGCAATCCTTCGCCCGACAATTACTATGGAGACGAAGCGGACGAACACGGCACCAGCTGTGCCGGTGAAATAGCCATGGTCAAGGACAACGGCCAATGTGGAGTAGGCGTGGCTTACGAGAGCAGCCTTGGGGCATTAAAATTTAACGTCAGCCGTGGTAGTGACATCACTGAGTCACTCGGACTGGGGCATATGAATAACTACATTAAAGTGTACAGCAACAGCTGGGGGCCGAGCGATTTTGGATTCAAGGTGGGGGGTCCCGGAAGACTCACTAAACAAACTCTCTTCAATGGAGCAACAAGGGTATGATCGTGTAGCAGTTATAGCATATTATTGAATGATGGAGTCCAATATAAAAATTAACTGTAGTATATATCAGATTCTGTCTATCATGCACGTTCGGGTACTACGGTATCTGTTATAATCATGAGTTTGATGATTTTTTTTTATTTTAGGGGAGGAATGGCAAAGGTGTGATCTACGTCTTTGCTTCGGGAAATGGAGGAGGGTGGTATGACTCCTGTGCCGCCGACGGTTACGTGGCTAGCATTTACACCATTGCTGTTGGGTCGGCTAACTCGTACGGTGGACAAGCCGACTACGATGAGCAGTGTGCGGGCAAGATGGCCGTCACCTTCAGCTACAACAGCAGGACGTTCCCAAGTTCAAGTGATTCTTGGGATGCCTACAATCAAGTGGTAAGGAGTATAATTATGGAGGCTATTAGTTTAACTAGCTAATTATAGATCGAGAATAATGGTGCCAGCTCTAACTTGGCATGGTAGATTGCAATTGGTATGCAGGCTATGCAAATTCAGATACAAATTTACAGTTATGGTTTCATTGGGGATACTACCCTGCCACTAATGGGAAAAGCAAAGCTACGCCCAGGACATAATAAATTTTATGGCATATTATTATTATTTTTTGTCTCGGTTGTATACTTTAGACGACAACCAAACTGTTACGTGGCTGCACAGATGGCTTCACAGGTACCAGTGCTTCAACTCCTCTGGTATCTGGGGTGGCTACCCTCGTTCTTCAAGCCAAGTAAGTCCCCTGTAGGCATCCTGTGATATAGCTAGCTATAGCCTTGTATCCTTATAACTGTGGGCCTATAACCTAATTATGGTACTCAGTAACTGAATACTTGTGGTGAAAACTACAAGTTAAGTGGTGCATTTTGAAAGCAAATTTTTTTAATGTATAGATCTATCAGTCAGTAGCTATAGCTAGCTGCTAGAAATTGAGTAATGAGTAGCTATCTACAATGTCTTAAGATTTATACCATGCACAGTCCTAGTCTGACCTGGCGAGACGTACAGTACCTCATTGCCTACACCTCCAACCGAGATTCCCTCAGCAGTGGAGTGTGGAGCACCAATGGCGCTGGGCTAAGAGTCTCTCACAAGTTCGGCTTTGGAGCTATCGATGCTGAGGCGATGGTGACCCGGGCTAAGAGATGGATCAATGTACCCCCACAGCATAATGTGACAGTATCTCCTTCACCCTCTTCTGGGTATGCCAGTTCTTATTTATTTTAATATCATTATTGTATGCTTGTATCGAACTGTGTATGGTTAAAAGCAGTCAGCAATGGGAGTGCTCAAATTTTCAGTGGCTCATGGGTTCCTGAGGTTATTCACTTGATGATAAAGATAATAACATTATACCTAGTGAATAATAATATCTAGATACATAAATTCTTATGAATGTATACACAGTTGTATAGAAAGTGTATATTAAACAGGCTATTCTGTATAAGTACATACAATATTATCATGGTTAGCTCTAATTATTGTCCCTCTTGCTCTGCCGGTCCACCTGGCTTCAAACTGAAAACCGCACAGTTATGTAATGCATGCCAGAATTAGTAATTTATACGCACATTTTTAACATGGAATTTCCCCAGTATAAATAGCATTGAGTAAACACTTCTTTGAAGTTCCCCAGTGGGTCAATCAATGACACCAAGGCTGTACAGAATACATGGTGGACTATATAAAAAAATTAGCTCAGAGATCAAAGCTTCATGGCACCCTCAACCTCGAGAGAGGGGTGGGGGGATGGGGGGCTGGTCCAGGTGGGTCATAGGAGACAGTTTGATGTCGCTGATCATGAATAGCTTAGTGCACACAGGTACTTAGCTATAGGTATTATAGGTATTCTTAACAATGGGCATGGGGATTCTCCTGGACCACTGAGTGGGGTATATATATATAGCTATTATAGCTTTTCAGTATAGGTCAGAGTTCAGGATGTGGGGTTGATTACTGAAGCACCATTTGTCATGTTCAGTCCCATAAAGTGCTCTATACATCCTCTGAGCCTCCTCTTCAATGAATCTGTCAATGATCCCATCTCATGATATCAGTCTATAATACCAAGAGTATTGCTAGCTAATACTAATGATTTTCTAGGTGTATTAAACATACACAAGTGTGATACCTTATGCAAATATTAATTTTACTATGCATACAATTATTATTGCTCATCAGGACAAGTCGCAGATACAGTTCACTCACACAACATTTCACCGTCAGCAGCTCATCAAGCCGTGGAATATCTTTCCTTGAGCACGTCGTTGTGACAATGTCCCTCCGAGTTCGAGGCTACACACGATCTTACAACTATTCCGATCTCACAGATGCACTATCTTACATAACCACTCTTGCACAGCTCTATAGCTGGTTAGAGGACAGTCACCCACGACGTGGTGACATCAAGATTCTTCTCACCTCGCCCCAGGGGACAACCTCCACCCTACTGCCATACCGTAACTATGACTTCATCAATGTTGAAGGCTACAGCAGCTGGCCTTTCATGTCTGTTCATCACTGGGGGGAAAACCCCGTCGGACGATGGACTCTAACGATATCTTTTAAGTCCTATTCTGGGTATGTATCGGTTAGTGGTGTACACATGACCCTGTTTGGTACTACAACGACGCCTCAGGCAGTTGCCAACATCCCCTCCGTGTGCGACTCAGAGTGTGTTAGGTACTGCTCCGGGACAGGCCCTGACCACTGTGATGCATGTAGACATCTTCGTGTTGCCGCGACCCTGCAGTGCGTGACAAGCTGCCCCCGTGGAACAACACTGCATAAGAGATACTGTCTGGGTAAGGAAAATAATAATCAATTATCAAAGGGTCGGCATCCTTGCATGAATAGATCAAAACTACCAATTAAATAAATGGGAAAAGTTGATGTACCCCTTAACGCTTGCAGATTTTTTAGCCCCCATAATACTATTATACAATAGCTCAGTAATAATAAATAATTATAATGCTGCTCTCCAGTACATAATAATTAATTTTACCGTCTTACTCTTATAGGTGATGTGACTCAAAGTACAGAGCCACCCGCAACACAGGCTTTGCCTACAATTCACTCATATCCTTCCACGGAAAAGCCTCACTCACATCCTTCTCCTCCTCCTTCCACGGAAAAGCCTCACATAACCTATGAAACAACCACTCAGTCACCATCAAGAGAGCGAGTCACTGGTGCTAATTCTGATTCGGCATTTGGAGGCCAGCATGGGCCTGGTGTGGCCGTGATAGCTGGTGTATCTGTATCGGTTGTAGTTTTGGTGGTTGCAGCGGCAGTTGTGGTCACGGCTGTTGTGGTGTACCTGGTGTGGAAGAGGCAAGCTCCACAAAGCAGAGGATTCTCAAAATTGATGATGACTAGCACGGAGAACAACGCTGTAGCTGTCTAGGATATTTAATTTATAGCTAGTATTAAAATCTTAGTAGCATCTCTAGATCTAAATCTATGGCTCCACTGGCTGGAGAATATTCAGCAGCCATTATGTCTAACTTGAGCACACTTAGTATAATTATTATTGTACCAAGACTTGCAGTACTTTTAGTACATAATAATATAATTCGCAATAAAAAGTATAATTTTTCAAGATTTGGCGGCCTATATCAATATTTTTAGGTTAGCCCACTTTGCTTCTGAATCCTTTGATTATGACATTGTATGTTAACGCATTTTTGCTCTTCTTCATTAATTCCGCTATGATGATAATCTGAGACAAAATTTAATGCATCACTGCCATGGGAAAGAAGTGGCACCCAGAGCACTTCAACTGCAAGCTGCTCAACAAGGGCACCTTCAAGGAGCATCGTCAGAACCCCTACTGCCACCCCTGCTACATCAAGCTCTTCGGATGAGCACAAGAATGATTATACTATAGCATTGTATTACCATAGCTACTCGCTTTACCTCAGCCAGTTATGTTTTGTGCACAATGGCATATTATAGAATCTACTGTCGTATGTAGCTGTCATATTATTTCATGTTTGCATTGTGTGCAGTTTTTACTGAAGTTTTACTTTTGAAGGTGTTATATACCATGTAAACTAGTGGGTAAAAGTACGCATGCGCGCGCATGCGTTATTGATCGCAGATTCTTCAATGGCCGCTCCGCGGGTACGTACCTCAATATAGGGGGAATTTCCAATTAAAGGGGTCTGCGGTTTTAGCACTGTCTAATTTAACCGGCGAGCAACTCTCGTACCTTCACTTGCACAGCGCACGGCTGCTAATATTAAACCGACCATCTTCGGATCCGATGCGATGATGCTATCTTTGATGCCACGCCGCATTACTCTACTAGTACTGTCACTGGTACTATATTCCTCACTGATTGCCGTGGGCGATGCAGTGCAGCTGTCGTCTTCGCGTCTAGACCCGATAGCATCTGAGCATGAGATCGACAGTCTACTCCTCCGGCAGCTGAAGCGCGGCCACCGTGAAGCAGCCGCTGGGAATCCCTTGTACAGCAACGATTGGGCAGTGCAGGTGTATGGAGGAGAAGAGGCTGCTAATGAACTGGCAGCTCTGCATGGTTTCATTAACATAGGAAAGGTATATTATAAAATCTATCAGTAGCTAGTTGCCTACAATGTATGCTGTATTATTTTAGGCCTGATGGCCATGGCTCAAAATTAAATAAATACGAAATTACGGCACATGTATAATAATAATAATATATCACGATAGCATGATTAATTGCATGGCATTAATTAACCAATGCTGATAAATTTATAAGAATTCTACCTCATGGGGGCCTACTAGCTACTAGCTGATCAGGCACACTCTGCCAGGAAAAAAAATTGCCGCAGCTATTATTATTAATTTTCGTGAATATTTATTGGTAACGCTTTATAATCACAGTAATCATGCAGTTCTGCATCTCATCAAAGTGATAATATTATAGACCCATACCATGTATTGTTATTTATGAAAGTGTATTTAAGGCTACACACACTTGAGTAGCTATTAGTTTCTCGTCACCTCCCGCATCTACTTATTAATGCAGATTGGAAATCTGGATGATCACTACCACTTTCAACTCAACGTTAACGTGACGCTTGGTAGTGAAGGACAGTCAAGTGCACAGTCCAAATCCCTGGATCAGCTTTCAGATATCAATATCGGACTAAGGGGGGAAATCACCAGAACCCTATCAAATTCTCCAAAGGTATAGCTAATTATAAAGATCCAAATCTGACCATGGCATTTGGTTTACTCAATTTGATCGTCCCAGAAGTCAAACCCAGATATTAACTTGAATTACCGAGTATTGAGCTTCTCTCATTCATTCCTCAATGACCTGCAGGTTGGGTTTGTTGAGCAACAGAAGCTGCACACAAACTACCACAGGACAGCTTACAATTACACCTATCCTACTGACCCCAAATTTTATAAACAGTGGTCTCTGGTAAGCAACTAGTATCGAGTCTTGGTCATTTCCTTATTATAAATAATTATTACTCACTCAATTGTTTTTGAAATTTTTTGTGGCAGTTGAATACCGGCAGAGTATTAGGAGCATCATATTCTGGCAAGGACTTGAACGTGGAGCCTGCTTGGATGCAGGGAATCACCGGAAAGGGAGTTGTGGTGTCGGTATTTGACGACGGTACGTCTATAGCCATGCCTCAACACCTGTCTCTACTATCATATTATATGTTGATTATCGTGTTCAATTCACTTTATTAGGCCTGGAGTGGACTCACCCTGACATTCGACCAAACTATGTAAGTACCCTGGCATGGAATGCTAGCGTAATTTGATTTAGAATTCTCCCCAATTCACAATGTAACTACCTTATGAAAGTAGCAATTGTCCTTTAATTGTAGATCAATAGCATAGTTTGGTCCCTTACATCTTTTGCTATAACTTTAATTTAGCTAATAGTGTGGATAAAAGTGTAACCATCTATCATGAAACACTTATCAATGGCTCTTTGCTACTAAAGAATTAGATATAAAGTGAGGGCAGTTTCTATTCACTGAACTGGACCACTGGACTGGACTACTGGACTCACCTTTGACCCCAAAAATAGCATACAAAAGGCTTCATTTAGCCCCCTATAGCTTGGTGGGGCAAGTGGGGTTATAGGATAAGACGGCCTAATGGCCTTTGGCCTTGTAGCTCTATGGCCAAATGGCTAAGCAAGCAATTTATCTCCATTTGAGGCGGGATACCATATCCCCAAGTCTCTTGCATGCTGGGAATGATCTGACATTGAATGAATAGCTATTAGCTAACTGATCCGAGTGAAAAGAATAGGTAGCTACACATGCACCCATTTAGTCATGCTGGTGCAATTAGATTCTTCCGAGATAAATAGTCCCCATAACAATGGTATCCTGTCCAGGTGTACTCTGGGGTACCATGCAGCCCCTTCGCTGGCTGGTATATACCTCAGACTAGTTCAGATGCACGACAATCGAGTCCAACTTAATGTCAGTAACAAACTTGTGTCGTTTTGAATACATGACACTAATAGTATGACACTACACTCAAAGTGACACAAAATTGATAATAAGATGTCACTTACTCATACCGTATCTGATCTAATTAACGCGCCATGAAAAAATAATTACGAGTGCTGGGTGGCGCGCCATTAGAGCCTGAAAATTATCCTTCGCGACCAGGTGGCGCGCAAAATTTGTACACAAAAGTATAGGGACGCGTGGGTGGGCGCATTTAAATAGAGCGTGAAAATTATACTTCAGGCCAAGGTGGCGCATCTATTAGAGAGGCGCGTTAATTAGATCGGATACGGTAACACATGATAGCTAATATTAATTATTAATCGCAACTATGTAGCTAAATTAATAGAGTTACCCTGTCATGTAGACACAAACGTATTACTGACGTTAAGTTGGACTTGACTGTCGTGTACTGTTGTTATGGAGATTACTTATCTCGGAAAAATCGTAATTGCACCAGCATGATCAAACGAGTGCATGTGTATCTATGCTATAACTTCTTTTCATTGATCAGATAGTTTAACATTCATTCAGTGTCAGATCATTCCCAGCAAGAGACCTGGGGACATGCTATCCCGCCTCAAATGGAGATGAATTGCTTGCTTAGCCACTTGGCCATAGAGCTACAAGGCCAAAGGCCATTAGGCCGTCTTATCCTATAACCCCACTTGCCCCACCAAGCTATAGGGGGCTAAATGAAGCCTTTTGTATGGTATTTTTGGGGTCAAAGGTGAGTCCAGTATTCCAGTCCATGCAGTGGTCCAGTCCACTGAATAGAGACTGCCTAAAGTGTGGGGGGGGGGGGGGGGGGGGGGGGGGGGGGGGGGTAATACTATAGCTGAATTGTAGCTATGTCTAACTCTGAAATCCATACTATGAAATACTCACTCTCACTATCAATGATTATGATTGACAGGATTCTTCGGCTAGCTACGACTACATACACTACGACAGCAATCCTTCGCCTGACAATTACTATGGAGACGAAGCGGACGAACATGGCACCAGTTGTGCCGGTGAAATAGCCATGGTGAAGGACAACGGCCGATGTGGGGTAGGCGTGGCTTACGAGAGCAGCCTCGGGGCATTAAAATTTAACGTCAGCCGTGGTAGTGACATCACTGAGTCACTCGGACTGGGGCACATGAATAACTACATTAAAGTGTACAGCAACAGCTGGGGGCCGAGCGATTTTGGATTCAAGGTGGAGGGTCCCGGAAGACTCACTAAACAAACTCTCTTCAATGGAGCAACAAGGGTATGATCGCGTGTATCAGTAATAGCATGTTATTGAATGATGGAGTCCAATATAGAAAATAACTGTAACATCTGTCTATCATGCATGATCAGGTACTATAGGGAGAATTATAGACTATAACTATTGGCTACGGTATCTGTTATAGTCATGAGTTTGATGATTTTTTTAGGGAAGGAATGGCAAAGGTGTGATTTATATCTTTGCTTCGGGAAATGGAGGAGGGTGGTATGACTCCTGTGCCGCCGACGGCTATGTGGCTAGCATTTACACCATTGCTATTGGGTCAGCCAATTCGTATGGTGGACAAGCCGACTACGATGAGCAGTGTGCGGGAAAAATGGCTGTCACCTTCAGCTATAACAGCAGGACGTTCCCAAGTTCAAGTGATTCTTGGGATGCCTACAATCAAGTGGTAAGGAGCTACTGGTACAGTTATGGAGACTATTAGTTCAACTAGCTAATTATAGAGGATGATGGCACCAGCTCTAACTTGGCATGGTAGATTGCAATTGGTATGCAGGCTATGCAAATTCAGATGCAAATTTACAATTATGGTTTCATTGGGGATACTACTCTAGAAAAGCAAAGCTATGCCCAGGACATAATAAATATTATTATTTTTTTGTCTCGGTTGTTTACTTTAGACGACAACCAAACTGTTGCGTGGCTGCACAGATGGCTTCACGGGTACCAGTGCCTCGACTCCTCTGGTATCTGGGGTGGCTACCCTCGTTCTTCAAGCCAAGTAAGTCCCCTGCTGCTGCAGGCATGCTGTGATATAGCTAGCTATAGCCTTGCACCCTTACAACTGTGGGTCTATAACCTAATTATGGTACTCAGTAACTGAATACTTGTGATGAAAACTATAAGTTAAGTGGTGCATTTTG
Organism: Cliona cf. orientalis; assembly: GCA_963930775.1. Lineage (NCBI taxonomy): Eukaryota > Metazoa > Porifera > Demospongiae > Clionaida > Clionaidae > Cliona > Cliona cf. orientalis. Next base: position 8,656,509 of record OZ005698.1, on the reverse strand, counting down.
AAAGCAAAAGTTTTAATGTATACGATCTATCAGTCAGTAGCTATAGCTAGCTGCTAAAAATTGAATAATTAATGAGTAGCAATCTATAATGTCTTAAGCTTTCATGTGTTTATACGTACCACGCACAGTCCTAGTCTGACCTGGCGGGACGTACAGTACCTCATTGCCTACACCTCCAACCGAGACTCCCTCAGCAGTGGAGTGTGGAGCACCAATGGCGCTGGGCTAAGAGTCTCTCATAAGTTTGGTTTTGGTGCTATCGATGCTGAGGCGATGGTGACCCGGGCTAAGAGATGGATCAATGTGCCCTCACAGCATAATGTGACAGTATCTCCTTCACCCTCTTCTGGGTACGTCAGTTTTTATTTATTTTAATATCACTATTGTATGCTTGTATCAAACTGTGTATGGTTGAAAGCAGCCAGCAATTGAGTGCTCAAATTTTCAGTGGGTCATGGGTTCCTGAGGTTATTCACTTGATGATAAAGATAATACATTATACCTAGTGAATAATAATATCATGTCCCACTAGATACATAAATCCTTACGAATGTATACAGTCGTATACAAAGTGTATATTAAACAGTGTATTCTGTATAAGTACATACAATATTATCATGGTTAGCTCTAATTATTGTCCACTCTTGCTCTGCCTGTCTAGCTGGCTTCAAACTGAAAACCGCACAGTTGTCTAATGCATGCCAGAATTAGTAATTTATACCCACATTTTTTAACATGGAATTTCCCCGATATAAACAGCATTGAGTAAACACTAGTACTTTAATCTTTGAAATTCCCCAGTGGGTCAATTAATGACACCAAAGGCTGTACAGAATACATGGTGGACCAAAACAGTTAGCTATTACCGGTACATCTCAGAGATCAAAGCTTCATGGCACCCTCGACCTCAAGAGAGGGGTGGGGGGATGGGGGGGGGGAGGGGGGGGCTGGTCCAGGTGGGTCATAGGTGACAGTTTGATGTCGCTGATCATGAATAGCTTAGTGCACACAGGTACTTAGCTATAGGTGTTACAGGTATTCTTAACAATGGGCATGGGGATTCTCCTGGACCATTGAGTTTGACTTCTTCAGTGGGGTATAGCTATAATATAATATTACAGCTTTTCAGTATAGGTCAGAGTTCAGGATGTGGGGTTGATTACTGAAGCACCGGTACCGTTTGACGTGTTCAGTCCCATAAAGTACATAAATTAAAGTGCTCTATAATATTATTGTACATCCTCTGAGCTTCCTCTTTAATGATAATCCCATCTCATGATATCAGCCTATAATACTAATGATTTTGTAGCCGTATATAGGTGTAAATATACATTAGCGTGAAATGTAGCCAGAATATCGTATGCAACATTTACAATGCACACTATTATTATTATTCAACAGGACAAGTCGCAGATACCGTTCATTCACACAACACTTCACCGTCAGCAGCTCATCAAGCCGTGGAATATCTTTCCTTGAGCATGTCGTCGTGACAATGTCCCTCCGGGTTCGAGGCTACACACGATCTTACAACTATTCCGATCTCACAGACGCACTATCTTACATAACCACTCTTGCGCAGCTCTATAGCTGGTTAGAGGACAGTCACCCACGACGTGGTGACATCAAGATTCTTCTCACCTCGCCCCAGGGGACAACCTCCACCCTACTGCCATACCGTAACTATGACTTCATCAATGTTGAAGGCTACAGCAGCTGGCCTTTCATGTCTGTTCATCACTGGGGGGAAAACCCTGTCGGACGGTGGACTCTAACGATATCTTTTAAGTCCTCTTCTGGGTATGTATCGGTTAGTGGTGTGCACATGACCCTGTTTGGTACTACGACGACGCCTCAGGCAGTTGCCAACATCCCCTCCGTGTGCGACTCAGAGTGTGTTAGGTACTGCTCCGGGACAGGCCCTGACCACTGTGATGCATGTAGACATCTTCGTGTTGCCGCGACCCTGCAGTGCGTGACAAGCTGCCCCCGTGGAACCACACTGCATAAGAGATACTGTCTGGGTAAGGAAAATAATAATCAATAATCAAAGGGTCGGCATCCTTGCATGAATAGATCAAAACTACCAATTAAATAAATGGGAAAAGTTGATGTACCCCTTAATGTTTACAGATTTTTTAGCCCCCATAATACTATTATACAATAGCTCAGTAATAATAAATAATTATAATGCTGCTCTCCAGCAGGGTTTCATCCAGTGGGGGGGGGGGGGGGGGGGGGGGGGGGGGGGACAGGGGGAAGCTTCCCCCCCCAAACTCCCTAGCTTCCCCCCCCCCTAACCTGCAGGAGGGTAGTGCAGTAGATGTATAACTATTATAGCTAGCAACTATGCAATTTAATATACACTGTAGCTAGCCAAACCATTTTATATATCATATATTATTATTCTTGCAGTAACTAATTTAATGGAATCAGTTTTTTTTAAATTTCTCACACGGTTAATTCATAATCAGATTCTACGTCAAGAGAGCAAATCACCAATGCTAATGCTGATTCGGCATTAGGAGGGCAGTATGCATGGGCCTGATGTGTGATACCTGGTGCATCTGCATCAGTTCTAGGTTTGGTGGTTTTAGTGGCTATTGTGGTGTATACATGGTGTGGAAGAAGCAAGCTCCACAAAGCAGGGGATTCTCAAAAGTGTGAATGACTACGTAGAATGGAGAAGTGAATGTTGTAGCTGTATAGAATATTACAGCTAGTATTGATTTTGCTGTTGAAAGTAGCTTGTATAATAGGGGAATATTCAGCAGCATTATGGTCCAAATACACAACACAATAAAATTTATTCACTCTAATGATCTATAAGGTACAATAATAATAATAGTTAGCTATACAGCTGTAAGGTGTGTTGAATAAAATGAAATTAACAAGAGAACAGAGAAAAATATACATACTTTGAAGTGGTTGTACCACAATTTAAGACACTGAATGACTATACTCACCCTACAACAGCAGCAACAAATTTGGATCAACAGGAATGGTATAAATCCAATAATACTTAAGATACTAATCTTACTACTCTCTAGAATTTTATGAATTGTTTCATTGACATTTATTACCCAAGGAAATATTATTGCATTATACATGAATACACTGATTCCTTGGTCACCAGCTGTGCTTACAACCTCAGTGGAATGAGATCGAAAAGGATACACAGTGTGATGCGACTTGCGTGAAGATAGAAACTCAGCAATCACTGTGACATTGGGTAGGTACCAAAGACTGTAATACAAAAGGCCTTTTCCAACAATTAATGGATTTAGTAGGCGCAGTTCAAAAGGAAAACATGTTTTGAAGTATCTTGGTCGAAAGATCAGATATTTACAGATCACTGATCTTAGATTTAACGAGTCAGAGTCAAATTTCATGAGGTCACTCTCAAAAGTAGTTTGAAGGTAATCTAATCCTTCACTGAAGTTTTTGTTAAGGAATTTCGCCCTTCCAATCAGAACTTTGACTTCCAATTTCAATGTTTTATAGTTAGCAGGTGTGATCATTCCAGTATTCACTTCCTCTGAAGATTCTAATTGTGGCAAGATTTGAAGTCCTATTTCAACTGTTCTTGAGTAATTTCCTGAATAAAATACATCCTTAACAGTTTCTACTGCTTTACGTAACGACCAAAAGTGTGGTTTAGTACTCCCAGCAGTTATCGAATCCACTAACTTTTGATCTAGAGCATTAGCTTCTTCCTTTTTTTTCTTTTGTCTATAAAACTGGGCAATCTGTCGAATACTTTCACTATGCTGGAGGATTGAATTAGGTGATGCATTCAAAAGTTCAGGTTGTAACTCCAGCAATTTTTCTAAACATTGTGAAATGTTCTTATTTAAAGATGCACGAATTGTACAAATGTAATACAAAATGTCAGCTCTTTCAATGACAGTGTGTGGTTCCTCTTTCAAAGATAATTCAAAAAAACGAATAGCGTTCAGCTTATTATTCAGTGAAAGATACATATGTGCGACGTTATCATATCGACATATCTTAGATTTGCGGCAAATACTGGAATCATATTTTTGAATTTGTTTCACAATCAGTTCATGACATTCAATTGATTCATTCTTTAAACCCATTATTTCATAGTACATGGCAAGTTCCCTATAGAATCCAACGTAAGGTTGAATGAATTTAGTCATAGATTTCATTTTAGATTTCCTGTCAACAAGAACTTGAACTGCTGCCTTTATTCCATGAAGATTTTCTTGTATTGTAGCTACATGGAACATGAATGATACGTATGTACAAACCAGTCTATGCGCTGTCACATTTATTTGCGGTTCAGTGTAGTCACAAGTATGCATTGATTGGGTTGTCTTAGAATGCTTTGCAATATATGGTGGGACATGGTGATCGAGGAATGTTAAAGCTGCTTGAAGTGGTTTAACTAGTTCTTCTTGCATAAACCGGGTTCTCAAAAGATTTAAATCCAGTGCACTTGCCAGTGAAATCAGTACAACAAACCTCTCTCTACGTTTAGTGATTTTTTGTTGTGTAATACTATCAAGCAATTGTTGTATATTGTGTTTATCCCCATCTAAGAATGCAATAGATCTAGAGTGCTTAGTATGATCATAGCTAAATTGCCAGGCAAACTTGTACAGTTGCTCAGAATAAAAGGAGTGAAATCCAGACAGAGTATAACTTACAACACTTTCATTCTGGCCACAGAAGTATTCCCTGATAAGGCGATGATAATAAAATCTTTCTGCTCGCATGTTATGTTCTATTAATGATCGTTCTACAAGCGTTCTCAATCCCTTAATGATATTACTCCTCATAATTTTTTGTCCCATTGGCATACCTTGCATAATACTATATACAGCTGCTTCACTTGTGAAAGATCCTGGAAAGCATGCGATGCATATTCCAATCAGTCTAAGTTCTGCACTCAGATATTTATAAGACAAACTAAAGGAAGCATTAACCTGCCTACTGGCTGGCAATCTATCATGGCTGAGAGCTTTAATTGGTTGTCTTTCTAGTTCTGAGATAACTTCCCTTGGTGAGGGAGGATTTGGCAGTGCAAGGAGTGAACTGATGATCTGAAGTGCCAATGGAACTCTTCCTGTCAGTTCTGCTATTTGTTCACGCTGTTCCATGGTTAAATTCAAACTAGCTGGAATTTTTTTGGTCAGCAGATCACATGCGGCTTTGGTGCTTAATTCATATATCTTATAATGGTCCAGGTAGTCTAAATTAATAATGACTTCTCGGCTTGTCATTAATACCTTGACATTTAACGACACCCGAACGATATTATCCAGAGTTTCCTGAAATTTTTCTTTTTGACTATTGAGAAAGTCATCACAATTATCCAATATCAGCAAGTTATACAAGTAGCGTTCACGAGCCCACTTTAGCAGTCGTTCAAAATTTCCAGCCTTTTCTGTTTCAATCTGGGAGCTTTCTAGCACCTTTTCAGTCAAAAGTTGTTGTATTGGTTCATTAAGATTCTCAGCCATGTTTATGTAGTGAACAACAACGCCTTTGTCCGCAATCATGGCATGACCGACATGAATTGCCAAAGTTGATTTCCCAATACCAGGTAGGCCAACAATATTCAAAATTCGAATCTCAGTCTGAGAATTAGAAAAGTCGATCTTATTGACTATTTCTTGCATTTCGGGACTACGTCCTACGAATGTCTTGGATGGATATGGGACAGTTTTAGAGTCAATGAGCCTGAAGCGATACCTCAATGCTGGAAAATAGTAGTAGACTCCGATACTTAAAGCTACGATAGTCAGGATGAGTAAAATTGTATTTCTGTGTGTCCAGGTCCATGACCAGAAGTCTAATAAGCATACAAAATAAAATAGCTGAAGTAAATTTCTGTATTATTATTATTAGGTCAACCATTTTCTATGAGCCACACCTCTAGTAAAAACCTGCTACCCGAACAGGAAAGTCATTATTATTGCAGCTGCTGCATAATCATGAACCTCTTTTGCCACAATAGAAGTGATCATGCATAATAATTATTATTATTACCGGCTTTTGTAGCTCCCTGCTTGATTTCGCTATCTGGTTCTGCATTGTTAGGAGATGTCTTTGAATCTACAGCACTTTTTTCAATGAAATCGGCTAATTCATCATGAGCTGTTCCTTCAGCTGTTTGACGAAGGCACTTTACAAATCGCTTCAACGCACTTCTCCCCTTTTTAGGAAGAATCTTAAGTAGATGGTCAACTTTGGCTTCATCAGTAGAGAAAGTTTGACTCAAGCTCTGAAGTCTTTCCTCTTCAGGTCTTGTAAGTAAGCCTATATTCAGTGATCACATCACTTGTATATAATGTGGTACGGGGTTGACTATCGCAATTAATTTGTTCAAAAACGCAGTCATTTATTAAAACTACTAGCACAAGCAAGAGCCTTGTAAATAAAATTGCCCTCAGTCTGAGATATCATAATCTTACCTTCTTGTACTAGATAGGGAAATAGAACTTCCATATTCAGTAAACCGTGTAACTGGGTGTTGCAAGCGCGAAGCAACTTCTGCTGTTCTCTGTGTCGGGTAGGCAACTTTATTGGACGGCTCGCCGCCAGAGAGGAGCTGGAATTCTCTGTGAATGGAGAGAGCAGCTAAAGTAATGTGGCTATCACTGGTCTTTAATAAACCGATACATGTACACGAATCTAACCTGATTCCATCTCCTTGTCTACATCCAAAATTTACCCGGCGCTCAAGTGGCATGGGGGCGTGTATCGTATGTTAAGTGGATTCATTTACTCCAAAACAATGCATAGCGCCTCAACTCGCGATCATCCTCTTTATAGGGATGTGGATAAATTTGACACAAATATTTTTCATAACAATCAAATAACATGCACAATCATTATGTGTGAGCGACGCTATTTCAGTTGAGCGTCCCTCTACAGTTTGGAGCTCCACAGAGGCAGGGGATCTTGTCGTCTTCGATGGGGAACTTGTAATCGTAGGTGATCTCCTCTCCCATCGCTATGTCTCTCTTCGAGTAGATCACAATCTTCTTCAGGGTACCAAAGTTGATCACCTTCGCATAGCAATTGGGCTGTAGTACAACAACAAAAAAGGAGCAATAATATTTATTATGATTAGGCTTTACGCAATCATCCAGTATATATAGTTTCCGGATCTTATTCCCTGCTTTTAAGGATGGGAACTCATTGGAGAGCCTGGGGATGAGGCTCCAGAATGATATATCCTGCTTATTATAGGCTTCCAAGTGCACCAGAAACTTTTAACTTGGCTAAAAAAAGTCTCGGAAAAGTAATGATTTCCCATCCAGTACTCATAAGATAATAATAATAATTATTGTATTAATGAGGTACTGAGATTGAAAGAGCTACTGCTAGACTTACATCACAGCAGTGGTTGATGAATCTGGCTAGATTGCCCTGGTGCGTGGCGTCGATGATATAATCATGGTCCACTCGAAAGAGGTAGCTGCTCCCGATGCCGGCCGCCTCGTACCTCTTCTCTCTCTCGTCGGCCACGGCCTGCCTCACCATCTGACCAACGTACTCTATCACCATCTCATCCGCTGCTATGTTCTCCATCGCAAACAGACCCCAGTTGTGGATCGTTGACTTGGCAAATTTGAGGTGTTTCTTTCGAGCCTAAAGATAATAAATTTACCATAGAATACAGTAATTGCACATCCCCAGATCCTAGCAACATTGAAAAAGTTGAGGTTATCTGGGACTAGAATATTATCAGACAATGAGTCATACTAAGATTTATTGAAATTCATTTTGAGGGTATCCAAATTTCTAGATATAATAATATTATTATTATTATATTGTACATGTATATATGTACCTTGAGTTGGTTGTACTTCGCCAGGTCACTGGAGACGTCTCCAGCGCTGAAGAGAGACGCCAGCTTCCTCTGATTGGCTCTGTTCACACGACCACTGCTCTTATTCTGCTACGTGTATGTGTGTACGTGTGGTATAATATTAGTGTAAGTGAAGATGCTCATAATATAGACAGTAGCCTCGTCCCCAGGCCCTCTCTCGATCTCCCAGCTTTCATTGTTTCATGCAAAAAGCAGGAGAGAGACATATTTGTATGTGTGTAAGCGAAGATGCAGTCAATACCATCACATACACACAGCTCAAAACACAATAATTGGATGTATCCCCATGCCTTTTTTGCAATATTAGCAAGCTGGGAAGGGCACTGGACACAAGGATAGCTATACATGCTTAATATAAATTTCACAGTACCTTTTGCTTTGGTTGTGAGGCATCCTTGGGTCTGTCTCGATGGTGAGGGAGGTACTTGACCTTGTCTCTCATGTCGATCTTGTAGTAGCCCTCTGATCTCGCACAGCCAGTCACGTGATCCTCGACATCATCTCGCATCACGGTGACACGCCTCCTCTTTGGGGGAGGAGCACTTGGCGGAAGTAAAATATTTCGTCAAGGAAGAAAGAAAGCTCTTTATTGATGACAGACTAATTATGCCCTCCTCTCTCCCTCCCCTCTTTCTTCCCCCCACCTCTCTCTCCCCCACTTTCCTCTCTCTCTCGTGCCTCTCTTCTCTCTCTCTCTCTTGAAAGGATATTATGTGGGTAGTAAGCCCAGTGCATTCCCTCCACCATCTCATCTTCGACACCTCTTAACCTGACAAACGCCAGCTTCATCATCAACACATCTTCCTTGTCCAGTCCCTTCTCGAAGAATGATGATAAAATCTCATCCTCGCCTTTGATTGGTCGCTTCTTGAACTGCGCTCTCCGAGGGGGAGGCGGTTTGGGGACCACTTTTATCTCCTCAACGATCATCTTTTCTTCAATTCTATTCTCTTTGTCATCCTTGAGTTTCTCCTCAGTCTTCAGCTTCGTAGCCTCCTCAGCAATAATTACAGGAGTTCTCTCATCATCCTCAACGCTAGCGTCTTCTTTCTTTCGAGCTTTGAGCTTCTGTCTCCCTCTCTTTGGTTTGCTGGGTTTCTCCTTGGCTGGTGTGGGCAATTCCTCGCCCGTCGTCGGTTCACTCAGTCTTCTCTTTTGTTGTTTGTTCTGAGCCACAAAGTTCTCAAAGTCGGATTCGCTATCGCTGGAGGCAAAGATCCGATTGAATGCCTCTTCTTCATCCTCACTGCAATTATTAAAGGGATATACCAATTATTCTAGCTCACCAAAAACAGGTACCATAGATCTGGAAATTTAAACTTTCATATGATAAATTTTCGTGTAAAAAATTTTTCGTAGGAACGACCCCTTACTGCATTAGCCTTAATAGTGCATGCTAATTTTTGTAGCCGCCATCGACTACGAAAATATTTTTACAACGAAAATTTCCAGATTTACGGTAGTTTCATTTATTCTTATATGTACCTTAAAGATGACTTCTCCGCTGCGGATTCTGCCTCGCTGTCCCAGGCCTCCTCGGCTGAGCTCTCCCCCTCTCTCCCCTCTTCTTCCTCTCCTTCCGATGCTGAGCTGAAGTCCTCGGAACTGCTGATGTCGGAGTAGAAGCCGTGGTCATTCCGTAACGATGGCTCCGGCTTGGGAGGAGGCTTAGATTGGTCATCAGATTCTATGACAACAACGCATAAATTTGTTATGACATGGAGCATTAGAAAATTTTTTTGGCTGACTCGGCAGATCCCCCCTTCCCCCCCCCCCCCCCCCCCCCCGAATTCTGAACTAACATGACAAGCGCTCCCTCATGCATGCACACAGTACAACATTTATAGTGTATATACCTCCTCTGAAAAGGTTCCTCCTCGCCACGACTGACATCCGCTGGTCCCTCCTTTGGCCTGCACCACGCACAAGAGGAATCTTGAAATTCATCAGCCTCTTTCGCGGCGTCGGCAGCGATGGCCTCTCCTCCTCTCCCTCTCCCTCTCCCTCTTCCTCCCTTTCTCCTTCTTCCCCGACTCCACTCTTTGAGTCTCGTCTGGTGGCAGAGTCTGATCTCTCACTCTCTCCCTCCTTCTTCAGGTTCATCCCGGGTAGCATCCTTCGATACGGCTCCAGCGATCGGCTAGGCTTCTCTTTCTCACCAGCTGCGTCACCAGTTGATGCTGTGGTGGTTGTCGCACTGCCTTCAGTCTTCTGAGATTGTTTCTGTGAAGGATAAAAATAGCATACATGTACGTATCCATATAGCACATGTGTAGATTTATAAGGTACCATCAGAGAAAACTTCAGATGTTGCAGCTATATAGACTGACTTGATGGTACTAGTAACATATCAAAATGCAATCAAAAAGTTTCAACAAATGATCAAGGGATAGATATTGAATATTGTACAGTATATTATAATAATATTATTAATTACCTCTTTCTCTCTCTTCTCCCAGTGACTATCGAGCACAGGGTAGGCGGAGTTCTCCACAATCTTCTTGTGGACGTCGTTGAGCAGAATCAGTCTCAACTGCTCCATAGCCTTGCACAGCACGTCTTGACTAATGCTCTCTCTCTTGTTCTTCGGCGGAGAAAACCCCTTGAGCATTTTCGACTTGCTGAACGATCGGCTCGGAGGATGTCTGCCAATGTACCCATTGGGGAGACGAGACAGGGGAATGTCGTTGATGAAATGGGGCGGTGGGGAGTTATGGAAGGGGTGTGGTCTCACAGGTTCGTGAGGAGGGGGAGGTGGGTGGAGCATCATGTGGGGAGGGCGAGCGGCCGGGTGAGCGGGCGAAACGAATTCAAAATCGGCTCGATTCGTGGGGGGTAGAGGGGGCAGGTGGGGAGGGGGAGGAGGAGGGGGGAAGGGCGTGGTACCCGGCGGAGGGGGAGGAGGGAAGTAGCCAATGGGAGGGGGAGGAGGAGGTGGGTGTGGTCCAGAATTCGGGGGTCTCATCCCTTGCGGCAACGGGGGGAGGGGTGGGTGTGGCGGCATATGCGGTCCCATCATCGCTGCTCCTGAAGTCGGCGGTAGAATGTTATTCTGAGACGAAGAGGTCTTCACGTTGACCTCTATGACATTATCTTGAGAATTCTCGTCGTCAGAACACATCTCCATATCTTCGTCACCTAAGTCCATATCATCGTCAGAAATCGTCTCAACTTTGAGCGGTTCAAAGCAGACCATAACAGGAGATTCGTCTCCAGATATCTCCTCCAATTCCAGCTCGTAGGCGGAGCTTGGGGGACGTGGGGAGGATGAGCCAACATAGGGCGACGATTTGGCTGATGGATTACGAACGGTAGCAGTGGTGGAATTTGCAGTCACAGTGGTGCTTGCCTTGTTGGACGATGCCGAGGACTTTGTTTGGGAACTCGCTCCCCCCGCTGAATTATTACTAGGGGCAGCCCCTGATGATGATGATGACGATGATGTCATGGCTGTCGTCGACGGTGAGGCGGAGGATGACGATGACTTGTTGAGAGACAACGAAAGAGAACGCGCTTTCGCGAGAAGATTTGGAAGACTGAAGGCTGAATCAAACGCATGGAGTGTGTTGCCATTCACCGCAGCTTTACCTGTACCACCAACTCGTGGAGAACTCGATGGTGAGCTAGAAATCGGTGAAATGACACGTTTGGGCTTGATACTGAAAGAGATTTTTCCATTTCTCATCCGAGGTAGAGGAGGCTTAGCTACACTAGGCTCGTCTTCATCCGAACTGATGTTCTCGATCCCACAGTCATTTGAAATCCCTCCTCCTCTAGGTCCGTCCTCGCTTGGAGCCGGGGGGAGGGGTGGGAGGGGAGGAGGGGGCATGGCCGAGTCCTGAGGGGGTGGAGGAAGTGGCGGAGCATTCTCCTCCGGCGGTGGGAGGGGCGGGGGAGGCTGAGATGACGAGCTCCAACTCTTTTTCAACTTGCTCGAATCTACGGCTGGGCTGCGAAGAGAAGAAGAATGGCGGAGAGAAATACCTGAGTCTATGCTGGAGGGAGTGTTAATGCCAGGAGAGCTAAGTCCTCCCTGGGAAGATTCAGAAGGAGTGCGAGACAAGCCGAAGAAGAAAAGATTAAGGCTGGAGAACGGAAAGTGTATGACGGGAGGAGCAAAGAGATCGCAATTGCTCGAGCTACTCGTGCTGGTCTTGCGTCGAGCGGGAGGAGCGGAGGGGGGAGGGTGAGGCAGTGTGGTGGGAGGGGTGTGGGGAGTGGAAGCCGTAGAAGTTGTCGTAGTGGTGGTCGCTGTCTGAGTGGCATCTCCCTCAGTTTCGCTGACAGCCTCGGTGATGGAGTCGGTTCTTGGGCGGGTGTGGTGGCTACCATCTTCAGAATCTGCTGCACTGTCTTTTGAAGGCTGCCTCGGTCTAGGTGGCTTGTCGAGACCACACTTCTTCAGCACTGGCTCCAGGTACTTCTTTAGCTGGTCTCCTGTGGGTGGGGAGAGAGGGGAAAGAATAATTTCTAGTTCCCAAAATCATAGCAGGGTAATTTATCATGCTCAGCCCAATGTTAGCGTGCAGCATTGAAAAGCTGGGAATAGGGCTGGGCACAAGGCTACTATTCAGGTCGCTTATTTTTAGTGAGAGGATTACATCCTGCAGACTAAACCCTGGTCACCACTAATTTTCTTCAAGGATAAAAAATTAAATTTTTAATCAACCGATCCGCCCTTCTAATAGTGGAGTAATTTGTGTGCAATTGCGAGTTCAATTGTGTGGTCAAATCTACAACTCTTTTCACGTGAGAAACCCTCAGTGGATCACATGCAAACATGCACTGCACTCCAGTACCTTCAACCAGTTATAATTATACTCCAGTGATCAATCTCATAGTGTGGAGCAGCTACAACAATTTCTGAGACATAACAATTATATAATATTATCGTGGATGTATGCTATATAGTATATAGCAGGTCAGAGGTACCAGGCTCTATGAGGAAAGTCGTTCTATCCTTTGCCAAGTGTTCTCTGGGCACCCTTATGGCTACTACATGTAAATGAATGCATGTGCGTATTTTTAAATGTCTGACCATTATCATCGAGCTCCGCTCGGAGATAGCATCCACCGACAATCTTCCCATCGAGTTCCTTCACGGCCTTCAGTCCCATGCCAGAGTGCTGGAAGCTCACCGTGGCTGCTCCAAGGAACGTCTTGGTCTTTGGGTGACGGTGGAACTTGATGCTGTGGACGGTGGCTATCTCGTCGCAGACCTCCTTTAGAAGAATGCTCTTCACGCTCTCGTTAAGGCCGATGACGAATACGTCCCTCTGAGGGGGTTTCCCCTCCCAGAACTTGTCATACTGGACAGAGATTTACAAAATAATACACTTAGTGGATCACAGTGATTATGATAATAATATTATCGAGAAACAGCTTTTCAAGTAGGCAAGTGTACATTTTAATAGAATAGTGTCTCTCTAAGCACATAAACATATATGTATACACCATAAATGCTACTGATAGTTATTTATGAGCACAAAGCATCCCTTTATTAAGAGATCTGCATGCAAACTGTGTACCATGTTTACAAAAAATAACAAGCTGGTGCCCATGCAAGTCATTTAATACAACCAGCTACATTTGCACACAACTATCAGAAATTCTCCCAACAGAGCTCTTAGCATCCTACACTCATAACAGCTAGGATTTCATGTTTCTAGTCAGCTAGATGGCACGTGGTGTAAGGTACCTACCTTGAATCTGGGAACAGGCAGGTTGGCACAGACTCCTATGAGGCCTAGCACGGTCTTCTGGGTGCGAGGGTCACGAGGGTGCCCCACGGGTGGAAACTGTTAGGGGTAGGTGAGAAATATGAAGAGTGAACACGGGCAGTAATTGTGAGAGGAACGGACAAATTCGACCCGAAGCCTAGAAGGGAAGGAGGGATTCTAATTAGAGCACACCACACTCACCCCGGGCACATCCTTCCCATTGAGTCTGTAGAGCTTCTTTTGGCCTTTCTTGAGCTCAGGATCGATCAAAAGCTTGTAGTTGTTTCTCTTCTTTTGGACAGTGTCGCTATTGGACATGACTCCAACAGAAATTTGGGGGAGGGCTATTTAGCTCAGTTTTAGCAGCTCAAGCTAAAAATAAGTACTGCCCTCCCAAGATTATCTTACAGTAGGTCTTTTAGAGTTCATATGACTGCAAATGAGCCCATTCTAACTGACCGAAACCGACACAAAAGAGAATTTGTGATGGGCGGCTTTGCTGCTTCTCTTGCTGGATTACAAATAGAGCTCACCACAACTGTTTTGAAGGCGCGGTCAATAAGCCGCGCCCCTCTCAGGGTGCGCCGCAAATTGGGCATGCGCACAACAAACAAGCCATTCTCGATCCCAAATCCGACATAATGTAGAGCATGCGAGCAAACTGTCTTTTTAATCAACAAACCAACAATAATAATATCAGCAAAAATATGCCAACAGTATTTTCCAGAACAAAATAAGAGCCTAGAACAAAAACATGTTAGTATTTTATGTCAAAGACGGCAACATTATAACAGTTTATATTTATTTCTAGATATCAACATAATTATACTCTTCAAATATTTAAAACGCTAGCTAGGAACTAGTATTGTCCATAGAAGCCTGGCTGAGGGGGAACCCCCATTCCAGGGGGAACCATGCCGGGGGGAACCCCAGCTCCCATTCCGGGTCCAGCTGTGATCATGAGGGGCATCTGACCTGCAATACCAAAACGAAAATGGTGATATCACGATGTCATTATGATGTCATAGAATAATGATTACATACCCATCATGGATGGTGGTTGCTGCTCTTGCTGTTCCTCTGCCCTCTCAGCATCTGACTGTTGAAGCTTCTCAATCTGCAGAACAAAGACAAAAGTAAAACGCAGCTTTATCTGAGCCCACTTCTAGCAACTAAAAACAAATCTTGAAGAAAACAAAATTATTGCAAAAATGGTATTGCCACCTCCCCATGCTTCCCTAAACTGTTATGCACCTTGGTGAGATATTCTCTGAGCACTTGGACTAGGTAGGGCATGGCAAAGTCCAGGATGTTGTGCCTCCAGGCCAACTCCAGGATCACATCGGGACGGAGGAGGTCGTAGCACGAGAACAGGCATGCTGCAAAGCAATCGGACCTTCCGATCTCAAGGAACCAACCAATCAGACCCTCGGCAATTTCAATGTTTCTCGAGTCACATGCATACTGCATGGCATCCTGTGTGTGTGGAGAGGGAGAGAGAGAGAGAGAGAGAAAGAGAGAGATGGTGACCAACGTAAACTGATTTGTGGTTGCAATGTGTGTGTACAGTGTACGGAATAGTGGTGCACATGTATGGCTAAAGTTTGTCCACTACTCTGGCATAAAGTTATGATCCATGGATATTTTATAGGGTGCACACATGTACTTGTGTGTATGTGCACAATATAAAAACCTTTATAAATTTGAAAGAGTATAGTTATCAAAAAGCTTAAAACCCGAAGAGGCCACAATGTCACGTATTTTTTCAACAGAAAGCCCCAAGTACTATACTATCACAGTCCTACCACATACATGTACACACAATGTGCTCACATCTGTTGATCATTTTTATTACATCAGCTAACCTTGAATAGTTTGTCTTTCTTGCACAGCTCCACAGCCTGAGCCCAGCGGTTGTTCATCCTGAAGAGGTAGGCGGCGATGCGTCGGAACTCCAGCAGCTCGTGTTTCTCGACCTGCTGGGCCAGAGCGATCATGTCAAAGTTGTCAAACCCATCGATGGATTTTCTCAAGGCTTCGTAGTCCTCCTCCTCAATAAGAACCTACGGAGTGGGACAAACAACGAATAATTATTGATAACTAAGTAGTCTTCTACATTCTGTTGACAACTTTTGATCTATGGAAATGATCCAACTATGTCATAATAACATGAGCACAGTACAATATTATGTTATGAAAATACTTTATGTCTCACACAGTAGGGGGAAGATTCTACATGGATATACATGATAGTTCAGTATTAGCCTAAATGGATGGAGGCCATCACTCATTTATTATTCATGATAATCATTCAGAATAAATTTCCTATCTCAGTTATCCTCCTTCCTGTCCCTACCTGGTTGAGGGCCTCATTGACAGCCTTGTTGTTGTTAGTCTGCACGGAGCGAAGGTATGGCTTGACCAGCTTGAGGTGGCCAATGCGAGTGAAGAAGGCGACGCAGCGTGTGTGATCAAGACGAGGGGTGAGAATAATCAACAGGTCGTTGATGAGCAGGGGCTTGTGGTCGAGGTAGAACTGTAGGGCCTTGTAGTAGAGCTCGATGTTGGCAACCTTTGTGACAACGTCCTTGAAGTGGCTCTCCTTCCAGGCCTCAGTGGGATGGGCCATCATCGTCAGAACGGCGTTGTCATATTCCTCATACTTGTCGTAGAGGAAGACCAGCTCGGACCAGAGGTGGGCCTGCTCAGCTGCACGAAGAACCTGGCATAGGAGAGTGAAATATTGGTAACATCATGCATAAAATAACATAAAACACTATAATTATATGCAGGAGCTGTATTGTGTTATAAGAAACTCTAATACACATACATGTATGTACCTACTCAATACAAAATTTATATAATTAATCATAATTGTAGCCACAAATAGCATATACAAGCCTCATAAGCATTGGAGGCTGGTATAAATGTACAAAATTATATACAGCACTGACTGTACACACCTTGGGGATGTTGACTCGAGACCAGAAGAGCTCGAGATGTTCTCTCATCTTGGCCGGCTTGTACTTGGAGTAGAGAATGGCTAGCTCAGTGAACATGCCCATGTGTGCGCGCTCCAGGCCGAGCGCCGCCTCAAGGAGGGCGATCAGCTCGTTGAAATAGCCACGGTTCTGGTAGTAGTTGATGAGGTCCTCGAGTTCGTCAGCGTGAACCACGATGTGGAGACCACAGACTTGAGCGAGACGGAACTCCTCAGAGTCTACACAGGCAAAACAGACCTATAGGGAGGGGGAGAGAAAGGAAGAGGGAGGGAGAGAGAAATGAAAAGTTCGCCGCGTACAAAACTAGATAAATGCTGCACTGAAAATCTTTACAGACTAATGACACCTCAGCTATACATACCTTTGGAAACTGCACTACCTCAGTCTAATTTTATCATACATGTCCTCCTACACTCTTACAGTTCACAGTAAAACTACTTATGGTTACACCACATGGCACTACTGTCTGTGTTGTGCATAAATAAGACGTTTCTCTCACCTCCTTCCAGGTTCTGGTGGAGTTGGCCTTGCGTGCTGAGTCGACAGCATTCTGGAACTCTCCAAGGTGCACCAGAGTGGAGGCCAGGCGGGCAAAGTTGGAAACATTGTTGAAGAGAAGCTTGGCGGCCTCGTACATCTTTTCGTCGTAGCACCGCTCCCCGACCTGGATGATCTGGGCGTGGTTTGGACCGGAGATGAATTCCTCGAGATCGGCAAGGCGGTTGGTCTTGGCAAAGGCAAAGACGAGCTCTGTCTCGATGAAGGATTCGCGGGTCTTCTTGCGAGCCATCTGGAGATAGCGAACCAGGTCCTCATAGTTACCTGAAGATGGGATGGAAAACGCAAAAACCATAGAAATTTAATGCAACATAAAGACATGTGTCAAACACTTCAAATAGCAACTCTCGACTACACGCAGGTTTTAACTGAAAATAAACTGAATTGCATTTACCAACACCTAAATTTTCAGGTGTATTTCTGAATTGCTTATAAAAAACTATTGAGCAATAATTGCATAATATTGAGACAGTGACTAAAATAACACATTGGACGTTTCAAAACAAGGCCTTTCTTCACTGGCTATATGTAAGTACTATCACTAATAATTTTTGTTTCTCACCGGCACTGTTTGCTGCCTCAATGACCTCGGTGTAGGTGGTGGGGTCGTCTGCCTTGATGTAGGAGTCGATGGCTTCCTTGACCATGGACGCTTCGAGCTGAGCCTTAGCCAACTGGCTCCACACTGCAGGCTGGTTGCAACGCTCGGCAAACTCATAAGCACGGTCCAAGTTGCGGACGTGGTTGATCAGAACCTGAGAGATTTAAAGAGAAAATACCATCAAAGAGGCGTGAACAAATTACACTTCTTAATTACAGTGGAACCCCCCCCCCCTCCTTTTTGTACTACGGACACCTTAGGGACAGCTTAAAGTGTCCTGATTAAAAAGGTGTCCTCATTTCAGGAGTCGTTTTAAGTAATTTGGAACATGTATAAGTAGTGTCCAGATTAAGGGGGATATCCCCACTTCAGGGATGTCCTTATAGAGTGGTTTCCCTCTACATGTACATGTATACTAACCTCCACAGCTGAAGAGTTGACGTCAAACTTCTTGAAGATGGCAAAAGCTTCCTCGAACAGTTCATTGGTGATGCAAATGTTGGCAATGTCTGGAGCATCGTAGTTGTCGAGACGGTTGATGTACTCCATCACACGAGTCGTGTCCGACTTCACGGCAGTCAAGATAAGCAGATTTTGCAGGTTGCTGCAGTAAGTAAGGAATGTTTACCAAAATCCAAAAATCAAGCACACAGATACAAATAAAAAAAAGATGATTGTTCCACTAAATTTTTTTTTCTGACTCACCGGTGATCCCTGAAGATGGAGTTTTCATCCAAGACAATCTTCTCGAGCAGCTCAATGAGCTCATTTGGCAGATCGGCCGACATGAAGGCCTTGACCGTCACGGATACATCCTCTGGATCCTGGGACTCGCTGAGGGCAGTCTGGACGACCTGGTCGATGAGTTGACGACGGTAGCTGTTCTCAACGTCAAGGACAACCTTCCAGAGCTCCGGATCACGACGGCGAACCAGGTAGCGAGCCTCACTCTTGAACAGAGAGTTCTCATTGCAAACCTGGAGAGAGAGAGGGAGGGAAAGAGTGAATATGTTTATATTTATAATGTGTATAGGTAAAAGTTCACTCAATGAGCTTAGCAAAAATTACATAAAAAATCCCCACAATGTGACAACAAAAAACATAAGCAGTCATGGAAAAGTGCAAAAATAAGTACATGTATACTGGACCCACACAATCTCTAGTGCAATTACAAATACATGTATGTACTTATGCAAACTACACATGTATATGGATATACGTACTCATACTAATTTTATGCTCACCTTGATGAGGTCTTCGTCACACTGTCCCCTCTCGTAGGCGACGCAGGCCAGGTGGGGGTCCCTCTTCTCACAGTAGCGACCAACCACGCGGCTATCGTAGAACTGGTTCTCGCGGAGGTAGCGCTCTGGGTTGTTGTTGCTGTCGATGTAGATCTTGGCGAGGGCATTGTGGGTGGCCGGCTCCTCCACTCCCTCGTGGACGCGGGACTCAAGAAGAGGCAATAGGAGCTTCAGCCTATATAGTGGGGGAGGAAAGAATATGCATGAATTAAGTATTGAAGAACCCAACAGGAAAGACCATTCTGGACACATTATTATGATCTAGATTCAATAGCGACGATTGTATAAGCTTTCTCACGCTATTCAGAGTAAGGATACTGAAATTAGTGAGTCTAAACAGGTACATACACATGTAATATTATGTACGTTGTATATTTAGAGTTCTAGTTTCATGCACTACATGTAGCATACAAAAAACGATTGCAAATTCATAAATGCACGCATATTGTACATGTACTTTGAGCATTAGAAAGTAAAATTAAGCTCAAAATTCTCACCTGTTTCTCTTCTCCACTTCCTCAACCAGCTCGTCGGTGGAGAACGGTCCCTTCACAGAGAGCACGAGGTTCTTGATGATGTCATCAGTACAGTCGACGTCCAGGAGACCCCCGACAACGATGGCCAAACGAGAGGGGTTTACCTTCTGCACGTAGATCTCAATGTACTTCTGTAGGCTGTTGCGGTAGAGGTAGAGGACAAGGTCGTGGACAAAGTCAAAACGATCACACACAATAATCAGTGGCAGCTGGTCAGTCAACTTGGCCTCCTAAAGTGGGTTACAGAGGGAGAGAGAGTTAGAAAAGCATTCTGTCCATTGTCTATAAAAATTTATACATGTATATGACATGCCTTGAGGAAGTTCTTGACTCTCTCTGGGTCATAGCAGTTGCTCTCTCGGCAGATTCTCTCCACTTCCTTCATCTGACCGGTCTTGCAGGCAGCCTGAGAAGAAAAAACACAATGGTATCAACCATCAATCAAGGGTCAAACCCCCCTCTCGCTCGCTGGATGTTTAAAAATAAAAGGATTTTTTCCTTGCTAGACTATGCTAATTCATTTTACTGACCTGAATGTACTTGAAGTGGACATCAGTGTCCTGGCTAAAGTTGACAATGGCTCCAAGGAAGTAGAACAGTCCTTCAAAACTCTTGAAGGACTCAAAGAGTTCAATCAGTGCAGTAGCCGTCAGCTGCTCGTGGTATTTTGAGGCAATCTTCACACAGACTTGGAGATTTTGTCGAATGTTGGCCGTCAACATGGCCTTGAGGCATTCAAGGGAGTCGTCAACGGACAGGGACCCGAAATAGTTCACTAGCCAATCAGGATTGAGCATGTGCGTATGGACGACGGCCCTCTTGATGTCGTAGATGTCAGTGTAGTGCTCGAGGGCACGTTGAAGGAGACCGGCTTTCTCGCAGAGCTGAGCGATGTGGGCCTTGTCGTAGTGTGTGAACATCTGGTTGCCCATGATGGCATCAGCAACCTGAGAGAGAGAGAGAGAGAGAGAGAGAGAGAGAGAGAGAGAGAGAGAGAGAGAGAGAGAGAGAGAGAGAGAGAGAGAGAGAGAGAGAGAGAGAGAGAGAGAGAGAGAGAGAGAGAGAGAGAGAGAGAGAGAGAGAGAGAGAGAGAGAGAGAGAAAGAAAGAGAGAGAGGAGAGGGGGAGATGTATCAATAAAATTATTATTATATATGTACATGTACATGGTACATGTGATGTGACTGTTTATGCACATGCATATCCTGTAATTTGGTGGATTCCCTAAGAGCCGCCCATGGAGCCTAAATTTGTCTAAGGTCCAGATCTGGAATGCAGATAATGTGCACATACACTATACTATACCACACAGGCATTCTGCTACTACTCTCCACCTACACACATTGTGCACACATACATGTACATGCACATGCATGTACATGTATGCAGCATACATGTACATGTACCTGAGGGGCGGTCATCAGGTTCATCTCGAGCAGCCTTGTCTGGAGAGCGCCCTCTCCCGGTCGGTTGTTCTTGAGGGCATCGAGAAGGAAGGAGGTACACTGCTGCACCATGTTCATCTCCATGAACACATCCACAACCTTAGAGAAGTAACCAAGAAAGTCAACAAGAAAATACGTACACTACTTACGTAATTAGTAAAAAAAAAAAAGTATGAAAATTTGTTGATTTGCATGACATAAGTTACAACTGTAAAATTTTTGTACATGTAGTAGGGCTACATTAACATCATTCCAACAGCACACAAACACTGGCAGTGACATAAAATTACACAAAACAGGCCTCTAAATTGACTAAAATTAATATCCTCTACAGTCACATATACATGCATAGCCTGGACTATCATTTTCAAGAGAAAGCACAAGCTGCCAATATGTGCATACCTGGTTGAGGTCAGCCAGGGGCTCCTCTTCAGCCACGAGCATCTTGGCAAACTCGGTGCCCTGCTCTGGGTTCAGCCTCATCACGTTTCTCAGCAGGAACACGTAGTCGGGAGTGTAGCCAACCTTCTTGGCATACAGGATGATCTTCTGGTACTGGCCGGTCTCGGCAAAACATTGGATCACCTACATGGATAGAGGGATAGCCCATAAAGAAGGTGGGTATTGAGTTTCTAATTAATGCCCACCAAAGGAAGATGCCGTTTTTAGGTAATACATGTAATTGAGTATCAATCAGATAGACAAGGGTCACTACAAGCTAAATTTCAGCATCCACAACTGAGCTACAAATTGGCTTCCTTATTCCAATCAGTAACTACATGCTGTAATTGAAAATCGTACAAAATTTAACATACCTTTCCAGGTACCCCAGCCCTGAGGAAGACAGAGAGGGCCAGGGTTGGGTCGACCTGCTTCACCAGCTCTCCCAGCTCCTCAGAACACTCGAGCTTGTCCTCCTTCAGCCACTTCTCCACGAGCTGCTTCTTGCCCTGAGCGAGGACGGGTCGGCAAAGCTCCAAAGCTTCGTACTTGTTCAGCTGGCTGCTCTCCAGCAAGATGCCAAAGTACTGGAGGAGAGGGGAGGTCTGGCCTGGCTGGGCGGGCACCTGCTGGAACCTCAGGATAGTCTCAGATGTACGAAGAATGCCCTGTGGAAAAAGGTTGCAAAAATATCTTAATGAATAAGAGACCTACACATACATGTACATGCATGCATGGATGGTACATATGTACATTGTATGTACATGTATGTGTACAAGTAAGAATCGGACGACACTTGAGAACCAGGGGAATCCCATCCCCATGGATTATGTTTCAATTCCCTAGACACCTTTACTTTGTCACAAAAGAGCCATCAATACCTACCATTTAAGCATAGATAGGCTATTTCATAATTATAATATTTCTTTTCTATACCATAACCTTTAACTCTATACTGGTCACCAACACATTAAATTTATAAAAAAACACTCGTATGCATAGAAAGGATGCTACACCAATCAACACATCCACCCCCTCACCTTGGGTGCCTTGGCAGCCACCTTCGCAGCCTCAGCAAACTGGCCCTGACCAAAGAGGAGGTTGAACTTGCGAACGAAGAGCTCCTCGGCTCCAGCTAGGTTGTTGCGGGTGGCAATGCGCAGGGCAAGGTCAGGGTTACCCAGCGTGTTGGTGACATAGGGTATGAGATTGGCATCATCTACACTCACTGAGAGGACCTGGAGGGAGGGAGGGAGGGAGGGAGGGAGAGAGACAGAAGGGGGTATAGATAGCAAATTTTGTATAAATTCAACATTGAAAGAAACTCTACATGTGCACAGCACAAAAAAAAACAAAAAGTTCAAATCAAAACAATAATTTCTCCTGTTTTTTTACCTGTCCCTTTCTGTTGACTCCAATGATTCCACTGGAGGCATCATGGACGGCCGTGACAAAGATGGTCTCCCCACTGATGCGGTTCATGTAGATACAGGTGCCAGTCTCGATGTCGTACAGGTGGATGTAGCCAAATTTGGTGATCAGGTAGATGACGTCATACTTCTCACTCACCTGCATGAATGGGCATTAATTAGAATCAATACAACTTTCAGTATAACATTATACTATTATCACTACGTGGATAACTACACAACTATAGTGAGTTAATCCTTAGAGGGTATGCCCCTCTTTATATGAACAATAATTATTATAATACATTCCATGTCCATCACCATGTATTGGACAACAAGTTACAAATTTTATGGCTAGCTAAATTTATTGAGTATCATACATGCACATGTACCTGTACATGTATATGCACTACATGTACATGTACATGTAGATTACACTTGCCTGCATGGCGACAGGGAAGTCGGTCTGGGCCTCTGGAGGGAAGTAGACATCGACAGCTTTCTTGGTGAAGGCCTGGTTGCCCTGGGCTGGGGTCCCAACCTCAATGATGTGAAGCTAAGCATAGAAAGAAAAGAAAAGTGTCTCCTACACTGTACATGTAGTTCTGTAAAAATTATAGAGCAACTGAATTTAACAGGCCACGACTCATTAGTATACATTCTCCCTCCCTCTCTCTCTCTCTCTCTCTCTCTCTCTCTCTCTCTCTCTCTCTCCCTTTCACACACCCCACACTAGATACGTACTCACCTTTCCACCCTGTTGTGTGCGGACGGCAAAAGTGAACAGTGTTGACTCCTCAGAGTTCCCTGGCAGCTTGAACTGGGCGAAGGCCGCGGCATGTCCCTCGATCGGTTGGCTGACCTTTCGCTCCACGGAGTAGAGCTGCATGTTGCCGGCCACGCGGTGCTGCTGAGCTGAGATGCCGACCAGGAGGAGCCACTTGAGGGCCTTGTCTGTGCGGTAGTTGATGACCTGACAGCCGGCAAGGCTTGAGTGACGGTCAAACATTTTCTGTGGCTGAGAGTCACCTGAAGAGATAGATATATACATATACATGTGAAAATTTATTATGTGAGTAGGTTTGCCTGAGCAGGCAATGGTTGCCCCTTAGGTTTGAGATTGGTAGTTGATTGAACCTACTAAATTTTATGTGAATTTTCTTATGCATCTGGCATATGAACCGCTTATAAAAACGGTAGCTGCCAACTAAAATGACAAGTTCAGAGGCTCACAAAAATACATTGTGAATTTTCCTATCTACTCTTTATGTAGCTGGATGAATAAAGGTAGGTGTGCACATGATTTGCAGGTGGGAGAGCTATTATAGAATGTAGGTGGTCGAAGGGAAAGCAGCAAAAACAAGCATGAATGTGGCAAATAGAGATACCCTTGGACATTCATATCTCCCCTCCCACTTTTTATGGACTTGATGATATTCATAGCCTTTGTGGACCCCCAAATATGGTCAATATGGACATATACACTTCCGAGAAGGAGTCTACTTGGAGCGTTTTGATTACAAAATTCACTCCATATAGGCACACACCTACATGCACAAATGTGTACACATATTATCAAGATATGTTCAAATCGAGTTTATGAAACAGTAAAGCTACTATCTAGGATACAAAATTTAGACAAGATATCACAATAAAACAACATTTTTGAATTTTTTTATCAGTTACATATTCCAAAAATATACAACTTTCGTTGCTAGTGTGAACCTTACCTTCCATCGACCAATGAAAGACGGCAGTCTCGGTAACCAAGGCAACGGTGTTGAGGTTGATCCACTTCCAGAAGACGACATCGTCCACCATCTGGTGAGCCTTCATTCGACTCTTCATCTCAATGTTGAAGATCTGCAAACTCTTTCCAGCTAAAGACAAAAGAAAAAAGTTATGCTTAAATGATGTTAGCTTATTGCTATATAACTGTCCATAATATAGAAATTTGTGACTTGTTGGATAAAATGCCCAATTGTAGGTTGTAGGGTGTAAAGTAAGGGTCTAATGTGTGAGCCGGTTGTGACAACCAGGCTAAAAGGAACGCTAAAGACCAAACACAACCTCTGTCTGGGTCCAGGCACACCACAGGAATTCACACACTCAGACGAAGAAGCTTAGTTTGGAAATGAATGCACACGCACATGTAATATGAAGAGGCAGACACAAGTGTAAGCACTGAGTATGCATGAAGAGGATAATACTTACATCAACCATTCACATATCAGTTCCTTCACTAGTTCTCTCCCCCCCCCCTCTCTTTCTATCTCTCTCTCCCTCCCAGCATCTCTCTCTCTCTCTCTCTCTCTCTCTCTCTCTCTACCTACCCTTCAGTGCAATGACTTTCGATGCAGGGTTCATGATTGCTGAGTCAGCAGTGATGGGTCTTCGGATCGGGTTAGCCGAGTCGGCGAGATCGATGATGATCACCTGGGACGTCTCTCCGACCTTCTCACGAATACAGATGAACTTGTCTGACTCCATAGTCAGAGTCGCAAAGCCTATCTGCTGTACATTGATGCCTACATTTTGGAGCTACATATGTGTATGTATGTGTGCGTAATTGTATATGAGCATACGTAAGGGTATAAAATTATTTCCCCAAAATGTGGCAGTTAGCTCCACAGACAGTTCCAACCACACACGATTCATACATGTACATGTAAGTCAAAGATTTTGGGCATCACGAGCTAAAATAAAGGTCCAAATTTGAACTAGAATTTTGAGAGCATACATGTGTACACACACAATACCCCCCCTTCTATATTCCAGTAATTACCGTTGACTATATAATACGCACCCTCTAAAGGTATTGGATTCACCAAAAAATCTGGAAGTGACCACAGGAAGTATTGTCAGGATGGGTGTGTGTGCGCATGTGTGTGGTACGGCCCCCAACCAACTGAATCGATCCTCCCTAGCCCTACTATAAACACACATATGCTCACATGAGCAGCTTATACAGACTACTGAAGCACATCTCACTAGTCATTTCAAATGTGCTTCTCTATTTATCCAGGGAGGCGTGAACAAATACCAAAGCAGGGCTAGAAGAGAATACTTCTGACTATGTTGCAGGCTTTATGAACTTCTCTACATGTACATGTAATCCTCTATACATGTACATTCAATACCTTATAACCCTTATTTACTTTTTACCCACTGTGTGTGTACATGTATATGTATCTATCTCCACACACCAAAGAGCACTTAACCCCTCCCCACAAACTTAATAGCCTGCAAGCTTGCCACACTACAAAACCACCCCACCAAAACTTATACTTTTGGTACGCATCGTCCACAATTTTACGCTTATTCTACGTGCGTAGCACAAAGGTGAGTGTACTCGTACCTGTAGGTGCTCCTGGAAACGAATGGGTAGTTGCTGGACGGCCATCTTTAGCCTTTTACAAGTGCTAGCTCAAGGGTCGCGCCAACGGAAAGGCTATACAAAACTACTTGAAACTGTTCAAATCGGTTCTTGTCTCCTCAGAATGTGTTCCTGCCACGAAGGGCCTGGTCGCTAGTTGGGTGATGTTTGACTTTACTGCTTAGCTTCTCGGTACACGCCGACGAGCACCAACCCCTTTCAGCGCTCTTCACAGCAGAACACCCTTCTTCCGGCCAGGGTCACAAGAACACTCACAACGCATGCGCATAAGTTTCACGGTGCGCTCTAATTAGAACACACCGCCTTTGACCCAGCGCGGGATTTTAATACATGAAGACCCGTCAGGAATACAGCAAGAGTAAGAAATTACTTATAGCTACACTACCAGTGGAACCTCTATGACATGTGCATGTGACCAGAGTAAATTTAAAAAAACAGTATCCTTGGTACCGTATCCTTAGGCTCGTCCCCAGACGGGGCCCCACCTCCTCGAGGGTGGGGTCTGGGAACGAGACTACAGTTCAGTAGTAGCATGGGAATCGGACTTTTGCATGAAATTAACCTAGTAATAGCCACGAAATAAACGCACAACTAAGTAATTCTTTGCCAAGAACAAGTGCTTGAAATTATTAAATACCGTTATATACACACACACGAAAGAAATAATAGATTATCATAGTAATGTATTCTATCTCAAAAGTATGACATTCACAGTCGTGATTAAATTTTATAATCACTAACCACTGTGTACAGCGCATAAAAGAACATCAGTCTTGTTCTTTGCTTCATTGTTGCATCGATCGGATAGCCGTAGTAATATAGTTTGCAGTTTATTCGCTATCTCTTTGCTCTTTCCTTCATTGTTGCAAGTAGTCTAGACATTGCTACACTCGGTGTCAACTCTTGCTGACCCACGTATAACAAATTTTGACCCTTCTCACTAATTTGTATACTTTACAACTTCGGCTGGTATGATTCATCAGTAATCCATAAATTTGGATAAATTTAAATATCTTTTCTTTTATGGGTGTATGCCGATGATTTAAATACATGAATGCTATGTCTCCCGCAACCTTCTCCATCCCTGCCAGCAGCTGTCCAAGATGCTGCTGCTGCTCATCCAATTTCTTCTCTATCATACTAGCTGAAAGCATCACGTCTGGTTCTTCCTCCGAATCTGGTTCTATGCCCGGAGCATGTACCACACAGGCGAGTACATGTAATTCCTTACTGTGATAAATGATGAGGTCTGGTTTAGAAGAGGAATACCGAGAAACCCTCGAAATAAAACCGGAAAAATTACTCTTATTGGTAGTTATAGTGAACCCCATATCCGTAGCTGCTTTTTTGACTTGAGAAAAAAAAAGTTCATTATACATCGCTTCAGGAATATTGCAGAGAGGTGCTGGTGCTGGCCATGGAATTGGCTGGACGGGCGCTGGAACTGAAACCTCCCCAGTGTGTACTTTCTCGACGAATGCTTTGATATCCTGATAATCGCTCCTCCTCATCATATCCAACATCACTTTACACATATTACTGACAGCAGCACTTACAGCAGCACTTGTAGCTGCACTTGCAGCACTTACAGTAGTAAGTTTGAGATCAATGCACAACCTTGTTTCCATAGCATCATGCTGCAAAATCTCACTGGTGTCTACTTCTACCGTAGTATAGAGAAAGTCAGCTGCCTTGGCCCTACTTGCCTGCAGTGATTTTGAAAATTCAAATAAGTAGATTCTAGATGCAGTTCCATCTACATGATGTTCATTACTGTGGACCATAAAATCTCCCTGTAGATCAATATTGAAGCCTTTGGCTTCAGTCTTGAGTGATTCCATATCCACAGATGCTGTCACGCATGGAAAGTTTATGCACACGATGTAATATGTGTTATTGACACTCGCTGGTGGTAGTATTGGAAGTATCTTACTTCTCTTAGGCTGCGGCGGTAGAATGTCCGCTGGCTGTGGTAGAACAGTGTCTGTTGCTGTTGACTGTGACATTAAGCTGCTGGAAGAAACAGGTCACTCCCTTCTGTATTTAAAAATATAACAAGGTCATGTATTCTTCAATTTTACTCTATTAAACCCAAAGCAAACCCTCCGGCACAGGGTTTCTCAGAGTGAATTGCAAATAATAACCAGTTATATGCGCAAGAACAGCGAGACCATGCAAAAGGATGAAGCCAATAGCAATTTATTTCACACTGGCCTTAGACACTGCAACAAGCTCAAGGTTATAAATTTGTTGCATGTCACGTGTGAGCTCAGTTTTTAATAACCAGGCATATCAAATATATATTCTAATAACATAAATAAATAAGGTAACTCTTGATAACTGTATTAAGATAAATATCTATTTACCACTTATTCAACTAGTCTCGACCACGAAGGCCTTTAAGGATTAATTTAAATATGACAACTGCAAGAACGAGGCAGACGACTCTCAGAGGAGGTAGGACACGCTTGACCTTTGGCTAATAGTTCACTAATTAAATCGCTGGTAGAGGCTTTCGTGAAGATTTTTAGAGAATATCGTCACGATTTTCGAACTCAGCGCTATTGATTTAGTGGGGGAGCCCCTCTTAGTTAGCACTATAGAGCAATTTTTAGGTCTTTGGAATGTCAATTAGCCGCTTTGATTAACATTCCAAGGACCTAAAAATTGCTCTACAGTGCTAACAAAGAGGGGCTCCCCCACTAAATCAATAGCGCTGAGTTCGAAAATCACGACGATATTCTCTAAAAACCTTCACAAAAGTCTATACCAGCGATTTAATTAGTGAACTATTAGCCAAAGGTCAAGCGTGTCCTACCTCCTCTGGACGACTCTACTCGTGTCATAAACTGGCTGGAAGATCATATGACCACTGCAATGAGGCATGATGTCGATGATACATACGCACGTGACCAAACACACCCATTTTTTGATCCAGCGCGGGATTTATGAACGAGTGATACGTAATTATAAGCAGACGATGATGGTCAATGACGTACCGTAGATGTAGATATTTATAAGCTGCTCATGTGAGCCTATGTGTGTTTTAATATAGTCTACAGAGTTTTATCAGGCTGCTACAATTCGTAGCTGTCCTTCAGCTTTCATTGCTGTAAAGTAATAACAATAATAATAATAATAATACTTATCAACAAGAATAAAACACAATATCAATGGAGTAACTTAAGATAGAGTTCATCTTGTTCCTTTCAATTGTATAGCTATAATATTATTAGGCTATAGTAGCTAGCTACTTATAATTGTTTTAGATTTTCAGTTCTGGAATGTCATTGATTGATCTGACTGGTGGTTGCCTGCGAATGTACCTCAGCTATCACTTCAGTTTGAAAAGGACCAACATCAGTCTCTTCAATTGGATCATCAGCATCATCTTGTCTGGGAGGTGGTGATGTGGCTGCATGCTCTTCCTCTGGACTCTGAGGTACCGATTGCAATTTGAAGAGCATGGGTTCTTGCTTACGCCCATTACGCTTGATATTTGGTGCACAGCCAATCCAATAACGATCTGCCGGGTCCAGATCTGTGTCTGGCTCACTGCTCCATGGCCACTTCACCTTCCGATTGACAATGAGGTAACTGGTATCTTTGGAGGAAGCTGCTTTAGTATAGCAGCTGATAAAGAATGTGTCACTTTCTTTTTTCCCACATTCGCTTGGATCTTTGAGCTTCATATCTTTTGGCCTCGACTCTTTATCGTAGATGGCCATAAATGATCTACCGGTACCATTCGTGTCCGTTCTTCGTAACATCGGTGGATGGATCGCATGGCCCCTCCAATTCACAGTGGCAGTGAAGCGCAAATCTTTCTTATCTTTCTCATCTTTCTTGATTATTTCAAAATAGTTGCTGTACTTACTCACACGTCTGATGTAAAATGGAAGGGCCTCTTTCATTCTACTAGTAAGTTGAACTTCATTCTCCTCGCTGACCGTGACAAATAAATCTTTATCACGGTTATCCGTGTGCTTGATCAGGAATGGGCCTGAGGTCACTGAATGCATGGTGGAATAATAATATTGTGTGTAGATATTCACATAGAATCTGATATACATATATTATATCATGCATGCACATAATAGCTACTAGCTGGTTAGCTACATTTCTTATCTTATGCATGCGTGCTAATAAAAGTTATTATAGGGCATAGCTATACAGTAACTATATTATACTATAACAAGCCATATGAATGATAGCAACTATATACATTGCAAGTGTGGCTTCTTACACTCATCCACTGATGCTCCTGATTGGCTGCTTTTGATTCCTTTGCTTTCCTCCTTCGGCTTAAGTAGTCGAAAAAGCATAAATTTTCGTTTATCATCGTGAGACCCAATGGTAGGCTTGCACCCCGTCTGACCAGACTCATACACACAAAGATAACTACTCGTGGGTGCCGCAATGGAGCGCTCTTGGCAATTGATGAAAAAGATTTCCTTCTCATTCACCCACTCGGTGAGATCGGCTGCATGATATTGCTGGGTCTTCCTGCAGTGGATGGCCATTCGGGAGTTGGTCGATTTTCCATCTAGTCGCATTCTGAGCAGCTGATTTCGTTTGCTTTTGCCACGCCAATTGACGGAGGCACAGAGGTACATTGGAATCGCTGGTTTGTGCTCAACTTCACCAAATTTTTTCACAAATTTGTCTTTGTCCTTGAATACCCCTGGATTCTCGTGGACAATGTTGAAGTGGTTGTCTCCTTCGTCACAGCGCACGATGTAGAACTCGGATGCTCTGTCGATATCATAGGTGGCTCTGACTTCATGATTCTTGCCTACGGTGAGGTAGAGTTGGTCCCAGTTGCAGGCAATATAGAAAGGTCCAACTGAAATGATAAATACATAAATTAATAACCCACTTCTAGAGAGAGAGAGAGAGAGTATCATTCCATGCAGTACCTGCTGATCAGGTATTTCTATAGCTTTTCTAGCATGCGTCATGCAGAGCCACTTAATTTATTAATTCAAGAATTACAATCTAGAATGGGTTTACTAGTTGTAGTTACTTAGCTACATTTGACTTTCTGCTTGTTTTGAATGTAGAGCTGAAGAGCTTTTTGAAGCGCAATCCTCAGACCAATACTATCAAGCACCAAAGAGCTTATCGGCTGTAGCTTTACGCCCACCACAGCCTCTGCAATTGAGCTCCTCACCACTTCCTCTTCAACCTTTGTCACCTCATCTTCTTCACCACCTTTTCCATTTTCGGTACTGTCATCTCCTTTTTCAGCCTTACTTTTGTTTTCTTTATCATTCTTATGTTTCAAATCATCTTCATCTTTTCTCACCTTCAAGTTCATGCGTCCAACCTTCGTAGTCTGGCTTTTGTACTTCTTTCTATTGATTGATCTCTCATTACCGATTGCAATATCTGCCAGCTTACCAACTCCCAAGTTTGCCTTGCTGCTGAGTTTTGTTGAGTATTCCTCCTGTGACATCACTCGGTAGTAAGAAGCACCCAGCTCAAGAGAGTGCACGTAGTGGGTAACGGAAAAGGTGGAGACAAACTTGTAGCATAAATCCAAGCATTCTTTTTGAGTTAGTGGCAGATCAGTCTTACCATCTACCTTGATCACTACCTTTTTCTCTTTTCCGTCGTGCTCATCTCCTTGTTGCTTTTCCCCCTCCTGTTGGCCTTCCAATCGCTTCTTCTCAACATCTTCTTCTTTTTGTTGGCCAATCCATTCCTTCAGGCGATCTTCAAATGGTTTCATTGGTTTGATTCCTTCCTTGGTTTCTTTTCCACTTTGTGAATCGGCTCTTCCTTGAGGAGTTTCGCTAATTTTGTCAAAAGAAGCTCGAAATGAGATGGTGCGGGTAGTGATCTTCCTTCCCACCGACTTCTGGCTCATACTGTAGCTTCTCGAAAGCTCCGCGTCAATTCCCAAATTCACAAGCTGATTAACGGGAACCGAAGCGCTCAGGTTGGTTTGAAAGTGCTTGGTGCTCTCCACCTCGTTCACAAAACCCTGGTACAAGTTGCCCTCTTCAGTACCAATTATGTCAGTATAGCGAACCTCACGGATTTGCAGTGGTCTTTTGTTGAGCCAAGGTGTGGGATTTGTAGCATCCACTCCACGGCCAAGCCCAAGGTCCTGGAACGACCTTTCTTCTCCTTCCTTCATCACCCTCCTGATAGTGTCTGTTGTATCGGATTTGGATAGGGTTCGGGTTTGGTTTGGGTTCGGGTTCGGGTTTGGTTCGGGTATGGGTTCGCTTCCTGCACACAAAAAGATGCATTATTGCTAGATAGCCACAGTATAATACCTCACAGCAGCATTAAATTTATTTACACATGAAATTGTATGTACTGTAGCTAGTGTTGCATAAGTTAATTGCTGACAAGAATCAAACTCACCTCCATTTTTGCTTGCCATCATTCAGCAGTACAATGTGGGGTTAGCTGGTAATGCAATAATAGATTTCGATGATATCAAAAATACGTACTGCACGTTAGCCACAGGATAATGTTCTTGTGATATCCAATGATCGTTAGTATCTCTTTCTGGTGATTGATTCTTGAGGCTTGAATTTTTCAGTTGCAGGCAACTCTGCAGGCCTGATTTTATAACAAAAAGGTAGCCATATTACGGTATCGGGAATTTTTTGGACTTGTTGCGTCAATCTGATTGGAATTCTACTTTTATGGGTGCTGTAATCTCTCAGATATGAAGGAAACTCATTACAGAATCCTTGCATGGTCTAGGTTCATATAGATTCTTGAATGGATCTTCTTTGAAGTTCACTGGTATACCATAATAATATAATATTAATTTTGCACGCGCATGAGAAAACTGATATATAGTGCACCTACAGGTATTTTAATTAAAGAATTATCTTTTCCGCCCTTTTCCTGCCTGTTTCCTGTTGCAGAATATGGGTTCCAATGTAATTGTAGTTGGATTTTAGTAGCTTTTCCATAATAAATGGACTGGATTCTAAGAATGAAGCCTTGTGCAGACATACCATGGATGTTAACTGATTTTAAGAACTAATTTGCATGATCCACGTTTACGTATAGCCAAGATCTGCAATTAAGATTTCACATGCCATAGCATCCATCGTACACAGTGCACATGGTAAACACCCCATGATGGCCTAGCTGGGCCATTTCTTGTATGGCAAGTTTCACATATTATTATATTATTATTGTCAGTTAAAATTTATTTAACATCCACTATTAGTTATTACTGGTACCAGTGCGCAAACTTTAATAAGCAAACTACTAGCTATTATATTAATATTGCATCCCTCAACCCATGCAGCCCATATTATTTTCAATGAGTATAGTGTGCGAGCTCGAGGTTCTCATCTTTTGTTAACACACTAAGTCTTGTCATAAATTTCAAAGGAACTACATTGCATCCCTAGCATAATAGCTAAAATACTAGGCACACACAAAAATTAATATAAGTATGACATCAGTACAGATGGTGTAATTCATCACGCAATTTTTATAATTAGAATCACTTAGATCAAAACTGGCAAGATTAGCATCCTCCGATCATGCAGCATGGCGAGCTCCATCCATCTTAGTCTCGTGACCCAGCCCCCTAAAACGCATGCAAATTTGAAGCTCTCCTCTTAGCTACTTGTTGTGTAAACACTTTTCATAAAATTTAAAGCAATAATAATAATATTATATCACTACATGTAGGATAATAGATAAGACACTATGCGCACAAAAAATTATTATGCACCATAAGTATACAGTCAGTAAAATCAAATTTGAATAATCAATGTTTTCTAGCGGCTAATCTAGATCTGTTACAATAGCTAGCTATAATAATGAGAATCAGTTTTACCAAAGATGATCTAGATCAAAGTTGTCCATATTATTTGCCGCCTCAGACCATGCAGCATGGCGAGCTCCATCCATCTCTGGTGCCAGTCGATTATCAGCTCGTAGAGCGTGGCTTTGACCTCCAATCCTTTTACCACAATCAGGACAAGTAGATTCCTCCGTAGCACCACCACACTCACCGATACAGTAGTAGTGACCATTAGGACACTTGAACCAGTGACCTTTAGTGAGTCCTATAGCTTTCACAATTGCAATTCTTTCAGACTCTGTAAGGCCATCAACATGATACTGTGCACTAATCCTTTTCACAAAGCTGATAGTTTCATCGTGTTCCTCTTCCTTAAATGTATCTGATTTCCAGCCACCGTTCTGTGCTCTTTCGACCTTGGAAGCTAACAATTGATTATCACTTGCTGAGAGAATTATTCCACGAGTCTTAGTTTTACACCACAAATCCAATAACTTGATCAAACTCATCAGTCTATAAATTTCACTTTGAATATCGGTTTTGTGTTGATCAGAGAGAAAGTCTTGCATTAGAAAGTTGACTAGAGCAACTATGTCCTCTTGAATATCCTTAATGCCGACAGTAGATATTGCAGAAATAATACGATGGACATTAGCAGATGTGGGTGACTGCAGTGATGTCAGATATTTAAGCATCCTCACTACAGAGGTCAAATAGGTCAACTGAGCATTGATGTTGTTTATTTGATGTGGCGGAAGAGCAGTTTTATACTTTCGAGTGCCAGTAGATGGCTGCAGTATTTCATCTATGAGCTTCAAGCTCTCTTCAAGACATACAAATGAAGCAGAAGCAACTTTTTTAGCTTGAATTTGAACTTGTGCAAATTTTGTTAGGAGATCACTACTGAGATTTATAAGTTGTTTTTCTTTTATGTTCTCGTAATCTTTGAGAGTTTGCTTTACATACTTCCCATATCGTAGACTTTTTCGGATCTGAGTTTTACACTTAGGGCAGGTCTTGAATTGAACTTCAGATGGCTTGCTTTCATTGCCAACTTGTTCCATCCACGTATCTAAGGCTGTAACTTCGATTAAATGTTTGCATTCTTCAAGTTCAACAAAGCGGGCATCTTCGTCTTCTTCAGTGCCAAAGAGAATTTCACAAACTTCATCTCTGTCACAGATACGACACTTACTTGGACACTTTTCCCCACAAAGTCCAATGCACTGGTGTCCACATCTCAAACGCAGCTTACACGGCTCATCACATGGGGGGCGGTTACATATTTCACCACACAGACGAGTGCACTTGTGATGTTCACACTGCCACATACAGGGCTCCTTGCAGGAAATACAACGTTCGTAGCATCTTCGACTGCATCGACTATGGACACAATAATTGTTACACTGCATCATACACGGAGGACAGGTCGGAGTGCATGGAAATTTGCATTCATGACCACATACTAGAGTACGTCCACACTTTGATTGGCAGCGGATATGAAGACGACCTTTTCGACACTGTTGGCAGTCACCAGAACAAGCATGACCACAATCCAGCCTCTCGTTGCAAACTTCTCTGCACTCAGCTGCACCGGCATCAAGAAAGCAAGGGACCATTCTCGTGTGACCACATGGTAGCATCTTCGCAACGTCGGCGAAGCACTTTCTTGTGCAAGGTGTGGAGCAGAGTTCCTGGCAGCGGTGACCACACTTTAAAACTCTTTCACATGGTTTTGTACAACTGTAGATAAAGGGATCTTCGTGACATTGCATTTGTATTTCATGGCCGCACGAGTATATCCTTTTTGTGACCATCTCATTGCAAGGAAGACATCCATCTTTGCACCTCCAGCATTGGTTTTTACAATAGTGACCACATTTGAGAATTTTCGAACATTTTGTCGACAGTGAACGTGTTCATGTTCTTTGTCTATCGGATGACAAAGTCTGGGACAGCTGTGACCACAGTTTAACCTCACTGAGCATTTCTGCTGACAACCACCTTCTGGACATTTAAGGAAATCTTTCGCACAACTAGCCATTACCACAGTTTGTGGGTGATTCTGACAATATAGCGGCAATGCTTTGCCAGTGCAATGCTTTCGGAGTAAATCCATGAGAATTTCTGGCCACACCGTGTCATGTCTGTCTCGCAGCATCGAAAGATTACCAATGACATAAAATCCGACCTTTGCTCTCGAAAGAGAAACACAAATCCGGTTTGGAATATTGAGGAATCCTATCTTCTTCTCGCTGTTACTACGTACAAAGGAAAGTAATATCAAATCGTTTTCTTCACCTTGAAAATCGTCAACAGCTGCAACTCTCACACCATCATAATCTCGTCTTCGCATTTTCTTTCTCAACTCTAAAAGTTGTCCACGGTACATGGTTAGCAAAGTGATCTGGTCAGGACGATATCCTTGCTTCAGCAAGTACTTACACAAAGCAACCAAAAATTCAGCTTCATGATCATTGGAATGGCTCCTGTCTTTGTCGTCGATATCCTTCTCTGGAGCATGGTGATCGATAAAGAAGAGATCAGTGCCTACACCTTTCACGTGTTCATAACATTCAACGTCCTTGTGATTCAACAGATTCTGGTATATACTGGGACAGATAAGAGAAGCTATTTCAGGCCGCATTCGATGCTGAACTTCTAAGGTGAATACGGGAAAATTATTTCTGGCAAGTCTTTCAAACAATGAAACGCAAAATTCAAACTTCTTTTCCAGTTTGTAGCAGTTCGCCTTTGGTTTGAGTTGCTTGTGATCACCAATCATGATAAGCTGCTGAACACTGGGTGTAAGGGATGTGAACACATGTGCTTCAAACACTTCGGCCGCTTCTTCTATGATGACTATTTTGGGATAGATATTGGACAAGATGTGGTTATACTTTGCAGCACCAGTTGTTGTCATTCCAATAATATCTGCTCCACGGATGACATGGGCATCAATATCTTGCTGACACACAGTAAATTCTTTGCACAATTCATTGTACAGCCTTGCCGTTCTTGCAACAAGCTGCTTTCGTGTCACAATCAGTTGGTTCACCCAGTACTGGTACAGACGCCAGCGATTCTTTAAGCTTATGTTCCAAATATTTCTGACTGAAATGGCTTCAATGTCCGTCATTGGTTGATTTAAGTAGCCTCGTCTAATCCTCCTTCGTCGTTCTTCATCACTGATCTGCACAACGCTCCACTGTTCATCATTTTTCGTTTGGATATGAGCCGTATTGGATACAAATAACTGCTCGTTTTGCGAATTAGTACGTCTCCTAGGCATTGGGAAATCAAATAGTTCTCCTTCGAGAATTCGCTCCTCCTCAATTCTGTTTGCCTCAGCATCGACATCAATAAGTTCATCCTCTGGTTCCAATTGGATACCGACGGCATTGTCATCTATGACAGGAATCACTTCTTCTTGTACTAGAGGGTCTTGTAAAAGTGGCTCTGCTTCTTCATCTTCAAAAACGTACCACAGTTTAAGCCACACATCAATTTCTCGTCCTCGCTCTGTTGGTTTTTCCTGGGTGAGCTGAAATAAATGATTCTCTGGTATAAACTCCTCAAGAGCAGACAATTTGAATATTTTGTCTCCATTAATTGTTGCGTCAATGCTTTTCTGAGCTGCCTCGATCCTCTCTCGAAGCATTTGAACGTCCCTGTAGAGTTTGCCTGATTTCTTGTGGAGATTAGCTGGCAATAATTTCTGGGATCGCACTCTGTCAACTTTTGCTCTCAAAATGCAGTGCTCTAGTTTCTCGGTTTTACACCTTCCTCCGATTCTGACAATATTGAGTTCCTTGTTTTCAGGAGTCTTAATTTGTAGAATACCTTCAAGAAATTGATCTAAAGCATGGTTGGTATAGCAAAGGACTAAAATTGGAAAATTACTGGTTCTTGATCTGCGCTGATTGGCAACAAGAGCTTCGACAACCTTTAGACCAATGAATGTCTTTCCAGTTCCTGGAGGACCCTGGATGACAGAGACCTCTTGAGTAAGTGCAGCACGGAAGGCACGCAGCTGGGAAGCATCTAAGCACGTATGCTCACAGTGAGGCCAATTATCAGGATTGGTAAGGACAACATCAGGACTACCAACCTTGATGTCTAGAACTTCTTTTAGTCGAAATGTGGGCCTTCCCGAATAGAGCAAATATTCAGGTGGAGGAACTGAATTTTCAAACTGACAATCAATTAGGTATCGTTTGAATATAGGAAGCTTGTCTGTAGTATGCTCGGTTGAAGCTCGCTGAAGGCCCACAAGAATGTGCCGATATGCTTCAAAATATGCCGTAGACTCTACCATCACAAAGAGCTGGTCAGGATTTATTTGGAATGCATTTTCAAGTCCATCATGTTCAAATCGGACCATGACTAGTCCATCTGCTAAAAGCTTCGGGTTTCGTTTTGCAACAGTCGCGAACATCATCGTCTGAAAATTATCATGTGACAAGCACAAGAGTGATCCAAAAATGAGCCTCCTTGAATGCTCCCAGTTCACTCTAAGAAGTTTACTGATGTCGAAATGAATCTGAAACCCAGTACCTGACGGCAAGCACACTGGGCTACGTACGTTTACTTTCTCATACACTCGTACTTCTGATAGATGCTTTCTGCCAATACCACTGGGCTCATAGAGTTGAATACCATCTCTGAGAGGGGCTACGAAATCTTCACGCAACAGTCTAAATTGAACGTCGAGGTAGTGCTCCCAATCTTCGTACCCTCCGGTCGTAATGTTTGGCCTAAGATACGGTTCATCAGCATCAGGTTGCAATTCTTTGGTTGATGGCAAAACGGGCAAGTCTGTAAAATGCTGAGGTGGTGGCGGCCCCAAATTTGTGGCACCGTCTTGATCTCTGGATGCACGACGACCACCAGCTCCTCGTCCGCCACCTCTTCTTCTCAGGTTTCCTTCACCACCGTTTCTCCTTCGATGACCTTGAGCCAGATCAGCCACTTCTAATCGTTCACCAATATCCATGAGCAGGTCTGGGACGTGCCCACTGCGAGCACGGCGACCCTGATTTATTGGAACAGCTATAGCATGTAAGCAAATGATAAGATCGGGATAAGAGCAGACGACTTTACTTAAACTATAATACAATTTACTATGCCAGGAATACAGACTGGATTATACAGCAAAATTTTTGTCAACAAGTGACTTGGCAAAAATAAAAAAGACCCCAGTATTAAAATTGCTCATTCATCAGTAGTGTAATCCGATCTCTGTTCTATAATTAACTATGTGTAATGATACGTACTTTGCATTGGGATATAGTACGCATGCGTGAAGTATTGCTGCATCCATGCTAGGGGTGGTGCTGGTCATAACAATAATTACATCACTGGGTAATCTCGTGTGCCAGCCCCTCCCTCTCTTTCTTTGCGTAGGAGGGGCTGGCTCACGAGATTAGCACTGGGGTGTGTTTGTGTGCACTAATTGGAGGCTATGAAGTTTATTCAAGCAGTCAACAAGGCTTCCTCAAGTTCCAGAGGGCCTGTGAAGAAGCTGAGCCAGTCTGATCAGGATGGGTATGGTCATGTGCAGCGTGAAGCTCTGTTCCTACCTAGTCTTGTAAGCCAGACCGCTCCCACCGCAGCGTTTAGTTTCACAATCATATCCACAACAATGTTGCCGATAATTTCCACGACCACAGTGATAATTTCCACCCCCATTACTACCAACACCACCACCCCTATATTCTTGACCAGGGCCACCACTAAAACCCACAGCATCCCCTGCTCATTGGACTGACCTCCATCATCATGTGCACTATTAACTCTATCACTTGCAATCCACTCCAGGTTGAACTCCTCAATCAATGCCTTCCATAGGGTTTCGACATAGCTCATGGTCAAGTCCGAAAGTTTAATCTTCCTGTCCAGTTTCAATGTCACTTTGAGCTCATGATAAAGCTTCTTGTACTCCTTTGGTGAGAGAGACTGCTTAGCACCATCCTCAGAATCACTGTCAGAGTCATCTTCAGGATCATCAAGCTCAGACAGATCAATGAAATCGATGATCTTCGTGGTAGTATAGAAACCAGAGAGCTGGTTTTTGTATTCACTCACAAGCTTTCTCGCCGGGTTATTGTCCGGTAAAAATTTTTCAGTGAGTTCCTTTAGAGGACTGTAGTGATCATAACTCCAAAGCATAGCCTCAGTTATGATGTTGAAAAGCTTAGTGAGGTCAGGAGCTTCAGGAATGCGGGATTCAGTCTGGAAGAAGGACACCAAGAACTGATGGACATCCTTTACTTTCACTTGGCGAGCTTCCATGGCTGATCGAACTTCGACTTGAAGTGATGCAAATTGACCTTTGATCTTTTGAAGGACAGTCTGAGCCATTTCTTGACCTGGAAGTAGAATTATATACATAATTACCCATAATTATGCACATTAGAATAGGTGGATGGGTAGGGCTGACCTGCTAGAGATTAATGGGCAATGGATAGTGGTGTAGCTACATGTACATAATTATATGTATAGAGGCCTACATGTTTTATCATTTTCATTAGAAGCATTAACTACAGGTCCAGGAGTAGCAGCAGCAGCTTTCACAAATCGGCTCTTTATGTTAGTGGCAACCACATTCTCTCCGATGATACTGAGAGCATTGGCAAGTTTATCCCAACTCGCCTCCGTATCACGCTTGAGCCACTCCGAGAGCATGCGTCGTTTGTGTCCACTGACATCCGGGTGGGAGGCTATGTCTGCTAGAGTGGAGTCTGGTAGACCTAGTTGAAGGCCAAGGTTGTACCATTCACTTACATTCTGGACAGCGATGATGATATGTTGAAGCTCAAATTTGAGATCACTAGGAGGGCCAGACATATCGGCAGCAAACACTCTGAGACTCCTGGAGTTGTATTAAATTGTGTCTTGAGGGGGGCGGCAAGGACTTAGTCTGTGGGGGGGAGGGGGGCTTTTAGGGGGTACCTAGTCTCATGCGATAAAGAGGCTGGGCACGAGACTAGGGAGTACCTAAGAGGGTTGGCCTGCATTTCTCATTAATATCTGAGAGTTTAATACTAGCTACCTCTTATTTTAAAAATTGGAACCATAAAATTAATTATATGTTGGAACTGATCATGAGTGTCACAAGTTAATCACAGATTATATGAGTTTATACAGGGAATCAGAAATCATACCTCAAAAATGGAATTTAATCGTCCTACTTCCTATGATAAAGTTATATCACCCGGCGCTCCTAGCCAATTTCAGTTCGGTACAGGGAAACACCCACACAAGTTCGCAGAGGTCATAGGTAGGTGGGGCTGTAGCCTAGCCTCGTCCCCCAGGCCCCTCCCAAGGGAGGGGCCTGGGGACGTACGAGGCGAGTGCAGGTAGTAGTGTAGTGGGCCATGGGGCTGGTATCACGGTGGTGCGCGTTAGTTGGGAAGTTGGTATGGAGTTCGTACGCGCTGTCAGTAAGGTATCCTCGAGCTCCAGAGGGTCTATAAAGAAGCTGAACAAGTCTGATCTGGATGGATGGGATCTTTGCAG
Organism: Cliona cf. orientalis; assembly: GCA_963930775.1. Classification (NCBI taxonomy): domain Eukaryota; kingdom Metazoa; phylum Porifera; class Demospongiae; order Clionaida; family Clionaidae; genus Cliona; species Cliona cf. orientalis. The sequence goes on along the minus strand of OZ005698.1, from coordinate 8,614,917 downwards.
CATGAAGCTCCGTTTCTACCAGCTGGATGGCCTCTCCGGGCTAGTCCAGAGGGCTGATGCATGTGATGGCACATGTAGGGAGTACCGAAATGATGTAATGCATGATAATTTGGTAGTTAGTTGCCAAGGAAGATAATATGCACCAGGCAACATTAATTTTATCAAACAATATGTGCTCATACAACTGTGTCAGGACATCTGTACTATACTTTAGCTCCTTGTTGCTGGATCTCTTCATCTTCTCCCATAGTATTGCTTCCCTAGTCTCGTGCCCAGCCCCCTTCTTTCCGCGTGCATGAAAGGGGGCTGGGCACGAGACTAATTGCTTCCCTTGTTTTCCTTGCTGCCAGAGCTCTCCATTTTGCTCTTTCCCCTCCTGTTGGCCTTCCAATAACTTCTTCTCCACTACCTCTTCTCTTTGTTGCCTGATCCATTCCTTCAGGCGATCTTCAAATGACTCATTGGTTTGATTCCCTCCTTGATTTCTTTTCCATTTTATGAATTGGCTCTTCCTTGAGGTGTTTTGCAACTTTCAAGTGTCAAAAGGAGCTCGAAATGAGATGGTGCGGGTAGCTATCTTCCTTCCCACCGACTTCTGGCTCACACTGTAGCTTCTCGAGAGCTCCACGTCAATTCCCAAATTCACAAGCTGATTAACGGGAACCGAAGCGCTCAGGTTGGTTTGAAAGTGCTTGGTGCTCTCCACCTCGTTCACAAAACCCTGGTATAAGTTGCCCTCTTCAGTACCAATTAGCTATGTCAGTATAGCGAACCTCACGGATTTGCAGTGATCTTTTGTTGAGCCAAGGTGTGGGGTTTGTAGCATCCACTCCATGGCCAAGCCCAAGGTCCTGGAACGACTTTTCTTCTCCTTCCTTCATCACCCTCCTGATATTTGTTTCAGTGTTTGTTGTATCTTCACCTGCACATGTAAAGACACATTGTTGCTAGATAGCCGCAGTATAATATAATATATACCTCACGGCAGCATTTATTTTACACATGACATTGTATGTACTAGCTATATAGCTAGTGTTGTACAAGTTGCTGCAACTCACCTCCATTTTTGCTTGCCATCATTCAGCAGTACAATGTGGGGTTAGCTGGTAATGCAATAATAGATTTCGATGATATCAAAAATACTGCACGTTAGCCACAGGATAATGTTCTTGTGATATCCAATGATCGTTAGTATCTCTTTCTGGTGGTTGATTCTTGAGGCTTGAATTTTTCAGTTGCAGGCAACTCTGCAGGCCTGATTTTATAATAAAAAGGTAGCCATATTAGGTACAGGGAATTTTTTGGACTTGTTGCGTCAATCTGATTGGAATTTTACTTTTATGGGTGCTATAATCTCTCACACATGAAGGAAACTCATTACAGAATCCTTGCATGGTCTAGGTTAATACGGATTCTTGAATGGATCCTCTTTGAAGTTCACTGGTATATACCATAATAATATAATATTAATTTTGCACGTGCATGAGAAAACTGTATTATAATATATAGTGCATTATATTTTCCGCCCTTTTCCTGCCTCTTTCTTGTTGCAGAATATGCCATGGGTTCCAATGTAATCGTAGTTGGATTTTAGTAGCTTTCTCATAATAAATGGACTGGATTCTAAGAATGAAGCCTTGTGCAGACATAGTTGATACCATGGATGTTAACTGATTTAAAGAACTAATTTGCATGATCCACGTTTACGTATAGCCAAGATCTGCAATTAAGATTTCACATGCCATAGCATCCATCGTACACAGTGCACACGGTAAACACCCCATGGCCGGCCTGGGCCATTTTCTTGTTTGGCAAGTTTCACATCACCCCCAACCTCTCTAATCTACCTTCTCTCTTCTCAACTCTTCAAACATTGTCTATCAATCATTATTATTATTAATTTATTATTATTATTACACTCCTCATCCTGTGCTTATTTACCGTGAGGCATTTAATAAGTTAGATTTGATTTTGTCACATACATTGGCCATAGTCTGGCTTGATGAATTTTTTATGCATGACATAAAAATCTATCTATCTATCTATCTATCTATCTATCTATCTATATCTATCGTCAGTTAAAATTTAATTTACATCCAGTTATTACTGGTACCAGTGCGCAAACTTTAATAAGCAAACTACTAGCTATTATAATAATTACATCCCTCAACCTATACAGCCCATATTTTCAACGAGTATAGTGCTCAAGCTTGAGGTTCTCATCTTTTTCAAAGGAACTACATGTGCATCACTATTATTAATAGCATAATAGATAAAACACTAAAATTAATAATAATATTATTATTAGACTAACTACACAATAAGTATGGCATCAGTACTGACAGTGTAATAATCTAATCTAGAATCACCACACAGTTTTATACAGTGCATAATTTATACTATTGAATTACATAAGATTGCCTAGATCAAAGTTGGCAAGATTTGCATAGAAGGATGCCATGCATTTGGAAACTTCATTAATTTAAATTTTGCTATGGATCCAGCTGCAGGTATACTGCACTATAGCATATCTCTGGCATGCAGTGCGTGATTTATAATTATTTCCCTGATCGAGTCAACACATTAGCCTGTATTACTGTCAATGGGTTACATATAGTATCTATGCAAATTCATGAATTATTGCACCAGCGATGGATGGAGCTCGCCATGCTACATGGTCTGAGGCGGCAAATATGGCAACTTTGATCTAGTAGATCATCGTTTCATGGTAAAACTACTATAATATTATATAGCTAGCTACTGTAACAGATCTAGATTAGATTATAATTTCATTGACTGTGTACTTACCTATGTATGTGTACTTATGTGTACTTACCTATTATTATTCCAACATATTATAAGAGGAGAGCTTTGCCAAGCTCTCCTCTTATTTGTTGCAATAACAAGTATGTTTGATGTCACAATCCTGAACACTACTAACAGCATGGCTCTAGAGTGCCAGCTAGTATAGTGCGCATGCGCAGATGAAGACCACACCCCTCACTGCAGGCCAAGAGTAGCTGATCAAACTCACCCACGTTCTCACTCCGCTCGAACGTCGAATCTACCTGGCACCGACCATGACAAAGAGCAGACATCGCCTCTCGCTTCGCTCGAGGCTCGGTGGCCTGCCGAACAGGCCTGTCGAAACGCGCGGCGCTAGCGCCGCTCGCTCGAGCTCGAGAATGCATCTCTATGGCCCCTAGGCCCTGGCAACCTCGTTTGTGCACACGGCACAACAATTCTGACCAATCGTAAGTCTTCTGAACTTTTAGGAGAGCGCATCTTTTATGCCCTCCAGGTTAGGACACGGACTATATAAGAAAATTGTCGCTCTGAAAAATATTTTTCGTTGTATATATATAATAATGGCAAACACTTTCATAAAACTTAAAGCAATTATACATTACTAGGATAATAGATAAAGCACTACGCACACAAAAACTATTACATACCAAGTACACAGTCAATAAAATTAATATTATTATAATCTAATCTAGATCTGGCTTAAATAATAATATACTACGGTAGTTTTACCATGGAACGATGATCTACTAGAGTCAAAATTGCCATATTTGCCGCCTCAGACCATGCAGCATGGCGAGCTCCATCCATCGCTGGTGCCAGCTAGTCGGATCTGCCTTATGCGCATGCGCATGCACAACGGCGGTGATATGGACGTGCGCACGCATGCTCGAGATGGGCTACAGCATAATATTATTGTCGATCGAGGATTACACTAACTCATAATAATAGCACACAATTACTAACAAAAAGCTGACAGTTCAACCATTAACCTTCTCAAACGACATTAGCAGCATAAGATGAATAAACTAGTTAGCTGACTACATAATAGCAATAATAAAATTTAATACCTATGCCTAATATAATTACTTGAATTTTATTAGAATGTGAAAAGCCTAATAATGTGACTAAATAAACGTTCATCTATATATCATTAAACTGATTTGGATCAAAGTTGGCAATATTGGTAAACTCAGACCATGCGGCATGGCGAGCTCCATCTATCTCTGGTGCCAGTTGATTATCAGCTCGTAGAGCGTGGCTTCGACCTCCAATCTTTGCACCACATTCAGGACAGTTACCTTCCTCCATAGCACCACCACATTCACCGATACAGTAGTAGTGACCATTTGGACACTTGAACCAGTGACCTTTAGCAAGTCCTACAGCTTTCACAATTGCAATTCTTTCAGACTCTGTAAGGCCATCAACACAATACTCCGCACTAATCCTTTTCACAAAGCTGATAGTTTCATCGTGTTCTTCTTCCTTAAATGTATCTGATTTCCAGCCACCATTCTGTGCTCTTTCGATCTTGGAAGCTAACAATTGATCATCACTTGCTGAGAGAATTATTCCACGAGTTTTAATTTTACACCACAAATCTAATAACTTGATCAAACTCATCAGTCTATAAATTTCACTTTGAATATCCGTTTTCTGTTGATCAGAGAGAAAATCTTGCATTAGAAAGTTGACTAGAGCAACTATGTCGTCTTGAATATCCTTAATGCCGACAGTAGATATTGCGGAAATAATACGATGGACATTAGCAGATGTGGGTGACTGCAGTGATGTCAGATATTTAAGCATCCTTACTACAGAGGTCAAATAGGTCAACTGAGCATTGATGTTGTTTATTTGATGTGGTGGAAGAGCAGTTTTATACTTTCGAGTGCCAGTAGATGGCTGCAGTATTTCGTCTATGAGCTTCAAGCTCTCTTCAAGACATACAAATGAAGCAGAAGCAACTTTTTTAGCTTGAATTTGAACTTGTGCAAATTTTGTTAGGAGATCACTATTGAGATTTACAAGTTGTTTTTCTTTTATGTTCTCGTAATCTTCGAGAGTTTGCTTTACATACTTCCCATATCGTAGACTTTTTCGGATCTGAGTTTTACACTTAGGGCAGGTCTTAAACTGAACTTCAAATGGCTTGCTTTCATCGCCAACTTGTTCCATCCACGTATCTAAAGCTGTAACTTCGATTAAATGTTTGCATTCTTCAAGTTCAATAAAGCGGGCATCTTCGTCTTCTTCAGTGCCAAAGAAAATTTCACAAACTTCATCTCTGTCACAGATACGACATTTACTTGGACACTTTTCCCCACAAAGTCCAATGCACTGGTGTCCACATCTCAAACGCAGCTTACACGGCTCATCACATGGGGGGCGGTTACATATTTCACCACACAGACGAGTGCACTTGTGATGCTCACACTGCCACGTACAGGGCTCCTTACAGGGAATACAACGTTCGTAGCATCTTCGACTGCATCGACTATGGACACAATAATTGTTACACTGCATCATACACGGAGGACAGGTCGGGGTACATGGAAACTTGCATTCATGACCACATACTAGAGTACGTCCACACTTTGATTGGCAGCGGATATGAAGTCGACCTTTTCGACACTGTTGGCAGTCACCAGAACAAGCATGACCACAATCCAGCCTCTCGTTGCAAACTTCTCTGCACTCAGCAGCACCGGCATCAAGAAAGCAAGGGACCATTCTCGTGTGACCACATGGTAGCATCTTCGCAACGTCAGCAAAGCACTTTCTTGTGCAAGGTGTGGAGCAGAGTTCCTGGCAGCGGTGACCACACCTTAAAACTCTTTCACATGGCTTTGTACAACTGTAGGTAAAGGGATCTTCGTGACATTGCATTTGTATTTCATGGCCACACGAGTATATCCTTTTTGTGACAATCTCATTGCAAGGAAGACATCCATCTTTGCACCTCCAGCATTGGTTTTTACAATAGTGACCACATTTGAGAATTTTCGAACATTTTTGTCGACAGTGAACGTGTTCATGTTCTTTGTCTATTGGATGACAAAGTCTGGGACAGCTGTGACCACAGTTTAACCTCACTGAGCATTTCTGCTGACAACCACCTTCTGGACATTTAAGGAAATCTTTTGCACAACTAGCCATTACCACAGTTTGTGGATGATTCTGACAATATAGCGGCAATGCTTTGCCAGTACAATGCTTTCGGAGTAAATCCATGAGAATTTCTGGCCACACCGTGTCATGTCTGTCTCGCAGCATCGAAAGATTACCAATGACATAAAATCCGACCTTTGCTCTCGAAAGAGAAACACAAATCCGGTTTGGAATATTGAGGAATCCTATCTTCTTCTCACTGTTACTACGTACAAGTGAAAGCAATATCAAATCGTTTTCTTCACCTTGAAAATCGTCAACAGCTGCAACTCTCACACCATCATAATCTCGTCTTCGCATTTTCTTTCTCAACTCTAAAAGTTGTCCACGGTACATGGTTAGCAAAGTGATCTGGTCAGGACGATATCCTTGCTTCAGCAAGTACTTACACAAAGCAACCAAAAATTCAGCTTCATGATCATTGGAATGGCTCCTGTCTTTGTCGTCAATATCCTTCTCTGGAGCATGGTGATCGATAAAGAAGAGATCAGTGCCTACACCTTTCACGTGTTCATAACATTCAACGTCCTTGTGATTCAACAGATTCTGGTATATACTGGGACAGATAAGAGAAGCTATTTCAGGCCGCATTCGATGCTGAACTTCTAAGGTGAATACGGGAAAATTATTTCTGGCAAGTCTTTCGAACAATGAAACGCAAAATTCAAACTTCTTTTCCAGTTTGTAGCAGTTCGCCTTTGGTTTGAGTTGCTTGTGATCACCAATCATGATTAGCTGCTGAACACTGGGTGTAAGGGATGTGAACACATGTGCTTCAAACACTTCAGCAGCTTCTTCTATGATGACTATTTTGGGATAGATATTGGATAGGATGTGGTTATATTTTGCAGCACCAGTTGTTGTCATTCCAATAATATCTGCTCCACGGATGACATGGGCATCAATATCTTGCTGGCACACAGTAAATTCTTTGCACAATTCATTGTACATCCTTGCCGTTCTTGCAACAAGCTGCTTCCGTGTCACAATCAGCTGGTTCACCCAGTATTGGTACAGACGCCAGCGATTCTTCAAGCTTATGTTCCAAATATTTCTGACTGAAATGGCTTCAATGTCGGTCATTGGTTGATTTAAGTAGCCTCGTCTAATTCTCCTTCGTCGTTCTTCATCACTGATCTGCACAACGCTCCACTGTTCATCATTTTTCGTTTGGATATGAGCCGTATTGGATACAAATAACTGCTCGTTTTGCGAATTAGCACGTCTCCTAGGCATTGGGAAATCAAATAGTTCTCCTTCGAGAATTCGCTCCTCCTCAATTCTGTTTGCCTCAGCATCGACATCAATAAGTTCCTCCTCTGGCTCCAATTGGATACCGATGGCATTGTCATCTATGATAGGAATCACTTCTTCTTGTACTAGAGGGTCTTGTAAATGTGGCTCTGCTTCTTCATCTTCAAAAACGTACCACAGTTTAAGCCACACATCAATTTCTCGTCCTCGCTCTGTTGGTTTCTCCTGGGTGAGCTGAAATAGATGATTTTCTGGTATAAACTCCTCAAGAGCAGACAATTTGAATATCTTGTCTCCATTAATTGTTGCGTCAATGCTTTTCTGAGCTGCCTCGATCCTCTCTCGAAGCATTTGAACGTCCCTGTAGAGTTTGCCTGATTTCTTGTGGAGATTAGCTGGCAATAATTTCTGGGATCGCACTCTGTCAACTTTTGCTCTCAAAATACAGTGCTCTAGTTTCTCGGTTTTACACCTTCCTCCGATTCTGACAATACTGAGTTCCTTGTTTTCAGGAGTCTTGATTTGTAGAATACCTTCAAGAAATTGATCTAAAGCATGGTTGGTATAGCAAAGGACTAAAATCGGAAAATTACTGGTTCTTGATCTACGCTGATTGGCAACAAGAGCTTCAACAACCTTTAGACCAATGAATGTCTTTCCAGTTCCTGGAGGACCCTGGATGACAGAGACCTCTTGAGTAAGTGCAGCACGGAAGGCACGCAGCTGGGAAGCATCTAAGCACGTATGCTCACAGTGAGGCCAATTATCAGGATTGGTAAGGACAACATCAGGACTACCAACCTTGATGTCTAGAACTTCTTTTAGTCGAAATGTGGGCCTTCCCGAATAGAGCAAATATTCAGGTGGAGGAACTGAATTTTCAAACTGACAGTCAACTAGGTATCGTTTGAATATAGGAAGCTTGTCTGTAGTATGCTCTGTTGAAGCTCGCTGGAGGCCCACAAGGATGTGCCGATATGCTTCAAAATATGCCGTAGATTCTACCATCACAAAGAGCTGGTCAGGATTTATTTGGAATGCATTTTCAAGTCCATCATGTTCGAATCGGACTATGACTAGTCCATCCGCTAAAAGCTTCGGGTCTCGTTTTGCAACAGTCGCGAACATCATCGTCTGAAAATTATCACGTGACAAGCACAAGAGTGATCCAAAAATGAGCCTCCTTGAATGCTCCCAGTTCACTCTAAGAAGTTTACTGATGTCGAAATGAATCTGAAACCCAGTACCTGACGGCAAGCACACTGGGCTACGTACGTTTACTTTCTCATACACTCGTACTTCTGATAGATGCTTTCTGCCAATACCACTGGGCTCATAGAGTTGAATACCATCTCTGAGAGGGGCTACGAAATCTTCACGCAACAGTCTAAACTGAACGTCGAGGTAGTGCTCCCAATCTTCGTACCCTCCGGTCGTAATGTTTGGCCTAAGATACGGTTCATCAGCATCAGGTTGCAATTCTTCGGTTGATGGTAAAACGGGCAAGTCCGTAAAATGCTGAGGTGGTGGTGGCATGACATCTGCGGAATCTTTCTCAGCACTGCTTAAGACCTTTGGGGAGCAGGATACAATTAACACTCTGGAAAATTCATCGGCTAAACTTTCGGCTTGAGTCTGCAATAGGCCCACATCTTCCCGCCGCAGCAAAGATAGCTTTTTAATCGTATCATTTAGAGATGGGTAGGGAAACGAATACATGACAGACTGGGGAACGGTAACAATGGCAAACGCACCTATCTCAATAATACACTTTAAGTAGTGCGGATTCTCACGTCGGACAAAGTCGCGATGTTCTGTCGGCATCTTTCTGATCAAGTCCTCAAGGTGTCTGAGGAACGCTGATGTATCAGTATTATCACCAAATATGTGCGCTACAATACGCGAAGCAAGATGCTGATTCTCACTGTTTACCAGCAAATGTAAAAGCGTAATCAACCGTTTGAGTACAAGGGGATTGCGGCAATTTGGCAAGTGACTGTAAGCAGCTAAAAAACCACCTTCATTCTCCATAACACATTGAACAATCTTACTGGGATCGGCCTTGCTGGCTAAATCTTCAATCTCGGCTTGAGTCAAAAACTTGATTCCGCCTCTCCTTTCAATTGGGTGTGGCGCTCTCTGGGCTCCACGACCCCGCCGATCTCCGCCGCGTCCACGAACGACAGCTGCTTCGCCCGGCAACTCCATCGCTGCTGCCCCGGCACCATCCTGCGCGGGCCTCTCTCGATCTCTTCGCCTGTTTGGAGCGCGTCCATCTCCCGCTACCGCACCACGCTCATCTCCACGTCCTCTTCCCGCTCTTCTCCCTCTCATGCCTCCTCTGGCATGACCACGGCCTTGGCCTCGACCTCCACGGCGCGGAGGGTCTCGCGGATTGAATTCCTCGCCGAAATCCGCGCGATAGCCGAAAAGATTATCCCTGTCCTGTTGATTCATGGATCAGAGGTTCACCAAGCTAGCTATAGGGGTATGGATAATTTTGTTCGGTACTAAGATAAAAATATGCCTATACTAATTACGTAACCGTCCGGTTCTAAAATTAAACTGATTACTCGGATCTGCTTTATGCGCATGTAATGACGTGCGCGCGCATGCTCGAGAATCTGATGGGCGCCGGGCTACAGCAATAATAGGTTTAATAATTATTGTCGAGAACAACAGTGATTATACTAACTCATAATAATAGCACACAATTACTGACAACAACCTGACTAATTCAACTACCTTCTCAAACGACATCAGCTAACAGCATAAGATGAATAAACTATAGTTAGCTGACTACACAATAGCAATAATAAGCACCTATGCCTAATATTAGAAAAACCAAAGCCTAATGTGACTACGTATAAACGTTTATCTACATGTTATTAAACTGATTAGGATCAAAGTTGGCAACATTGGTAAACTCAGACCACGCGGCATGGCGAGCTCCATCCATCTCTGGAGCCAGCTGGTTGTCAGCTATCAGTGTATGACGCTGCCCACCAATCCTAGCACCACATTCAGGGCAGTTAGCTTCCTCCATAGCACCACCACATTCACCGATACAGTAGAAATGACCGTTTGGACACTTGAACCAGTGACCTCGAGCGAGTCCTATGGCTTTAACAATCTCTGTCTTTTCAGAATCTGTGAGACCACGAACTCGATACTTTGCACTAATTTTTGTTACGAACTCAATGATATCATCATACTCCTTCTCTGTTAGCTTATCCAATTTCCAGCCACTTTCATGCACTCGTACAAACAGCATACTTAATGTTTGTCCATCACTTCCTGAGAGATTCACGTTTTCTGTCTTGCATCCCAAGTCAAGGAGCTTTGTTAAACCCATTAGTCTGTAGATTTCACTCTGAATGTCACTCTTCTGTTGATCAGAAAGGTAATTTTTCATGAGAAAGTTAATTAGAGCCATTACACTATCTTGAATATCCTTAACCCCTTCAATAACATTTTTGGAATTTCTGTATGCACCGGCAGTTGACTGCAATGATAGTAGATGCTTCGCTATCTTTATTATCGTGCTTAAGTAAGTCAACTGAGCATTAATATCATTAACTTGATGTGGTAGAAGAATCTGAGATTCTCGGTTGTGGCTAAAAGGCTGTAAAGTTTGCTTCATCTGCCCCAGTTTTTCCCTGATGACCGTTAATATAGGAGGTATGCTTTCTGTTACTTCACCTTCAACTATGGCAAACTTTTGTACCAAATCATTGCTGATACTCATTAGCTGTCGTTCTTTAATGATTTCATAATCTTGAAGAGTTTGCTTGATAATATTTCCATATCGTAGACTTCTACGAATCTGAGTGTTGCATTTAGGGCAGCACTTAAACTGAACTTCAGACGGCTTGCTTTCATCAGCAGCTTGGGCCATCCACGTATCACAAGCTGTAACTTCAATTAAGTGTTTGCAATCTTCAAGTTGAATGAACCGTGCATCTTCGTCTGCTTCATTGCCAAAAAATATCTCGCACACTTCCTCCTTGTTGCAAATTCGACACTTTTTTGGACACTTTTCTCCACATAGGCCTATACAGGGATGCCCACATTTCAAGATTTTCTTACAGGATTCATTGCATGGTGGGCGGTTGCACATTTCACCACATGGCCGAGTACATTTGAAATGCTCACATTTCCACTTGCAGCTTTGCCTACAGGGCACACAGGGTTCGTAGCATTTTAGCTGGCATTTGCTATGCACGCAGTAGTTGTTGCATTTCTCCATGCATGGTGGACAGGTTGGAGTGCATGGGAAGTTGCATTGGTGACCACATACGAGCGTACGTCCACATTTTGACTTGCAGCGAACATGCAAACGACCTTTTTGACATAGTCTGCAGTTACCGGCACACTGATGTCCACAATCCAGCATAACTTCACACGGTTTGTTACACATAGTTATGCTGCTAACATCAATAGAGCAAGGTACAATACCGATATGACCACATGGCAATTCTTTTTCCACATCTGCTCTGCAATCTCTAGTACACGGCCTCGAGCATATTTCTTGACATTTGTGACCACAGTGTAGTCGTTTGCTACACTGTTTTGGACAGGGAAAGGTTGAAAGATCAGTACTACAGGGTATCTTGACTTCATGACCGCAAGTGTTCAGTCTCTTAACAACCTTTTTAGTACATGGTGGACATGCACCTTTGCATGTGCAGCATTCCTGCTCGCAAATGTGCCCACAAGTAAGATTCTTAGCACACTTTTGCTCGCATTTCATATTTTTATGTTCCTTATCGATTGGGTGGCATAGTCTGGGGCAGCTGTGACCACACTTGAGCCGTGCTGCACACCTTTGCTGGCATCCTCCTTCTGGACACTTTGAAAAATCACTTGCTGAGCTCGCCATGACTTTAGATTCAGGATGATTTTGACATTTGAGGGGGAGAGCTTTATTCACACAACCTTTCTGAGACAAATCTGCAATAATATGTGGCCAAATTGTACGGTCTTTATCACGTAGCATAGACAAGTTTCCAATCACAAAAAGTCCGACTTTTGCTCTGGACAAGGAAACACATATCCTGTTTTCAATTTCAAGAAATCCAATTTTTCCATCAGGATTGCTACGAACAAGCGAAAGTAAAATAATGTCATTTTCTTCACCTTGATAATCGTCAACAGCTGCAACTCGGACACCATTATAATCTTGTCGCTTCATCCTCTTTTTCAACTCCATCAATTGACCACGATACATAGTTAATACTGTGATTTGTCCAGGCTCATAACCTTGCTTTAACAAATACTTGCACAGTGCTACTAAGAAATCGGCTTCATGCTCGTTTGAATGACTCGTTTCCTTATCCTTCTCAGGTTTGCTGTGGTCAATAAATAATACATCAGAACCCACTCCTTTAACGTGTTCATAATTTTTAACACTTTCATGATTTAGTAATGATTTATAGATAGTAGGACAGATAAGGGATGCTATTTCAGGTCGCATTCTATGTTGTACTTGCAATGAATGAACTGGGAAGCCGTTCATAGCTAATTTTTCAAATAGTGAGACACAGAAGTCATAGTCCTTTTCCAGATTATAGTTATTTGCCTTTGGTCTGAGCTGTTTGTGATCACCAATCATGATAAGCTGCTGAACACTTGGTGTGAGGGAGGTGAACACGTGAGCTTCGAATACTTCAGCAGCTTCTTCGATGATAATAATCTTTGGATGAATATTGGATAGAATGTGATTATACTTTGCAGCTCCTGTTGTAGTCATTCCGATGATGTGAGAGTCTCGAATAACAAAGGCATCAATTTCCTGACGGCATATGGTGTGCTGTTTACATACTTCATCGTACATCCTTACTATATCTGCAATAAGATCTTTCTTGGTTGCAATTAATTCATTAACCCAGTGAAGGTATAATGACCATCTCTTTTGTAAGCTCAATTTCCAGATATCATTAACCGAATATGCTTCTTGCTTGCTCATTGGCTGATATGAATATCCTTTCCTTATTCGATGCCGTCGTTCTCTTTCGCTAATTTGTGCAACATTCCACTGAGCATCATCCTTTTGCCACTTGTCGTATGTATTGGTTGTGTAGAGGTCACTTTGTACGTGAAGATTCATTGGCAGTTCAAATTCTTCTCCTTCCATCATTCTTTCGTCTTCAAGCATGAAAGCCTCGGCATCAACGTCAATGTACTCATCATTGGTATCAGAATCGGACTGATCGTCACCACTGTCTCTGTCATCCACCTCATGGTGTTCATTCTCAAATTCATCAGCAAATGGTTCATTTTGATCCACATCTTGATGGGTGAACCACAGTTTAAGCCACACATCGATCTCTCTTCCTCGCTGTGTTGGATGAATCCTGAGAGAAATGATTTGGGTGAATGGCATCTTTGAGAGCAGATAATTTAAATATTTTATCTTTACTCTCTGTAGCAGCAACACTTTTCTGAGCACGTTGAATCTGCTCCTGACATGACCGAATCTCTTTGTTGAGTCTTGACGATTCTTTGTACAAATCTTTAGGTAGTGCTCGCTGAGATTTTACCTCCTCAATCTTTTTGTTAAGGATGAATTCTTCCAAGGCTTTAGTTTTACACCTACCACCAATTCTCAAGATATTGAGATCCCAGCTAAATTTTTCCTTAATCTTCAATATTCCTTCAAGGAATTGATCCAAAGCATGATTAGTATAGCAGAGCACTAATAAGGGAAAGTGACTGGATTTGTGCTGATTAACCACAAGAGCTTCAACAATTTTCAGACCAATGAACGTTTTTCCAGTTCCTGGAGGTCCTTGAATGACAGATACCTCTTGGGTAAGTGCGGCGCGGAAAGCAGAGAGTTGAGAAGAATCCAAGCATGTGTATTTATGGGCAGGCCAGCTCAAATCATTGGTAAGAACAATATTTGGATTTATTCCATGTACAATATCCAAAACATTTTTAAGTTGGAATTCTGGATTTTGTGAGAAATATATGTACCTTGGTGCAGGTACTGGAGGATTTAGCTTACAATCAACCAGATATCTTTTGAAAGTTGGGAGCTGATCAGTAAGATTTTCTGCTGAAGCTCGTTGCAGACCTTCAAGAATGTGGCGATAAGCTTCGAAATAAGCTGTAGACTCCACCATGGTGAACCGTCGACTAGGATCTATCTGAAAGACCTGTTCAAGTGCATCAGTTTCAAACTGTACCGTTACAAGACCATCTTTTAGGAGTTTAGGGTCACGTTTGACAACAGTTGCCAAAAAAATAGTGTAAAAACCATCATCCGATAGGCATAAGAGTGACCCAAATATCAATCGTTTTGAGTGCTCCCAGTTCATTCTTTGGAATCTAGTCACATCAAAACGAATTTGGAAACCAACACCAGAATGGAGGCAAACGGTGTCGCCCACACTGACACCCTCATATACCATCACTTCTTTATTTCTGGCACCATGACGTTCATAGTGCCTGATACCATCTCTGAGCGGAGCAATGAAATCCTCACGCATAAGCCTAAATTGGACATCAAGGTAATGCTCCCAACCTGTGTATGCTCCCTTCGTAATGTTTGGCCTGACGAAAGGTTTACGAGCATGTGGGTGCACCTCATCTGTAGAGGGTAAAACTGGTAATTCAGTAAAATGCTCAGGTGGTTGATCTTGAGAACGAGCTTGGGCTCCATAAGAAGCATTAGTCAACCTTGGTTGAGGTGTCTGTGCTCTGGTAAACTTATCAGCTAAAGCCTGCGTTTCCTGAGCTAGTAAGTAGAGATTATCTCCACCACCTTGCATTAAGCTTAAGCTTTGCACTGTATGATTCAGCGATAGAGAGGGAAATGTGAACCGAACGGACAAAGGTGCCGTGTCAATGGCATATTCACCAATCTCAACAATATATCTCAGGTACTGTGGGTTTTCACGCTTAACATGAGGTCGTGCTTCTGCCGGCATCTTTCTAATTAGCATTTCCAAACTATTACGGAATGCTACGGTTCCCTGGTTACCAGAATCGGTATCATTAAAGACATGTGCTACAATACGGGCAGCAAGATCATATGCATCTTCATTTTTCACCAGCAGGTGGAGAAATTTAATCAAATACTTCAGTGTAAGGGGGTGATTGCAGCAACGTTGCTGACTGTATGTCGTCAAAAACATGCTCTCATTCTCAGTAATAAAGGTAATCAAATCATCAGAATCACCACAAGCAAGCTGTTTGATTTGTTCCGTAGATAGAAATTTAGCTCCACTTGAAATGTTTATGTGTCCACGTGATCTCTGTTGTCTGCGTTTGTGCTCATGATCACTATAATCACGATCATGTCTAATACTTTGCTGATCAGGAGGTCTAGGTCCACGGCCACCTCCACGGTTTTCACTCCAATTATCATGCTCTGGTCTCCGTTGACCATCTTCACGATCATATCCACGACCATGTTGCCGATTTCCACGATCACGGCGATAATTTCCATCCCCATTACCACCACCACTATGATCCCTATATCCTCCACCAATGCCACCGCTAAAATCCACAGCACCCCCCTGCTCGAGCTCACTGAACTGACCTCCATCATAATGTGACTGATGATCTGGATGTCCTCGACCACGCCCACGCCCACGCCCACGCCCACGCCCACGCCCTCCTGGTCCTCCTCTGTAGCCTCTTCCACCTCGGCCTAGTGACCTTGAATTGGAACCATTTTGTGGCTCATAATGAGCTGTGGGATACACTTCTTGCCGGCCTCGGACTTGACTCATTTGGTTCTACATAAAATAAGAATCATGAATGATTCATGCCAATGGTGCAACAATGTCATGATATTCATAGCCTCAGTGTTGAGTTTTTTTTTAGCCAAGCAACTGTAGCTACAATCTGTTAATTAGTTTACTATTTGCCTAAGATACCAAATAGCTATTATATACCACCAGGAGTACATTTAAGGAGTGTGCAACGTACACAATAGTAGTGCAAACATCTCTTTCCAGATGTGACATCATAACCACCCTTGTACGTACGTACATGGGCCTGAATATCATTAGAAGGTACTGAGGTTGCAACCACTGAGTTACATTCTGTATAGATGCAGCTGCAGCTAGTTAATTACTATCAAAACACTGACAGGACAGTGCAGACACAACCTTCATGGCTTCACGGTTTAAGTTTAGTAGTTGCATATTAATGATATTCTGTGATGTCAAATCTCGAAAGAGATCATTGTACTACTACTATGTGGGTTGCACATTCCTAGTAATGTACTCCTGATACCACACCTAGCCTCATACCCAGGCCCTTTGAGGAGGAGGAGGAGAAAGGGCCTTGTACACACTGTTTGCGCATGCTCCGTTACCCTAAGAATCAAAGGGCCTGGGGACGAGGCTATTACCACATCAACAACATTGAAGTTTCATCCAAAGTGGAATATAAAGCAATGTAACACTGTTTCAATAACACCACATGCACTCTTTAATCGGGCCAAACAATAAATATGCTGCGTGCAATATTGAAAACATGGGAGTGGCCTAGGGACGAGGCTACATCAGCCTAGCGCCTAGCCTTGATTTTTAGTACTCTGGCCCTGAGAGCCATATTAAATTTCATGCCGCTCAGTGTCACTCTCAGAACTGTTTACTATCCAGATCCACCGGCAACGTGCTCACAGTTTAAAAATAATATTTAATATGAATTAGCTAGCGGCAAATCAGCCCGATAGCTTATAGCTACACGTAATATCAGCTATTGATCATGAACAGCGCACGTACATAGATTAGCAGTTACATCATGTTTACCGTTATATTCCACGACGAAAATGCTAGTATTTTCTTCTTTCTCTCTCTCTCCTTTTTTTCTCTAAAAAACCTGCAAATCTGAACTGAATTGTGTCGTGGTGCCCGAGTGCACCTGCATCGTTCGCGAAGCTATAAATATCAAAACGGAAGTAGACGATTGTGATATCGCGATCGCATACCGACGCACTGGTGCCGCACTGTCGCGCTTAGCGTATCGTTATCATCCTTCCGAAAATCATTGACTATACGCATAGACCATAAATATACACGCCGCGGCGATTATCCGTCAATTTATTATACGGCGTAGTAGATCAAAGTATAAAAAGCAGTGCCCACGGTCACAATCACAACCAGACAAAATAGCTATTACTATTAATAAAATTATTGATAGAGCGTCTATGTATGGCCATTGCGCATGCTCTGTTCGCGCGCGTGCGGTCGCGCTTTTCGATAATATGGGGGCGGGCACCAAGAATAGATTCATAATTCCGGTGAAAGTTTGCTCTACTGGGTGTAGTATTCTCAGTATTGATTTTCATTTAGACCCACATGCTCTGCTGGATATCAAATTCTCAAGAAATAGTACGTGCACGCAAGGGGTTTCTGCATGCAACCTCCAAGGCCATGCTCCAGGATTGGAGGATATCCCCTTGGGACATCCTAACCCGATCACCTTTCTTGTCTGAAGATCGTGAAAATTTCCGTTATTAAATCTGAAGTGCAAGGTCCGTTGCAAACGCCGAGGACTCGACCCAATAGTGTACATTAGGCCTAGTCGTAGGTGGGTGGGGCTGGTATCAGTCCTGGTGGTGTGCGTTAGTTGGGAAGTGAAGGAGTGAGCTCACATAAGCTTATGAACATGGAGTTTGTACGAGCTGTCAATAAGGTGTCTTCGAGCTCCAGAGGGCCAGTGAAGAAGCTGAGCCAGTCTGATCTGGATGGATGGGGTCTTTGCAGCGTGAAGCTCCGTTCCTACCAGCTGGATGGCCTCTCCTGGCTAGTCCAGAGACACTCGAATGGCCATGCCGGGCTGCATACTCAGTGATGAAATGGGACTAGGAAAGACTTTGCAGGTTTGCCATCACAAAAGATCCTAGCTTGATATAGCATAAGCTTATACATAGTACTTTAGTTAGTGAGCAGGACATACTTTATTAATTTTGGTTGTTAGTTGCCAAGGAAGATATGCACCAGGCAACATTAATTTTATCAAGCAATAGATGCTCATACAACTGTGTCAGGACATCTGTACTATACTTTAGCTCCTTGTTGCTGGATCTCTTCATCTTTTCCATATTGCTTCCCTTGTTTTCCTTGCTGCCAGAGCTCTCCATTTTGCTCTTCCCCCTCCTGTTGGCCTTCCAATAGCTTCTTCTCCACTACCTCTTCTCTTTGTTGCCCAATACATTCCTTTAGGCGATCTTTAAATGGTTCATTGGTTTGATTCCCTCCATGATTTCTTTTCCATTTTGTGAATTGGCTCTTCCTTGAGGTGTTTCGCAACTTCAAGTGTCAAAAGGAGCTTGAAATGAGATGGTGCGGGTAGTGATCTTCCTTCCCACCGATTTCTGGCTCACATTGTAGCTTCTCGAAAGTTCCGAGTCAATTCACAAGCTGATTAACTGGAATCAAAGCACTCAGGTTGGTTTGAAAGTGCTGGGTGCTCTCCACCTCGTTCACAAAACCCTCGTACAAGTTGCCCTCTTCAGTACCAATAATTATGTCACCATAGTGAACCTCATGGATTTGCGGTGGTCATGGGGTATGGATAATATTATTTTGTACGGTACTAAGATAAAAATATGCCTATACTAATTACGTAACCGTCCAGTTCTAAAATTAAACTGATTACTCAGATCTGCTTTTATATGCGCATGTGGTATAATATGGACGTGCGCACGCGCATGCTCGAGATGGGCTACAGCAATAAGAATATTAAACAGTGATTACACATAATAACTCATAATAATAGCACACAATTTATACTGACTAATTCAACTACCTTCTCAAACGACATTAACAGCATAAGATGAACTAAAGTAAATAGTTAGCTGACTACACAATAGCAATAATAGGCACCTATATAATATGCCTAATGTTAGAATGTGATCGAGAAACAAAATCCTAATGTGACTACGTATAAACGTTTATCTAAACTGATTAGGATCAAAGTTGGCAATATTTGTAAACTCAGACCATGCGGCATGGCGAGCTCCATCCATCTCTGAAGCCAGCTGGTTATCAGCTATCAGTGTATGACGCTGCCCGCCAATCCTAGCACCACATTCAGGGCATTTAGCTTCCTCCATAGCACCACCGCAGTCACCAATACAGTAGATGTGACCGTTTGGACACTTGAACCAGTGCCCTCGTGGGAGATCCATCACTTTCACAATCTCAATTCGTTCAGCTTCAGTGAGACCTTCAACTTTGTACTCTTTGCTAATTTTGGTAATAAATTCTAGTATTTCAGAATGTTCTTCTTCATTAACCTTCCAGGTATTGCCATTCAATTGCTTCACCATTGCAGTAAGCTCTGACTTGTCATGTTGTGAAAGTGTTGGTAGCTTTCCATGACCTCTTAATTTGTACCACAAATCCATTAATTTAATTAGACTCATCAAGCGGTAGATTTCACACTGGATGTCAGCTTTTTGTTGCTTAGAGAGTAAATCTTGCATGAGAAAGCGGACTAATACAAGTATATCATCCTGAATGTCCTTAATATTAACACCGGTAGCATCTGCTAAAGCATCAGAAGTGGTAATTTTCGATTGTATTGGCTTTAAGTGCTTCACTATCTTGACCAAGTTTTCTAAATAGGCCAGCTGAGCATTAACGTTGTTCACAACATGTGGCGGAAGGCCTTTTTCAGCTTTAGATGACCGCTGTTCTAGCCTGTCACCCATAACTTGCAATTTCTCTTTGATATCTTCAAAGAGAACTTCATGAGGAGAGGGATCATGCCGTTTGGAAACTTCATTTGCTCTGAATCCGGGTACTACAAGCTCTATGGCCTCTCTTATTCTTTCTTCCCGAAGTGATAAACGTGGAGGACATGCCACATGCACTTCATCCTGAATTCTTCTTAATTTTGTAATAATGTCACTGCTAAGACTCACTTGCTGTGTTTCCTTAATCCTCTCATGATCCTCAAGGGTTTGTTTGACAATATTTCCATATCGAAGACTTCTGCGAATCTGAGTTTTACACTTAGGGCAGGCCTTGAACTGAATTTCAACTGGCTTGCCTTCATCAGTATCATCAGCTTGATGCATCCATGTATCACAGCCTTCAACTTCAAGCAGATGCTTGCACTCTTCAAGTTGAATAAAGCGGGCATCTTCTTCATCTTCAGTGCCAAAAAAAATTTCACATACCTCATCTCGATCGCAAATTCGACACTTATCTGGGCACTCTTCCCCACAAAGTCCAATGCAGGGATGTCCACATTTTAATTGCTTTTTGCAAGGCTCATTACATGGTGGACGGTTACATCTTTCACCACACAAACGAGTGCATCTTTGATGCTCACACTGCCATGCACAGGGCTCCTTGCAGGGCACACAAGGTTCATAGCATCTTCGATTGCACCGACTGTGGACGCAATAATTGTTGCATTCTTTCATACAGGGAGGACAAGTAGGAGTACACGGAAAATCGCATTCATGCCCACAGGGTAGAGTGCGCCCACATTTCGACTGACAGCGTACATGAAGACGCCCCCTATGACACTTTGAACAACTTCCAGAACATTTATGGTCACAATCTAGCAGTTTATTACAAGGCTCATTGCATGTGGCCTTGTTTTCATCTAGGTAGCAAGGAATCTCTCTGATATGGCCACATGGTAGTGTCTTCATCACATAGACATGACAGTTTATAGTACATGGTCTTGAGCATAGTTCTTGACACAAGTGGCCACAAGCAAGCCTCGTACTACATGTTATTGAGCAGGGATAACTTGAGGGATCCCTATGACAAGGCATTTTTATTTCATGTCCACAGCGATCAATTCTCTTAACAACTTTTTCCACACATGGAAGACAACCTTCCTTGCACTTCCAACAGGTTCGCTTACAAACATGACCACATTCAAGACGTTTCAGGCACTTTTCCATACATTTAGTTTTCTTGTGTTCAATGTCAACTGGATGACAGAGCCTGGGACAGCTATGGCCACAGTCAAGTCGAATACCACACTTTTCCTGGCATCCACCTTCGGGGCATTTAAGAAAATCTTTATAATTACTTGCATTGACAACGGTCTTTGGATGATTCTGGCAGTAAAGAGAGAGTGCTTTCCCTATGCAGCCTTTCCTGGACATATCATCCATAATCTGAGGCCAAACTGTCTCAAATTTGTCTCGTAGCATTGAGAGGTTGCCAATGACATAAAATCCCATCCTTGCTCGGGAGAGGGAAACACATACACGATTTGCAATCTTGAGGAATCCAATGTTTCCATCAGAGTTACTGCGAACCAGTGAAAGCAAAATTATGTCATTTTCTTCACCTTGGAAATCATCAACAGCTGCAACTCGAACTCCTTCATAGTCACGCCTTTTCATTCTTTTCCTAAGTTCCAAAAGCTGTCCTCGGTACATTGTCAGCAAGGTGATCTGACTTGGACTATATCCTTGCTTTAGCAGGTACTTACATAAAGCAACCATAAAATCGGCTTCATGATCATTGGAGTGACTTCTATCTTTGTCTTGGACTGCCTTCTCTCGAACACAATGGTCAATAAAGAAAAGATCTTTTCCAACACCTTTAATATGTTCATAGTTCTGAACATCTTCATGATTCAACAATTTCTCATAGATACTTGGACAGATAAGTGTAGCAATTTCAGGTCTCATTCGGTGCTGTACCTCCAATGTGAAAACTGGGAAATCATTTCTGGCAAGTTTTTCAAATAGAGAGACACAAAATTCATAGTTCTTTTCCAGATTGTAGCAGTTCGCCTTTGGTCTGAGTTGTTTATGGTCACCAATCATTATGAGTTGCTGAACACTTGGAGTGAGAGAGGTGAACACGTGAGCTTCGAATACTTCAGCTGCTTCCTCTATGATTACAACTTTTGGATAAATCCTTGACAGGATATGGTTGTACTTTGCAGCTCCAGTTGTTGTCATTCCAACAATGTCTGCTCCCTGGATTACATAGGCATCAATTTCGTGGCGGCATTGAGTGTGCCGCCTGCATGCTTCATTGTACAGCCTTGCTGTTCTTGCAATGAGTTGCTTCTGGTTCCTTATCAACTGATTCACCCAATATAGGTAGAGACGCCAACGGTTCTTCAAGCTCAGTTTCCAAATGTTAGTTACTGTATCAACTTCAGCCTGTGTCATCGGCTGATGTGAATGGCCATATCTGATTCTTTTCTTCCGTTTATCTTCGTTAATTTGTATGACTTGCCATTGTGTGTCATCTTTTCGGTGTTGTTGAGATGCATTGGATGAATATAAATCATCATGCACATTGTCAGATTTAGGTAATTCAAATTCTTCTCCTTCAATCATCCTGTCTTCCTCAAGCCGATACGCTTCTGCATCAACTTGAATGTATTCATCATCAGAATTTGGTTCAGCATCATCCTTTTCCATCTCATCTTCAACAGCCTGAGGTTCTTTTGCAATGGCCTGTTCCCCTTTTTCTTCTTCTCCTTCAAAGACATACCACAGATTCAGCCACACGTCAACTTCTCTGCCTTTTTCGGTTGGCCTCTCCTCAGTCAGCTGGAAAAGGTGATCACTACGAATATACTGTTGAATGATGGGAAGTCTGAAGACTTTGTCACCATTTTGGGTAATCTCAACACTCTTTATAGCTCTTTCAATTCTCTCATTATACATTCTGATTTCTCTTCGACAATTGGCAGCCGGCTTATGCAAATTAGTGGGTATGAGCTTCATAGATCGGAGTTCATCAATTTTTGTTTTTAAAACACAACTTTCCAAGCTCTTTGTTTTACATCGTCCACCAATTCTCACTATATTCAGCTTATAAAGCTTCTGCTCTTGTTTGATTTTCTGGATGCCCTCGAGAAACTGATCCAGGGCATGATTGGTGTAGCAGAGTACTAAGATGGGAAAATTGTTCAATTTTTGTCTGTTGGCCATTAAAGCTTCAACAATTTTCAGACCAATGTACGTTTTCCCTGTTCCTGGAGGTCCCTGAATAATGGATACTTCTTGTGTAAGTGCAGCACGAAAAGCAGAGAGCTGGGAAGGGTCTAAGCAAGTGTTTTCACATGCAGGCCAGCTCTTTGGGTCAGTTACGACAACATCTGGACTACTATTCTCAATGCATAGGACCTCTTTAAGCCGTAACACTGGA
Organism: Cliona cf. orientalis; assembly: GCA_963930775.1. NCBI lineage: Eukaryota > Metazoa > Porifera > Demospongiae > Clionaida > Clionaidae > Cliona > Cliona cf. orientalis. The sequence goes on along the minus strand of OZ005698.1, from coordinate 8,591,572 downwards.
TTTTCAGAGAAACGTAGATATCTGGGCACTGCAATTGGGGGACTGAGCTCACTGTCAACTAAATACCGCTTAAAAATTGGAAGTCTGTCTGTGAGGTGATAAAGGGAGGCTCGTTTGAGACCTTCAAGGATGTGACGGTAGGCCTCAAAGTAAGCAGTGGACTCTACCATTACAAAACGCTGATCAGGGTCTATCTGGAAGACCTCTTCAAGCACATCTGCTTCGAACTGTATAGACACTAAGCCTTCTGCTAAGAGCTTCGCATCACGTTTTGCTACGGTGGCAAACAGTATTGTCTGAAAATCATCACTGGACAGGCATAAGAGTGAGCCAAAAATAAGTCGCTTTGAGTGCTCCCAGTTCACTCTCTGGAGCCTAGAAACGTCAAAACGAATCTGAAATCCAATACCTGAATACGTGCACACTGGACTACAAAAACTGACCCCATCATAAACTCGTACCTCTGAGAGATGCTTTCTCTCTACATCTTCTGTGCACTGAGAAATTCCATCCCTTAGTGGAGCCACAAAATCTTCACGCATCAATCTGAATTGCACATCGAGGTAGTGCTCCCAATCTGTATATGCTCCTTTGATGATGTTTGGCCTTAGATAGGGTGGATCTCTGCTTGGCTGTAATGCTTTAATTGTTGGCAAGACTGGGATAGTAGTGAAGTTCTCGGGTGGCGGCGGGTAATCTGGAACGTCTTCATCCATTGCTGCTGGCTGCTGGGGGCATGACTGGTCCACGGCATTGGAAAAATCATCGACCAACTTCTGCGACTTTTGAAGCAGTGAGCCAACACTCTCTCCTCCTCGTGACAACTTTTGTGCGGTGCCATGCAGTGACATATAAGGAAATGTGTACATAACCGACTGAGGTACACTCAATAGTGCAAAACTTCCTATTTCAACAATGTAATGCAGGCATTGTATATTCTCTCGTCGGATAAACTCACGATCCTCCGTGGGCATTTTCCTTATTGTCACTTCCAAATTTCTCAGAAAGACCGAAGTTCCACTTGCATCGTTGAATATCTCAGCAATAATACGGGATGCAAGTTGATTGTCGTCACTTTTTACCAGTAGGTAGAGGAGCTTGATCAAACATTTGAGTGTTTTCGGATTTTCAGAATTAAATGGTTGGCTGAATGCATTCAAAAACCCTCCATCATTCTCTGCGATACAAGCAACGATTTCGCTGGGACCAGAGCAAGCAAGTTTGTCAATGTCATCCCTTGTCAAGAACTTCACAGCACTAGTTTGTGCTCCCTCTGATCTTCTTCCACGTCCCCTTCCCCCGCGACCCCCGCGGGCTCCGCGCCCCCGCCCACCACGGAAGCCTCCGCGGGCGTCTGCAGCTGCGCGAGCTATGGGGGCATCCCCCAAATTTGCGGAACCGTCTCGATCTCTGGACGCACGACGACCACCAGCTCCTCGTCCTCCGCCTCTTCTTCTCGGGTTTCCTTCACCACCGTTTCTCCTTCGATGATCTCGACCTCTGGGAGCCGGATCAGCCACTTCTAATCTCTGAAATTGTTCACCAATATCCACGAGCAGACCTGGGGCGTGCCCACCGCGAGCGCGGCGACCCTGATTCATTGGTACAGCTGTAGCGTGTAAACAAATGATATTAAAAATCGGACTAAGAGCAGACGACTTCACTTGAACTGATATGATATAACTTACTATCTGAGCTGGCCAGGAATGCAGATTATATAGCAGAATTTTTGTAAACAAGTGACTCGGCAAAAATGAAAAACCCCCCTGTATTAAAAAGTGCTCGTTCATCAGTTGTGTAATCCGATCTCCGTTCTATAATTAGCTATACCGCTTGGCATTGGGACGTAGTACGCATGCGCGATCAATCTGCATCCACGCTAGGGGTGGGGCTGGTTGACGTCTGCAACAGTAATTACGGAACTGGGGCGTGTTCCTGTGCGCTAATTGGAGGCTATGGAGTTTGTTCGAGCAGTCAACAAGGCTTCCTCGAGTTTCAGAGGACCAGTGAAGAATCTGAGTCAGTCTGATCTGGATGGATGGGGTCTTTGCAGCGTGAAGCTCCGTTCCTACCAGCTGGATGGCCTCTCCTGGCTAGTCCAGAGACACTCGAATGGCCATGGCTGCATACTTGGTGATGAAATGGGACTAGGAAAGACTTTGCAGGTTTGCTGTGTCAGGACATCTGTACCTAGTCTCGTAGCCCAGCCCCCTTAAACGCACGCGAAAAAGGGGTCTGGCAACATTGTGCACAACGAGTTGTCCCAAACTCTGGAATGTGGCGCGACCAATCAGATCGCTCCATTTGCAATCAAATCGCTAAAATTATATATTCGCGTATTATAAACATATGCGTCTTTTTTCTCTTGAGCTCGTGCTCCACCAGCACCAAAGATCTACTGATCTACTCGAGAAGTCACTTAGTGTGTGCGGCAAAGACGACAAAACGATCCGAAGGACTGATGGCAAGCAAAAATAGAACAGTCCTGGACGCAAAAAGCTGACTGTAGTTTCAAATTCAAACGAGAGACTGTTCGAACTCTGAAGATTTACTTCGAAATGGTGAGTGATAGAGGCAACAAAACTATCGTAGAAACGATAGCGATCGTAAAACAGGTCGTTTTGGCCAGCAAAAAGTAGAATAGTTTTCGAATTTAAAATGCGAAACCGCAAGTACGCAATTATTGCATTCCGCTGCGACAACTCGTTGTACACAATGTTACCAGACCCCTTTTCGCGTACGTTTAGGGGGCTGGGTCACGAGACTAATCTGTACCATGAGATTACCTTAAAATTTAGTACCGGTATGTTGATTTCTTGACAGTCCATTTCGCTCCTGGTGTACTTGCACGGAGCAAAGAACATCTCTGGTCCATTTCTGGTATTGGCTCCTCTGTCAGTCATCAAGAACTGGGAATTGGAATTCTCTAGGTAACTTCAGTCGGCCACTGGGAGCACTTTCACTACACTGTGTAATTATTATATCCAGATTTGCTCCTCACCTTAAGGTGATGACCTATGGATCAGGAGGGAAGGAGGCGAGAGAGGGTCAGAGAGAGGAGATCACCTCCATCGTTGCACGGCAGCCTGGCGGGTGGACCAAAGCCTCGTTCCCATTCCACGTCTTGCTCTGCCACTATGAGGTCACTGGTACTTTAAAAGATAGACTCAACATGTACATGTATTTGTATAGTCTCATCTGTGTGGAACCCAAGGACAAGGATAGCATAATATGTATGCATGTATGAAATATATTGTACCTGTATAGCGTACTTATTTGATACTGTGTTTGCAGATAGTGATAAAAGATGCCAGCTTTCTTCAAAAGTGAGTTCCATTGTCACCTCATAGAACTGTCCACTGCATTACTTATACATGTAGGTTTCCATGGCAATGTCTCATCGTGGACGAGGGTCATAGGCTAAAGAATTCTTCATCTATTCTCTACTCACAGTTGAAGCAAGTACATATGACTCCATGTGCCTATTATATTTATACTCGTTCAGTATTTTAGCTACTTTATATTCTTGCTCGTAGTTCAATACTCCTTTCTCTCTCCTGCTGACTGGAACTCCTGTGCAAAACAACCTGAGTGAGGTACATGCTGAAACTCGTAATCATAGAGTACTCTGGCACTAAATGATTATTTTCATCTCCCCTCCCCAAAAATGTAATATGTAGCTGTATTCTCTCCTCTCCTTCGTTGCACCAAAACTATTTCCACTTGGAAGACAGGAGAGGTTTGTGGAAGCGTTCTCTGATGTGAAAGGTGCTCTTATAAATCCACTGACATGTTATTATAGCTACTGGTAGCTATATATTTTTTACTTTTGTTTAGACGATGAAGTGACATCGTCTCTTCACACTATTCTTGAGCCATTCCTCTTACGACGAGTCAAATCAGAGGTAAAAAGACTACACGTTCAAGATCCTCAACTTCTTAGTATGCCATGGCCATTCCTTCTAACTTGCATGTAGGTGCTGCTAGACCTCCCAGCGAAGAGTGAAGTGATCCTCTACACCGGCCTCTCCGCACTGCAGAAGAAGTGCTACAAGGCAATACTCACAAAAGACATTGGTAAGGCTTAATGCATGGATTTTTCCCATGGTATTCCCATACATTGAAGCAGCTATATTTCCATCATGTTATAGCTGCTTTTGGTGATGCTGGTAGCAAGACAAGGCTAATGAACATCTTGATCCAGCTGCGAAAGTGTGTCAACCATCCCTACCTCTTTGATGGGATCGAGCCGGAGCCCTTTGAGCTGGGAGAACATCTAGTCGATGCCAGTGGTCAGTCAAAAAATAATTCCCTCTATTTCAGACACCCTTAGCTAGGGACAGCTTAAGAGTGTTATTATAGAGGGGTGTTCTTTTGCTAATGTTGAGCCAACCAGTTTACTGTCATATATATATTTTTTTTATTGGAGTAGGTAAGCTTTTTGTGATAGACCGTCTCCTAGGCTACCTACAGCCTCGTGGCCATAGAGTACTCATGTTCTCACAGATGACAAGAATGCTCGACATCATTCAGGACTACCTTGGATACAGAGGTGTGTAATAACAGTTGTGATGGGAGGACACTGGTATTATATACAATACCTAACGTGCCAGTAGATGTTTATATAGTGCGTAAATCTCATTTGTCCTAATGACTCAAAAATGGTTCAAAATCTCTAAAATGGCTCATTTATGCTGATAATACAATTTTACATTTTTAGCACCATCATAGTACCATTAGCTTTGTTTGATGAACTTACATGTACTTATGCACAGGGTACTCATATGAACGCCTTGATGGTTCTGTTCGAGGGGAGGAGCGTTTTCTGGCGGTCAAGAATTTCTCCGAGGACCAAGAAACGTTCATATTTCTGCTGAGCACTAGAGCCGGTGGGCAGGGCCTCAACCTAGCCGGAGCTGACACAGTCGTTTTCATCGACTCGGATTTCAATCCCCAAAACGACCTCCAGGCTGCAGCTAGAGCCCACCGCATTGGACAAACTAGGTCCAAAAGTGCCAGTGACTATTTCATAATAATAATAATTATGTGTACCTTGTGTATTCAGGCCAGTGAAGGTGATTCGATTGGTTGGTCGTCACTCCGTTGAAGAGATAGTGCTGAAGAGGGCTCACAGGAAACTGGAGTTAACCAACACAGTCATCGAGGGAGGACAGGTATAGTCAGACCTAGTTGCCATGGCTTGCTGATTATGAAAACTTTCACCACATGACTAAGGAAACTTGTACATGTAGCTACATGGACAGACTTGAGCCTGATTCATAGCACACCTGATCTTCATTAATTTATTCCTAAATTCCTTCCTGTCATGTCATAGTTTTCTCATGGCACGGCATCATCATCGTCGTCCGGAGCAACTGCTGTTGGTGAGAACACCACACAATTGGCCGATATACTCAAGTTTGGGCTGGACCATCTCCTACAGAGCGAAGAGAGGTACATGTACACATATACAGCCAATGGCAGTGGCTAGTCTAATAATGTGAATATTTCATGTATGTTTGTGAATCTTTTGCAGTACCATCGTAGATGAAGATTTTGAGAGGTAATAAACATACCGTATATGATTCATTGAACAATTAATGATTATAATTGTCACAATCACGTTGTGTGTTAGCATTCTTGGAGGCAGTGAGAATGGCCAGTGGTTGGTGGAAAAGGAGAAGGCCACAGCTGCTCAGGCTGACTTCAAGATGGAGGATACCTCAGAAGATAACAAAGGTACATCTCTGCTAAAACGACTATTTTTCATATACATTAATTTTAATGTGTACAGGTCCAGATAACATGTATGTGTATGAAGGAGAAGATTACTCCAAGAGTAGTGATGAAGACAAGAAAAGCTTTGACCAGCTTCTAGCAGGTACCGATAGTTTCAAATACCATATTCTCATTTATTTTGGGGTGGATGGAGGGGAAGTGTGGAGAATTGGTGCTTCAGTGATTGATACCATCTTGCAGAGCAGTTGAAGTTGTCCGAGACTGAACTGGGTGAGCGAGTGCTACGCAGTGAACATCGACTGCCGGCCACAGCTGGACTCGAGCTAGCAGCAGCTGCAACAAGAAAGAGAAAACCTCTCACACCAGAGCAGCTGGAAGACAGGAGAAAGAAGGTGAGTGAGTTCACGTTTTGGCGCTAAGATTTGGGGCTGCATGGACATTGGTGTCTACCAAAATTATGATCTACCGATGATAACGATTGCTCAATGAAGTTTGATTGTGAATACAGCGTGAAGAAGCCAAGTTGAAAAAGATCAGACTGCTGGAAGAAAAGGAGAGACAAAGGCAGGAAGAAAAGTTAAGAAAGAAGTAAGCTACCATGTTTATGCTAATAAAACACATGATCTAATTAAAACAAGAAAATTCACATTCTAGGATTTTTTATAGTGTATATCTTAATGGAGCGTGTGACAACCTTTACCAGAAAATCACACATCATAATTTTATTTTTTTAGCTTTCGTTCTATTAGCGTAAACACAGTACTCTGCATAATAATATGGTATAGTCTATTAGTTCACATTCTGAACCGTACCGGTACCCTTTACTCGTATTTCCTCTAATAATTCACATATTCCAGACAAGAGCGTTGGCAGCGTCATGGCTACACCTCCCTGAATGTGTCCCTGGAGAGCTCCAGTGAGGAGGAGGAAGAGGAAGAAGATGATGAGGAGGGGGAGGATTCTTTGGAGCGAGAGATCCACTATGTGATGGGGGACGTAGCACAGCCGCAGAATACGTGCAACAGTGATGCTGTCGTGGTACACTGTGTGGGTATGTGAATATTCCCCTAAATTAAATTCGGGGCGAGCCCCAAATACACAAGAAACCGGAAGCAATCTTTAGTAGCTACTGTAGGTTGTGGCAACCCAGAGGAAGTTTGATAGCCTTGTAATTTTTGTATTGGAGTAGACTTTAATAGTGACTGAGGCAATATTACAACACTTCACGAATTACAAATAAAAACCCTGGAGATGCCATGAGCAAAGGCTCGCTCTGCCTGATGATATCATCTTCCTAGTAATAATTATTATTGTGTGCATGAGCATGGCTACTGACTAAGAACATGCATACATGAGGTAGTTATTGACAGGAGAATTATCCTAACATATTCTTGGTATGGAATGTTGGTCTGAGTTTACTGCTGTGTATACATCATAGAAGCTGTTTAATAACTTCATGTACATGTAGCTTGTTGTCCAAAATGCACGTCCATGATGACGTTGTTTATGCATGGTGATCTATCAACAAGACGTACTATTTACTTTGTGATGTGATTGTTGTGATTATACATAGGAAAAACTTTATACGTTTGACAAATCTATTCCCATTTGGGTACAAGAACAGTATTATAATAATATTATACGTTGTACTCCTACAGTTATAATATTAATCATGCATAGTGAAAACAGGCCATTTAGTACGCGTAAACAACAGTTGAGGGTGTGTGGAAAATGGCGCATTATCTACAATCGCAGAAGAGTACGCCTCAAGATGCCATCGCTTTCAAGGCCGTACATCTATACAAAGACCAGACCCTTGGCATAGGATCGTATGGAAAGGTCTGCAAGGCAAAATGTGACGATCTCATCTGTGCTGCCAAAATCATGCACGAAACACTCTTCGATCCTGCCACAAGCAAACTTGTACAAGGTCTCAAAAGAGAGCACAGACTTCCCATCAAGAGGTTCGAGCGAGAGTGCGAATTTCTCAGCACACTGAGGCATCCGAATATCATCCAGTATCTGATGGTATACATTGATCCAGACACTGGCCTGCCAGCGCTGCTAATGGAACTAATGGACACCAACCTTACCCACTTTCTGGAGATCGCTTCACAGCCTCTCCCTTACTACGTCCAGGTCAACCTTTGTCACGATATCACTCTGGCTCTCTCCTTTCTCCACTCCAACAGTATCATCCACAGAGATCTTTCGGGTAACAATGTCTTGTTGATCAGTCATGTGAGGGCCAAGGTGACTGACTTTGGAATGGCAAGGCTAGGTGATTACAGTCCTCAGATAAGCCAACTTACCTTCACCATGTGTCCTGGGACGGATGCCTACATGCCACCAGAGGCTGTTAAGGAGGAGCCAGACTACTCCGAGAAGATAGACTGCTTCTCGTTTGGAGTTATTGTTTTGCAAATCTTGACACGAGAGTTTCCCAAGCCTGGGAGTAGACGAAAAGAAGTTGACATCAGTCATCCAGGTTTACCCAGTGGTACGTTCGAAGTTAGAGTCTCGGAAATCGAGCGAAGACAGAATCACATTGGTAAAATCGATCCCAATCATCCTCTTCTATCGATAGCTCTTGACTGCCTGAAGGATAAGGACACTGAGCGCCCTCTAGCACAGCAGCTGTGCGAAAGAATGGCTTCATTGAAACAGAATCCCAAATACGAAGAGAGTAAAAGCCAGACTTGCCAGGCAAAAGCGGCACCAGAGCTTCAAGGACCAGAAACAGCTGCTACCAGAGAAAAGGGAAATAAGAAAGAATTGGATTTGCTTAGACAACGTCATGTTGCAGAAGTGGAGGGGCTGGAGCGTGTTATTCACATGCAGACCACTCAGCTAGAAGACAGAGAGCTGACTATTCAACGGAAAGACACGATCATTGGCACTGCTGAAGATGAAATTGAGCAGCTGAGACAACAGTGCCAAGAATTGCAGTTCAGAGCTGTTCAGTATCAGGAAGAGATTGGTTCTAACCAGCTGGAGCTACAGAGATTGGATACGTACATCATTGGAAAGGACGAAATGATCAAAGAGCGAGAAAGACAGCTCAAAGAGCAGATGGAGACCAGCGAACAGGTGATATCGCAATTTGAGGAAAGAGTGCACGAACTTGAGCATCAACTTAAGAGTTTACAGGACTATCAACGACCTCGGGCCAGGCCTCAAGGACAGGCTCAAGCTGATAGTGATCAACAAAATGAAACGGGGAGCTTACAAGAAGCTGAAGTGATCGATATCAAGCTAAACTGGAGAGAAGGACCCAAGGCACCATACAGAATGAGCAGCTTCTATGGTGTTGCGGTGGACGGTAATTCTGTCTACTTCAAGCCGGGTGGCAGAGAGGTTTATGAATGTCGAGCCAGTAAGGATTGGTCTCAACTTCCCGACTGTCCCTTTTCCCATTGCCCTCTTGTCGTGGTGAACAAGCTTCTTACGTTAGTCGGGGGTAGCCAACAGGATATATACAGCAATAAGCTTTTGAGCCTCACCGGAGAAGGATCTTCGATAGCTCGTAAACGATGGACGGAAGAGTTCCCACCTATGCCTACTAAACGAAGCAACACTGCCGCTATCTGCACTGGTACCTCCCTGATAGTGGCGGGAGGGCAGGGAAAGGGAGCGCCTGTGATGGCTACGGTCGAAGTGATGAATACTTGGACAAACCAGTGGTCTACAGCTGCTCACCTGCCAGAGCCCATGTGGGCTGCTTCAACTGCTATGTGCGGTGATCGTGTCTACATACTAGGAGGATGGGACAAGAACCGTTCGACTTTCGTGTGTTCGTTGAGTGCTCTCCTTCACTCTTGCAAGTCTAAATCGTCAACGTTGACTAAACGTCGATTCAAAGCACAACACAGCCGAAAGGACGATGCTGGCAGTGTTTGGAAGAGGACGGCTAATGTACCAGTCACATGGTTCGCTTGTGTATCATTCAACAATCAACTGTTGGTCATTGGAGGATTGGATTCTGACAACAAACCCATTACAAACATTCACGTGTATAATCCTTCGGCTAATGCTTGGGAAGTAGTTAGCCAGACGTTGGTCGCTCGACGCCAGTGCTTTGCAGCTGTTCTCCCAGACAACCAGCTGATGGTGGTGGGGGGCATCACAGACACTGGGGATAGCACTGACGCTGTCGAAATAGCAACAACCCAATAGCTAGCTACTGCTAAGAACTAATAATATTATCTTATTAATTTAATACATGATTGTACTGACTAATTTTGTATGTGTACCAGTAGTCATAATAATATTATCATCTCAGTGTGTGTGATGTATCATTTTAATTTTGTAACTATATTTTATAGTACTCTTAATTTTATTTTGTAGATGATTCTGGTCGGTGGGGAGTGGGTGGGGTTTTCTCCGCCCTCTCTGCTCGTTCTGCGGAGCCTCAGGCTAAGTATGAGTTGGCTGGCAAGATGAAGGATCTTAGTTTGGGCGATGCGCACATCTTTCCCATTGATGACCTCATGAGTAGATCATCAGGAAAAGATCTGGTAATAAAAAAAATTCTGCTCACATAGGTACGTACTTCAATGACAATGAAATTTTTTTTAATAGCTTGGCCTTATCGTGGCTCAGACTAGAGACTCCAGTGGTCGACTTTCAGCCATCAAACTGTCGGCTCTCAGTGCAGGACTTCAACGTGTAGCTAGAGAGGCAAAAAGAAGAAAAGGTCCGTCCGTGTATAGCTATAGTCATGGAATCAAAGATTAGCTAGTTGCTAGTCACTTATCTCTTATTTGTGTTTGTCTTGCAGCTAGTGTTCATCTGCCAAGGATAGGACACTCCACCCCCAACTTCAACTGGTATGGGACAGAGCGACTGATAAGGAAGTACCTGGCGTCCAAAGGAATACCGACATACATGTATCCTGATTCAAATTTAGCTATGGCTTGTATTCTCAAGTTTATTTTCAGATGATCTTTAACTGGGATTACGTAAAGATACTATTTTTCTCGTAAAGGTGCTAAGTACCACCAATTACACTCAGCAAAGCCACAGGCTCAATCCTTGCATTCTAAGCCAAGCTCCAGCTTTTCTTTCTCAAGCTTAGCCTCTCCTCTCCTTCCCTCTGACTGTAAACCTCTAGCAAATCTCTTCTCGGGGATGAGTTTCTATCTCCATGAGGTGGGCTCCCAGGAGAAATGCAAGCAGCTCTCTCGGTACATAGTGGCGTACGATGGTGATATTTCTACAACTATTGATGAGAAGACTACACACATTCTTTATGGTGAAAAAATTACAGCACAGGTAAAAAAAATCACACTTAAGTTAGCTATTTGTCAGCCTCACTGACTCAGATTCGATAACAAACTAAATTTCTCATATTATACAGAAGCTTCCCGATATCTCCATCAGTAGCGATATCGTGATGGTCTCAGTGAACTGGTTGGAGGACTGCCTTAAGAAAGGAACAGTACTGGACACAGTGGATTACAATAATTCAAGCACAAACCTTTGTGACTAATTGATGGCATCCCGGGGCCAGCTATAGCTATAAGTGCACATACAGGGTAACCGTTCTATACTATTAATTTTTGAGATCATTAGTATTATGTAAGGTCGACATAACTTGGACTAGCTACTAACTTGAAGGCAAAAACATAATACCATACACAGTACTAATAACGTAATATCAGCCAATAGCAATAACAGTGTCTTATTTATAGCAGCTACTGTTCTATGTATTTGTAATGCTAGACTATACGTAACTCCAGTTTTCAAGAATCCACCATGCACGCAGGTGGCATGTAATAATATCTATCATCGCTTTATGTAGTTGCTTTGAGCACCACGGCCAATGCAACCATCAGAGTGGTCCAGAACCCAGTATCTGTATTAAAAAAAATCAAAATTTAATTTTACCTGCTCTGCTGTGAGTGTCAGTGTAGCATAATTATTATAGTAGCGCCTTAATTACTGGTGAGGCGTGCAGCTGCAGATTCAACTATCATCCTTGTACGCTGATTAGCCCAGTAGGTGTTCCTCTCCCTCACCACAGCAAACCTGCAGAAGGGATTGAAATTCATGCTCAGTCTGCTGCATGCCTGAGTGGTTTATGGTATGGTGACCTACACAATGTCATTCAATTTGTAGCTGTGTTACAAGATCCCCCCCCCCCCCCATTAATAATTAAGTCATGGTGGTGGATCTATGAATTAGTATGTCTAACTATAAATGCGAGAATTTTCAAGATTTATTATTCCCCATAGCTGTGGGATAATTAAAGTACCACTGCAATATCTGTGATGATTATGCCCTACCCAAATCTGAGTGTCCCTGTTCCTTGAGGTGGCGCAGTCCATCTAAAGGAGATGGCGGTCTTGGTGTCATTGTTAGAATGAGTAATCCCATCCTACACAAAAAAATTTACCAGTATTCTTGATTAAAGTTGTAGATCTATGCCTATTTTATTGCAAGTTGCAAGACATACAGTGTCAGTGGTGCAGGGGCGTAGCTTAGAGTTGTCTGCATCCACCACTCCGAATGACCCAACACGAGTTGAGTCATCTGCCACAATCCTTGCTTGAACAAAGAACCCCTTGAATTCCTGACCACTCACACCGGTTAAGGTCACTGTACACAGCAAAAGATTAAGATTCATGTGGTGTTAGCATCATGAATATTCTACTGTGCTAGACTGAGCTATACATCGCGGGTACACGCCCCTTTTTTGAGATACTAAGAATTTTCTATGATGGATTTAGCTAAATTTCACATTCAAATGAAATCAGCTTACAGGTATATGTATTTCCAGGATTATACTCCCACGTTCCACTGTTATTGAATGGAATAAGATTGATCATGTAAGGCACGATTGTTGTTTGAGGAGGGTCGGCGTGTCCCGCTGGGTTTTGAAACGGAGCGAGAGTATCGCAAGCTGCTGCAGGAGCTCCCTCTGGACGTGACTCGATTCCTCGAGCGTAGAGCACGACCAATGCAACCACAACTGATACCAGACTCTTCATCTTTAGTTCGCAGAGTACAAGAAAATCGAAATCGTTATGTACAGGATTGAATGGGCTAGACTACCGCCTACCGCGCGCGTTGAATGAATAACCATTTGCGCGTGTATAACAGTGCGCATGCGCATATCGGGTGGTGAAATTTCTAGCTAGCCATACGGCGCTATACCAGAGGCTATTAAATATATAATCTATGGGCTAATACAATGTTCCAGCTAATCGTTTAAATGTCTTGCAGAGAACACCATCTCTAAATAATTTCCTTGACGACATGCATCACACCTGCTGCAACCAGTAGAACTGTCCAGAACCCAATATCTGCAGTACAAGAAAAGTATAATAAATAATTAATGCGCATAAACAGTCGCACTATGCAGTAGTGTTACTTGCTAGAATTTTGCCTCATCATACAGTCAACATCATGCCTGGATAAGAATTGTGTGCATGCACCTTAATTATTATCATTGACAAAAAAATTAATATCTATTGCAAGCAGCTCTGTAGATCTCAGATTAGAGCAAGAATAGATTAGTATAGAAGACTCTATTATAGCCCTTGTGGTATAAGGCATACTGGCAAATTTTATGGGATAGTTAAGTTGCTATGAGTTGAGCCTGGGATAATATATTATTAATTTTAAGATGAATATATTTGTGGTGTATACTTCTGTGCACATGTGCGTTAGTTAGATCTATGCTTAGAACTGATCTAGATCAACATGTGATGTGCATGTGTACAATAATAGCTAACTATTATAGCTAGATCCACAGAGAATTTTTGCAGAGTGTATATGCATCAGCTGAAAACCTACCAATAATTAGCATGCCGTGGGTATAGACACTATAATAACCAATTAAAATTCCATGCACGTAACTCACCAGCAAGCTTCAGAGCTCCAGAGTCACCTATATAAAATAATGATTGCAACAATAATAGCAAAATAATAATTAGCTACAGGATAATGTCTCATGCACTATTCATCAAAAGATAATCTAGCCAACATGCATGCAGTTAGTAATTTTATTATCATGATTATTCCATACCTAAATCTTAAAGCCCCAGTCCCTGCTGGAGGTGCAGTCCAAGAAAACATGATAGAAGTTTTATTCATCGCATTTGTGTGAGTGATACCAGACTACAATAAAAAAATTAATAGTACTGACTATCAAAATTAATCAGGCATGATCAATAATAATTATTATTACTAACTGATTGATATGAAGTGACTTACAGTGTTTCGAGAGCAAGCACTGAGCTGTGAGTCATCGCTATCCACTACACCAAAGACTCCAGCATAGGTGGTGTCATCAGCAACAATCCTTGCTTGAATGAGGAATCCACGAAATAGTTCCCCACTATTTCCAGCCAGGGATACTGTGGTATAATGTAATCGCAATAATTTACAAGTACCTGTACAGTGGCCGCCCGTGACTCAATTATCAATTATCAATTAATATCGACATCATAATTATACTATTAATTTTTACATACAGTTTACGATAATAATTCAGTTGCATGCCGATCCTTACGGGTGTAGGTTTGTTCGGGAGTGTACTGCAAGACTCCGTTGCTGTTGAAGCCGGAGATGTCGATCGTGTAGGGCACGGCAGTGGTCTGAGGGTTTCCACCATGCGCTATGGGTACAGGGGAGAGTGGATCGCACGCAAAACTCGGAGCTCCGATCGAGTAGGATGATACTCCTCGAGCGAGGACTAAAGTTAGAAGCGCCAACGCTGCGATGAAGATTTTCATGTCAATAATATTGATCGTGCCTGATCTTTGATTCAAATGCAAGTTGAGGGGTATTTAGACTGCGGCAGAGTGCTATTGATTTTATATCCATCTTTGCGTGCGTACACCCACGTTACATGCGCTTGCTAAATGCGCATGCGTACTACTGTCCACGCGCTATCGCATGCACGCCAGAACAATAGTCTTTCCAGTATACAAAGGTTAACGTATAAACATTTATCATCATCAAATTAATAACCAAAGATTGTAAAATGAGAGGCCTAATTACATCATGATGAAAAAAATTATAAACCAATCATCCATCATAATAATATTTCACACACACTACACATAAAGGGGGGAAATGTTCTGGTTGTTGCGTTGATAATATAATTGTTGGACATAAAAAAAGACGGTTTTTAAATGCTCTAACCCCGCTAGCCACATTGTGATCAAAGTCACGTGACTGTCACATGACATCATGTGATAGTCTGTATCTGAGAGTGGTAGTATGCTAGTTCCTCTATTACGCCTAGTAACTGCTTGCAGTTGGTCTCCATTGAATTCTGGTCGGTCGAAGAGGCGGAGCTGGCCCCGCCCACTCCTTCTTGGTCTTCCTGTTGTAGGCTGGTTGCCCCCGACGACGTCAGGGAGGTGGGAGACACAGATCCTTCTCGAGTTGACGAGCTTATATCATCTCCAGCTACATTGAAAAAATTAATAATAATATGAAGAGAATAAAAAATTTTTATGCTTAATAATCCTCATGGACATCTCAACCATGCAATAATAATTAGACAATAATTTTATGGACAGTTAAGAGCCTAAAATTATTAATTTTATAAAATTTTGGTCAATTTCCAAAGCTTCATTGAAATACTGTGAATATATCAAGAATACTGCCGCACAAGCTTAGCCCACCATGCACTCACCAGGTAGGTATTTCTTCTGCAGGGAAGCCTTTCCCTGGTTGAACTGAGAGAAGATGACCTGAGCATCAAGTTCAGGGTCCAGCGGATCCCTCCAGTCGCCAATGGTGATACCGCGGTGACACTGACTGCAGCCAGGCTCTGGGAAATAAAATCACCAACACACAAAAAAATTAATTTTACACGAATACTCATGCCTGTAGCTAATCTAGTCTCAGTCAATTTGGGGTGCTCAAAAATAATTAATCCTGTACAAGTCTATGTTAGCCTCACCCCCAGGCCACTCCCATGTTTTCAATATTTTTCTGCAGGTATATAACCGCGTTCAAAACATGAAAGTGGCCTGGGAATGAGACTAAGTCTACGTGTGAGATCGATCACTGTGATATTGTGTATTAGCTTGGTCAAAGTTAAAATCCATTCATCACTATAGCAACTGATACTAACGAGGGGGGTCTTACCCATGCTGATGGTAACTCTGCAGCAGGTCCATTTCTTATCCTTGTAGGCTCCGGGATGGTAGACAGGACTCATCTCCCTGTTGGTAAGGCAGGCCTTCCTGATCACTGATACCCACCGATTCTGTTCATTCACGTCCTATGGAGGAAGGGAGAGAGAGAGAGATACAGACAGAGACAGAGAGAGTACAATGTATATGAGTGCATAAATAAAAACGTCCTCTATAAATGCTACTTTTAAAGACTTACAGCTGCCTGTAGGTAGAGTGTGACTTGGTTGTCTGGGGAGTAGACGGGACCACTCGGCACCACGACGATCTGAAACATGTGCTTCCTGTGGAAGGCATTTTCATCGACCTTCTCCACCACCTTGATCCACTGGACAGGATAGCTCTTCACCTCCTGAAAAGGGAAACCCTTAGTTTTCTTTTTTGTTCTTTTCCTGAATGATCACTAACAACACTAGCTCGAGGGACGACCATTACCACATGCACCAACAGCCAAATAATGACGACCCTTTACCATCCCTATATCTGCATACAGAACACAATGTGCACTTACACCCATGTTCCTCTCGTTCTGAGCGTAGGTGAGTGCTATGTTGCTCAGCTCAAAGTATCTCTTCCTGTACTGCAGCGGGGTGAGCACCGAAGTGCCCGTGCTTCTCTTCCAGAGCCAGCCCTTGCACAGGATGAGGTGGTGGATGTAGCCGCCATCTTTAACCCCAGTCTCCTCAGCAACTGTAGGGAGGGGGGAGGGGAGAAGATGGGTATGATGAAGTACATTTAGAGAGGGAGAGAGAGAGAGAGAGAGAGAGAGAGTGGGAGAGGGAGAGGGAGAGGATACACTCACCGTTCTTCTGATCAATCTGGACCATGTCTTGTATGTACTCCTTGATTCTCTTCACGCCTTCAGGAAGAATGGGAGCTATGGCTGTCATGTACTGCTCCTTTGCATCGATCTCTGTCGACAGGTTGCCTATCATCTGAAGCACCTGCAAAGAGATGCATCACAATAGTTTAGACTTAGCCTAATATACGTGTACTTAAATGGGGGCCTTCATATTCATTCATGTCATACACATAATATAGTACATGTACATGTACACAATGTACATGCTTATCAGATAACACTCTCAGGTAATAATACATGTATTATGCGTCTATTTAGAAGTAAAGCTGTACGTACCTTTGCCATGAGTTTGAGTGTTCTCTCAGTTCTCTGATCGGGGTGCTCGTCCCGGACGGAAAACAGCTTTGGAGAGAGGATGGCAGGGACAAAGAAACGCAGGAACAAGAATCCAGTGATGGCTAGGTAGGGGACATCCTGAAAGTTTTTTTTGGGGGGGGGGGGGGGGGGGAGGGGGGGACAAAGTTGGTAAATGTATGCTCAGTTGACATAGCATGTCAAATTAGCCATTAATTTGTTGCTGTGTCTGTCACTAGTGGCTTCTGTCTCTGGACTGAGCAGCCATTTTTGCCAATGATTCCAGTACTGTAACAATGATCAGTACTGATCACTCTTTGGGAAAAAGGCTTATAAGATTTCGTAAGCTTTGGGACCTCCTGGCCTATATTATACATTGTATAAAGTGGCAAGCACTCCTCCATGTGTAGCTTTATACCTATAATAATTACGTAACTAGAAAGCTCAAGTGTTTTGGTGAATTCGAAGTCCATGTTGACGGTGACAGACCGGCAGTTTGGGAAAGGCCTAGCTACATGATGTAGCTCACATGCACTGCCAGCAAGTGCCAAAAACAGTTCCTACTAATTTCATTATCTGTCTCGGTTTCCTGGAGACTGATGCTCCTCTGGTCAAATATAGCATAGCATGCACAATGACATGTGTACAACGTACATGTACATGTACGTGTACATGCACATGTATGTGTCTAAAGTAAATTACCCCTTGGAGGCATTTGCCAGGTGGCGGGGAGTCACCTTGGAAGCTAGCACTAGCAAACATTCCCTCCGATCCACTAAAAGTCAATAGACAACTTCTGACGACCATTACCAACTCATCTCCAGCTGGCACACCACCACTAATAAACCATATTTTCTACACACTCTCACCATGTATTCAGGATCCTTGTACTTCTCTGCCACCCTCACCCAGAGCTGTCTCAGAGCCTGGCGCAGCATGTTGGGGCAGTTGTCCACGGAGGTAAAGATGGACGTCATGATGGCGTCGATGTATCCAGTGAGGGTCGCTACAGAGGTGTCCAGCGTCTTTTGAGCCACACTGTCTGATCTTGTCCTGCAAGAAGACAAGGGTATGGTTAGAAAAAAGGAAATGGGAGGGAGGGAGAGAGAGTAAGTAAGAGAGGAGGGAGAAAGTTCAGAGAGAGAGAGAGAGGGGGGGTGGGGAGAGAGAAAGAGGAGAGGGAGAGGGAGAAAGACAGAGATGGAGAGGGAGAGAGAGAGGCTAACTTACTTGCTAGACTGTTTCAGCTGCTCGATGTCGAGCTCACAGATCTTGTGGTCGTTGTAGACAGTGTCGATGGAGTCACTGAGTATCTCATGGAGAAATGGCAGTGCAACAACCTGGAACAAGGAAACATCTAACTTTACCAATGTTGAATCAGGAAGTAATGATTAATCGTTCAGCCTTCAAAAAGCTAAGTCATTAGCTCTACTTATGGTGCATCTAACAACAAACGTCTGACAGTTACGTATTAAGCTAGGGGTTTCAGTGTATGCACACATGCAAGAGTGCAAGTGACATACGTTTGCATGATTATTTATAATACATGTGTGCACATAGAGTACCTTCATGAACTGATCAAAAGACTTTGATGCCAGTGAGTTGCCTCTGAACAGGGTACGGGGTGTGGCTGCAGAGAGAGAGAGAAACACAATAATATGAATTCAACTATAAACACCCTCATATGTGTACATGTCCCCCACCCCACTCCACCAAAACATTCACAATCATACACGTACATAATTATTGCACACCTAAGTTGTCTATTAATAGCTACTGTACGTGGAAATCAGCATCACTCCCTCTAATTACTCCCCCCCCCCCCCCACCAAAAAAAAAATTGACGACCACCACTTACACGTCTGGTGTATCTCTCTCATGGTGAGCGTGTCAAGGAGTGGGAGGACAGAGCCGTGTGCCAGGTAAAACCGGACTAGCGTGTGCGCCAGGGCGTTCCGGTCCATCGTCATGACCTCCTCGAGCATAACGAGCACGGGGCTCCCCTCAGGACGGGGGTCTTCGACAGCCTTCAGCATCATCGCCACGAAGGACTCGTAGAGGGACGTCTCCAGGATACGCTCCTCGTGGGCCTGGACTTTCAACCTTAGGGAGCCAAGCTCCTTGTTCCTGAGATTATAGTAATAATATGTGGGAACGGATATTAATAACTTGTTAATAATTTTATTAGCTAATCTTACTTCTTCTCTTTCTGTTTTGGTTCGTGATGCTGCAGTCTGTACCACGTCTGATAGCGCTGACTGAGTTGGAGTTCAGCAAGATCAATCTCAATCTATAACAAAAAAAAAAAAATCAAGCACAATCACTATACATGCATGCATACATATACATGTACATGTACATGTACATGTACATGCATCTGCATGAAGCACATAAACTAGACTTAGACTGATTACCAAAAATTAGATTGTATAGCCATGCTCTGAGTTAGCCTCATTTCCAAGCCATACTCAAATAATAAATTACAACATTAAAAAAAAATTCTAGAAGGAGCCAGAAAACGATCGAAGCTAATCTAAATTCAGCTCCAAACGTGACACCACTTGACTTGCCTGTCCAAGAAACTTGTTGTGAGCTAGCCTGTCGAAATCGTACACGACGATGGTCAAGCTCTTTGCGTCCTTATCGGAGAACACCGTGGGCACATTGATGTCAAAGCTCTTCTTCCATCTTGGGAACCTTGTCTTCTGGATGACCTGGGTGCTGAACTCCTCCTTGTTGTAGTAGACAGTGGCAAGGGGGTCTGATGATTTTCGATCCCCCCTGATGGCAAGGTCCCTGTATTATTATCAATTAATTCGGTGATATGATGCTGATTCTATGACATCACTATTACATCATAAGTGTACATAAACCAGCACTGTACGAATGTATTATACATTAGCTCACCTTGCTTCCACGACCGTTAGATAAAGCTTACAAGCTTCCTATAGGGGAGAAAAAGGAAATGTGTTAATTTGTAGCTTGGATCCATTGTCACACCAAATTACCATGATTCAGACTATGACATGCAATAGCCTACATGTACATGTACATGTAGCTTGTACATGTATACGTATGTCCCCAAGCCTTCCAGCTTCTCAACGTCATAACATTATATTATACAAAAAAAGCCAGAAGATAAGTCCCCCCCCCCCCCAAAAAAAAAAAATTCTACTCTCAGCTTCTTCCTCCTTTCTCTGACCATGCATGATATAATAATATATTATGCATACACACACGTGTACATTGTCCATACACAAAATTAACAATAATAATTATTATTATTATATACATGTACATGAATATTGTGTATATTATAATAATTGTATGGATTTGGCAATCTTCAAAGCTCTCTTAAAGGCAGAGGTTCTTCGACTAAAGGCAACTCAAAGGGTAGGCGGGAAAAGCACTTAGTCAGCAAAATTGCCGGCGCATGTCGACCAGCCCAGGCCAGGTAAACAACACAGTGAGGACTTCCTTATATGGAATTTAGCTAACGACCGATGTTGTATCAAGTTAGTGCGTGCATTCTATTGATACTCCTAGTGTTCTGGCCTTATAAAGAAGGTGAGGTAACTGGCAGAGAACAATATGGACAAACTAACAAGGCAGTGGGGATAGTACATATCTCACACAGACAATCACTAAAGAGGTACTCTCATCCTGTGTACACATGGCCAGGTGTATGCCTCTTTCTCTCTCTTTCTCCCTCCCTCCCTCCCTCTCTCTCTTTCTCTCACTCTCTCTCTTTCTCTCTATTCCTCCCTCCCTCTCTTCCCCCATTAACACACACACCTCCATACAGCTGCACTAGCTAAGACAGCCCATAGCAACAGACTTGCCACTATTCAAAGGATGGACACAGAACACACACATCAAAGAGATCAGTGTATACAAACTCTCACTCCTGCCTCAACAAAACCATCATGGAATGCCAACAGTTCATGGCCTGAGGCTGGGGATAGCTAGCTAGGTTACATAACCCTAGCCTTACTATATACACCTCAGAAGAGAGAAGGCCTAAGGTTTTGGAGCTTAGCTTCCTTCAGGAAAGAGAGAGGGACTGAAAAGACAAGTAAAGACAAGGTAAAAGGAACCTGGTCCAGAGTCTACTCATCTTTTTACTCAAAAAAAAAAACCTTCCAGGAGCCAGTTGCCCTGACATATGTGCACACATTGTAAAAATTTATTTAATACATAGAGATGAGCCAGCCCACTGGCCGGCCAGAGGGCAGCTGCAGCAATTAGTCAGCACTAGTTAATTGAATGGTTTATTGGTAAACCTACAACATTCCGGGCACCTCCCATCCAATCAAACGCACGCAACGTATGATATGTATGTATGTATGTAGGTACATCTTAGGTATGCAAGCCAGCTCAATAAACATCTAATGTTACAGCACCATATATACCATACCACTAGCACATGCACACTCAGACAAATGCCATAAATATTTCTTCATTACTTGTGTGTACGTACATGTACCTGTGTCTGCTCTTATAGTGCATCCGCATACGTAAATACTACTACATGTATGTAAGCATTGATATGGAAGTTAAGAAGTTATCTAGCCAATCCCCACCCTCACTCCCTCTCTCTCTCTCCGTCTCTCTCTTTTTCTCCCTCTCTCTCTCTCCCTCCCTCTCTCTCTCACTCACCTCCGTATATTGTTCCATGGTCATCTCAACGAGTATCTCTCCTTGAACACTATCATCCTTGGAGATAGGGGTCAGCGGAAACCACTTGTCAATTCCTATGATGTAATCATGACATCATCAATAAAAGTCAACATGCCGTATACACGATCATGTGCTTACATACATACATGTACGTACCTCTTGGCGATTTCACAATCGTTTCTCTGTCCAGCATCACCTTCCCAAGAGGCTCCTTCGACCTGAAACCGAGATTTTTTTTCTTATTAGGAAACTCTGACGATAATTAACACATGCAATACCTAGCCTACAGCATTATTAATAATGACCATTAAGACTAACCAAGTTAATGCATGCATACATATATGTATGCAAAGAAGGATGAGGTTAGTGCACAGTAGCAAAGATTTATTTACGTGCACGCATGCACGCACACACACACACACACACGAGCAGTGGTGGTCACTTCACCAGCCGAGTGGTTGGGAAGAGTCGAACCTCTGGAATGTCACCCCACGGCCACGTCCCCAGACTTTACCATATATGGCAATCCCCCCCAAAGACGCAGCTAGATACGTATATATACATACACAGCTACAACATAATAATAATTATTATAATACCCCTATAGTACACAATGTACCTGTAGTGAGTAGTATGTACATGTACAATAGCATACAACAAATACACATACACATTTATGTATAATATTTCAACATAAAAGAACCTACGACTGCAGAAAACTAGGCACAGTTGCCAGCTCTAGCCCTATGTACATGTAGCCTGGTCTAGTATACTCTAGTCTAGCCTAACAGACACAAGAAAGAGAACAATAGAAAAAAAATGAAGAAATGGTGTACGCGTACAATTACAGTGACTGGCCATACGCCAGTGGCAACGCCAAAAATAATTGTGCGTGTATAATAATATTATCGTAACTTGATTTGATTGGTTGCGGGATCGACTGGGAATTATTAATAGGCGCTTACCCCATCATGTCATAGTCGTAGACATACGCAGAGACATTCTGAAATTCGTTGGGAATGTGAAGGTTGTACTCTTCTCCCCAGAATGGCTCCAGAGTCTTAAATTTTGTAGCCGTCCTGGGGAGAGAGGAGAGAGAGAAGAGAGAGAGAGAGAGAGAGAGAGAGAGAGAGAGAGAGAGAGAGAGAGAGAGAGAGAGAGAGAGAGAGAGAGAGAGAGAGAGAGAGAGAGAGAGAGAGAGAGAGAGAGAGAGAGAGAGAGAGAGAGAGAGAGAGAGAGAGAGAGAGAGAGAGAGAGAGAGAGAGAGAGAGGGATGGAGGGACGGGAGAGAGAGGGGGAAGAAAGAGAGAGAATCATGAACATTGTACACTCGATCTTCTCACGGTTTTGTACCTTGCAACTGATTCATTGTCCACTTTGAGAACACAGAATGGATCCCTGAGTCCAGACCTGCTAGAAACAGAAACACGTGACAATAATTATTATTAATCAACATCAGGGGGATAGAAAACCCTGGCCCTTCCCCCTGCCCCCCCCCCCCACCCCTCAAAATAATTCCCTGGATATTTATATGTGTTGTCTCCATGTAAAACTGAAAAAAAAACACACAATGTATGCTAGACACTCACAAACACATCCACTTATAAGCAGGCGAACAAACTGCTAACAGCACTGTCAGTGCCAAAATGGCTCTCCTCCCGGCCTTCTATATATGTCAACTCCACAAGCCAAGATCCACATACACACTGTACACCCCCACACACATACACAAACACTCTCTCCCCCCCCCTCTCTCTCTCTCCCTCTCTCTCTCTCTCTCTCTGTCCGTCTCTCTCTCTCTCTCTCCCTCTCTCCCTCCCCCCCCCCCTCTCTCTCTCTCTCTCTCTCTCTCTCTCTCTCTCTCTAGCAGATCAGAGGAAAGTGTTTAGTAGTTATAATATTGCCAGCACAGCATTACTCACACTGTCGTATAACTAAGTTATTCTGGCACAGAATCAAACAGCCTACGATATTATAATATGCACATACGAATTCCGCTAAATTTAGGACTACATGTATTTCGTTTCAATGGAGGGAGTACAGGTACATTTCCATAGCTTGTAGCTTTCAAATTAGTACACAAAAAACAACACACAATAATCGAATTACGCTAATTTACACCTAACAACACAATATTTACACATGCTCCGAATAGTACAGCCTTGTTTTAATTATAGTACACCGCCAAATTCTTCCAAATATGGGTATAAACCTTCAAGCCAATCGTCATATAATACATACAAGGAGCCCACACACATGTTACCTACACTACCCTAAAACCAACTAAACAAACCACAATACAAGCAGCTGCAAAAGATAGCGCCAATTTTTACATTCTGCCACTCACAAGTATGTATATTTTTGTCTCCCATCCTCTTTCCTTCTTCTTCGGATCTCGCAAAATCAAGGTTGCATGGAGATAAACTCGAACAATATACGTCTCCTTGTCACTCAACACCTTATCATGTGATGCTAAGCACTGGCACATTATCATATCTGTGATAGTGGCTGGCTGTTGGCCCAACACCACCACTCACCCCCCCCCCCCCCCAGCCCAAATAAATACGCTTCAGATGTGGGGCAGCTGGCTACTAATGTCCTATACTATTTTATATAGTATTAGGTTGAGCATTATACTAGTGAATGAGCACGCTACTTCAGGTATGTCAATGTAGTTCATTATTAAACACTTTCTGTATGAATTAATGGGCTATATACAGTGTAGGAGCAAAAATCTCACAATTTTGTCAATCAAGCATTCTGGGTGTGGTCAGTTATTATTGGTTCCACTGAACAAGTGCTATACAAACTTGCTACAAAGTTAGTACTATGGGACAATGATATTGTCAGGGATTAATCAATCAGTTATTATTGCTGGCCCTTCAGGCGGTAGAAATCAGACGTGCTTCAGTACTGCAGCTTTAAGTACCATCCTCTTACGGGCACTTCGGACATATACATGTACGTATCTTTGGAGGGGAAATGAATAGCAGGGGTCCCTCTTAAAACAAATTCCCGATTGTAAAACCACTCTACGTTTTGAACAGAACTAAAAAAAACTTGTACATGTACATGCATGGCTTGTGAGTTGCTCACTCTGTCCAACTTGTACAAAACCACAGTACACTTCATGCATAATAATAATTTTGTACACGATAATATTGTAGCCTCAGGCTTTCCCAGCATGTATACACATGCACGTACGTATACACATACACATTTACATTAACGCCGAATTGAAGTGTGTTTTTGATTTTTGCGGTTCAGATTATTTCTTCGTGAAATAGAGTTTTATCAGCAAATAGAGAATAAACAATAAATATTATGCAAAGGGAATTGAACGAGCGAGCGAGTCTGTGGTGAGTGTATGTGTATGAGTCCATAGTGTTTGTATGTGTATGGATAATTATGATTACTAGTCTCGAGCTAATCCCCAATCACCATTAATTTTCAATGTTACAAAGCAAGCCACCCTCTAAGCACAAAATGACCGAATCTGGAAAAACTAGATTTCCAAAATAAAAAAAGTTATCTTGTCCACTCAGACACACCTGTGCAATGGACGTACACATGTACATAGCATAATAAAAGTTTGAGGTAGGTTATGAATTCCATCTTACAGTACTCGAACGACAAAATTGACCTAATTTCTATTCCTTGAAATAACATTATTAAACTCTAGTCGTCGACAAGCCAGCCAATTGCAAGGGAAGGACACGTACTAGACATGTACACGTACACCCCGGTTTAATGGTACAAACTATTCTTGTATTGGAAGAGCAGGAATGATCATATGGTATTCAGCTATCTGCTAAATCGAATAATAAGGCACTGTACGATTAATTTGGTGTGTCTAGCTAGAGATACAGAACAGACACAGATTTCTTCATGATTCATCTCTCTTATACATAAATTATATCCATTTTACATGAGATCACTGAGTAAGGTGTATATATGTAGATCTACTAGCTCAATCATGCTTCTCTGATAAATTTACTTGTCTCTCTCTCTCTCTCTCCCTCCCTTTCTCCCTTCCCTATCCAGCTAGCTTAGGACTCACATATCTCGACTAGGTAGCTTCTTGGCTTCGCTGATCCTCACGTAGAGGCTGGAGTACTGAAATACGGTGCTCACGGAGGCCATGGCGGCTATCCTAGCACCCGTTCACTGCTCTATCTCCTTCTACCAATCCTTTTCCGTATGTTTGTTACTCCTAAATGGAGCTCGAGTAGTAATAAAGAGGAAACGGTAGGGTCTTACCCTCGACGCCTCATCAACATCGAGGGCAGGGCATAAGTAGGGATTTCCCCCATTGCGCTACTTGTAAGCTCGACGACCTTTACCATTTTACCCATAATGCGCTCAAGTGCAAGATCATGGATATTAATTTTTAAGGAAAATTTAAGACACTTGACACAGAAGATACAGAATTATATGCAAATTTTTTCTAGTTAGCTAACTGCTGACAGTAGCTGTTCTTTTATCTACTGAGAGCAAATCTGCAGATTCAGCCAATTTTCTAAAGACAAGCAGAAAAAAGCAATCAATACTTTTACCGAATAGGTGCAGTGTTGACTCACAAATAGTCAATGTATGCCATGGGTGTTCCATCTTCATTCAGCAGTGGCTCAGGGGGTGTGGTCTGTTCCCCTGCCTCCGCCCCCTCCCCCTCCCCGGCAACCGGCTTGGGAAGGGGAGGGTCTGCCTTGAACTCTTTCATCAGCTTCAGACGCTCAAATCCCATCAGCGGAGCACTGATATGCTACATGTACATGGGAAATTAATTAACCACTTTTAATAATCACATACTGTAAATCGCAAATATTAAATTTTTTGTTGTTAAAATATTTTCGGACAGCCAGGCTTGTGCGAAAATACATACGCAATATTAACGATATTGCGGCACAGGGTTGTTTGTCTGAAAATTATTTTTGCACGAAATATTTGCGATTTACGGTAACGACTTTTCTTCATTGAAATAACTCACTCTCAGTGCATCCCTAAACCCTATCTCAGACAGAGAGTTGTTCTCTTCCTTGTCATAGGACCGAAACAGGTCTACCATTCTGACACCATTATCAATGCAATACTTCATCAGTTTCTCGATGGGCGTTGGGAGTGGCTTGGGAACCTGATATCCGCCCGTGCCTCCGTGGACAATCTCCAAGTTAGGGTGGGTCTCTTCCATCTCTTTAAGAGTTTTTTCCACATCGAGGGTGATGGTCATTCCATCGAAGCCTAGGTGCTCTAGTGAACTACTGCCAGAACCTGTGCGTACTGCATCCAGAATAGCATAGATGCCAGGCATTTGGAGAGCATTCTTTCCTATCTGCAAAGTTTCAAAGCAACCATAGTCAATATTATTGTTATTTTTATTGATATTGTATATAGTTACTTTGAGGACAGTAAGGCTCTCGTTGGCAGGAAGAGCTTTTGCTATCACTATAGCTCCATCAGTGGTGATACGATTACTCCTGTATTGGGGAAAAAAAAGGACAGAAAATCAAGAAACTGATTGTATTATTAATCTATCAAGCTGGTCTAACACTTGTACTATTGACCTAGGAAGGGGGGGGGGGGCTGGCTCAAATCAGCTTACGTAATATCTAGCTCCTTGAGAGTGGAATTTAATTTCAGAGCATTAGCTACCTCTATAGCACCCTCATTGGCAAAACCATTGTACGCCAAGTTCATCACCTTCAGAGACTGATTATTCTAAAAGAAAGATGGAAGAGAGAGAAAGAGAAATCATCCAGCTCAATTACATGACCGTATCTGTGTGCAGTCTAGTCTCTTACTGCAAGTCCAATTGCGACGGCCTTAGCACCTTTTCTTCGGATCTGATTCCAGCTTAGGTCTAGTGTTTGAAGAGCCTCACTTTCAGCTGAAAATGCACAATATCATGCATAATGTCTAATAGTTTGCATCGAACAAATTGTTTTTTGTTTTTTTTACCTATAGCAGGTCCCAGGATCTCTCCTGATTGCTCTCCAAATTCATTGTAGCTCAGGTCAAGGTGTTTGATGTGGAAACTGGACTGAATGGAAGAAAAATTAGAATAATACATAAATTATGCATTTGTACTGAAGCAACTACATTCACCCCTTGATATTAAAATTATTTGGTCTTGCACATGCAATGACACTACAGTAAGCAAGCAGGCTCTATTATTGTATATACATCATAATGTCTAGTCTATATTGTTATGTATACCTTGATTAGTTCTGCTATTGGTTCAACTGCTCTATCATCAAACTTATTTCCTATAAAACGAAAACATCAACTTTTAATGATGTGGTGACAAATTTCATGTACTTTTGTCTATATAATATATATAATACCTCTTAGCCCTAGGGAGACTAGTGTGCTGTTGCTGCCCACCATAAGGCCAATGGCATATGCAGCAGGGGGACCCATAACATTGTCTGAGAGATCCTGCATGTATGAGGAAATGAGAGAAAAAATATTGGAGATTGGAGAGGGAGAGGGAGGGAGGAAGAGAGAAAGAGAGAGAGAGGGAGGGAAGGACGGAGAAAGAGAGGGAGAGAGAGAGAGAGAGAGAGACGAAGGGAGATCTAGAGAGAGGAACATACAAGATGAGAGATGTAGCAGTTTTCCTTCATCATGGTGGATATGGCAATGGCTCCTTCTGTCCCAAGACCATTGTCACTGAGGTCAAGACGCGTCACACTAGTATTAGGCTGCAAAATTAACATCAATCAACGTAAAGGTGCAAAATAATTATTTTGTGCTCCAAATCAGAGAAAAGCATGCTAATATTATCACAATTCTGGTGATGTAAATTATAATAATTATTTCTTTTCTCTCATTGGTGAGTGTTCTTACGGCTAAAGCGATGGATATTGCCTTTGCTCCCTTTGGTCCCACGCCGTGGTGGGCCATGCTAATGTTAGGCTCCTTGGCTTGGACGGTACGAAGGAAGTATCTTGCCGGGATGATCCCCAGTGCCTTGCAGGCCTTAGTGTAGGCCTTACCACCTGTTGCATCATACTCCTCCTTCTCCTCTGAAAATATTTAAAAATAAAAATTAATATCGGCACAACCTGGCATAAATTGAACTTACAGGAGATATCAAATTATGGGGCACTGATTTATCGGAAACAATCAGTCATGAACCTCCATTGAATCTTGACTTTTAAGAATAATTGACCCCATTAATTTTATCTTTAACCCATATGCATGGGGAATATTTCTCAATCTATACGAGTGCTCAGATTCAACAGGTACCTTCAATTTCGAGGTCGGTCTCCCAGCCAGTATCAGAGAGTTCGTCAGCCATGTTGTCGACTTCCTGGTCTTCCTCTTGGATGGAGCCTGCTCCAGTGGCTAGCTCGGAGCCAGAATATACCGAACCAGTCGGTGACGGAGGACCAGAGTAACCTTCGTCGTCCTCTTCCTGCACAAGAGGACAGATGGATGATATAAATTTGCAGATCTCTTCCTCAAAAATGTCTTTTTAAAGCTTTACCTGGACTTTATCAAGCTTCAGCTCTGGTGCAGGGCTCGTGTCTACGTCTTCTGGAGCCTCCATGTCTGCCATACTGTAATTGTTTCTTGTATTCTCGTCTTGTCTGGATAAGCAAAAGTGCAGACCCAGTACCAGCTGTAAGGAGCCAATTGGTAACCATAGCAACAAGGATCACGTGACATTGGTATGGTAGTCACATGACTATCACTGTGTTAGCGCCGAGCGTGTTTGTGTCAGAAAAAGCAGAAGACCCAAGAGATGTCGATTCTCGCTGGTCCTTTCGAGCGAAACGTCGTTCAAACTAAGACCAAAGATGACGAGGAAGAAGATTTACTCGTGTTTGGTTACGCTTGTAAGCTTTACCGAGACGACGCGAAGGCGCTCATGGAAGAGTCGGGCCAGCTGTTGATTCCGTGGATGGGCGACCACTCTCTTATGATCGACAGGTACTTAAAGCGTGAAATAATGATTTCATAAAGAGCCTGGGGTGATTAAATGATTATCCTTCCCCCATAATAATAGAACTCTCATTATGCACCTATCAATATAATGCCCCACTACCCCCCTCCCGGGCGCTATAGGGGGCAACACAGGGGGATTGATATAGAAAACCAAGCCCCAGACAGGGGCATTTGACTTGCATATATTCGATATTTGTCAAATCCCCTATCATTTCCCCACCCTGGAAGGGGGATAGAGTGGGGATTTGACAGACGAGGCTGGCCCCACCTTACGGGAAGTTGACGAGTTCATTAGTCAAATCCCCACCTTGCCCCTATGGTGCCCGGGAGGGGGGTAGTGGGGCATTACATTGATAGGTGCATTACAAAGTACAAGTACATGTACTAGCCTCGTCCCCAGGCCCTTTGAGGGGAGGAGGAGAAAGGGCCTGGTACACACTGTTTGCGCATGCTCAGTTACCCTAAGAATCTTAGGGGATCGGATATTTCTTAGTATACTTGCCCTTTGACCTTAACTCCTTTGGCAAGCTTAAAACGGTTCGAGTTTCGAGCGAGACTTCGAGGAAGCTCAAGGGATTTTGCCATATCGATCAACGAAGGACTGCCTTGACTCCAATCAGAGTAGGCACGCGTTTAGCACGAGCACTAGTGCGAAGGTCAGAAGGTCATTCCGTATTCTGTAGACATATGGATCGTTTCACTTATCAGCACGTGGTAGGGGTTAGTGTACGTAAACTTTTACGGACGTTTTTACGGAAAAGTTGACGCATGCGCAAACGGTGTGTACCAGGCCCTTTCTCCTCCTCCCCTCAAAGGGCCTGGGGACGAGGCTAGTACATGTACTTGATCCACAACCTAAATTGCTATGGAGATGCATAATATTTCGCGTTGTGTATATTAAATCGTGCAGGTACGATGTTCGTAATAGACTAGAGGACAAGAACAAGTTTGGTCTAAAGTCGAACCTTCCCCACCGACCAACAGTGGAGGAAGTGGAGCTAGAGGAGGAGCTTGACCAAGAGCGATACCTCGCGCTGGAGAACGATGACATCCGAGTGGCAGAACAGGAGGGTGAGAGTGTGTGTGTGTGAGAGAGAGAGAGAGCTGGCAAGTATAGTACATGTACTTGCATGCATAAGAGAGGGAGTGGAGCGTAATTGTTATGGGTGTGATGGATAAAGCATAACCAAACTGACAAATCAGTGATGGTTTTCACGTGTTCATACTGTCTGACCCATTTCAGTCTCATCTTTAATACTCTATAATAAAAACATTTCCTAAAATACCAGCATGATGTTCACATGCATGTTACTTTGTGCTTTGCAGAGGAGGAGAAGAAGCGTAAGCAAGAGAGCTCTTTCTCGGCTGTTGGCTTCAGCTACGCCAACATGGCTCCCTCTTCCGTCTCCCGGAAGGAGAAGGATGAGGATCCTCCGCTGCTGGCCTGCTACCCCCAGCAGCTGGAGCACCCTCCCACATCCAGCGTCGACCAGGGGGGAGACGGGGAGGAGGAGTACGTCCCTCCACCTGGACTCATTATCCCTGCTAACATCAAACCAGTAAGTAAATGTCTACTTTTAAGAACGCTTTATTGTGAGTGATTCGTGGAGGTAGTCTTGATTCTTTGTAGCAAGTTCCTGCCTATGACTCGACTTATACCAGTACATGTGCCTTTTACAATGTACAACATGCACCTATTCATGTACATATGTGTTTGTTTTGCTGCCTAGTATATTGTGGGTAACCCCAAATTGCCTAATAATTGAATCACACACACAAAATTTGATATCTACTGCCGATCATGATAGCATTTGCCCAGAGTACACTCAAGGATAATGTTACATGTGCATGTACATGTATCTGTGCATTTAGCCAAGCTAATGGTAAAATGCTATTCAATTTTCATGCAGCCAGCTACAATGAAACTGCACTCTATCATTGAGAAGACTGCACTGTTCGTCGTGAAGCAGGGTGCCCAGATGGAGATCATCATCAAGGCCAAGCAGAAGTACAACCCTTTCTTCTCCTTTCTCAACCACGATGACGAGCTCTTCCCCTACTACCAGCACGTCAAGGCCATGCTCACACGAGGAGCCTACGTCCCTCGTCAGGTCAGCCCGGCTCCGCCCCCACCAAAACATGAGAGAGACAGTCCGGAAAGGACCAATGGGATAGTACGTGTAGCAAAGGAAGGAGTAGAGGAAAGAGGAGATCAAGAAGCGAATGGAGTAGTAAGAGATGACAGAACTAGCGGTGAACCTCAAACTGAATCGGATAAATCGGTCAAATCGGGAAACAATAAGGACGAAGAAGAGAGTAGTGGAGATGAGTCTGATTCAGATGACGAGGGTGGATACCTGCATCCCTTGCTCATGGGCGGAGCACTTAAGAACTCGTCCAAGTCCTCCACTCCTACCCCAGGAACTCGAGAAGCTTCTCCCGCCATGCAAAACACCAACAATAATATAGCACCCAGCACCACTGCTACATGTACCACTCTGAGCAATACCACTACAAATACTGAGGCTTACACTACTTCGTCCATCGCTTTCTACTCGAAGCGGCTGTCCATAAACTCCGCCCCCTTGATTGATACCAGAACTACCCCTTCCGAGTCACCCAGGGTTGTCACTTCCAGTTCTGCCATGAATAGGAATGGGAATGGGACTGATCAGCATCCGCTGCAGTACAGTTATGGAAGGTGAGGTGCATGTAGGTATGTAAGCCGTGAAGGCGCGTGTATTCTAATTAATGCTCACCATTTGTTCTTGGTATTTTTGTGTATATTATGTGTTATTCCGTGTGTGACCAATCTGATCAACAGGTTTATCAACGAGTCGCCTTTTACCATCTCTGCGGCAGTTGCATAGTCCATTCCGACATTCACGAGGAAAAGAAAATTAAACAAACCTGTCGTTACCTTTCTGATTAGTTTTTATTACTTCCAGATCTGTGGCTACTTAAAAAAATTTTCCCCTTTGCTTTCTTGACAAGCTTTGGCACTCCACTGAGTTTCTTGTGGATTTGTACTTTTACACGAAATTGTGTCGCCAACAACATACATACATACATGTAGCTTATAAAAATGACTACAGGTATGTATTCGCGCAATATAATCAGTTTGTATGGCCGGGCCCTCATACGCTTGGAGAGTTGACGGAGCTAAAAGTGCACACACACACGCAACCTGTGTGTACTCTAACCTACATGTTATGGCTAACCTGGTACTTGGTGCAGGAGACAGATGATTTGGAGATTTTAGAAGATACTTAATCGTACAGGTACAGGTAGAATTGCTGATTCGGCACATTCGATGTGGCTGAAATACTTGTGTATTACAATGTGGATGGCAATATTCAAACGACTTGATAATGCCTTTATAGTGGGTATTATCTTTCTTTCTACAGTGGCACTGATCAGCACATGAACCCCCAACTGTCATCTGATGCAGCTAACTCCGGCGCTTACTCCAACCAGTATCCCCACGGCTATGGACACCAAACACACGGAGAATACTCAGATGGTACGTGGAAGTTTACGTTGGAATGGCCGACAGTTCGCACAGCTTTTCATACATGTGTTGCACAAAGAATACATACTTATTAAATTTTGTCCTCTCTCTCTCGAACTCTTTGATGCTCTTAGCCTTGCACTGGTGGAGGTGTGGTGATGTTTGTACAAAATTTTGTTTACGTACGGAGGAAAGAAGGGAAGGCTTCCTGTGAAAACTGAGTGGTAGTGCTCTTTTTGAGAGTACAGAATAATCTTTGGCATTTACTACATATAATATGCTAGTTAATTTAGTACATGTACATGTATATTATACGTATGAATGTGATCTAATGACTGACACTGGATGTTCTCCGTGAATAGAGGTAAACATTTCTTTCTCTCGCTCTCATTTGGGGATGAGACTGCTCAATATTTGACACATACTAACTATTGGCTCTCTTTTCTTGCCATAATATACATGTACATGTACCGTGTATATTTTAATTAGGCAGTACTGTAGATGTATGTGCTGCTTAATTACTTAGCATTCTGTACGCCAGTATCCTGTGCCCAAAGAGAAGATTGCTCCACTATCATACCTTTACATCTCTTCGTTGAGTTCACTGTGTTCCTTTTTTTCCCTTTCCCCCTCTCAAAACACATGTCCACTATACTCTATAGCATATTCCTCACAACACAATCATCAGTACGCACAAGATGGCGATGGCTACTATGATGGTGGCACTGCTACTGTTGATGGAGCAGCGCAGTACGACTACCAAGCATACTACTACCACCAGTCAGCGGCTGATGGTGCCGTTCAGTATGATGGCTCGGCCATGCCCACCACAGCCCCTCCCCCTCCACCAGCACCCGAGGATCTCCCAGTGGTGACCAAGACAGCTGAGTATGTGGCAAAGAACGGTGACGCTTTCGAAAGGACAGTCATCGAGCGCCACGCTGGTGATCCAAGATTCGGATTTCTAAACCCATGGGACAAAGGTCACGCCTACTATCAAATGCTGAAACAGCAGCACAGACAAAGACTGGCCTACGAAGCGTATAGCAATCAGATGGGCTGGAACCAGTATCCTGGAATGGGAATGGGACCAGGACCGGGTGCTCAGCCGCCGCCACCACCACTATCATCGTATGAAACAAACAAGGAGAACATTGTTTCAGAACCGACAAACTTACAGAGACTGAGCGAAACTGGAGCTGTCAGTTTCAAGCTCCAGTCGAAGTCGGCCAAGAGTGCCTTTGATCCCTCATCTTTGGTGGACCTCGGGACTGCCGAGGACACTGGAGAAGGGGACGAGGGTCAGTGGTCGACTGAAGAAGACGGCCCACCTCCTGCAAAGAAGCCTAGAGCAGAGTGGAATAGCAACAATAAGATGGGAACTAAAGTAGAGGTGAGTTGTGTAAGGGAGGAAGAGATCGAGAGAGAGATGGAACGAGTTATGTAACAGCTAGATCACGTATCAACATTGACTACTTGCAGCATTGTCCCCAGTCTCCCTGATCTTGAAAACATGGGAGTGGCTTGGGGACGAGACTATGCCTCTATACAGTGAGGTTGCAACCCCTTCGAGATTTCAGTACCAGGGTGTATGGGATTTAAACCACCATTGATTGAAGCATAATTTTACTTAACTGCAGGAGTTTCTCAGCACAGTCAAAGCACTCATTGGTACAGAATGACTAATCAATGCAACTATTGTTGATTTTTTCAATAGAATTTATGCACAATGATGATATTATTAATTATTTTTATGTTCACTTTTTTTGTTTCACCATCGCAATAGTACAGTGTCTCCTGTTGCTATGGAGTAAAATGATAACTGTTTTAAGTCGTCGTCCAGTTCAATTTCACGATCACCCTATGAGCAAACAAGAAAGGGAGGGAGGGAGGGAGAAGCTTAAGAGGCATGTCATTGTACACTAAAAATTAATGGGCAAGAATGCACAGTGGTATTATTAACGTTATATACGTAGTTAACATTACAAATGAAGGGCCGAGTGGCCTAACCCACAAATGTTGACCTAATCTTGAAAACATGTTTAAAATGCATTTCATGAGCAACAAAAAAATTCACATTTTTGAAGATTTGAGTGATTTGGTAGAGTAGGGTGTTTGTGGTTTTTAGACAATTTCCTGCATTCAATTTGGGGTTAGGCCACTCTGGTTCTTGACCCTTCAAATGTATACATAGGTAGTGAGTTGTTGATGCATATCAATTTAATTTTAGTTGGGGACAGACCTATAATTAATGTAGATCATTAATTTTGAGTAATTTCGGTCAAAGTACAATTACCATACACGACACAACAGACCCACAATTTTGTATATACAACCTGAATATCATCATGGTTGGGAGTCAGGGGAAAGTACAATGCGTAGGGATACCGAGCATGCTTGCGTGGCATAGCATAGTGAACATGAGTGGGGCTGGCTCACTCTGTTGTCCAGGTAGGAGAGTTTTTGCTCCGAGGAATCCACTTTGTAGAGCCTTTGAAGCAGTCCCTTGAGCTTCTGGACGGTCATTGTTTTTGGGAGCTTCTTGGTCAGTTCCTTTTCACCTGAACTATCAGGACACTTGATTGTGACAGCTGCACCAGCACCGTGCATGGGAGGTCACGTAAAGGTCAAGGAATATTGAGATTTTTAGGAAGGTATTAAAATAATAATTGATGTAACAATGTCGTGTATTAAGTACACAATCGTGCATTATGGTATATTACATGTAAGTGTGCATCCACTGTGATGGGTATGTAAATTGTCACTGAACCAGGAAGCACTTTTGTTGATGTAGGAAACGGTGGCCTAAATTAGTTCGTAGCCACAGCTTAACACTTAGTGATTCATATAATTATTATTATGATGTCACAATACATTTTGGTCAAGTATAATCTTGCATAGTGACGCACTCCTGCCTACAATAATATACATACATGCATATACCACAAATTAAATTTTATCAGTGAACTGTTACGGCGTGTAAGGTCAGACAGGAAGCCACTCCAAACTGGCCCACCAGTACAGGTGCCAATAATATGCAACACCAACCAACCGCCCGCCAGTAACCACATTGTAGTGTTTCCAAGAATGTACATATAATTATATTGAAGGCCAGTTATTCTCATAATTAGAACCATGTACATGTACATTGTGCATGCTATATATAGCTCACACTCTATAGCGGTTGCCTAGGTAACAGGACTAACGTATAGGTGTGTCATTTCCTGTACAGTCAACGTGACACACATAGGTACTTATAGGTCACATTGCCTTAGGATATACTATAATAATATATGCCTAGACTACACAATGTCATGCTAGTTACTGCATTAATAGTTCATTGCCATTGTATATAGCTGTGAAGTCACTGGCAATGCCATAACTTAAGCCTAGTTAACTTTGCACCATAGCCTGACCCATCCTGCGTGGACATGCACTATGCCACCATCATGAAAATGAGGCGACATTCTTTTTCGAGTGTAGACATCA
Organism: Cliona cf. orientalis; assembly: GCA_963930775.1. Taxonomy (NCBI): domain Eukaryota; kingdom Metazoa; phylum Porifera; class Demospongiae; order Clionaida; family Clionaidae; genus Cliona; species Cliona cf. orientalis. Next base: position 8,554,890 of record OZ005698.1, on the reverse strand, counting down.
CATCAAGAAATGTTGACAGTAACTACGGCTTCACTAATCACCATGGCTCTCCATTCTGTTAGCTGCAGCTACGTGCATGCATGAAAGAGGAACATGTACAATGTCACGGGAAAGAGTTGACGTGTGAAAATTAAAGGAGAGAAGGTGAAATAGAATTTTAAAGTTAATGAGGATACAGATGAGGCCGTGTTTGAGTGCTGTGGTTGCGGGCTTCTGAGCCACCAAAGCATCCTCCGGAAGACCTTGCTCTACAACAGAAAGATAAAAAAAATTGTGCCACTTAAGACTCCACACCCCCCCCCCCCCCCCCCACAACCTTCATAATTATACTAGCAACGACAGGCAATACACAAACATTAATGATTTTTGGATGTGTATAGAGACCTTTGACGAGGTTTGCAAATCTCGGGTGCTGTTGGTTGAATAATAGTCTCTTGCTTTCGTCAGTCTGTGACTCCATCCATTCCTGAGCGTACTCTTTGAGGTACTGCCTCTCAGCTAGCTGTCTCTCTCGTACTGATACCTGCAAAAAATTTTTTTAATTTCCTCTCCTCTCCCCAACCCCACACCTTTCAAAAATGTATGCTATACGCACTCTGCATTACATAGGTCCACAATAAGCATTATTCTGTAGTTGCTTGCCATACAAAGCCCCCCCCCCCCCCCATTTTGAAAAGTTCCCGTATACCCCATAATTAATATCAAATTCTGGCCCACTTACGGAGCTACTGTTTAATATAGTGAGCCGACCAATCCTTGCAATCACCATCTGTCTCGACATATACGAAAGTTCACCTACAAAATTAGACGATATTAAAAGTGAAAATGGTCCATTGCTTATTATTATATAATAGTTTACCACTAGTCACAGGATTGCTCTTGAATTTGAGTTCAGTGAGAGACGGCAGGAAATTCAGGGCATTCAAAGATGTCCACTGCAACAAAAAGAAGATAATTATTTTCCATTAATATAATATACACGGCGGTATCTGGTAACTAAGGACTTACTTCACCGACACAGTTGTTATTTAAGGAGAGACACTGAAGGGATGGGAAGAAATTTCCTGCAAATTAAAAATTAATGGACAATATCCCACCTATACCTCTAACCTTTGAGCTTAAGACTTATTTAATTATTGTGTCATGTACTATAATATAGCGAGTTGCATACCACACTGCCTCCAGGGCAATTGCCTAATATGAATTATAATTAGAGAAAAGCACACTAAGGCTATTATTGCCACGAATGCAGACTTGTATGGGTGAGTAATCAAGGATTCCACAGCGCTTTCCTTGGTAATTTAATTTTATCTTCGGAATTACATGCAGTGATACTTTCACACAAATGCAAATAACATATTCCTCACGTAAGACTGAAGGAGGGTAATGGCGCAAAAATAATTGGCATAACTATTAATTTTCGACCGCAATAATTTTTTTTTTTTTGGAGACCAATACTTTGTATTGTTCCTTTCTCACACTAACATTAATGCACAAGCATCGTCAAAGGACGCCCAATTGTCTTCAAAAAATATTAACCATCGCAAAAAAATGTATGTGTTTGTTAAATCGAGCATAACAGAAAATTAACGTTAGCATGGAATTGTATAAGGGCATCTTTATGTGCACATGCACAGCACATGATCAATGCATGCACACAACAGTCTCACCTTCACTCTGGTCAAGATGTTTTAGACCACGCTCCTCCCGATGCAAACTTATGCAAGACAGTTTATTATCGTTGAGAATTAGAGTCTTGAGTCTACATGCATGAATGAATAGGTAAATCGAGCGTGGTATACTCTTACAACTTTTAATTGGCTTAGGAATGTTTATAATTATATACCATAAATGAAGCATTATGTATTAATTACTGCTTCATGATGACCTTTGCACAGCTGGTAACGGTTACTTAATACTTTAGCTATAGCACATGCAGGCAGTGTCATCTGAGAGAATACTTTAGCTATAGCGCATACTTTAGCGCACATGCAGTGTCATCTGAGAGAATACTTTAGCTATAGCACATGCAGTGTCATCTGAGAAAATACTTTAGCTATAGCACATGCAGTGTCAACTGAGAGAATACTTTAGCTATTACACATGCATGACATTGTGTTATCTGAGAGTCAGGGAGGCGCGTACTTGCTGAGGTGTTGGAGTCGCATGACTTCCGCCCAGTTTGACAGCTGGTTCTCCTCCAGATTGAGAAGTTGCAGTGATTCAGGGAAATGGCTATCACTTTCATCTTCACAACTATAATATACAAAAAAAGTGAAAATGAGCTCTGATATGTATTATCATGAAAATGAGTATCGCTACCGTAAATCCGAGATCTTGTTTTGACAAACGTGTAGGTCCTCCAACTGAGGCAGCATATCAAGAACACCACCAACCTGCATTCCAGTACCTCACTACACACACACACACACACACACACACACACACACACTATACAGAAGCTTAAGAATGTTAAATAAAGACTATTAGAGTAGATAGTCTATGCAGACATGCATAATTGAACGGGCACACTGGTGGTCTGTATATCAGAAATGGTCTGCATCTTGGAGGAGAGAGGTTCCAGTGCACAATGTCTTGCTCACCTGTTGCCACTTCAGGTCCATCCTGTTGATGTATAGTGCTCTCAGAGAGCTGAGAGATGACACAAGACTGCTCGGAACTGAAGGTGGACGAAGCAGCTTGTTCTCACTAAGGAATTAAGATGGAATGGCAATTATTCATGCAAAAAATGCCAAAGCTGGTATATTAATTACAGTTTTTGCACACACCTGAGGTCCAATGAGGTTAGTTTTGGAAGCTGTCGAGTAATGGACGCCACAACCTCCCAGCTTGGTAGAAGAGGATTACAGGAGAGATTCAATACCTGAATGCCTACAGAATCATCCATCACAACATGCATATTGACAAGCACAGTTTACCACAGCCACAGATCATTAATTTAATTCTGCATACATCTTTATTATTGGAATGCATTTTAGAAGCCTCCTATCAAATCTACTCGAAAGCATGTGTGTACATATGTGCAGATGTGAGTATGCGTGTGTGTGTGTGTGTGTGTGTGTATGTGTGTGTCCTGTATAATTATACTAATTTCGTGCATGTGCAGCCCTATCATACCTAACCCCCGCTAGCCGCAACGTTCTATATTATGCATCATCACTAACTTGGTGTTGTCTGTTGTATCTCTCCCTCCTTCCCAGCCGAGCTGACGTACATCCCTCTCAAGTTAGCGTGGTGAAGCTGGTCGTACTGGCTGAAATTAAAATTAATGATAAAATTAATAATCATGCATTCAATGCTGATTACATGATAACACAAATCTTGATAAAAGAGAAATTATTTATTAACCACGCAATGTCACGGATTGGCACCAAAGTTTTAAATTTTCATTCTGGAAATAAATATTTATCGACAACAAGAATGAAGCCATTAAAGCAATCACACTTCTAGGAAGGAATCACACCTGGGCCCAGTCCAAACCAGCTTGCAAGTGACCCAAAGTGATACCGCACTTCTATTTTTCAAGTTCCCATTCCGTTCGACAACAAAATGGGTAAACACTCACAATACCGAAACTAATTATAAGCCCCATAGTAATAATTGTCACACAGTATACTTTTCACATGGCAAGACTTAAGTGTATACACAAGGTGTCGTGTTGCACATAGTTTAGACTGTACAGTAGGTGCATGACGATTGATAATCAGGTAACTCAAAATTGCTTAGCAAAGTTGTGCATCCAGCAACTGGTAGCAGACTTAGCAATGTAATAATAAATATAATAATATACTCATGTGTATTTTTGATCCGTGGAGTTTCCATGGCAACTCTTCAAGCCGCCATTGATACAAAATATCGTTATACAAGTGCAAGTCTCCATCAAGAACGTATCATGAAATTCTTTAGCAGCAATTCACAGGTCCTCTCACCCTACGCAATAATATTATACCAACACTGAAGCCATGCACACTTAAAGCACGGTACTGTATGTCACATATTCACAAGCATACACACAGTGCACATTAATCATAATGGGTGGCTCTCTACACTACTACATAATATTAAATTACAAAATTCTCTTAAATAGCGAAAGAAGGCCTAGATAGATGCGAGACTTCTATATCTGCACAGGTTTTCAAAGCATTAAATTTGTTGGTCTAGCTAAGAAGTAGGTTCATGCATGTAATATTATCGTATATCCGGAAAATTTGGCGGTTTGGCGGTCTATATTACGACCGCCAAATTAAAATCCGCCAATATTCCTGTAATAGCGATTTTGGGCTCAACCACCAAATTTAATTCCCACCAATATTTCCGGCTATACGGTAAGCAACACAGTGAAACGTTTTCTTTATGTAAATAATAGCAGTTTGCAAAAGAAATCCACGGATTGTGGGAGGTGCCGCTAATTATAACATTTGCATTTTGCAGACTCATTCATGCACAGTGGAGACAGCAAGTTAGTGGGAAGTAATTGATGAAATAACATTAGCTCAATGATACGGACAAATAGTATTATAATGCAAAGATTCACATACATGCAAATAGTAGAGAGAATGCAAACCAATTCATATAGCTTGGATAAGGCTTTTAGAAGGAAAGAGGTACCGCACTAAGGTCGACACCTGGCCAGTTTTCATTGTTGGGACTTGATCGTCCAAAATCACTTCATATAATGCAATTAACGCAATGACAAAATTAATGACGTGTATATAGAGAAGACAAGAAGCATGTGCATGCATATACCACAAAATGTAATGCTCGTGCAGTTCAACACTCTCACATTATAAGTATTATAGTGTATGTTACCTATATATTATAGAGCTAGACTAGGTTCAGTTCATTTCTTCCTTTCACACACACTCACACAATATAAAACTTAAATTGGGTATGTTTTCAGCTTCCTGTAGGTATTGAATATTATGGAGAGGCCATGGCATGTGCCATGGTCACAATACCACCCACCAACTCCGGCCTCTTGGAATGTAATTAAATACCCTTCAAATGCATACTTAAGTGCTTACATTTGGCCAAGCCCTCACACTGTCAATAGAAACAGCAGTTGAAGCATAGAGCCTACCTACCTCAGTGCCACATAGCTACAGCTATAGCTACAGCTAGCTACACTTCAGCTAAAGACCTCAATTCAAGTTTCCTCAAGTTTCAGTAATCGTATATATTGAAGTCTGTGGGACACCCACCCACCCACACTGCAGACTTGACTTTGATACAAAGTCCCCAGAGGATATACCCAAGGTAAGCCTGCATGGGAACCGGTAATAGGCTCTGAGTACACACTATTATAATGATATGGGAATGTGCATGACTTCATATAGATATCATAGTGGCAGACATGCATGCATGCATTCGTGCATGAGGGGAGTCTAGAAATGGGTCATTCCCTCCCCGCCTTATACTACCTAGGCTAGTTAATCGTTTTCTAAGTGTACCGGTAAATTATAATTAGCTATACCTGACTCTCTAGCATTAAAAGGTCTAGGTACACAAGAGTATAGTGTTTCTCGGCTCAGACAGGAAGTACTATCACTCTCAGCTGCACGCTAGGAAAGTTATCGTAGGAGTCGTTAACCACAAAAAATAAATTTAGCTCAGCAGTTATAATCAAATAATAACCAAATTCACGGCCTCCTTTAGAGTATAGACTAGCATAATTCTTATACTCATAATATTCCATTTCACTATTTGCCCCCCACTCACACAGGAAGTGGGAGAGAGGAAATAGCTAGACTGCTCTATTTAAGAGGGATCTTGCTCAGTCAAAAGAGCCCAGCAAGTCTACAGCAACTGATCTCCAGTTCACCACTGCATATCTATCTAGCTACATCAGCTGACAAGACCCTAAGTCTCATATTTATTCATCATCACTGAACCGACGATTGCAAGAATGGGAGAAGAGATAGAAATGCAGGTCTATGATCTGGTCTTTGACCACCAGTACCACGGCAGAAACATCAAGATAGAGGATGGAGGACGAGCAGCACAAAAGATGAAAAAGTAAGTGCTGTGTACAGTGATAGGACTATACTTTTAGTCTAGTAGCTGCATGTGCATGAATCTAAACAGCACTAAAGAAAGATGTAGCTATATACACTAAGTATGTAGCTAGGTGCAGTATCGCAGTAGCTAACTATATTAAATTATATAGACTTGCTACAATAGAGTCGTGTGTGTCCATTCAAGAAGGCTATCTGCATGCATAGAACTTCTTTGTACGTAACTGAAGCCAAAAGAAAGAAGTATGATAACTTCAAATATGTACATGCTATGGATCCACCTACATAGCTATAATAATGTACATGTATACAGATATTTATGTCTATGCTATTTTGACAAAATCATTCTTGAACTTGAACTCATGAATGAAGTCTCCAAAGCAACCAAGACCGGGCAAATCTGGAATGTACCCTTTTTGTATTGTGCTCTGGCTATGGGTTTACCACTTTGCAGTGGCTTCCATTACTTAATGCATTCCTACGTACGTATACGCCTATCAGCCATTTGATCACGGATACCCAATACTAGGCTGAAGATCAAACAGTTTTGTTGCAGCAGTGGGGAGTGTAGGTGCCAACCATGCAATCAATATGCTCCCTACCTAGCTCTGTTACCAGGGCTTGCTGCAATGCACCAACGTAGTACTACCAGGAGCACTGACAGTGCAGCATACGCAGTAGTATACATAATATAGTACATCTCCTTCCAGATTTGACATCAAAATCAGCCTTGCACATGGATATGGGCGCCGGGCCTGAATATCGTGCTGCATAGCTGCAGCTGCATGCAGCACAACCACCCTTGTACATTGGCCTGATCTGAACATCGTGCAACCACTGAGTTACATTCTGTATAGCCGTATGTAAGTAGTGAGCAGCAGCACAAGAGCTCTTTTAGGTACACGAGGGGAGGGGGTGCATGGGGTGTGGGGGGAACAGAGATAAAAGAGAGAGACTGCACATAGATAACATGCAGTACAGCGTTGCAGTATAGAGACCAATAATTGCAGCGTAATAATCTTCGTGCAAAGTAACTTAAAGTGGTCATGGTGTTTAGGCTAGGAATGTACATCACAGAAAGTGCCAGCTACTAATAGGGGAGTAGGCATGTACTCCAACATAGCATCACCAGCACCTTTGCCAACTTGAGCTAGCTGTAAACAAAGAGCCTGTTCACAGCTTTCAACCATTAGCTGACCGCACTAGTGCTAACATGCCAACAATGATTCAGGTAGCACCCAATAGCAAAGTATGTGACAAACTGTCCACAATGTTATTGTATATGTAAGCACAGTCCAAAGTGTGTGATTGATAAGTTTGGCAGATTGCAAGTATTGAGTCGATTGAGAGTGTCAGAATTCTGAAACGACAACAAAAGCCATTCACTTGATTGTACTCATGCAAAGAATGAATGGATGGCCCACATAATATATCGCTACTACACTGTCACCTTGTAAGGTTCATAGGCGTATAGAGTCACATTACAAGCAGATAATGATCGGAATCAAGCCAATCCGATCGGGTGGCATACCACATTTCAAATACGGACTGGTTCACACAAGGGCTTATTGTAGCCTCGTCCCTATAGTCTCCCCAATCTTTTTCAACGCACACATTGAAAATATGGGAGTGGCCTGCATGGGGACGAGGCTATAGTAGGCTTATTGTCTATAAGCCCTTGCTATTATTAGTACGTATAGCTAGCTATGTACTTGTGTAGCTAATTTCATGGTTTCATTATAATTATGAGGTCCTGGAGGGGAAGGTTGAAGAGTAGAGCGTACAGGAGACAAATCAATCATCAAACAGCATGCATAATAATATTATTATTATTATAATTATATATAGTACATGTATACTGCATCTTGAAGCATCAATAGCTACTCGAAGATCACCAGAGTGGTTAGTATACTATAGCTACGTGCGCGAGTTGCAAAGTTCTGATGGAAAGCACTGAAAGATTAAAACCTGCACGCTTAAAATTAATGCACGTTCAGACATGACATGCATGGAAGTCCGTTTACTAATCACAATTTTACAGTATGATAATTATACACATTGTTTGGATAGAAGAGTCTAGGGTAATTAAGTTTCTGAGCATCCCCATGCAGTGTCAGTGTTACAATCATATTATGCACCTTTGTAGACATAGCAGCTGATTTAACTGGAAATATAATCCGGCGCTCTATAAAAATACGCCACCAACATATATAAGACTACTTAACAAAGCAAATATTCTCGATGCTGCCGCCGTCTAAACACACTGAAGTACTCTGCTAGCACTCTAAAATTACAATGCATATACTTTGCTGTAATAATGAGCCCTTAAAAATTCTATATCAGCAATTTCAACTGCTAATCTGCATGTATGCATACTGGGTGAATATGTGTAAGTACTGTAACCAAAACGATAGATGGCAAACAAACTTGAAAGGTATGCAGACAGCCAGCCGATGCCAGTCATCTAGGAGGAAAACGTATCATGTTGCTTCGACTTTCATGTGTTTGCATTTGCTGCATTCATGCATGAGTAAGTTGTCCATGGAGACAGAGCTCCTAGGAACAATCGTTTTTATTGGGTACTGATATAACATAGTCAGGACAGGTATTATAGCTATACCTACTACATCATCTTTTAGACATGCTAGAATGAATCCGATTTTATACACCAAACTTGCATCCATGGCTGAACTATGCAAAAGTTTAGAAATTGGGAAGAAAGTTCAACAGGATTTCCTTTACGTGCAGTACTGGGAAATAGTCAGCATTGTACATAACCTGCACAACAATCAAGGATTGTCATGCAATCTAGCATCCTTATAGTATGTGTGTCTTCAGCTTCCGTCATACCAAGAAATGAAAAATCTAAATCTAATTATTGAAGCCATGACTGCTGGTGGAAATAGCTTTCGAATGCGGGATATCAAACAGCATTATTGTGCAATACAAGTGCACCCATTTGGTATAATTTTCACACTCCCATGATGTTAGTTGAAGAGAAAGACTAAACATAAGATAATTAACCAATGATTCACATGAGATATTTTTTATTGCTCTCTCTCTCTCTCCCTCTCCCTCTCCCTCTCCCTCCATCATGCAGAGGTGCAAAGGAGGCATTGGTTGTGACCAACAGACAGATGACCAGCAATGAACTATTCGAGGTAGAAGTGGGCGGAGCCTGTGGCTTCAAGGGAGTCAAAGGAGAAATGAAGGCTATGTTGAAGGGAAAGGAGTCGGTCAGAATCGGAGTGACAGTACACTGGTGAGCAGAGAATTACATTTAATTCGCTAATTCATGTCTGCAAGCTCTCAGGTCTTAGTTATTACGTAAAGATGGTAGCGATTGATGCCTTGTTATGCATATGTGTGTAAAAAAAAAGCCGAGGGATGTCTGGGAATGATATTGTGTATGAATTACACAATTCACTAAGCAGAAATCATGCTATAATATATCACATTTCTGCATGGTCCGATCACCTCGATAATATGATTGATCTATAGATTATTATTATTGACCCTCGAGTATCAGTGGGTACACAGCTGGGAAATAATTACACAAGGGTATCAGACTACACCGTCTCTTAGATACCTAGACTGCCGGCTGTTTCTGAAATCAAGACGCTGAACAGGCTCTTCCGTTAGACCATATCACGGTCACCCCCCTCCAGCTTTATGTAATTAGCTACAATCATCACCAATAGCTACTGCTAACGTACTCTTGCAAACATCAATCACTCTTAGACTAGGCGCACTATTTACAACTCAGTCCATTGCATTCCAGTTGTAGAAATTGAAATTGATATATTATTATTATTACTATTGCCATGGATCTGACCTTGCAGCACAAAGCCTACGCTATTCTAATCATGTAATTGCCTGGCTGAGAATACCAAATATTGCAGCCATGGATCAGCGCCTACATAATAATATTAATTTTAGTCTATGCCATATATAGTAGCCATTCACTTCAACAATTTCTCCGTTTGAATAATCCACCTGTTCGAAGTCAGGCATGGATCTGTCCTACTCACTACGTAACTATGCACGCTCTTTAAGTTTCATTCTTATAATTTTTTGTAATGTTTGTCCTTGGAACTGGGAGTTTACAAACGATAGCCATTAATTATCTCGCTACTACCGAATTCAGGAAATTTAATCATACTTTTCCCACGCACATACCAGAGCTGCATGCTCGAAGCTACTGATAATTGCTCACCAGCTATTCATGGCATCTGTGGAGTAATTGGTTCACCATTTGAGACGATTTTAACGCTAGTTTATTATTAACGATCTTAAATTGAAGTGGTTGCTATTCAGCCGTCAAGGTGTTGCATGGGGTGACAAGTGTTGGTGGATTTGTCCGTCCGTCTGCCTGCCTACCTGTCTGTATAATATTATTATAAATGTGTAGCTATCAAAGGTGCACGTCCACAGTGGACTCACACAGCTAGTTGACACTGAAGCCTCAAGTTATACATACACACATAATAATAATATTATTATGACTCATACACATAATAATATATACATAGCCTCGTGCCGATCCCTATTCTCACCTTTTCAATGTTACTAGTGCTTTGCAAGTCAGTTGTCCAGTAGAAAGGGTAAATAGGCAGTGGCTCTCAAGTGCTTAATTCAGTTATACTACAAGTCACAAAGGCTTTCAGTTTATATAGTGACAGAGACAGTGCTAACTTTCCTAGACAACTGATCTGCAGAGCACAGTGCATGCTGGGAATAGGGATACTCTGATAATACCCACACACACTTGGGACCTATCTTACAAATTGATACCGTATCACTGACATACTCTCACACATGCACATGCACACAGTCCGTCAGATATCTGTGCGGTGAATTCTCAACATTCCATGAAGCGAATGGACAGCAAGACTTGGATGATGATGTCGGAGTCCATCGTTGTCAACGGAGAAGTGGTCCAGTCCTTTCACAAATACAACCTCAAAGAAGTATCGGTACGTCAGTATCAATGGCTTTATGTTCAAGCGAATTTCATTGCATCCTCTCTCTCTCTCTCTCTCTCTCTCTCTCTCTCTCTCTCTCTCTCTCTCTCTCTCTCTCTCTCTCTCTCTCTCTCTCTCTCTCTCTCTCTCTCTCTCTCTCTCTCTCTCTCTCTCTCTCTCTCTCTCTCTCTCTCTCTCTCTCTCTCTCTCTCTCTCTCTCTCTCTCTCTCTCTCTCTCTCTCTCTCTCTCTCTCTCTCTCTCTCTCTCTCTCTCTCTCTCTCCTCTCCTCTCCCCCTCTCTCTCTGCCACAGATGGGTACAAGAGTTGGAATCATGCGTGTTCCTGAGTTCAACGGTTCCTTGCTAATATTCATCGACGGAGCACCCATTGGTATCATCGCCACTGGTATACCTGAGAAGGTGTATGGATTTGTGGAGCTACAGGGAGACTGTGAGAAAGTCTGTCTATCGCCCATCAGAAGCATACAACAGGTGAATTGTTAAGCTTAACTATGCTATTACTGACCTTACTCAGTTAGGAATTTAAAAAGGCTATCGTGCGCCTGCATAGGTGAACTTAAAAGCAGAGCCATGTAACCTGAGCCTCAGCTATCGTTTACATAAGAAGCATAGCAGACATAATTTCATAAAGTGCCTCTCTCTCTCTCTCTCTCTCTTCCTCCCCTGGCAATACAGGAAGCACTACCACTCGAGATCAGATGCATACGTGAAAGGGACACAGAACTCATGAAGCTTCACCAAGACATAGCCGAGAAGAACAAAGAACTTGCTGAATCGAACGAACAATTGGAATCGCTCCGTAAACAAATCATCATCATGAAGGAGAGCATCAATGGTGGAATTGCAAACGGCGGTGGCAACGTGAAGGGACCGAAAGGAGACCAAGAGACTCAGACGTCGGGACACAACAGCCCCAACACGGGAGATTGTCAGAGCCAGGTCTCCACAAATCGACGAAGACGCAAGGCCGGGTGTACCATCCTATAAACTTCGAACCAAGACAACTATTATTATATTATTGTTACACTACGAAATCTCAACTGACACAAAGTTGTTAATTCACGCTATGTGGTGATACTCATAATAATAATAATATTTTCCACAATGTCATAATATTGCTGTTATGTTATCACCATCAGAATCAGTGTGTTGGTATTTGTTTGTTTGTATGTGTGTGTATTTGTGAGTATCACCTTTCTCCGCAGTGTCAAAAATGGCCTTTCTCTAATGTGTCGTAACTTCTCAATTTGTAGTCAGCACGTATGATTGTGTATGTGTGCGCCATATTAATACTACATGTATATCTTGTGTGTCTGCTGTGAGTCACTTATCATTGTCAAGCAATCAGTTCTGGCTCACCATGGTAACCAATTCTTTTTATAGCAAAAATGTATTATACTTAATAAAAATTTCCAATAATGATTATGTAATTTTCAATGGTAATGGAATGTCTACCAGTAACTATCTTTGGCATGAAGCCAGCATGCAGTTATGGCTATATTTCTAAGTTCAGCAATTAGCTGTACTTTTGACGACCCTTTACCAACCCCCAACCCTCCCTCAGGGCATGGCGAGACACTCATGCACTACTCAGCCATGTACCACTACTCCCTCAGGGTACATGCTAATAAAGAATTATTAATCAGATTTCATTTACTCATAATAAATATCCTGCCTTAATGCACCTAGCGCCTCGGGTGATCCGTCAGTGGTATAAAATTTCTCGATCCCATCATCAGAGACATTATTATAATAATACTATTCATAACATACCGTAGCTGTCTGGCAATACTACTACCAAGAGTAGGCCTCGGCACCAAATGACCCCCTCCCCCCACCCCACCATCCAGACTAGACATGTAGGCTTGCTCAACCATCTGCATAATTATATTACTACAGCCAACATAATTAACGACCCTTTACCAACTCATGATCCCGCCATTGAACTATAATATATAGTACCTTTGTTTCTTTGTGATCTTGTCGGTGCCCACCAGCTCCACTGGTTTGACGTCCACGTACATCTCTCTCTCCTCCCCTCCCTCTCTACTCCCTCCATACCTCTGAAATCACACCACATCGACAAAATTATAGAAGGAAGAAGAGAGAAAAGGAGCACCAGCTGGGAACATGGCTAGTATAATAACAACATGCCTCTTGAATCGCTTCGATGAAAGTGCATCCTAGAGAAATCTTCTTTGGCCTCACAAATGAACCACTTCCCTCTCGGCTGAAACACAAATCAGAGAACCAATCAAACAAAGATATGATAACATCAAGCATAATTACAATATTCCAATGGCCGGAACACAGCCAGGCTCCCCACGAAAGAGAGCCCGGGTTCAACAGTAGGGAGCCTTGGATTTGAGGCGACTGTATATGTAGCATTAACTTTTTGTCTAACCTGCATGAGAAGTAGTGCACCCCTTGGTGGTCTCCACTGTGTTTACCACGGCTGGTGTCGTCCCACTCCACCCCAAGCCACACCCCTAGAAGGATCAGAGCGAAATAAACATAATATTATGTGACAAATTTTTCATATAATATTATTAAATATGTAACAGATTTTTCCACATAGAGTGTCGAGTTGTGCTGGAGGTGTAGTAAGCTTATGCGTATGATAAATGTGTATGATTGATAGTTTTGCTATTACCGTCCGTAGGTGGCACCTTTCCAACGTATAGTATGGTTCCTGTGAATCCATCGCAGACAAACCTTCTTCCCACCTCATACTCTCTTTGATCACCAACAGTTGCCATTGCAAATGCTGCTACCGGTAACCCAAGTGCTGTAAATAGCTAAGCATCGGGAAATGGTCGTCAGCCGAACTGACGATCCCTACCATACGGGTAGACAATAGGATGCTACAGTACACCTTTATGATCAAGACTCATTGTGTAGTCTACAATGAGTATAGCCATAGATCATGCTACTTTGATAAAAAAAAATGAAACACCACACTTCATTCACACAATATAAATACAATTCAATCTCACAAAACTAATATTACTTCAATTATTTTGAGGACTTTTTGAGATAGTTTATGGCTCCATTTGGTGACACAAAGGCAAAAGAATCATTCCGAAACACAATGTTCCTGTTAAGCCAGCTCATACTCGAGGCTGGGCTGATGATGTGCATGTGAAGGTGAGGTACTCGGAGGAACGGGGGCAGGTGGAACCCCATGCGGACGTCATCTGGGTCCCCACGTCTCTCCTTCAGCACTATCTTGGCCAACTCGACCATCCTCGCCAGCAGAGGCAGGTGCTCCACAGTCAATGACCTGGAATGTGGAATGAAAAATGGGAATGGTGTATAATAATATTATTATTCAGTAAACTTTCCAGGGAGAAAATTTTCTCCCTCTCTCACTCCCTACCTGCACTAAAATCATTGTGGAATAGTAAGGATTTCATTACATGTACCTCCTCTGGTATGTTGTTAATAGAAACATTCTAATGACTGGGGCTAACCCACCAAAGTTTTACATTGATCAATATTATATGTATTTGGTCCATCAGACTTACATAAATTGATATTAAACGTACTTATCAGAATTCTTGGTATAACTAACCTGAGGTCCTGGTAGTGCTTTCGAGGGACCAGGAGGTAGTGGAGGGTGGACACGGGGCTTTTGTCCTCAACTCAAAGCAGACAAAATCATCATCCCTATAGACTTCATAAGCAGTAGAAAGCTTCGCAACTATCCGGCAGAATGCGCAATCTTCCACTTCGGGTGCTATGCGCACGTTCGGAGAGGGTGGACGTTTGTACGCTGTCACCCAGCCTCCTCCTTCCGATTTACTCTGTGACTCTGCCCCTTCTCCAGATTCGGCTTGTCCGGGTTCACTGGTACACTTCTCTGAAGACTCTGGCTGCTGTGTCGGTGTAGCCAGAGATGTCACCTCTGTTGATTCTGTTTTTTGAGGTTCGCTAGCTTTCTCCATAGATTCTGGTTGTTGTGTCGATGTAGCCTCCACAGCTTGGTGAGACTCGCTAGCTTTCTCTACAAAGGTGGGTTGCTTTGTTTCTTCTGATTCAGCTTGGTCAGGCTCACTAGCTATAGCTTTCTCCACAGATACTGCTTCTTCAGATTCGGGTTGCTGAGGGTCGCTAGCTTCCTCCACAGATACTGGCTGCTTTGCTTCTTCTGATTCGAGTTGTTGAGGCTCGCTAGCTTTCTCTGAAGATTCTGGTTCCTGCAACAATGTAGCTACCTCTGATTCAGGCTCGTCAGCTTCATGAGCTTTCTCTGAAGATACTGGTTCGTGTGGGCCTGGCTGCTGTGTCGCCTCTGCTTCATTTTGTTGAGGCTCACTATCTTTCTCCATGGATGCTGGCTGATGCGTGGATGTAGCTGCTGCTTCTTCTGAATCAAGCTGTAGCTCGCTGACCTCCTCCAACGTCTGCTCTGTCGATGTAGCTTCCTCAGCCATCTGTACACATGTACATGTAGCTGTAATCATGTGGGCGTGGTAGTGTCTGGAGGCGCTAGGCGGGGCTAGAATCACGTGTTGTCACGTGACATGCGTGCACTTGGGCTAATACACAAGACAGTTTTGTTGTTTCAGGCGAGAGATACTGGCTGCAGATACTGGGAAAAGTTTAATGAAGTGCAAGTTGTAAGTAACTAAGTAAGACCAATGTGAAATACAAAAAATTCGTATCCTTTCTCAATCTCGCGGAGTACACAATGCCTGAACAGCTGTATGTTGTGTGGTTGCCTTGGTAACAGTCGTTCGCGCCCTTTGCGCGGGTTTGGAGTGATCAATCTGTCTTCTCTACAGGAATTTATACACAAGAGAACGAGACTGACAGTGAGACTCGTTCGTGATTCGAGAGGCGGGCCAGCAAGGAGCCAAGAAGAGTTGACCTTGAAACGGGAAAGAAACACAAAGATGCTTGCCCAGGCCACCCTCCAGAAGTTGAGGAACGCAGAGAGCTCTCTGGTGTTCATGCGGGAGCAGCATGCACGGACACTCGAGGGACTTCACGAAGAGATACATAAGCTACAGAAAAAGAATGCCAGTGAGTTCAATCTAGATTTATTTTGCCTTGCTCCCCCTTGAAAGAGAGCCTGGGTTCCAATTATTGAAAGTTCTGGGGCTGGGACTGGGGGGTGGAAAGAGTTGAAAATTAACCATAGATCTGTAATCAGATTGAGAGTTTCTCCAAAGGGGCCTGACACAATGACAGAGAAAGCTTACTGATTATATGAATGTACTGGGGAGTGGATCACATGCATTCAATGTTTTGTGTAGTGTAATTTTGCAAATTATGCAAAATCGACAGACTCGTTAGTGTGTAGGCTTTGTTGAATGCAATGCTGCACCAGATAGCTCCATTTAGCGTCATGCTGAGTGATTATTAGAAGATATGCCCTCGCACCCAGGAATCAATAATTGTTTTTTGTAAGGAGATTCAATGATCTATTTTGGTTGTTTTGTGTGCGTGTTTGTCAACAGGGCTGACATTTGAGCTGACCATGAAAGGACCTCTCGGAGCACCTGCCGGAATCACAGGTGAGACCTACAGACACACACACACTGTCACATACACACACACATGTGCATGTTCGTTTTGAAGTCAATAATCTTGTGAATGAGGATGAATCAGTGAAATGTATGTTATATACCAGTATATTATATTATTATGTCAGAGGGAGAGAGAGAGAGAGAGAGAGAGAGAGATTCAACATGCGCTTTTTTGACATCTCATAGGTTGTACAGAATGCTTGCACCTGGAGGAGAGCCTTACCAACAGCAAAGCAGAGATACTGAAGCTGAGATCTGCTCTAACCTCATCAGAAGACAAGATCCACCTGCTCGACCACCAACTGGATGAACTCAACACCAAATTCAGCGAAGAGGTGCAGATTAGAGACGAGAGCTTGAGCAAACAAAACAGTGAACTCGACTCTAAAGCCAACACCATAGCAACGCTGACTCAGCAGCTCTACAACACCAAGGTCCGGCTGAGGAATGAACTACAAGCTAAGACCACTGCTGGTGCCTCGTCACACGCAGCAGCGTCTAGCGGTGTGTGCGTGTGCCCTCACTGTCACACCCACAGGAAGAATAAGCCAGCCGTCACAGGTGATAGGTACTACGCTCTTGGTAGTGATGGAGGAGTGGTGCCGGTAGGGCTAGGGGCAGCAGACTATCAGATGTCTCCCTCCATAGCTACTGGTGCAGGCAGTAGTAGATCTAGGGTGTCTAGAATCCAACGAAGACACTTTCGTAATTCCTCCTCCCCGGTGTCTCAAGATGTTCGAAATCTCTCTCAGTCTGAGTCCGAGGATGGATATTTCTCGCCGAGTAAGACAGGTACCAGGATGCTGCCCGCCACTCCACCTTTGACCCCTAGGCCTCCGCCCACTTCTGCTGCATCCCCGGCACCTTCGATGATTCGTCGTGCAAGCAATCCGATGCGGAAACAGTCCCCTTCACCGAGGTCAAGCAGAGGTCAAATCAGTGGTAGCACGAGTTCCGTGACTTCTTCTCGTACATCAGTCGCTACCCTAACTGATGACTCAGATGCGATTAGTCTTTCCACAACTAGTGTCGGCAATAATGAAGTGGCCAAGGTGCTGGATCCTGTACAGCCCCACCGGCAAGGAACTGTGCCTCACGAACTCCGTGAACTCTTGAAGTCCCGTGAAAATGGTGATCTCGGAGAACAGTTATTGATCTCCAAGCCCCCTCCTCTACCACCAATCGTATCAACGGATGACGACGACAGTGACCAAATCACACCCACTCAGAGCGAAATATTCCATGGCCACTACTTTGATCCAGCTACCATGACAGTTGATCCCAACAACCTCACCACTGTTCACCCGTCCGATCCTCTGTCATCGTCGAGGGTCAAAGGTCATCATCACTACCACCCTGGGGGGATCCGTCAACACCACAGGCACTTTATACTGGCCAAGGCCCAGGGCCTGAGCAGTGCTCCCAGCACTGTTAGGCTTCTTCGCTACTCTCCCCCTGCACAACAGAAGCAAGATTTGATGATGAGGGAAGTTCAAGAGCTAGAGGTGGGAGGGGCTGGTGGGAGTGGCTTATTGATGGAGTCGACGGAGCGGGGTGTTATTGACAAAGATGAAGAGAGGGGGACGGCAGAGGGAACCCTGCTCGTTAAGGAGACAATCGACCGTAAAGATTCAGGATTGCAGGAGCTGCATCAGCGCTGATGATGGTATAGATCGATCATGATCATAGAAAATAATTATTATTGTGTGGTTGTGACAAAATTGATGTTTCTTGTTACATGATTTATGTTGCACACCCTTGCTTTACTTGTAGCTGTGGATTTTTTTATGAAATAAATCTGTGGTGGATCTGTCCATAGATTATATAATCTATTATCTGTCATGTACTATTAGTCTGGGTGCCAGCCCCTTCACAATATTAAAATGCACGGTGTGGCTGTGGGCGTGGCGATTCCGCGAAAAATTTAGTTCCGTTCCAAATGAGGAGGTGAAAGCAGGGACTATACTGGTGAAAGGTTGCCGTGTTCTCGCGATTGAAAGATGGCAGTGGACTGGCATCTCTTTTGGCTACCGCTCTCTCTCCTCTACGGTAAGCTTTACTACACGCACACACAGAGACAAACATAGACTATATTCACGACTCGGTCTGACACTATGGTATGCCTATGATATGCATGAGCTATGAATCTCAGCGATGGCAGCTGTTCTCGCCAAAATAGTACATCCATCAAGTCCTTTTTGGCAAGCTTACTAGCCAAAACAACGTATAAAATTATCATAGGGGATAGCTTAAAGTTGTACCCTATAATTATGGATGAGTAGGCAGGTTAAAACATACAATTTAAGTAAATTACGTACTTTTCATTTTGTAAAAACAGTGTGTGTGTATAAAGTGATACTTTCTCTTTCTGTCTCTTGTCATAATAGCCGTGGGGAGTTGTGAGCGGTTACACGTCCACGACGAGAGCCTGATAAACACGGTGGGCAAGTTCACCTGTCAACCAGGAAAGCTATACAAGTCGGCCATGCCCAAAGGTATAGGTAAGAGCAGGGCATTATTTGTACTTTAATACACAGCCACACGCACACAAGCACCGAATCACATGTACTGCATGAGGTGGAGACTTTCTTTGAGGATGTTTTCGATCGATCGCAACAGGGAGGGAAGGGGGAAAGAAGGTGAATGATTTTTAACATGGTGGGGTCCTCATTAATTAGCAAGATTGTGTATAATGATTGATCACACCCGCTATATTAGTTGTATTGGAGAGATGCTCTTTATTTGCAGTTGTCTTCCTACAAATTAGAGTAAAAATATAACGGGTATCCACCCCTGCATCACTTCCTTGTGGTATTGACACATCAACGCAGCACAATACATATTATACATACACACTATTGCACAGTGCATGCACTCATTTTGTAATAATATCGTCATCTTTATAGCCAATGTGAACGTGGATCACCTCAAGTCGCTCGGGACGGCCATAACAGCCGAGGATTGTCTTAGTCACTGCTGTAACCTGGGCCAGAAGCGATGCCAGTATCTCTGGGTGTTCAAGGAAGCCTGCTTTAGCGTCGGGTGTGACAATGGTAACATCGGCTGCCTACCTCAACTACTGCCCATCGGTGTAAAGGTGGACTCTATCTACGTCCAGATGCAGTACGTTGCCATGGAGACTGATTTGGATGGAGTGGAAGAGTTGCTAGATAGTCAGCTCGTGGATAAGGATAGAAATAAGAATAATGAAGGTGGTATTAATGAGAAGGAGCACCCCCTTGTGGCCGATGCTGGGGGCGACGTGACTGTGCGATTGCCAGTGGAGGTGATGCGTCTCTATGGCAACGGAAGCAAATCAGATCATGTGAGTCAAAGATTTAGTTCAGCTTAAATATTCGTTGTTTCATTCCCTCTCCCCCTCCCTCCTCCCCTCTCTCTCTCTCTATAGGGCATCAAGTCTTACCTATGGCAGTTGATAAGTGACCATTTCGTTCATCCCATCCTCGAAAACTCCAATACCCCGATTCTCCAAATTAGAAACCTCATTCCAGGGAACTACACCTTTCGGCTGACAGTGACAGACCCTAGTGATCGCTCCAGTTCAGCTAATGTGGTCATCCACGTCCTAGAAGGTCAGTTGAGTGGCCTGGGAGGATATCCCAACCCCCCCCCCCCCCCCCCCCCCCCCCACCACACTTACTCTCTTTCCTTGTGTAAATAATTTTTTTAACAATGGAACCTCTGTATTCTCTATTGGGGATCCTCAAAATGAGGTCACATCTCTAGTCAGGACACTGGTTAATGTCTATTACCCCCACTACCAGCACTCGGGAAAGTATAAGGACAACTCTTTTGATCAGGAAATTGTCTATTACCCCAGCTGCTATCACCTAATACATAGTGTGCTCCTGGTCAGCTATATAATTATTATTATTATTATTAGGTCTATTTAGGAGATGTATACAAAGTTTTATTCTGAAATAAGGCCTCCCTTAGGATGCTTTTTATAATAATAGTCTCAGAGTGTCCTAGAAGAGAGCTTCCAGTCTAACAGTATCAAATATTCTTACCCAGCATACCTAGACCTCTCTTCCTGTAATTCTGATTATTGTCTAATGCCTAACTGAAGTTGGTCAACATAGTAATGGTAGCAAGTGCTTTCTCTGGAAGGAATGTGTCAATGGCATACTTAATTGAGCCGTGGATGCCTTACAATAGTGCTAATATGTTGTACCATGGTTATATGAAGCTCAAGTTGCGATTAGAAGCCTGTCAGTGTACAAGTTTGTAAGGGTAGTTTTGGGAAGAGTTGACAGTTATGAAACAAATCATGAAAGTATGTTCTGTTACATGTAATGTAGTAGTGTACCCTCATTGCTGCTATATGTACTGTGGGCCCTTGTTGGTTGGTAAGTATCCCCAAATCAAAGCTGTCAACTCTCTCTCTCTCTCTCTCTCTCTCTCTCTCTCTCTCTCTCGTGCTTGTGCTCGCAGGTCCAGAAAGATCCGAGACAACAACACCACCACCTTCAATACAATCTTCCCCACAGGCTACAATAGGTGAGTCAGTCAGTCAATGGTAGTCCTTCGGTTCTATACATATTATGTGTAGGAAGCATTAATAGCGCATTGGCTACTGTCATTTAAGGCACTAGTAGAGTTTTACTTAAATAATTAACTGTTTAAACTTAAATTATTTAATAGTCCATGGTATCGTATCTGTCAACAGGCTGGGTCATTGATTCCAAGCTATACATACACTATGCTATTTCCCACATTGGTCAGTTGCACACATCATCAGCAGTACGTCTGTGCACTTGATTATGTATCACGTACCGCACTAGTACATGTACATGTACATGTAGCTTCCTTCAACTGGCAGTTCAATTGTTTGTCAATAGCCGTACAGGTGTGGCCTTTGACAGGCTTTGATAATGGGCTGCATGTGTGCGGCAGTGCGGCACTGATGATATCATTCAAAAGTTTGATGAGACAAGATTGAGGAAAGGGCTAGGGGCTGGGGGGAGGGGGTGTGAGGCTACTCATATACCGTATAGCCGAAAAATTTGGTGGGGAATTAAATTTGGCGGTTTGGCGGTCTATATTACAATCGCCAAATTAAAATCCGCCAAAATTTCCTACTCGCATATAATATTATACGTATGGCGATCCCGTACCGAACCGCAAAATTTAAATCCCTCTAATATTCTTGCAATAGCGATTTTGGACTTAACCGCCAAATTTAATTCTCGCCAATATTTCCAGCTATACGGTACCTTGTAGCAGGGAAACATTAGAGTTCTAATACGGTGTGGCAGCTATCAACACAGATATGAATGGATGTGAAGGCCTTCGTCTCTATAGTGGGCTAAGCCTTCTGACTAGCCTAGCTATGTATACACCTAGCTATCCATGAAAACACTGCATGACACACATCTATAGAACTAACCAAAGGCATCACTGAACCACCGGGCAACAGCAGTGAGGTGGGGGTAGAGGGAAAAGACTCGGAGACGAGAGAAGAGACTTACTATCGGAAGAGAAGGATTGTGTTGAAGATCGTTGTCCCCTCTCTCCTCTCTGTGGCTGCCATCTTGACTCTGAGTGCTGTCATCGTTGGACTGTCTGCCTGCCTCTGTGAGAGAAATCGAAGGTACGTACGAAGGGATGTACCCCATTATTACTAAGAGTACTAAAGTAATGTTTCTATCCATAAGAAAAAATGATGTCACATGATCAGTTTCTTTCTTAACAGGAGAATGAAGCGATTCTATCGTTACAAGAGGATTCCGGAAACCATAGAAAAAACTTAGTTTCGGTACGTGAACTATTTCTCGCCTGCCTAGCTTTGAATGATTGATCAGTCAGCACGTTTATGTTCATATTCACGAATGACATCATCATGATGTCATGGCCCCTCCCCCTGTAATCACCTCTCACATCCACGGATCACAGCATACAGAGAGATAATATAAATTTGATTTGTCGTTTGTAGTCGTTTTTAAAATAAGAAAATTATTTTGCAGTAATCCTGGGGTGAACTAGTTATTAATTATGCTACATGTGCATGCAATAACAGATAGAATCTACGGTACTGTATGTTGTATAAATCTACAGTTACAACTTTTGGTGGCAAATTCCAGCCTGTTTTGGG
This sequence comes from Cliona cf. orientalis, assembly GCA_963930775.1. Lineage (NCBI taxonomy): Eukaryota > Metazoa > Porifera > Demospongiae > Clionaida > Clionaidae > Cliona > Cliona cf. orientalis. The sequence goes on along the minus strand of OZ005698.1, from coordinate 8,532,221 downwards.
ATAAAATTTCACATCAGCTGTAAGAACTACCCTCAGAGATTCCTATGCACAATATGCACAACATTAAATTTAATTATTATGCTAGGTACATGTGTACTGTGTTACAGCTACATATACTAGTGAACAGTTTTGATAGTGAGTCAGTCACTCCCTCTCACTATTGCTTAGTTCTAGTGGCAGGTTCTTGGCTTGCATAGACAGAGATGCCGTGAATATCATTAGAGGAGGAGCCGGTGGAGCTGATGCGGGCTGGCTGCTGTTGATGGTAGAAGCCACAGGCGCTGGGGGGCGGGGCAGGGGTGTAGCGAGGGGACTGGTGCTGGTGCTCCTTCAGCCACTGCGGACCGGATCGGCTAAACTGCTGACTCAGCTCAAATAGGTTCAGAGTTCCCATATTCTGTGAAAAAGTACTAGCTCAGGAATATAACTGCCGATAATAATTATATTAATGCAGATTTTCATGCATGAAGGAATCACAGAGTGTACTGTATGTGTGTGTGTGGAGTGAGCTAAAGAAGGATGAGGGGTGAGGAGGATACGCCAGTGTGGAGTATTGGTAGTTTGAAGACTGCCGGTGGTTGTGTTATCCTGGTCTCGTTGGAGCCAGGTGGATGGAAGTATCGATGTGCCCTCGGTGTGTAGACGAGGTTCTTTGTACAGGAGGTGGGCATGAAAAGGGCTGGTAGAGTAACATCTGTCAGTACAAAAGTCACAAAAATTATCATGAAAGCTAGTAAAGATTTATCACGAGTGTATCAAGATGAACCAACCTTCAGTAGTCGTGTCAATGTCCTTCCTCAGTCCTGGTGCCAGTTTGTGCTGAGTTGCTAACTGCTTCTCACATGCTTCACTGACCTGGAGAATTTTCATAGAACACAAAATTTCCTCTGAATAGTATTATAATTAATTAATAATACTGGAGTCTTTAGTACCTCTCGTTTGATTCTTTCAGTGAACTCTTCTTGTTTCTTGACACTCTCATAAGCGAATATATACCTCCAGTCGCTCAAAAAACTGCAATAACCCCCAGATGCATGTATTAAAATTATGTTTGTCATTGAGCCATATTTAATTCTATTTCAGCACCTACATCTTCAGGTAGATCTTTTCCCCACTCTGGCAGACCATGTGTGATCTTCTGTTTCTTACGAGCTAGAACATTTCTCATCTCAGCAATGCTTCTGGCTTTCTTTCCCTGCATGCAGTTAACGTTTAAGGTCACAGTACTATTCCCAATTCATATTATTCTATTGGTACCAGTTACCTTTTGCTTTTCTGCTTCCTGGAGAGCTACAGTGCATGTGTATAGTAGAAGTCACATGGCATAATTATTGAGAATGATGGAGAATGGAAGGTTTATTAATGCACATACCTTGTTCTAGCACCTCGATTTCTCGGGAGGATTCTGTTTTCACCCGCTTCAACGTTTTGGACAGAGACTCCAGCCTGCTCCTGTACACACACACACACACACAACACAGAACACAATACAATGTCATACACAGTTATAATTTAGCCCCGTCCCCAGGCCACTCCCATGTTTTCAATTAGGGGACGAAGCTAATACATAGTAACATTTGGCATCAAATTTACTAACAAAATTTAATGCGGCTGGAATGGTAATTGACTCACTCATATTCCTTCTGTAATTTCTGCATCTCCTCGGCATGTTTCATCGTGAGCTCTGCCAACTGCTCTTGAGTGAGACCAGCCGCCTCCTCCTCGGGTTCACCAGCCCCACCCTCCTCTGTTCCCATGGCAACTGAGTAGTCGTCTAGGTAGATAACTGATACGGCACGAGATTGGGTATCGGGGACTAGCTTGTAACCAAGTTCCAGAAATAATCTGAGGAATAATACAATGAGAAAATAGCTACTAATTGAGATTTTCTGATAATAATTATAAATAATGAATGATAGGAGGGAGGGGAGGGGGGATTTTAATATACTCAATTTAATTTTCTAAATACTCTTTCCAAGGCATTGTATCTGTTCCACTGTGCATAATTTTGTGTCTGCAATAATATAATAGTGATAAGTCTAAATTGATATGAAGGTACTACATACTAACAGTGCTCACCTTTGCACTTTGATCCTGTGACAGACCATTGGCAGAAGGGGTGTGTCCAACTCCTCCCCTTGTGCCGTGAGAGCATACTCTACTGGAAATGCATTCACTGAAGAACTGATCTCTTCCCAGTTTAGGTTGAATTCCTCAGCTGTCGTGTCGGGAGGTACGATCACAGTGGAATTTTCCTGCGGTCAGTATCAAAGGATAGTGCTGTAGTAGTAGTAGTATAGATTAATTTAGAAGTAGCTATGAAATGGATGCCCTCTAGCCACAAGGTCAGCCCTGAAATAAGGGTATCTCATCAATGCTGCACATGGACCAACCAAAATTGATTATTGCATCACAGTGGGCCTGGTTGCTTGGCCCCGCCCAACATCCATCATTCCGTATAGTGTGCTGCTCTGAGGCACCAAGGAAGAGTGCACGTGGTCACGTTAAGTCCTGCCGCCCAGTGGTATAGTAGTGTGCAGCTGTGGTTGCCATTCTGTGCCTTGCTGGTCGGTTGTCAATGCAGTGACAGTATAAACAGGCAGTGGCTCTCAAGTGCATAATCATCAGTTCAAATAGTCACAGAGGCTTTCAGTTAATATAGTGACATAGGCAGGTGCCTTCCCCCTACACCTGTAGCTATCATGCACTGACTCTGAAGAAAACTGGAGTACCTCAGGTGCAGGGTATGTATATGGTAGTATGTATCTAGTTCAATACTCCTGATATTGAGCAGGCATACATGTACATACTGAGATATGCTATAGATCTACAATGTCATGTGCATGAGTCACTGATGCATGAGTGTACATGTAGCGGTGAGGGTTCTGCACTCCTGTGCATTCATTTGGATTTCGTACAATCATGTGAATGTATCAAGTAAAAAGGAAACCTTAAGCATAATATACCTGGCATGATTATAATATCTGTGAGAAACGGGACTGTTTGGGATTGTTTTGTTTGTACATGTAGTATGTATGTAGCATGTAATGTATACTGTAGTACAGCTGCAGTATGCCTCTGCGTTTATGGGTAAAGCTACACTGGTCTGCTACAAGTACACTCACAACTACATTTTATAGTATAAAAGTAGTAGTTTGTAGTATATAATTTCAAACATTATTATGTACTATGCAATGTATTCTAGGTGTAGTGGATTTACTCTGTGTTTGTGGTAATAGCTAGATCTATATACTCTGGTACAAGTATATTCACAACAATTTGTAGAAAGCATGCAAGTTGGATATAATAAACAGAAATGGTCCTTCAACAATATATTAATAACTGTTGATTTTCTCAAAATTGAAACCGAGCTTTAATTTTCCTTTGTATTTCATACATTCACACATGTAGGAAATCTATGGGATTGAACTTTTTTCATTTACGTTAAATTTTGCCCTATGATCTCATGTTCTAGCTACTGATATCGTGAGAAAATAGTAGTAAAAACAAGAAGGAAGTTTGGTGCGATGATACCTACTGTTAGTTTGAGTTCCTTAAGAGGCAGAGATACGTGTGCTGCCATATCTTCAGCTACGTGCCTTGGGTAGATGGCTATCGTCAGCTTCGGCACATCGATGGAGCTGAGAGGCTCTTGCAATTGGCAGTCAGGAGGGAGAGTGCGGGCAGCATCGTCCGACAACTTCAACAGAAAACAAGTTTGATTGCTGCAGCATAGTAAATATTATACTAACGTGCAAGTCTCTGGCTATGAATAATCAACATAATAATAATGCCATTACATAAACAGTATTACACCAAAGAACTTAAACTGAAGATACAACGCTCTGGGTTAACAACTGCATAGTGTATCCTATCTAACTATCATATAAACACAGGGCTATAGTTCACCACATCATAAAAATTATTTAAAATTAAATCGCACTATAAAATCACAAGTATATAAATAATTAAATTAATGTCCTCTGTGCTTGCAGTGATGGTGCATGATTTTCTTTTGGACTGCAGGCCATATCTTTGGCACAAACAAAATAATCTGACATAGAAAAGCCATGAGCATATGACCAACATAAAGGATGATTAATGAAAGAATATGGAATTCTGAATCCCAAAGAATTCTCCAATAAGAAAACATAAAATATCCAACAATATATATAAGGAAGATAAAAATATTAACCTTTTTCGTGTCCTTGAATCGAGCGAGTCGAATATTCCTCGATTTAATAGCAACAATGACAACAGCTACTGATAGCAGAAGTAAGTAAACAAATGCTAGTGCATACCAAGTGAGCTCATAGTTGCTCTGATTGCAGATCATCACATTCTCAATGTATCCGGGATGTTCTATGAAATTATCAACCCTGTATCCTGGATCAATTGCTGTCCATAGTATCAGCAAAATGATGTTGGGTGATAAGATGAGTATAGTATAGACTAAGAGGGCTACATCTGATAAGTGTGTGCTTTGCTTTAGAAATTTGTAAACTGTAAAAATGCGATACACTCGAAGCATTTTCACTAGAAGGGTAGCAAGAATAAGTGGTATGGACAGCCCAATACCACTCAGCCAGATATACACCTTGCAAAGATCAAGTTTGTATAGTGCACCTACTACCAAGAAAAAGCTATAGCCAATCAGAATATAGCATCCAATGAGCATTAGCATGCTAATTGAGACACTAGTGGACTTGATACTTGGTTCATTATGGAAAATGATATAAAGAACAAGCAATATGGTGTTGAAAATGCAGCTCAAAATGGGAAATGGAAGGAGGTAAGAAAAAAGAATTGCTTTTCTATTCACAACGGGAAGATCATAGTCGGTGAATATGGTATCACTTACATTTATTAAAATGCTTGATGTGCCATCATAAACTCCAATAAGTCTGATTGTGCTGTCCAAACTGTGATAAACATAAACTATGGAATCACCTGATTTGGAACGGAATAGTGAGGGTGCTTCATTGAAGTCGAAAACTGATCTAGTATCCGCTGATGAAATCAATGCCTGGACTGATTCATAGAGAAGGTAAGAGTAGGGATTATGCTCAACACCACTAAACTTGTGATGTGTAGCACCCGAATTGAAATTGCCACCACCAGGCTCCTTAGTCAGCTGAAAGATGAAAATTCCCTCCAAAATTCTACGCATTCTACATCCTTTATTTGATATTGAGCTCCGTCGTAGCAAATCGTCCAACCTGTAGCTATATAAAATCCAAGCATACTTTGGCCATGTCAGTCCCCTTTTGTAGGCCTCACATAGGAGTGGTATGGCAGCAGAGGGACTCACACTTAGGAGAATGACATGAGCATTGGACACAAAAATTCCTTCAATGGTGTCCGAAAATGATGCACTGTGATGCCCATGATATTCATGGTGCAGCCTTACGTTAGACTTGGTGCTGAATTCATTTGAAACTGCTACATATGGTTGCTTGAGCTCAGTAATTATTCCAATTTTTCTAGGATGTACTTCTTTCAAGAATGCTATGATTGAGTCTGTGAGTGTCAATACAGATGCTGTTGTGTAGTGTATGGAATTGAGTGGAGTTTTGTTGAAGTGAACGAGAGAGACTATAGGCCGATGAAATCTATTTAGAACGGCCAGAACATTGGGATGAAACACTCCAGCAATACCTATGATGTCGGAAATTCTGTTCTGCCAGGTGAGATTAGCAATTACTTCCAACACATTTCCTGAATAAGAAAGACCATAGCTAGTTACTGTACCACTGGTAACTTCAATAACTGTGAAATTTGAAGAATTATTAATTTTTTTTGCTTCATCAATTGCTGCTAGAGCCCCAGGCAGGATCTCTTCCCCTCTCTCCCAGCTGGCTGACACTTCAGTATGATCACTTTGAGGCAATGCAATAATAAGAATTGGCTCACTCTTTGCTAAGCTCAGTAAACTGAGCAGAGACGAAAGGAGCAGAGAGAATTTCATGATGCAGATCAGATTGCTGGTTTGGGAATAGTAGCCAAAATTTTTACAAGCAAAATGTTATTGTTTTCATATAGTACTTGTAAATTTCTGTTGATTGCATTGTAACTACCGGTAGCTATTTGACTTGTTCATGGAAAAGGAATTTTATTGCACTTTCAACATGGGAGTACTACTTGATACTGTAATATTATTATATTAATATGGGTCTGCGCAATGGTGCAAAATACTGATCATAAATGGAATTATTTTTATGAATCAGGTAGGTAGCTACTACAGAGTTATGTGTCCCATAAAACCAATATTATAAACAATCTTAAAAACACTATGGAATAATGAAGTACGGGGATGATGTATAGGATAAAATGAATACAGTTGATTAAGAAACGTAGGGACAACAACAGATAAGGAATCCCTATGGAATGTACAATATTATTATGAAATAATAATATGTGTAACGTTTTGCCACCTTTAATGCCGCTTCACAGGATATTTAGATATTAATAGTATTATTCAAGTAGCAGCATTATACACATACGAGATACATAGAGAGAGAGAGATGGTAGGGAAATGACACGTACCACACTGCAATAAGACACACCAGCACTAGGCTCATGCCCAGCCCCCTTCATGCACGCGCGAGAAAGGGTCTGGTCAAAAGGGTCGCACTTCCTTGTCCTCGAGGTACATATATATATTGCGGCCCAATCAGGTTGCAGAACCATGATCACATGACATTAGTGGGATGTAATTATGTGTGGTCTGTACGTATGTGCATGCGCTCGGTCTATATGCACATGGTATGGAAGTGGCGGTTAGTTTCTATTGTACGCACACTGGAATTGCCAATCATTGCATTCCAGCTGGACGTGTTAGTGTGACCCTTTGACCAGACCCTTTCTCGTGCATGCATGAAGCGAAGGGGGCTGGGCACGAGACTACACCAGCACTGACTCTGAACTGAATAACTAATACACTATACCACAGACAGGAAGACACACAAACCAGAAATTAAACAAGATGTACAAAATAATGGGAGAATTTTGACCTTACATAATGTGAAACAGCCTCGAATCTACAAAGACTCCATGTATATGTCATGATTGCATGCAATGTCATAATAAAACTTGAATACAAAATTAATTGCAGTTACGGTGTATAATTTTCTTTCGTATTGCTGGCCATATCTTTGGCACAAACAAAATAATCTGACAAAGAAAAGCCATGAGCATATGACCAACATAGAGGATGATATAAGGAAGAATAATGAATCCTGATTGCAAAAGAACTTGCCAATAAGATAACATAAAATAACTAACAATGTATAGAAGGAAGATAAGAATATTGACCTTTTTCGTGTCCTTGTTTTAGCACAAGATATTCGTGATATACTGTATGCATTGTGTAGTTATGGTAGGAATAAAGGGGTGTAGCCCATTATTAGCCCATTACTATCAAGAGTGCTGAAGTAATGTTTCTGTCTGTAAAAATAATGATGTCACATGATCAGCTTATTAATTTTTTTTCTTACAGGAGAATGAAGCAATTCAATCATTACAAGAGGATTACGGAGACCATAGAAAAAATTTAGTTTCGGTACATGAACTATTTCTCGCCTAGCTTTGAATAATTGATCAGTCAGCACATTCATGTTCACGAATGACATCATCACATGTCATGGCCCCTCCCCCTGTAATCACCTCTCACATCCATGGATCACAGCATACAGACAGATAATGTAAATTTAATTAATTTTGTCGTTTGTAGTCGTTTTTAAAATCCAGAAATAAGAAAATTATTTTGCAGTAATCCTGGGATGAGCTAGTTATTAGTTAAGCTACATGTGCATGCATAATATGTATGCAACAACAGATAGAATCTACGGTACTGTATGCTGTAATCTACAGTTGTAACTTTGGTGGCAAATTTCTGCCTATTAATTTCGGGATAAATTAGCAGTTAGTTGTAAAAATTACCCTTAGAAATTCCTATGCACAATATGCACAACAAGTAAATAGTGATATCTAGCAATATCATGCTGCTTTTAATTGGAAATCTCTATGGTAACATAGTATTATAACAATACATAATAATAATAATAATCATGCTAGGAATTTAGCTACGTAATATTATGTATTGTGTTACAGTTACGTATACTAGTGAACAGTTTTGATAGTGAGTCACTCCTCTTACTATTGCTTAGTTCTAGTGGCAGCTTCTTGGCTTGCATAGACAGAGATGCCGTGAATATCGTTAGAGGAGGAGCCGGTGGAGCTGATGCGGGCTGGCTGCTGTTGATGGTAGAAGCCACAGGCGCTGGGGGGCGGGGCAGGGGTGTAGCGAGGGGACTGGTGCTGGTGCTCCTTCAGCCACTGCGGACCGGATCGGCTAAACTGCTGACTCAGCTCAAATAGGTTCAGAGTTCCCATATTCTGTGAAAAAGTACTAGCTGAGGAATAATAACTGCCGATAATAATTATATTAATGCAGATTTTCATGCATGAAGGAATCACAGTGTTGTGTGTGTGTGTGTGGAGTGAGCTAAAAGAAGTACCATATAGCGGGAATTTTTGAGGGAGAAAACTTTCGCGGATCGGTAGGAAAGGAGCATTTTGCAGAGAAAACTTTCGCGGAATGTTAAAATTGGTCGCATAATGGGTGTGGCATGTCTAGAATTTCGTGGAGAAAACTTTCGCGGATGGCTGAAAAATCGCGAAATTCGTGAAAGTTTTCTCCCTCGAAAATTTCACGCTATACAGTATGAGGGGTGCATAAGTGAAGGAGGATACGCCAGTGTGGAGTGTTGGTAGTTTGAAGACTGCCGGTGGTTGTGTTATCCTGGTCTCGTTGGAGCCGGGTGGATGGAAGTATCGATGTGCCCTCGGTGTGTAGACGAGGTTCTTTGTACAGGAGGTGGGCATGAAAAGGGCTGGTAGAGTAACGTCTGTCAGTACGAAAGTCACAAAAATTATCATGAAAGCTAGTAAAGATTTACCACGAGTGTGTCAAGATGAACCAACCTTCAGTAGTCGTGTCAATGTCCTTCCTCAGTCCTGGTGCCAGTTTGTGCTGAGTTGCTAACTGCTTCTCACATGCTTCACTGACCTGGAGAATTTTCATAGAACACAAAATTTCCTCTGAATAATAATATTATAATTATGGTAGTAGCTAGCCATAATTAATAATACTGGAGTCTTTAGTACCTCTCGTTTGATTCTTTCAGTGAATTCTTCTTGTTTCTTGACACTCTCGTAAGCGAATACCTCCAGTCGCTCAAAAAACTGCAAAATAACCCCCGGATGCATGTATTAAAATTATGGTTGTCATTGAACCATATTTAATTCTATTTCAGTGCCTACGTCTTCAGGTAGATCTTTTCCCCACTCTGGCAGACCATGTGTGATCTTCTGTTTCTTACGAGCTAGAACATTTCTCATCTCAGCGATGCTTCTGGCTTTCTTTCCCTGCATGCAGTAAACGTTTAAGGTCACAGTACTATTCCCAATTCTATTGGTAAAAGTTACCTTTTGCTTTTCTGCTTCCTGGAGAGCTACAGTGCACGTGTGTATAGTAGAAGTCACATGGCATAATTATTGAGAATGATGGAGAATGGAAGGCTTATTAATGCATGTACCTTGTTCTAGCACCTCGATTTCTCGGGAGGATTCTGTTTTCACCCGCTTCAGTGTTTTGGACAGAGACTCCAGCCTGCTCCTGTACACAGACACACACAACACAGAACACAACACTATAATAAGATCACCCCAGGCCATTCCAATGTTTTCAATTGTGGGATGAAACTAATACACAATAACATTAATTTTGGCATCAAATTTACTAACAAAGTTTAATGTGGCTGGAATCGTAATTGACTCACTCATATTCTTTCTGTAATTTCTGCATCTCCTCGGCATGTTTCATCGTGAGCTCTGCCAATTGCTCTTGAGTGAGACCAGCCGCCTCCTCCTCGGGTTCACCATCCCCGCCCTCCTCCGTTCCCATGGCAACTGAGTAGTCGTCTAGGTAGATGACTGATACGGCACGAGATTGGGTATCGGGGACTAGCTTGTAACCAAGTTCCAAAAGTAATCTGAGGAATAATACATTGAATTATAGCTAACTAGTTGAGATTTTCTATTAATAATTTTAATGAGTGGTGGGAGGGAGGGGGAGGGGTAGGGCCTGCTTATATTTAATTTCTTTACATACTCTTTCCAAGGCATTGCATCTGTTCCACTGTGCATAATTTTGTGTCTGAAATAATATAATAGTGACAAGTTTAAATTGATACGAAAGTCACTATTAATAGTGCTCACCTTTGCACTTTGATCCTGTGGCAGACCATCGGCAGAAGGGGTGTGTCCAACTCCTCCCCTTGTGCCGTGAGGGCATACTCTACTGGAAATGCATTCACTGAGGAACTGATCTCTTCCCAGTTTAGGTTGAATTCCTCAGCCGTCGTGTCGGGAGGTACAATCACAGTGGAATTTTCCTATCAAAGGATAGTAGTAATACAATAAAATGGACACAAGATCAGCCCTGAAATACGGGTATCTCCTCAAATCCAGATGCTGCACATGGACCAACCAAAATTGATTATTGCATCACAGTGGGCCTGGTGTGCTTGGGGTGTATAATTATTATTATTATTACAATTAATAATGGCCGAGTAATTACCATTATGGCTTCGTGTAGATCAAAGCTATAGCTACATGCAAATTTGGATCTCGTACATGTAGGAAATCTATGGGATTGAGCAAACTTTTTTCATGTTAAATTTTGCCCTATGATCTCATGTTCTAGCTACTGATATCGTGAGGAAATGTAATGTTTTGGTAGTAAAACAAGAAGGAAGTTTGGTGCGATGATACCTACTGTTAGTTTGAGTTCCTTGAGAGGCAGTGACACATGTGCTGCCATGTCTTCAGCTACGTGCCTCGGGTAGACGGCTATCGTCAGCTTTGGCACATCGATGGAGCTGAGAGGCTCTTGGCAGTCGGGAGGGAGAGTGCGGGCGGCATCGTCCGACAACTTCAACAGAAAACTTTGATTGCTGCAGTGTATATAGTAAATATTATACAAACATGCAAGTCTCAGTTTATGCCAACTGAAGATACAACATTCCGAGGCTGGGTTAACTACTGTATGTTGTATCTGTAATACACATGTCTTGGGACTAATTCAAAACTAAGTCGCACTAAATATAAATTGAATTAATCTCCTCAGTACTTGCAGTCACAGTGTATGATTTTCTTTGTATTGCTGGCCATATCTTTGGCACAAACAAAATAATCTGACAAAGAGTATAATAATTATTATGACCAACATAGAGGATGATAAAAGAGAGAATACTGAATAATTCTGAATCCCAAAAAAATTCTCCAATAAGAAAATATCCAACAATATATAGAATGTTGACCTTTTTCGTGTCCTTGAATCGAGCGAGTCGAATATTCCTCGATTTGATAGCAACAATGACACAGCTACTGATAGTAGAAATAGGTAAACAAATGCTAGTGCATACCATATTTATTATGATGGCAGATTATCACATTCTCGATGTATCCGGGATGTTCTATGAAACTATCAACTTGGTACTCTGGATCAATTGCCGTCCATAGTATCAGCAAAATGATGTTGGGTGATAAAATGAGTATAGTATAGACCAAGAGGGAAATATCTGATAAGTGTGTGCTTTGCTTTAATATTTTATGAGCTGTAAAAATTCGATACACTCAAAGCATTTTCACTAGAATGGTAGCATGAATAAGTGGTATAGCCTTGGACAGCCCATTACCACTCAGCCAGATGAGAGTCATACAAAAGTCAAGTTGGTAAAGGTCACTAACAATCAAGAAAGTACTATAGAGCCAATCACTACTACAGAATTATTTGTCCCATAAATATAAACTTTAAAACATATGAAATAATGAAGTACATGTAGAGGGATGGTGTATAGGATAAGATGAATACGAAAGTAGGGACAACAATAGGTAAGGAATTCCTATGGAATGTCTAATATACATATTATTATAGAATATGAAAGAATCTTAGATGCACCCTCGAATCTACAAAGACTCCATGCATGTATATGACAAGTTTCAAATTTCAATGGTTACATGCAATGTCATAATAAAACTTGAATACAAAATAATTAGTGTCCTCTGTACTTGCAGTCACGGTGTATGATTTTCTTTTGTATTGCTGGCCATATCTTTGGCACAAATAAAATAATCTGACATAGAAAAGCCATGAGTATATGACCAATATAGAGGATGATAAAAGAAAAAATACTGAATAATTCTGAATCCCAAAGAATTCTCCAATAAGAAAACATAAAATATCCAACAATATATAGAAGGAAGATAAGAATATTGACCTTTTTCGTGTCCTTGAATCGAGCAAGTAGAATATTCCTCGATTTGATAGCAACAACGACAACAGCTACTGATAGCAGAAATATATAAGCAAATGCTAGTGCAAGCCATGTGGGTTCATAGTCACCAGGATGGCAGACTATCACATTCTCAATGTATCCGGGATGTTCTATGAAACTGTCAACTCTGTATCGTGGATCAATTGCCGTCCATAGTATCAGCAAAATGATGTTGGGTGATAAGATGAGTATAGTATAGACCAAGAGGGCAATATCTGACAACATTGTGCTTTGCTTTAAAATTTTATAAGCTGTAAAAATGCGATACACTCGAAGCATTTTCAGTAGAATTGTAGCAAGAATAAGTGGTATAGACAGCCCAATACCACTCAGCCAGATGAGAGTATTACAGAAATCAAGTTGGTACACTGGCAGTAAAATACTATAGCCAATCAGAATATAGCATCCAATAAATATTAGCATGCTGATTGAAACACTAGTGGACTTGATACTTGGTTCGTTACGGAAAATGACATAAAGAATAAGCAATATGGTGTTGAAAATGAAGCTCAGGATGGGCAATGGAACCAGGTAAGGAAAGAGAAGAGCTGATTTATTGACAATGGGAAGATCATAGTCAGTGAAAATAGTCTCACTCATGTTTGTTAAGGTACTTGATATGCCATTGTAAATGCCAATAAGTCTGGTTGTGCTGTTCAAATTGTGATAAACATAAACTGTGGAATCACCTGATTTGGAATGGAATAGTGTGGGTGCTTTATTAAAATCGAAAACTGGTCTAGTATCTGCTGATAAAATCAATGCCTGGACTGACTCATAGAGAAGGTAAGAGTAGGGATTATACTCAACACCACTAAACTTGTGATGTGTAGCACCCGAATCAAAACTGCCACCACCAGGCTCCTTAGTCAGCTGAAAGATGAAAATTCCTTCCAAGATTGTCTGTACTCTGCATCCTTCATTTGATATTGAACCTCGTAGCAAATCGTCCAACCTGTAGCTATGTAAAATCCAAGCATACTTTGGCCATGTCAGTCCTCTTTTGTAGGCCTCACATAGGAGTGGTATGGCGGCAGAGGGACTCACACTTAGGAGAATGACATGAGCATTGGACGCAAAAATTTCTTCAATGGAGTCTGACACTGACGTGTGATGCCCATGATATTCATGGTGCAGCCTTACATTAGATTTGGCGCTGAATTCAATTGAAACTGCTAAATATGGTTGCTTGAGCTCGGTAATAATTCCAATTTTTCTCGGGTGTACTTCTTTCAAGAATGCTATGATTGAGTCTGTAAGTATCGATACAGATGCTGTTGTGTATTGTACAATATCATTAGATTTGACTTTGCTGAAGCAAATGAGAGAGACTATAGGCCGCTGAAATCTATTTAGAACGGCCAGCATCTTGGGATTAAACACTCCAGCAGTACCTATGATGTCGGAAATTCTGTTCTGCCATGCGAGACTAGCAATTACTTCCAGCACATTTCCTGAATAAGAAAGACCGTAGCTAGTTACTGGACCACTGGTAACTTCAATAACAGTGAAATTTGAAGAATTATTTTTTGCTTCATCAATTGCTGCAAGAGCCCCAGGCAGGATCTCTTCCCCCCTCTCCCAGCTTGCTGACACTTCAGTATGATCACTTTGAGGCAATGCAATAATGAGAATTGGCTCACTCTTTGATAAGCTCAGTAAACTGAGCAGAGATGAAAGAAGCAGAGAGAACTTCATGATGCAGATAAGCAGATTTCTGGTTTGGAAATGTTATTATTTGTTTTTTTTTTCCCCGTTGATTGCATCATAACTATTTGAGGAAGGGAGTATTGGGAATTTATTGTGCTTTCAACATGGGAGTACTACTTGATACTATAACATAATATGGGTCTGTGCAATGGTGCAAAATAATGATCATAAAATTTAATAGAGTTCATTATGAATCAGGTAGGTAGCTAATACAGAGTTATTTGTCCCATAAAAGCCAATACTGCATAATGAAGTGCAGGGATGGTGTATAGAATAAATGAATACAGTAATTAATTAAGAAAAGTATAGGGTCAACAACAGATAAAGAATCCCTGTATTATTATGGAATATGAAAGAATCTTAGATACACCCTCGAATCTACAAGACTCCATGTATAATATGTCAAATTTCAAACTTCAACGATTACATGCAATACCGGTATCAAAATAAAACTTGATTACAAAATTAATGTCCTCCGTGCTTGCAGTCATGGTATATGGTTTTCTTTTGGAGTGTTGTCCATATCTTTGGCATAAATAAAATAATCTGACAAAGAAAAGCTATGATCATATGACCAGCAAAAAGGATGATGAAAGAAGATTCTAAAAACGAAAGAACTTGCCAATAAATAAATGTACATTTGCCAAATATACTGATGAGAAAGATAAAAATGTTGACCGTTTTTGTATCCTTGAATCGAGCAAGTCGAATATTCCTCGATTTGATAGCAACAATGATAACAGCTTCTGAAAGCAGAATCAGGTAAATAAATGCTAGTACATACCAAATGAGGTCATATTCACCAGTGTGGCAGGTTACCACTTTCTCAATGTATCCGGGATGTTCAGTGAAAATTTCAACTCTGTACGCTGGATTGGTTGCAGTCCATAGTATCAGTAAAATGATGTGGGGTGATAAGATGAGTATAGTATAGACCAAGAGGGCAAAATCTGATAAGTGTGCACTTTTCTTTAGAAATTTGAAGGATGTAAAAATGCGATACACTCGAAGCATTTTCACTAGAATAGTAGCAAGAATAAGTGGCATAGATAGCCCAATACCACCCAGCCAGACATAGACCATGCAAAGATCAAGTTTGTATAGATCTTTTTTACCAGCTATCAAGGAAATACTATAACCAATTAGAACATAGCATCCAATAAATATTAGCATGCTAATTGAGACACTAGTGGACTTGATACTTGGTTCGTTACGGAAAATGACGTAAAGAACAAGCAATATGGTGTTGAGAATGAAGCTCAGGATGGGCAATGGAAGCAGGTAAGGAATGAGAATCGTTGTTTTATTCATCATGGGAAGATCATAGTCAGTGAATATGGTCTCACTCATGTTTGTTAAGATACTTGATGTGCCATTATAAATGCCAATAAGTCTGGTTGTGCTGTTCAAATTGTGATAAACATAAACTGTGGAATCACCTGATTTGGAACGGAATAATGAGGGTGCCTTGTTGAAGTCAGAAACTGGTCTAGTATCCACTGATGAAATCAATGCCTGGACTGATTCATAGAGAAGGTAAGAGTAGGGATTATGTTCAACACCACTAAACTTGTGATCAGCCGAATCGAAACTGCTACCCTCTGGCTCCTTAGTCAGCTGAAAGATGAAAATTCCTTCCAAAATTCTGTGCACTCTGCATCCTTCACTTGATATTGAACTTTGTCGTAGCAAATCATCCAACCTGTAGCTATGTAAAATCCAAGCATACTTTGGCCATGTCAGTCCTCTTTTGTAGGCCTCACATAGGAGTGGTATGGCAGCAGAGGGACTCACACTTAGGAGAATAACATGAGTATTGGACACAAAAATTCCTTCAATGGAGTCTGACACTGACGTGTGATGCCCATGATATTCATGGTGCAGCCTTACGTTAGACTTGGTGATGAATTCATTGGAAACCACTAAATATGGTTGCTTGAGCTCAGTAATTATTCCAATTTTTCTTGGGTGTAATTCTTTCAAGAATGCTATGATTGAGTCCGTGAGTGTCGATACAGATGCTGTAGTGTAGTGTATAGAATTTAGTGGGATTTTGTTAAAGTGAACGAGAGAGACTATAGGCCGCTGAAATCTATTTAGAACGGCCAGAATGTTGGGATGAAACACTCCAGTAATACCTATGATGTCAGAAATTCTGTTCTGCCAGGCGAGACTAGCAATTACTTCCAGCACATTTCCTGAATAAGAAAGACCGTAGCTAGTTACTGGACCACTGGTAACTTCAATAACTGTGAATTGCTTTTTGCTTCATCAATTGCTGCAAGAGCCCCAGGTAGAATTTCTTCCCCTCTCTCCCAGCTGGTTGACACTTCAGTATGATCACTTTGAGGCAATGCAATAATGATAATTGGCTCACTCTTTGATAAGCTCAGTAAACTGAGCAGAGACGAAAGAAGCAGAGTTCTAGAAAATTTCATGATGCAGATCAACAGACTCAGTCTGATGGTTCGAGAACAACAACCAAGATTTTACAAACTACAACTATCGGGACTAAATGTTATTTGCTACAATGCTCGTTAAAATTCCGTTGATTGCATGATTATTTGATTTATTCCCAAGCAAAGATAGTATGTGCTCCTGATACTATATCCATGCATGCTAAAAAGAAGCACGATAAACTCTAATAATTAAGCACTGGACTAAAATTAAGATTTCCTTATGTTGTGCTTACCAAAACATGAGCTTTCCTACACATGTTTATCAAAGAATAGGACAGGATTTTTGTATGAAATATATAGAAAATTTTGCCCTATCCTACACATTTCCTACATACATGAAATCAATATTTTTGTCTAGCATTTATAAACTTATACATGCAAGCATCACGTGAAAGTCATTGGACGCGCTATTCAAACAGTGATAAACATAAACTGTGGAATCACCTGATTTGAAATGGAATAATGACAGTGCTTCTTTGAAGTCAGAAACTGGTTTAGTATCCATTGATGAAATCAATGCCTGGACTGATTCATAGAGAAGGTGAGAGTAGGGATTATGTTCAACATCACTAAAGTTGTGATGTGTAGCACCCGAATTGAAACTGCCACCCTCAGGCTCCTAAATCAGCTGAAAGATGAAAATTCCTTCCAAGATTGTCCGTACTCTGCATCCTTCATTTGACGTTGAACCTTGTAGCAAATCATCCAACCTGTAGCTATGTAAAATCCAAGCATACTTTGGCCATGTCAGTCCTCTTTTGTAGGCCTCACATAGGAGTGGTATGGCGGCAGAGGGACTCACACTTAGGAGAATGACATGAGCATTGCACACAAAAATTCCTTCAATGGAGTCTGACACTGACGTGTGATGCCCATGATATTCATGGTGCAGCCTTACATTAGACTTGGTGCTGAATTCATTGGAAACCGCTAAATATGGTTTTTTTGAGTTCGGTAATAATTCCAATTTTTCTTGGGTGTACTTCTTTCAAGAATGCTATGATTGAGTCTGTGAGTGTCGATACAGATGCTATTGTGTAGTGTATGGAATTTAGTGGGGTTTTTGTTGAAGTGAACGAGAGAGACTATAGGCTGCTGAAATCTATTTAGAACGCCCAGAATGGTGGGATGAAAAACTCCAGCAATACCCGGTATAATGTCGGAAATTCTGTTCTGCCAGGCGAGATTAGCAATTACTTCGAACACATTTCCTGAATAAGAAAGACCGTAGCTAGTTAGTGGACCACTGGTAACTTCAATAACAGTGAAATTTGAAGAATAATATTTTGCTTCATCAATAGCTGCAAGAGCCCCGGGTAGAATTTCTTCCCCTCTCTCCCAGCTTACTGATACTTCAGTATGATCACTTTGAGGCAATGCAATAATGAGAATTGGCTCACTCTTTGCTAAGCTCAGTAAACTGAGCAGAGACGAAAGGAGCAGAGAGAACTTCGAATTCATGATGCAGATCAGACTGCTGGTTTGGGAACAACAGCCAAGATTTATGAATGTTATTGTTTTAATATTTGTATATTATTTCCATTGATTGCGTCATAACTGTTTGAGGAAGGAAATGTTGGGAATTTATTGCACTTTCAACATGGGAGTACTACTTGATACTATAATATTATAATATGGGTCTGTGCAATGGTGCAAAATACTGATCATAAAATTTAATAGAGTTCATTATGAATCAGGTAGGTAGCTACTACAGAGTTATTCGTAAAACAATTATGGAATAATGAAGTACATGGATGGTGTATAGGATAATTAAGATATGTAGAGATAAGGAATTCCTATGGTATGTATAATAATAATTATGAAATAATATGAAACTTTAAGAATCTTAGATGCACCCTCGAATCTACAAACACTCCATGTATAATATGTCAAATTTCAAACTTCAATGATGACATGCAATGTCAAAATAAAACTTGATTACACAATAATTATTTATTAATGTCCTCCGTGCTTGCAGTCACAGTGTATAATTTTCTTTTGTATTGCAGGCCATATCTTTGGCACAAACAAAATAATCTGACAAAGAAAAGCTGTGAGCATGTGACCAGCATAGAGGATGATGTAAGCGAATCCTGATTCCAAAAAAGCTTGCCAATAAGAAAATGTACAAAGACCGACAATGCAAAGGAGGAAGATAAAAATATTGACCTTTTTTGTGTCCTTGAATCGAGTGAGTCGAATATTCCTCGCAGAAATAGATAAGTAAATGCTAGTGCATACCAAATGACCTTATAATTGCTGCGATGGCAGGCTACCACATTTTCAATGTATCCAGGATGTTCTATGGAATTGTTAATTCTGTAATCTGGATCGATTGCTGTCCATAGTGTCAGCCAAATGATGTTGGGTGATAAGATGAGTATAGTATAGACCAAGAGGGCAACATCTGATAAGTGTGTGCTTTGCCTTAGAAGTTTGTAAGCTGTAAAAATGCGATACACTCGAAGCATTTTCACTAGAATGGTAGCAAGAATAAGTGGCATAGATAGCCCAATACCACTCAGCCAGATAAGAGTCATACAGAAATCAAATTGGTACACTGGCAGTAAAATATTATAGCCAATCAGAATATAGCATCCAATAAATATTAGCATGCTGATTGAGACACTAGTGGACTTGATACTTGGTTCATTGTGGAAAATGGTATAAAGAATAAGCAATATGGTGTTGAAAATGAAGCTCAGGATGGACAATGGAAGCAGGTAAGGAAAGAGAAGTGCTGATTTATTGACAATGGGAAGATCATAGTCAGTGAATATGGTATCACTCATGTTTATTAAAATACTTGGTGTGCCATCATAAACTCCAATAAGTCTGATTGCGCTGTCCAAATTATGATAAATATAAACTGTGGAATCACCTGATTTGGAACGGAATAATGAGGGCACTTTGTTGAAATCAGAAACTGATCTAGTATCCATTGATGAAATCAACGCTTGGACTGATTCATAGAGAAGGTAAGAGTAGGGATTATGTTCAACACCACTAAACTTGTGATGTGTAGCACCTGAATCGAAACTGCTACCCTCTGGCTCCTTAGTCAGCTGAAAGATGAAAATTCCCTCCAAAATTCTATGCATTCTGCATCTTTCATTTGATATTGAACTTTGTCGTAGCAAATCGTCCAACCTGTAGCTATGTAAAATCCAAGCGTACTTTGGCCATGTCAGTCCTCTTTTGTAGGCCTCACATAGGAGTGGTATGGCGGCAGAGGGACTCACACTTAGGAGAATGACATGAGCGTTGGACACAAAAATTCCTTCTGAATCAATGGTATCCGAAAATGATGCACTGTGATGCCCATGATATTCATGGTGCAGCCTTATGTTAGACTTGGCGCTGAATTCATTGGAAACAGCTAAATATGGTTGCTTGAGCTCGGTAATTACTCCAATTTTTCTCGGGTGTACTTCTTTCAAGAATGCTATGATTGAGTCTGTGAGTGTCGATACAGATGCTGTTGTGTAGTGTATGGAACTTAGTGGGATTTTGTTGAAGTGAATGAGAGAGACTATAGGCCGCTGAAATCTATTTAGAATGGCCAGAATGTTGTGATGAAACACTCCAGCAATACCTATGATGTCAGAAGTTCTGTTCTGCCAGGTGAGATTAGCAATTACTTCCAGCACCTTTCCTGAATAAGAAAGACCGTAGTTAGTTACTGGACCACTGGTAACTTCAATAACTGTGAAATTTGAAGAATTGCTTTTTGCTTCATCAATTGCTGCAAGAGCCCCAGGTAGAATTTCTTCCCTCCTCTCCCAGCTAGCTGACACTTCAGTATGACCACTTTGAGGCAATGCAATAATGAGAATTGGCTCACTCTTTGATAAGCTCAGTAAACTGAGCAGAGACGAAAGGAGCAGAGAGAACTTCGAATTCATGATGCAGATAAGCAGACTGCTGGGTTGGGAATAACAGCCAAGATTTATGAATGTTATTGTTTTAATACTTATATATTATTTCCGTTGATTGCGTCATAACTGTTTGAGGAAGGAATTGTTGGGAATTTATTGCACTTTCAACATGGGAGTACTATTTGATACTATAATAATATTATAATATGGGTCTGTACAATGGTGCAAAATAATGATCATAAAATTTAATAGAGTTCATTATGAATCAGGTAGGTAGCTACTACAGACTCTGAGTTACATTTGTCCCATATTACATAATGAAGTACAGGGATGGTGTATAAATAAAATTTAATGAATACAGTTTATTAAGGAAGTATAGGGTCAACGACAGATAAGGAATCCCTATATTATATATGGAATATTTAATAATAATTATGGAATATGATAGAATCTTAGATACACCCTCGAATCTACAAGACTCCATGTATATATCAAGTTTCAAACTTCGATGGTTATATGCAATGTCAAAATAAAACTTGATTACAAAATTAATGTCCTCTGTACTTGCAGTCATGGTGTATAATTTTCTTTTGGACTGCAGGCCATATCTTTGGCACAAACAAAATAATCTGACAAAGAAAAGCCATGAGAATATGACCAGCATAGAGGATGACTATACTGAATTCTGAATCCCAAAGAATTCTCCAATAATTATAAGAAAACATAAAAAATTCAACAATGCATTGAAGGAAGATAAGAATATTGATCTTTTTCGTGTCCTTGAATCGAGCAAGTCGAATGTTCCTTGATTTGATAGCAACAACGACAACAGCTACTGATAGCAGAAATAAGTAAACCAATGCTAGTACATACCAAGTGATCATGCATGAGCTCATAGTTGCTGGGATGGCAGATTATCACATTCTCAATGTATCCGGGATGTTCTATGAAATTGTCAACTCTGTATCGTGGATCAATTGCTGTCCATAGTATCAGTAAAATGATGTTGGGTGATAAGATGATTATAGTATAGACTAAGAGGGCAAAATCCGATAAGTGTGTGCTTTGCTTTAATATTTTGTAAGCAGTAAAAATACGATATACTCGAAGCATTTTCACTAGAATGATAGCAAGAATAAGTGGTGAGGACAGCCCAACACCACTCAGCCAGACATGGACCATACAAAAGTCAAGTTGGTATACATGTAGCTCACCTACTATCAAGAAAAAACTATAGCCAATCAGAATATAGCATCCAATAAACATTAGCATGCTAATTGAGACGCTAGTGGACTTGATACTTGGTTCATTTCGGAAAATGATGTAAAGAACAAGCAGTATGGTGTTGAAAATAATACACAGGATGGGCAATGGAAGCAGGTAAGGAAAAAGAATTGCTGCTCTATTCACAATGGGAAGATCATAGTCAGTGAATATGGTCTCACCTGTATTTATTAAAATACTTGATGTGCCATCATAAACTCCAATAAGTCTGATTGCGCTGTCCAAATTATGATAAACATAAACTGTGGAATCACCTGATTTGGAACGGAATAATGAGGGTGCTTTGTTGAAGTCAGAAACTGATCTAGTATCCGCTGATGAAATCAATGCCTGGACTGACTCATAGAGAAGGTAAGAGTAGGGATTATATTCAATACCACTAAACTTGTGATGTGTAGCACCCGAATTAAAACTGCCACCCTCAGGCTCCTTAGTCAGCTGGAAGATGAAAATTTCTTCCAAAATTCTATGAATTCCGCATCTTTCATTTGATATTGAACCTCGTAGCAAATCATCCAACCTGTAGCTATATAAAATCCAAGCATACTTTGGCCATGTCAGTCCTCTTTTGTAGGCCTCACATAGGAGTGGTATGGCAGCAGAGGGACTCACACTTAGGAGAATGACATGAGCATTGGACGCAAAAATTCCTTCAATGGTATCCGAAAATGATGCACTGTGATGCCCATGATATTCATGGTGCAGCCTTATGTTAGACTTGGTGCTGAATTCATTGGAAACAGCTAAATATGGTTGCTTGAGCTCGGTAATTACTCCAATTTTTCTCGGGTGTACTTCTTTCAAGAATGCTATGATTGAGTCTGTAAGTGTCGATACAGATGCTGTTGTGTAGTGTATGGAATTTAGTGGGGTTTTGTTGAAGCGAACAAGAGAGAGACTATAGGCCACTGAAATCTATTTAGAACGGCCAGGATGTTGGGATGAAACACTCCAGCAATACCTATGATGTCGAAAGTTCTGTTCTGCCAGGCGAGATTAACAAATACTTCCAACACATTTCCTGAATAAGAAAGACCATAGCTAGTTACTGGACCACTGGTAACTTCAATAACTGTGAAATTCGAAGGATTATTTTTAATTGCTGCAAGAGCCCCAGGTAGGATCTCTTCCTCTCTCTCCCAGCTAGCTGACACTTCAGTATGATCACTTTGAGACAATGCAATAATGAGAATTGGCTCACTCTTTGCTAAGCTCAGTAAACTGAGCAGAGACGAAAGGAGCAGAGAGAACTTCGAATTCATGATGCAGATCAGACTGTTGGTTTGGGAATAACAGCTAAGATTTATGAATGTTATTACCACGATCTTAATACCGGTAAAATTAATTTCTGTTGATTGTATCACAACAGTTTGAGGAAAGAGATTGTTGGGAATTTATTGTTTTCAACAAACTTATTAATACTATAATATGGGTCTGTGCAAAGGTGCAAAATACTGATCATAAAATTTAATATTATTAGAGTTCATTATGAATCAGGTAGGTAGTTACTACAGAGTTACATGTGTATTTGTCCCATAAAACCAATATTACATAATGAAGTACAGGGATGGTGTATATAATAAATGAATACAGTTTATTAAGAAAAGTATAGGGTCAACAACAGATAAAGAATCCCTATGGAATGTCTAATAATATTATGGAATACGAAAGAATCTTAGATACACCCTCAAATCTACAAGATTCCATGAATATGTCAAGTTTCAAACTTCAATGATTACACACAATGTCATGATAAACCTTGAATACAAAATTAATGTCCTCCGTGCTTGCAGTCACAGTGTATGATTTTCTTTTGGACTGCAGGCCATATCTTTGGCACAAACAAAATAATCTGACAAAGAAAAGCTATGAGAATATGCCCAACATAGAGGATGATATTAGAAAGAATAATAAATCCTGATTGCAAAAGAATTTGCCAATAAGAAAATGTATAAAAACCAGCAATGTAGAGGAGGAAGATAAGCAAGTTGACCTTTTTCGTGTCCTTGAATTGAGCGAATCGAATATTCCTCGATTTGATAGCAACAACGACAACAGCTACTGATAGCAGAAATAAGTAAACAAATGCCAGTACATACCAAGTGAGCTCATAGTCACTGTGATGGCAGATTATCACATTCTCAATGTATCCGGGATGTTCTATGAAATTTTCAACTCTGTATCGTGGATCAATTGCCGTCCATAGCATCAGCAAAATGATGTTGGGTGATAAGATGAGTATAGTATAGACCAAGAGGGCAACATCTGATGAGTGTGCGCTTTGCCTTAGAATTTTGTGAGCTGTAAAAATGCGATACACTCG
Organism: Cliona cf. orientalis; assembly: GCA_963930775.1. Taxonomy (NCBI): domain Eukaryota; kingdom Metazoa; phylum Porifera; class Demospongiae; order Clionaida; family Clionaidae; genus Cliona; species Cliona cf. orientalis. The sequence continues at coordinate 8,508,166 of OZ005698.1, read as the reverse complement.
AAGCATTTTCACTAGAATAGTAGCAAGAATAAGTGGTATAGAGAGTCCAGTGCCACTGAGCCAGATACGCACCATGCAAAAATCAAGCTTGTATAGCTCACTTACTATCAAGAAAAAAATATAGCCAATCGGAATATAGCATCCTAAGAGTATTAACATGCTAATTGAGACACTAGTGGACTTGATACTTGGTTCGTTATGGAAAATGATATAAAGAATAAGTAATATGGTATTAAAAATGAAGCTCAGGATGGGCAATGGAAGCAGGTACGGAAAGAGAAGAGCTGATTTATTGACAATGGGAAGATCATAGTCAGTGAATATGGTCTCACTCATGTTTGTTAAGGTACTTGATATGCCATTGTAAATGCCAATAAGTCTGGTTGTGCTATCCAAATTGTGATAAATATAAACTGTGGAATTGCCTGATTTGGAACAGAATAGTGACGATGCTTCGTTAAAGTCGGAAACTGGTCTAGTATCCGCTGATGAAATCAATGCCTGGACTGATTCATAGAGAAGGTAAGAGTAGGGATTATGCTCAACACCACTGAACTTGTGATGTGTAGCACCCAAATTGAAACTGCCACCCTCAGGTTCCTTAGTCAGCTGAAAGATGAAAATGCCTTCCAAAATTCTGTGCACTCTGCATCCTTCACTTGATATTGAACTTTGTCGTAGCAAATCATCCAACCTGTAGCTATGTAAAATCCAAGCATACTTTGGCCATGTCAGTCCTCTTTTGTAGGCCTCACATAGGAGTGGTATGGCGGCAGAGGGACTCACACTTAGGAGAATGACATGAGCATTGGACACAAAAATTCCTTCAATGGAGTCTGACACTGATGTGTGATGCCCATGATATTCATGGTGCAGCCTTACGTTAGACTTGGTGCTGAATTCATTGGAAACCACTAAATATGGTTGCTTGAGCTCGGTAATTATTCCAATTTTTCTCGGGTGTAATTCTTTCAGGAATGCTATGATTGAGTCTGTGAGTGTCGATACAGATGCTGTTGTGTAGTGTATGGAATTTAGTGGGATTTTGTTGAAGTGAACGAGAGAGACTATAGGCCGCTGAAATCTATTTAGAACGGCCAGGATGTTGGGATGAAACACTCCAGCAATACCTATGATGTCAGAAATTCTGTTCTGCCAGGCGAGATTAGCAATTACTTTCAGCACATTTCCTGAATAAGAAAGACCGTAGCTAGTTACTGGACCACTGGTAACTTCAATAACTGTGAAATTTGAAGAATTATTTTTTACTTCATCAATTGCTGCAAGAACCCCAGGTAGAATTTCTTCCCCTCTCTCCCAGCTAGCTGGCACTTTAGTATGATCACTTTGAGGCAATGCAATAATGAGAATTGGCTCACTCTTTGCTAAGCTCAGTAAACTGAGCAGAGATGAAAGGAGCAGAGAGAACTTCATGATGCAGATCAGACTGCTGATTTGGGATCCGGAATAACATGCAGCCAGGATTTTACAAGCAAAATGTTTTCCTAATAGTACTTATAAATTTCTGTTGATTGTATCGTAATTACTGGTGTTCGATTTGTTCCAGGAAAGGGAATTTATTGTACTTTCAACATGGGAGTACTACTTGATACTATATATCTGTGCAATGATGCAAATACTGACCATGAATGGAATTCTTCTATAAATCAGGTAGGTAGCTACTACAGAGTTATTTGTCCCATACAATCAATTAGTACAAACATTCTTAAGGAATAATGAAGTACAGGGATGGTGCCAATAGGGTAAAAATAATGAATTAAGAAAAGTAGGGCCAACACTGTCAACAGATAAGGAATCCCTATGGAATGTCTTATACGTAGAATGATTATTATATTATGAATGAATCTTAGATACTGTCTCGAATCTATTTCAATGATTACATGCAATGTCATAATAAAAGTTGAAAATTAATACAAAATTAATGTCCTCCGTGCTTACAGTCACGGTATATTATTTGTATTACAGGCCATATCTTTGGCACAAACAAAATAAAGAGGCAATATCTGACAAGCTTGTGTTTCTTGTGTTTTGCTTTAGAATTTTATGAGCTGTAAAAATGCGATACACTCGAAGCATTTTCAGTAGAATTGTAGCAACTATAAGTGGTATGGACAGCCCAACACCACTCAGCCAGATGAAGCCACTGCATGAAATCTATTTAGAACGGCCAGGATGTTGGGATGAAACACTCCAGTAATACCTATGATGTCAGAAATTCTGTTCTGCCAGGCGAGATTAGCAATTACTTCCAGCACATTTCCCTGAATAAGAAAGACCGTAGTTAGTTACTGGACCACTGGTAACTTCAATAACAGTGAAATTTGAAGAATTATTTTTTGCTTCATCAATTGCTGCAAGAGCCCCAGGTAGAATTTCTTCCCTCCTCTCCCAGCTAGCTGACACTTCAGTATGACCACTTTGAGGCAATGCAATAATGAGAATTGGCTCACTCTTTGATAAGCTCAGTAAACTGAGCAGAGACGAAAGGAGCAGAGAGAACTTCGAATTCATGATGCAGATAAGCAGACTGCTGGTTTGGGAATAACATGCAGCCAAGATTTATGAATGTTACTGTCATATTATGATCATAGCAAGTATTAAAATACTTGTATATTATTTCCATTGATTGCGTCATAACTGTTTGAGGAAGAGATTGTTGAGAATTTATTGTGCTTTCAACATGGGAGTACTACTTGATACTATATATAATAATATTATAATATGGGTCTGTACAATGGTGCAAAATAATGATCATAAAATTTAATAGAGTTCATTATGAATCAGGTAGGTAGCTACTACAGAGTTACATTTGTCCCATATTACATAATGAAGTACAGGGATGGTGTATAAATAAATGAATACAGTTTATTAAGGAAAGTATAGGGTCAACAACAGATAAAGAATCCCTATGGAATGTCTAATAATAATTATGGAATATGAAAGAATCTTAGATACACCTTCAAATCTATAAAGACTCCATGTATATGTCAAGTTTCAAACTTCAATGCAATGTCAAAATAAAACTTGATTACAAAATTAATGTCCTCTGTACTTGCAGTCATGGTGTATAATTATCTTTTGGACTGCAGGCCATATCTTTGGCACAAACAAAATAGTCTGACAAAGAAAAGCCATGAGCAAATGACCAGCATAGAGGATGAATAATGAAAGAATACTGAGTTCTGAATCCCAAAGAATTCTCCAATAAAAAAACATAAAATATCCAACAATGTATTGAAGGAAGATAAGAATATTGACCTTTTTCGTGTCCTTGAATCGAGCGAGTCGAATATTCCTCGATTTGATAGCAACAATGACAACAGCTACTGATAGCAGAAATAGGTAAATAAATGCTAGTGCAAACCAAGTGGAATCATAGTTGCTGGGATGGCAGATTATCACGTTCTCAATGTATCCGGGATGTTCTATGAAATTGTCAACTCTGTATCGTGCATCAATTGCTGTCCATAGTATCAGTAAAATGATGTTGGGTGATAAGATGATTATAGTATAGACTAAGAGGGCAAAATCCGATAAGTGTGTGCTTTGCTTTAATATTTTGTAAGCAGTAAAAATACGATACACTCGAAGCATTTTCAGTAGAATGATAGCAAGAATAAGTGGTGAGGACAGTCCAACACCACTCAGCCAGACATGGACCATACAAAAATCAAGTTGGTATACATGTAGCTCACCTACTATCAAGAAAAAACTATAGCCAATCAGAATATAGCATCCAATAAACATTAGCATGCTAATTGAGACACTAGTGGACTTGATACTTGATTCGTTACGGAAAATGATGTAAAGAGCAAGCAATATGGTGTTGAAAATAATACACAGGATGGGCAATGGAAGCAGGTATGGAAAAAGAATTGCTGCTCTATTCACAACAGGAAGATCATAGTCAGTGAATATGGTCTCACCTGTATTTATTAAAATACTTGATGTGCCATCATAAACTCCAATAAGTCTGGTCGTGCTGTCCAAATTGTGATAAACATAAACTGTGGAATTACCTGATTTGGAACAGAATAATGAGGGTGCTTTATTGAAGTCAGAAATTGATCTGGTATCCACTGATGAAATCAATGCCTGGACTGATTCATAGAGAAGGTAAGAGTAGGGATTATGTTCAACACCACTAAACTTGTGATGTGTAGCACCCGAATCGAAACTGCTACCCTCTGGCTCCTTAGTCAGCTGAAAGATGAAAATTCCCTCCAAAATTCTATGCATTCTGCATCTTTCATTTGATATTAAACTTCGTTGTAGCAAATCGTCCAACCTGTAGCTATGTAAAATCCAAGCATACTTTGGCCATGTCAGTCCTCTTTTGTAGGCCTCACATAGGAGTGGTATGGCGGCAGAGGGACTCACACTTAGGAGAATGACATGAGCGTTGGACACAAAAATTCCTTCAATGGAGTCTGACACTGACGTGTGATGCCCATGATATTCATGGTGCAGCCTTACGTTAGATTTGGTGCTGAATTCATTGGAAACCGCTAAATATGGTTGCTTGAGCTCGGTAATTATTCCAATTTTTCTCAGGTGTAATTCTTTCAAGAATGCTATGATTGAGTCTGTGAGTGTCGATACAGATGCTGTAGTGTAGTGTATGGAACTTAGTGGGATTCTATTGAAGTGAATGAGAGAGACTATAGGCCGCTGAAATCTATTTAGAACGGCCAGGACGTTGGGATGAAACACTCCAGCAATACCTATGATATCAGAAGTTCTGTTTTGCCAGGCGAGATTAGCAATTACTTCCAGCACATTTCCTGAATAAGAAAGACCGTAGCTAGTTACTGGACTACTGGTGACTTCAATAACTGTGAAATTTGAAGAATTTTTTTTTGCTTCATCAGTTGCTGCAAGAGCCCCAGGCAGGATCTCTTCCCCTCTCTCCCAGCTAGCTGACACTTCAGTACGATCACTTTGAGGCAATGCAATAATGAGAATTGGCTCACTCTTTGCTAAGCTCAGTAAACTGAGCAGAGATGAAAGGAGCATAGAGAACTTCATGATGCAGATCAGACTGTTGGTTTGGGAATAGTAGCCAAAATTTTTGCAAGCAAAATGTTATTGTTTTCATACAGTACTTGTAAATTTCTGTTGATTGCATCGTAACTAGCTACCGGTAGCTATTTGACTTGTTCATAGAATAGGAATTTTATTGCACTTTCAACATGGGAGTACTACTTGATACTATAATATATATTATGGATCTGTGCAATGGTGCAAAATACTGATCATAAATGGAATTCTTTTTATGAATCAGGTAGGTAGCTACTACAGAGTTATGTGTCCCATAAAACCAATATTATAAAAAATCTTAAAAACACTATGGAATAATGAAGTACGGGGATGATGTATAGGATAAAATGTATACAGTTGATTAAGAAATGTAGGGACAATAACAGATAAGGAATCCCTATGGAATGTACAATATTATTATGAAATAATATGTGTAACGTTTTGCCACCTTTAACGCCGCTTCACAGGATATTTAGATATTAATGGTATTATTCAAGTAGCAGCATTATACACATACAAGATACATAGAGAGAGAGATGGCAGGGAGATGACATGTACCACACTGCAATAAGACACACCAACACTAGTCTCATGCCCAGCCCCCTTCATGCACACGCGAGAAAGGGTCTGGTCAAAAGGGTTGCACTTCCTTGTCCTCGAGGTACGTATATTGCGGCCCAATCAGGTTGCAGAACCATGATCACATGACATTAGTGGGATGTAATTATGTGTGGTCTGTACGTATGTGCATGCGCTCGGTCTATATGTACATGGTATGGAAGTGGCGGTTAGTTTCTATTGTACGCGCACTGGAATTGCCAATCATTGCATTCCAGCTGGACGTGTTAGTGTGACCCTTTGACCAGACCCTTTCTCGCGCATGCATGAAGCGAAGGGGGCTGGGCACGAGACTACACCAGCACTGACTCTGAACTGAATAACTAATACACTATACCACAGACAGGAAGACACACAAACCAGAAATTAAACAAGATGTACAAAATAATGGGAGAATTTTGACCTTACATAATGTGAAACAGCCTCGAATCTACAAAGACTCCATGTATATGTCATGATTGCATGCAATGTCATAATAAAACTTGAATACAAAATTAATTGCAGTTACGGTGTATAATTTTCTTTCGTATTGCTGGCCATATCTTTGGCACAAACAAAATAATCTGACAAAGAAAAGCCACGAGCATATGACCAACATAGAGGATGATATAAGGAAGAATAATGAATCCTGATTGCAAAAGAACTTGCCAATAAGATAACATAAAATAACTAACAATGTATAGAAGGAAGATAAGAATATTGACCTTTTTCGTGTCCTTGTTTTAGCACAAGATATTCGTGATATACTGTATACATTGTGTAGTTATGGTAGGAATAAAGGGGTGTAGCCCATTATTAGCCCATTACTATCAAGAGTGCTGAAGTAATGTTTCTGTCTGTAAAAACAATGATGTCACATGATCAGCTTATTATTTTTTTTTCTTACAGGAGAATGAAGCAATTCAATCATTACAAGAGGATTACGGAGACCATAGAAAAAATTTAGTTTCGGTACATGAACTATTTCTCGCCTAGCTTTGAATAATTGATCAGTCAGCACATTCATGTTCACGAATGACATCATCATCATGTCATGGCCCCTCCCCCTGTAATCACCTCTCACATCCATGGATCACAGCATACAGACAGATAATGTAAATTTAATTAATTTTGTCGTTTGTAGTCGTTTTTAAAATCCAGAAATAAGAAAATTATTTTGCAGTAATCCTGGGATGAGCTAGTTATTAGTTAAGCTACATGTGCATGCATAATATGTATGCAACAACAGATAGAATCTACGGTACTGTATGCTGTAATCTACAGTTGTAACTTTGGTGGCAAATTTCTGCCTATTAATTTTGGGATAAATTAGCAGTTAGTTGTAAAAATTACCCTTAGAAATTCCTATGCACAATATGCACAACAAGTAAATAGTGATATCTAGCAATATCATGCTGCTTTTAATTGGAAATCTCTATGGTAACATAGTATTATAACAATACGTATATATACATAATAATTATTACTTGCCTAGTAGAAATTTACTTTTCTGCGGTTATTAGGTAATGATGACGTAATCTATGAGGTAATTGCCAGAAAACTCAGGGCCTCTGTGGAGCCTTTCTGAGACCTGAAAATATATACATAATAATTACTTGCCTAGTAGAAATTTACTTTTCTGCGGTTATTAGGTAATGATGACGTAATCTATGAGGTAATTGCCAGAAAACTCAGGGCCTCTGTGGAGCCTTTCTGAGACCTGAAAATCGGTATATATGTAGAGTATCTGACGCATGTATCCAGCGAATACATTATAAGCTGAGCGCTACTTTCTCTGTGAAGTACCGCCGGCCGAACTTCACGCGTTCTCTTGGCTGACGTAATCCCGTGGATAAATAAAGCTAGCCTAGTGCTATATATAGCACGCACGCTGTGTGCCATGCCGCGACTAACCTGATGTGCAGAAGCTGTCGAGTTCGTCTCCTGTGATTAAAAATTGTCAGTGTCGAGGTCGAGAGTCGGCCGCGGTCGACTCTCAGACTCCATCTCTGCGATTGAGGCGCCAGTATCAATGTGTGTACGCACTATATTGACGACCTTTTACCATATGAACCATTATGCATGCAGCTACTAGGCAAGTGGTCAAGTTTTCATAATAATAATCATGCTAGGAATTTTAGCTACATAATATTATGTATTGTGTTACAGTTACGTATACTAGTGAACAGTTTTGATAGTGAGTCACTCCTCTTACTATTGCTTAGTTCTAGTGGCAGCTTCTTGGCTTGCATAGACAGAGATGCCGTGAATATCGTTAGAGGAGGAGCCGGTGGAGCTGATGCGGGCTGGCTGCTGTTGATGGTAGAAGCCACAGGCGCTGGGGGGCGGGGCAGGGGTGTAGCGAGGGGACTGGTGCTGGTGCTCCTTCAGCCACTGCGGACCGGATCGGCTAAACTGCTGACTCAGCTCAAATAGGTTCAGAGTTCCCATATTCTGTGAAAAAGTACTAGCTGAGGAATAATAACTGCCGATAATAATTATATTAATGCAGATTTTCATGCATGAAGGAATCACAGTGTTGTGTGTGTGTGTGTGTGTGGAGTGAGCTAAAAGAAGTACCATATAGCGGGAATTTTTGAGGGAGAAAACTTTCACGGATCGGTAGGAAAGGAGCATTTTGCAGAGAAAACTTTCGCGGAATGTTAAAACTGGTCGCATAATGGGTGTGGCATGTCTAGAATTTCGTGGAGAAAACTTTCGCGGATGGCTGAAAAATCGCGAAATTCGTGAAAGTTTTCTCCCTCGAAAATTTCACGCTATACAGTATGAGGGGTGCATAAGTGAAGGAGGATACGCCAGTGTGGAGTGTTGGTAGTTTGAAGACTGCCGGTGGTTGTGTTATCCTGGTCTCGTTGGAGCCGGGTGGATGGAAGTATCGATGTGCCCTCGGTGTGTAGACGAGGTTCTTTGTACAGGAGGTGGGCATGAAAAGGGCTGGTAGAGTAACGTCTGTCAGTACGAAAGTCACAAAAATTATCATGAAAGCTAGTAAAGATTTACCACGAGTGTGTCAAGATGAACCAACCTTCAGTAGTCGTGTCAATGTCCTTCCTCAGTCCTGGTGCCAGTTTGTGCTGAGTTGCTAACTGCTTCTCACATGCTTCACTGACCTGGAGAATTTTCATAGAACACAAAATTTCCTCTGAATAATAATATTATAATTATGGTAGTAGCTAGCCATAATTAATAATACTGGAGTCTTTAGTACCTCTCGTTTGATTCTTTCAGTGAATTCTTCTTGTTTCTTGACACTCTCGTAAGCGAATACCTCCAGTCGCTCAAAAAACTGCAAAATAACCCCCGGATGCATGTATTAAAATTATGGTTGTCATTGAACCATATTTAATTCTATTTCAGTGCCTACGTCTTCAGGTAGATCTTTTCCCCACTCTGGCAGACCATGTGTGATCTTCTGTTTCTTACGAGCTAGAACATTTCTCATCTCAGCGATGCTTCTGGCTTTCTTTCCCTGCATGCAGTAAACGTTTAAGGTCACAGTACTATTCCCAATTCTATTGGTAAAAGTTACCTTTTGCTTTTCTGCTTCCTGGAGAGCTACAGTGCACGTGTGTATAGTAGAAGTCACATGGCATAATTATTGAGAATGATGGAGAATGGAAGGCTTATTAATGCATGTACCTTGTTCTAGCACCTCGATTTCTCGGGAGGATTCTGTTTTCACCCGCTTCAGTGTTTTGGACAGAGACTCCAGCCTGCTCCTGTACACAGACACACACAACACAGAACACAACACTATAATAAGATCACCCCAGGCCATTCCAATGTTTTCAATTGTGGGATGAAACTAATACACAATAACATTAATTTTGGCATCAAATTTACTAACAAAGTTTAATGTGGCTGGAATCGTAATTGACTCACTCATATTCTTTCTGTAATTTCTGCATCTCCTCGGCATGTTTCATCGTGAGCTCTGCCAACTGCTCTTGAGTGAGACCAGCCGCCTCCTCCTCGGGTTCACCATCCCCGCCCTCCTCCGTTCCCATGGCAACTGAGTAGTCGTCTAGGTAGATGACTGATACGGCACGAGATTGGGTATCGGGGACTAGCTTGTAACCAAGTTCCAAAAGTAATCTGAGGAATAATACATTGAATTATAGCTAACTAGTTGAGATTTTCTATTAATAATTTTAATGAGTGGTGGGAGGGAGGGGGAGGGGTAGGGCCTGCTTATATTTAATTTCTTTACATACTCTTTCCAAGGCATTGCATCTGTTCCACTGTGCATAATTTTGTGTCTGAAATAATATAATAGTGACAAGTTTAAATTGATACGAAAGTCACTATTAATAGTGCTCACCTTTGCACTTTGATCCTGTGGCAGACCATCGGCAGAAGGGGTGTGTCCAACTCCTCCCCTTGTGCCGTGAGGGCATACTCTACTGGAAATGCATTCACTGAGGAACTGATCTCTTCCCAGTTTAGGTTGAATTCCTCAGCCGTCGTGTCGGGAGGTACAATCACAGTGGAATTTTCCTATCAAAGGATAGTAGTAATACAATAAAATGGACACAAGATCAGCCCTGAAATACGGGTATCTCCTCAAATCCAGATGCTGCACATGGACCAACCAAAATTGATAATTGCATCACAGTGGGCCTGGTGTGCTTGGGGTGTATATTATTGTTACTACAATTAATAATGGCCGAGTAATTAACATTATGGCTTCGTGTAGATCAAAGCTATAGCTACATCCAAGTTTGGATTTCGTACATGTAGGAAATCTATGGGATTGAGCACACTTTTTTCATTTACATTAAATTTTGCCCTATATATGAATATGATTTCATGTTCTAGCTACTGATATCGTGAGGAAATGTAATGTTTTGGTAGTAAAAACAAGAAGGAAATTTGGTGCAAAGATACCTACTGTTAGTTTGAGTTCCTTCAGAGGCAGAGACACATGTGCTGCCATATCTTCAGCTACATGCCTCGGGTAGACAGCTATCGTCAGCTTTGGCACATCGATGGAGCTGAGAGGCTCTTGGCAGTCGGGAGGGAGAGTGCGGGCAGCATCATCCGATAACTTCAACAGAAAACTTTGATTGCTGCAGCGTAGTAAATATTATACAAACATGCAAGTCTCTGCCATGGCCATGAATAATTACCATTATGAGCATATAATAATAATGCCATTATACTGAAAATACGTACAATGCACTGGGTTAACAACTGCATAGTGTATCTTATCTAACAATGCATACACACGGGGCTAATTCACCACATTATAAATTTAAAACTAAATCGCACTATAAAATCATAAGTATATAAATAACTGAATTAATGTCCTCCGTACATGCAGTCACGGTGTATGATTTTCTTTTGTATTGCAGGCCATATCTTTGGCACAAACAAAATAATCTGACAAAGAAAAGCCATGAGCAGATGACCAACATAAAGGATGAGTAATGAAAGAATACTGAATTCTGAATCCCAAAGAATTCTCCAATAAGAAAACATAAAATATCCAACAATATATAGAAGGAAGATAAGAACGTTGACCTTTTTCGTGTCCTTGAATCGAGCAAGTCGAATGTTCCTCGATTTGATAGCAACAATGACAACAGCTACTGATAGCAGAAGTAAATAAACAAATGCCAGTGCATACCAAGTGAGCTCATAGTTGCTGCGATGGCAGATTATCACATTCTCAATGTATCCGGGAAGTTCTATGAAACTATCAACTTGGTACTCTGGATCAATTGCTGTCCATAGTATCAGCAAAATGATGTTGGGTGATAAGATGAGTATAGTGTAGGCTAAGAGGTAAACATCTGATAAGTGTGCACTTTGCTTTAGAATCTTGTGAGCTGTAAAAATTCGATACACTCGAAGCATTTTCACTAGAATAGTAGCAAGAATAAGAGGCATAGACAGCCCAATACCACTCAGCCAGACATAGACCATACAAAAATCAAGTTGGTATACATGTAGCTTACCTACTATCAAGAAAATACTATAGCCAATCAGAATATAGCATCCAATAAACATTAGCGTGCTAATTGAGACACTAGTGGACTTGATACTTGGTTCATTTCGGAAAATGATGTAAAGAACAAGCAGTATGGTGTTGAAAATAATACACAGGATGGGCAATGGAAGCAGGTAAGGAAAAAGAATTGCTGCTCTATTCACAACGGGAAGATCATAGTCAGTGAATAATATGGTCTCACCTGTATTTATTAAAATACTTGATGTGCCATCATAAACTCCAATAAGTCTGGTCGTGCTGTCCAAATTGTGATAAACATAAACTGTGGAATCATCTGATTTGGAAAGAAATAGTGACGGTGCTTCGTTGAAGTCGGAAACTGGTCTAGTATCCTCTGATGAAATCAATGCCTGGACTGATTCATAGAGAAGGTAAGAGTAGGGATTATGCTCAACACCACTGAACTTGTGATGTGTAGCACCCGAATCGAAACTGTCACCCTCAGGCTCCTTAGTCAGCTGAAAGATGAAAATTCCTTCCAAGATTGTCTGTACTCTGCATCCTTCATTTGACAATGAACCTCGTAGCAAATCATCCAACCTGTAGCTATGTAAAATCCAAGCATACTTAGGCCATGTCAGTCCTCTTTTGTAGGCCTCACAAAGGAGTGGTATGGTGGCAGAGGGACTCACACTTAGGAGAATGACATGAGCATTGGACACAAAAATTCCTTCAATGGAAAATGATGCACTGTGATGCCCATGATATTCATGGTGCAGCCTTACGTTAGACTTGGTGCTGAATTCATTGGAAACCGCTAAATATGGTTGCTTGAGTTCGGTAATTATTCCAATTTTTCTCAGGTGTAGTTCATTCAAGAATGCTATGATTGAGTCTGTGAGTGTCGATACAGATGCTGTTGTGTAGTGTATGGAATTTAGTGGGATTTTGTTGAAGTGAACGAGAGAGACTATAGGCCGCTGAAATCTATTTAGAACGGTCAGGATGTTGGGATGAAACACTCCAGCAATACCTATGATGTTGGAAATTCTGTTCTGCCAGGCGAGATTAGTAATTACTTCCAACACATTTCCTGAATAAGAAAGACCGTAGCTAGTTAATGGACCACTGGTAACTTCAATAACTGTGAAATTTGAAGAATTATTTTTAATTGCTGCAAGAGCCCCAGGCAGGATCTCTTCCCCTCTCTCCCAGCTGGCTGACACTTCAGTATGATCACTTTGAGGCAATGCAATAATGAGAATTCGAACTGGCTCACTCTTTGATAATTTCACAGAACATTGTAGCAGAGAAAGAAATAAACCTAACCTAATAACTGCCATAGAATGCATCGCTACTAACATAAGCTTGTCACATGTCACGCATGCCACGATCAGTTAAGTTAATTCTGTAGCCTCAGGAAAATATATGACCTTGTGACACTGTATTACGTGAGTATACCTGTGCAAGCATCACATGAAAATCATTATGCACTGTCACGTAGCCTCAGCCAGTAGTAGACTACAATATCATTCCTTTTGGGTGTCGCAACCAATAAATGAAGTCAGCATCTTTGACTTAATATTGCTAATTAGGTAGACAGCATCACACAATGATCATAAATACACAGAAACTGAAAATCATTCACTACCTGGTGGCCTGGGCTTCCATCCGATACCATAGCACGTCCATCACCATTGATTAAAATCACTACCTAACACCTTATTAAGGACACTGATGAAAATTAATCTACCATGGGCAACAAATTAAACCTCCTGCATGCCTGGCTTGTGTATATACTCATGATGCAGCTACAAGCATACTATGATAGACAATGAGAATGGATAGCTACCTGTATCAAGCAAAAGACAGAGGTAACATAGCCCAGCTAAAATACACCGAATGTACTTATCTATAGGATTGAGAACTACACATGTAGGGCTATCATAGGGCCCCAGTCAATCATTCCGGCAAACGGTAGATCACATGAGTCCTTATACAAGGCACATCCATGCAATAATAAGGGGAAAGACTCGGAGATTAGAGAGGAGACTTACTATCGGAAGAGAAGAATTGTGTTAAAGATCTCCTCTGCCATCTTGACGCTACATATTATACTAATACTCATATAAACTTATATAAACTTTCATCATAATCATTTTTACTTGTTCCAGGAAAGAAATTCTATCGCGCTTTCTGAATGTGGATACTATCTTGCAGGATTCAGTACTCCTTGATACTATACACATGTAGTATAAATGGGTCACGACAGAGAGTACTCTTTGGCCATAATATTTTGAGTATACACGTAAGAATGCTGTTGCTGTACTATTTGTACGAGGATTAAAGTGTTTTACAGAATTATGAAGGGATAATAACAGATATTGATATTGAGGATACCTTACGTATACTTATGCATCAGGGAAAGTGAAAGATACAATCTTGAATATTCTGTGCATGTATATTATAATCATATCAAGTCATAATGAATACATAATTATATTATTATAAAATTAATGTCCTCTGTGCCTGTAGTCAATTGCAAGATGTATGATTTTGTATTGCAGACCATATCTTTGGCACAAACAAAATAATCTGACAAAGAAAAGCTATGAGCATATGACCAGCATAGAGGAAGACGTAAGAGAATCCTGAATCCAAAAGAACTAGCCAATAAAAAAATGTATAAAGACCGACAATACAGGAGAGGAAGATAAAAATGTTGACCTTTTTTGTGTCCTTGAATTGAGCGAGTCGAATATTCCTTGATTTGATAGCAACAATGACAACAGTTATTGAAAGCAGAAATAAATAAGTAAATGATACTATTTGTGCATGCCAAGTGAGGCTATTATTGCCACGTGCACGGTGGCAGGTTACCACATTTTCAATATATCCGGGATGTTCTATGGAATATTCAATTATGTGTTCTGGATCTATTGCTGTCCATAGTATCAGCAAAATGATGTTGGGTGATAAGATGAGTATAGTATAGCCCAAGAGGGCAAAATCTGATAAGTGTGTGTTTTGCTTTAGAAGTTTGTGAGCTGTAAAAATGCGATACACTCGAAGCATTTTCACTAGAATTGTAGCAAGAATAAGTGGCATAGATAGCCCATTACCACTCAGCCAGATGAGAGTCATACAGAAATCAAGTTGGTACACTGGCAGTAAAATACTATAGCCAATCAGAATATAGCATCCAATAAATATTAGCATGCTGATTGAGACACTAGTGGACTTGATGCTTGGTTCGTTACGGAAAATGACATAAAGAATAAGCAATATGGTGTTGAAAATGAAGCTCAGGATGGGCAATGGAACCAGGTATGGAAAAAGAAGTGCTGATTTATTGACAATGGGAAGATCATAGTCAGTGAAAATGGTCTCACTCATGTTTGTTAAGGTACTTGACATGCCATTGTAAATGCCAATAAGTCTGGTTGTGCTATCCAAATTGTGATAAACATAAACTGTGGAATCACCTGATTTGGAACGGAATAGTGACGGTGCTTCATTGAAGTCAGAAATTGATCTAGTATCCGCTGATGAAATCAATGCCTGGACTGATTGATAGAGAAGGTAAGAGTAGGGATTATGTTCAATACCACTAAACTTGTGATGTGTAGCACCCAAATTGAAACTTCCACCCTCAGGCTCCTTAGTCAGCTGGAAGATGAAAATTCCTTCCAAAATTCTATGAATTCTGCATCTTTCATTTGACATTGAACCTCGTAGCAAATCGTCCAACCTGTAGCTATGTAAAATCCAAGCATACTTTGGCCATGTCAGTCCTCTTTTGTAGGCCTCACATAGGAGTGGTATGGCGGCAGAGGGACTCACACTTAGGAGAATGATATGAGCATTGGACACAAAAATTCCTTCAATGGAGTCTGACACTGACGTGTGATGCCCATGATATTCATGATGCAGCCTTACGTTAGATTTGGTGCTGAATTCATTGGAAACCGCTAAATATGGTTGCTTGAGCTCGGTAATTATTCCAATTTTTCTCGGGTGTACTTCTTTCAAGAATGCTATGATTGAGTCTGTGAGTGTCGATACAGATGCTGTTGTGTAGTGTATGGAATTCAGTGGGGTTTTGTTGAAGTGAACGAGAGAGACTATAGGCCGCTGAAATCTATTTAGAACGGCCAGGACGTTGGGATGAAAAACTCCAGCAATACCTATGATGTCGGAAGTTCTGTTCTGCCAGGTGAGACTAGCAATTACTTCCAGCACATTTCCTGAATAAGAAAGACCGTAGCTAGTTACTGGACTACTGGTAACTTCAATAACTGTGAAATTCAAAGAATTATTTTTTGTTTCATTAATTGCTGCAAGAGCCCCAGGCAGGATCTCTTCCCCTCTCTCCCAGCTGGCTGACACTTCAGTATGATCACTTTGAGGCAATGGAATAATGAGAATTGGCTCACTCTTTGAAAATTTTACTGAACATTGTAGCAGAGAAAGAAATAAACTCAATCTAATAACTTCCATAGAATGCATCGTTACTAAGTCGTGTCACGCATACCATGATCAGTTAAGCTAATTCTGTAGCCTCAGGAAAATAATTTTAAATATATGACCTTGTGACACTGTATTACGTGAGTATACTTGTGCAAGCATCACATGAAAGTCATTGTGCACTGTCACGTAGCCTCAGCCAGTAGTAGACTACAATATCATTCCTTTTGGGTGTCGCAACCAATAAATGAAGTCAGCATCTTTGACTTAATATAGCTAATTAGGTAGGCAGCATCACACAATGATCATAAATGCACAGAAACTGAAATCATTCACTACCTGGTGTCCTGGGCTTCCATCCGATGCCATAGCACGTCCATCACCATTGATTAAAATGACTACCTAACACCTTATTAAGGACACTGATGAAAACTAATCTACCAAACTAGGCTTCGATCACACCTCCTGCATGCCTGCCTTGTGTACTCATGATGCAATAATAAGAATTGGCTCACTCTTTGCTAAGCTCAGTAAACTGAGCAGAGACGAAAGAAGCAGCGAAAACTTCATGATGCAGATCAATAGACTCAGTCTGATGGTTCAAGAACAACAACCAAGATTTATAAATTATGACTATCGTGACTGATTATGTTGTTTGCTACAATACTCGTTAAAATTCCGTTGATTGCATAATTATTATTTGATTTGTTCCCAGGAAAGAATTGTTGGGAATTTATCGTGTTTCTAGGATAATATAGATAAGGAATCCCTATGGGATACCTTATTTATATGCTATCGTACACCCTTGGCTCTACAAAGATACCACATATTAACTTTAATGAGTATAAATACAAATTAATTTCTTGTGAGCCTGCAGTCACGTAGTACGGTGTATGATTTTCTTTTGTATTGCAGGCCATATCTTTGGCACAAACAAAATAATCTGACAAAGAAAAGCCATAAGAATATGACCAACATAGAGGATGACAAGAGAATGAAGGGCAAGTCCTAAATCTACAAAGATTTTCCAAAAAGTGAACATAAAAATGCCGACAATGTAAAGGAGGTAGATAAGAATGTTGACCTTTTTCGTATCTTTAAATAGGGTGAGTCGAATGTTCCTCGATTTGATAGCAACAACGATAACAGCTACTGATAGCAGAAATAGGTAAACAAATCCTAGCACAAACCATGTGAGCTCGTAGTCAC
Source organism: Cliona cf. orientalis (assembly GCA_963930775.1). NCBI lineage: Eukaryota > Metazoa > Porifera > Demospongiae > Clionaida > Clionaidae > Cliona > Cliona cf. orientalis. The sequence continues at coordinate 8,490,858 of OZ005698.1, read as the reverse complement.
TGGGGTGGCAGGTTACCACATTCTCAATGTATCCGGGATGTTCTATGAAACTGTCAACTCTGTATCGTGGATCAATTGCAGTCCATAGTATCAGCAAAATGATGTTGGGTGATAAGATGAGTATAGTATAGACTAAGAGGGCAACATCTGATAAGTGCATGCTTCGCTTTAAAGTTTTGTGAGCTGTAAAAATGCGATACACTCGAAGCATTTTCACTAGAATAGTAGCAAGAATAAGTGGTATAGAGAGTCCAGTGCCACCGAGCCAGATATGCACCATGCAAAAATCAAGTGGAAATGGTTCAACTACTATCAAGCTCACAGTGTAGCCAGCCAAAATGTAACACCCACTAAGTATTAGCATGCTGAATGAAACACTGGTTGATTTGACACTTGGTTCGTTACGGAAAATGATATAAAGAACAAGCAATATGGTGTTGAAAATGAAGCTCAGGATGGGCAATGGAAGCAGATAAGGAACAAGGATTGCTTCTCTATTCACAACGGGAAGATTGTAGTCTGTAAATAATATGATTTCGCTTGTGTTTGTTAAAGAATGTGATATTCCATCATAAGCACCAATAAGATTGGACGTGCTATTCAAATGGTGATAAACATAAACTGTGGAATCACCTGATTTGGAACGGAATAGTGACGGTGCTTCATTGAAGTCGGAAACTGATCTAGTATCCGCTGATGAAATCAATGCCTGGACTGATTCATAGAGAAGGTAAGAATAGGGATTACGCTCAACACCACTAAACTTGTGATGTGTAGCACCCAAATCGAAACTGCCACCCTCAGGCTCCTTAGTCAGCTGAAAGATGAAAATTCCTTCCAAGATTGTCTGTACTCTGCATCCTTCACTTGATATTGAACCTCGTAGCAAATCGTCCAACCTGTAGCTATGTAAAATCCAAGCATACTTTGGCCATGTCAGTCCTCTTTTGTAGGCCTCACATAGGAGTGGTATGGCGGCAGAGGGACTCACACTTAGGAGAATGACATGAGCATTGGACACAAAAATTCCTTCAATGGAAAATGATGCACTGTGATGCCCATGATATTCATGGAGCAGCCTTACGTTAGACTTGGTGCTGAATTCATTGGAAACCACTAAATATGGTTGCTTGAGTTCGGTAATTATTCCAATTTTTCTTGGGTGTACTTCTTTCAAGAATGCTATGATTGAGTCTGTGAGTGTCGATACAGATGCTGTTGTGTAGTGTATGGAATTTAGTGGGGTTTTGCTTAAGCAAACGAGAGAGACTATAGGCCGCTGAAATCTATTTAGAATGGTCAGGATGTTGGGATGAAACACTCCAGCAATACCTATGATGTCGGAAGTTCTGTTCTGCCAGGTGAGACTAGCAATTACTTCCAGCACATTTCCTGAATAAGAAAGACCGTAGCTAGTTACTGGACCACTGGTAACAATAACTGTGAAATTCGAAGAATTATTTTTTGTTTCATTAATTGCTGCAAGAGCCCCAGGCAGGATCTCTTCCCCTCTCTCCCAGCTGGCTGACACTTCAGTACAATCACTTTGAGGCAATGCAATAATGAGAATTGGCTCACTCTTTGATAATTTCACAGAACATTGTAGCAGAGAAAGAAATAAACTTAACCTAATAACTGCCATAGAATTCATCGCTACTAACATAAGCTTGTTACATATCACGCAGGCCACGATCAGTTAAGCTAATTCTGTAGCCTCAGGAAAAGAATTCTAAATACATGACCTTGTGACACTGTATTACGTAAGTATACTTATGCAAGCATCACATGAAAATCATTGTCGCTGTCACGTAGCCTCAGCTGGTAGTAGACTACAATATCATTCCTTTTGGGTGTCGCAACCAATTAATGAAGTCAGCATCTTTGACTTAATATAGCTAATTAGGTAGGCAGCATCACACAATGATCATCAATATACAGAAAATTACTCACTACCTGGTGGCCTGGGCTTCCATCCGATGCCATAGCACGTCCTTCACCATTGATTAAAATCACTACCTAATACCTTATTAAGGACACTGATGAAAATTAATCTAACATGGGCACCTCTTGCATGCCTGGCTTGTGTACTCATGATGCACCTACAAGCATACATGATAGACCATGAATGGATAGCTACCCGTATCAAGTAAAAGGCAGAGGCAACATAGCCCAGCTAAAATACACTGAATGTACTTATCTATAGGCTTGAAAACTACACATGTAGAGGCCCAGAGTAATAGGGCCCCCAGTCAATCGTTACAGCAAACAGTGAATCACATGAGTCCTTATACAAGGCACACCCGTGCAATAATAAGTCAATGGCCCCTGAACTGAACTGTATGAATTTATACACATGCAAACACTCCACAATCCCTAGCATTATAAGGTAAGAGCTATAGTACTCGGATAAAGGGAAGGAGAGTGTCCCATACTCTCTCTATCACATTGGTTACCGTAAATAGAATTAGCAAGATTATTATATGGTAGCTAATACTCAATTTCAGTCACGGTACCTGAGTAGAGTGCCAGGTTCCATCCTGCCGGGAAAGACCTCGCTGGAATAGTATTGTTCTCCATAGGAAAGTGAGCAACAGATATCTTTTCCTATAAACCACAACAAAACATTCAGTGAACAACAGTACCACTATAATTACTGTATTATACATGCATACGGATACACAACAAAATCAACATACCCCTTAGTAGTCCATTCGGTCGATACAACTGAATTATAAGATAGCTGCAATGATAAGATCAGTATAATTGACATTAAATAATGTAGTATTTATATCTCTATCTCACTTGTCATACTCCAGCTCATCAGTAGAGGTGTATGCATCCACAGGCAGCAGTATAGGCGAGGGAGTTCTCTCTGGTATGGCAGCATCATCATCCCCACCACCAAACTGCACTCGCAATCTCTGAATGATAGCGTTGCATGACATAATATTATTATGGGGCTCATACACGATACTTGATGCACTAGCCTAAACTATAGCTAAGTGGCGTATTCATGCAGTGCTTGTCAATGTGTCAAAATTCATGATGGCTCTGTGAGCTTGCCTTCTTTGGTTTGGGACTATCCTTCTTGTGAGGCGTTTCAGTTACGGCTTCTGCATCGCTATCAGACAAACTCTGCTCATCCTCAGTCCCAATAACAGGACTCTATATATTTAAAATTAATTGTACAAAGAGCCATGGAGATAAAATCTCACAAATACAGGTTACATTCATAATAACTAGCTGACCAATTGCTCGAATTCTTCCTCCTCTCCTCCAGATTCATCAGAGGATGATTCTGATAAGTATGGATTGAACCTGCACATACATGACATTGTATACCATTAAACTTAGTCAGAGTGTATTCAAAATTGATGAGGTGCTCCAGTAAAGAAGGGAAGAATATGGTGTCGAGGGTGTTTTCTTGTGAAATAAGAATCTCCCCTTCTTTACCGGAGCTCCTCATTATTATTATTGTACCCACCCTTGTTGCTCGAGCTTCTTCTTGAGTGGCTCGATCCTGAACTTCCACCTTCGTCCGTGGCTCTTTGCCCCCATCACCTTACAGAAGAGGCGCTCCCAGTTATTCAACCTCCTCTCATGCTTGATCCTCTCTTCCTGTAGCATAATGTACCAGAACATGTTGATAATCTGTACTTCAATAACTATAATAGTATAGCAATTTGTATTAATCTTTCAGCAGACATCCCACCATTTTAAATTTGAGTGCTAGGCCTACTCAGAATGTTATGATAGCTAGCTATACCTCAGCAGACATCATTTCAATCCTCTTCGTGGCAATATTGAGTCTTCTCTGCATGTTCTGGTAGTCTGCCCTGACCTTCTTCATTCCCACAGCCTTCTCCTCCCACGAGCCTGAGTGAAGCTTTGTCAGTCGCACCATCTCTCCCACAGGTGTGACGAGATCAGAGTAGCTGCAGCAAAGGGAGATTTACCACAACAAGTGGTAACAGTTCACTGTGAAGGTATAATTTAATATACGCAGTGTCTAGAGTGCCGGCAAATTTATGTACAAATTTATATTGCCATATGCAGGAGGGGGCGGGGACTAGGGCTATGTAAGAGTGCAGTATTTTATATCATGGACTTACCGGCACTATAACACTTAAATTGCGCTGCCCGGTACCAGCACTGTAGACACAGCATTATATAGACTGACTATTGCCAACCAACCTTCGAAAAAGCCTTGAAGAGATGAGCGTCAGATTGACAAGAAGCTTTGGTGGAAGAGAATGCTGAAGGGGAAACAATGGCACATACATGTAGACAAGAGTATATAATCTTGATGTAGATTATCAATATTTTCAATTGGCACATACATGTAGATTATCAATATTTTCACATAACTTCATCTAGGCTATAGGCCTACCTTTAGTAGCTCATCCTTGAAGGCAAGGAACTGTAAGGTAAAAGTGTACAAAATCAGGCTAATCATGACTGCTAGTGCTAGTCGAGGGGATCTGAGCTGAATGCATGCATCCACGTATAGACTGTTACCTCGTGTAAAGTATTGTTGAGGTTGATCGTTGAAGTTTGGACGTTGCCACACAGCACGCTGAAGGCCGATTCGTCCTGCATGGCCGCGCAAACACACCTAGAGAAGTGATGATTTGTTTGTCACTTTTTAGGTGCTATGGTGAAAGCCCCGCCCCTCTAGTAGAGGCGCGAGGGGAATCCCGTTTCTCACATAATCCGCGCATGCGCAAACACGGTTATTATTGACACCACAGCAATAACAAAAATTTAATAGGGATGTAACATAATAATAATAACAACAACACAGTGTTGTTTTATTGACAATGGAGAACGGTCTTTCAATAATTTTAGGCCATAATACTTATAAATTTTTCATTGTTCACTTGCTCAGCTCTGCGAGGTTGCCCCTAGCAGCTTGGTCCAGTTCAATGGCCTCAAAGAAAGATTTAAAGTTACCTGCTCCAAATCCCTGCAAAAACAAGGTATAACAATTATAATAATTATTATCATTATGCCATAGAACCAGAGCATACTCAAGGCTGGCTCACAGGCCCTAATAGCAGGGTCCTCCCCACTGGAAATCAAGTGGGTGGGCTTGATTTGGGAACACATTATGATTAATCACTCACACAGTGGTTGTGTCTTTCGATGACCTCCAAGAAGAGTGTGGGTCTGTCCTGCATCGGCTTGGTGAAGATCTGCAACAGGTAGCCATTGTCGTCAAAGTCAACCAGAATGTGTAGCTTCTGTAGCTGCAGAATGAGAAAACAAAGATCAGGTAACTGGTTACATGTATGTAGTCTAGTCAGACAATCACTAATGGTGGACTCCCACCAGCATATTACTTCATAATTTACTCCAAAATTCAAAGAGATGGGGGATAAAAATACAAGGGCAATCCCCTGAAATTACATAATAAAATCTTGTTCTTAGTGGTATAGACAGCACCACTGCAGCCAGATGTACACCAAGCAAAAGTCAAGTTGGTATAGATCACTAAAATACAGTAGCATCATGTATGTCAAATTTCAAATTTTAATGGATACATAAAAATAAAATTAATGTCCTCTGTACTTGCGGTCACGGTGTATGATTTTCTTTTGTATTGCAGGCCATATCTTTGGCATAAACAAAATAATCTGACAAAGAAAAGCCATGAAAATATGCCCAGCATAGAGGATGATAAAAGAAAGAATAACGAATTCTGAATCCCAAAAAATTCTCCAATAAGAAAACGTAAAATATCCAACAATATATAGAAGGAAGATAAGAATATTGACTTTTTTTGTGTCCTTGAATCGAGCGAGTCGAATATTCCTCGATTTAATAGCAACAACGACAACAGCCACTGATAGCAGAAATATATAAGCAAATGTTAGTGCAAACCAAGCGAGGTCATAGTCACTAGGATGGCAGATTATCACATTTTCAACGTATCCGGGATGTTCTATGAAATTTTCAACTCTGTACACTGGATCGATTGCTGTCCATAGTATCAGCAAAATGATGTTGGGTGATAAGATGAGTATAGTATAGACCAAGAGGGCAATATCTGATAAGTGCGTGCTTTGCTTTAGAAGTTTGTGAGCTGTAAAAATGCGATACACTCGAAGCATTTTCACTAGAATGGTAGCAAGAATAAGTGGTATGGACAGCCCATTACCACCCAGCCAAGCAAGAGTCATACAAAGATCAATTTGGTATGCGTCACTTACTATCAATAAAATACTATAGCCAATCAGAATATAGCATCCAATGAGTATTAACATGCTAATTGAGACGCTAGTGGACTTGATACTTGGTTCGTTACGGAAAATGATATAAAGAACAAGCAATATGGTGTTGAAAATGAAGCTCAGGATGGGCAATGGAAGCAGGTAAGGAACGAGAATCATTACTCTATTCACAATAGGAAGATCATTGTCGGTGAATATGGCCTTCCTTATGTTTATTAAAGTGCTTGATGTGCCATCATAAATGCCAATTAGTCTAGGTGTACTGTTCAAATTGTGATAAACATAAACCTTGGAACTATCATGGACTGGTGATGATGACATCACTTCAATGGAATGGGAATTTGACCTAGTACCCACTGATGAAATCAAATTCCAGACTGAATCATAAAGAAGGGAAGCATAAGGATTGAATCTACCATTACTTAAATCAATTCCTTCATAAGTCAGCTGAAAGATAAAAACACCTTCAAAGACCTTTTGAACACTGTGTGTGCATCTATTATCCAATATTGAACTTTGTAGCAAATCATCCAACCTGTAGCTGTGTAAAATCCATGCATACTTTGGCCATGTCAGTCCTCGTTTATAAGCTTCACACAGAAATGATATGGCAGTAGAGGGACTAGCACTCAGTATAATCACATGGATATTAAAATCTAGTATTCTGTCAATGATACTTGAAAATCGCTGAAGTGTATTGATGGTACTTATTTGAATATTTAGTGTTGTATTGGCTTTGATATATACTGATAGTTGGTGTGAAATCATAAAATAATATTTTTCTTCTGCTTCTGTGATTATTTCAATTTTCTTTGGATGTATTACATTCAAGAACGTCACAATTGACTCAGTGAGTGTTGATACAGATGCTGTCATGTAGTGTATACTAGAGCTGAGTGGGGTTTGATCAAAGTGGATGAGAGAAGCTGTGCGCAGATGAATTCTACTGAAAATTGCCAGGACATTGGGATGAAAAACTCCAGCAATACCTATGATATCCGAAACCCTCTTCTGCCAGGCGAGATTAGCAATTACTTCCAACACATTTCCTGAATAAGAGAAATTCTGTCCAGTTACTGAACTTGCACTGGTAGCCACAAATAGTGTCAGATTAAATGATGGCGAGTTATTTTTTGCTTCATCAATTGCTGCAAGAGCCCCAGGTAGAATCTCTTCCCCTCTCTCCCAGCTAGCTGACACTTCAGTGTGATCATTTTGAGGCAATGCAATAATGAGAATTGGCTCACTCTTTGCTAAGCTCAGTAAACTGAGCAGAGACGAAAGAAGAAGAGCTCTAAAAATTTTCATGATACAGATCAACAGACTCAGACTGATGATTTGTGAATAATATAACCAAGATTTTATAAACTACGACTATCGGGACTGAATGTTATTTGTGATCACTTTTTATGAGTCGGGTAGATAGCTACTATAAAGTTGTTTGCCTGCATTATAAGACTTATTCCTGAATATTGTACAGAATTATGAAGAAAAGGGATGGTGTATAGAGTAAAAAGAACACAGTTGAGAAATTAAAGTAGGGATAATAGATAAGAAATCCCTATGGGATACCTTATTTATATGCTATCGTACACCCTTGGCTCTATAAAGATACTATAAATACAAATTAAATTTCTTGTGAGCCTGTAGTCACGTACGGTGTATGATTTTCTTTTGGACTGCAGGCCATATCTTTGGCACAAACAAAATAATCTGACAAAGAAAAGCCATGAGCAAATGACCAACATAGAGGATGACAAAAGAATGGAGGGCAAGTCCTAAATCTACAAAAACCCTCCAAAAAATGAACATAATGAAGCAAACAATGTAAAGGAGGTAGATAAGAATGTTGACCTTCTTCGTATCTTTAAATTGGGTGAGTCGAATGTTCCTCGATTTGATAGCAACAGCGATAACAGCTACTGATAGCAGAAATAGGTAAACAATTCCTAGCACAAACCATGTGAGTTCATAGTCACTGGGGTGGCAGGTTACCACATTCTCAATGTATCCGGGATGTTCTATGAAACTGTCAACTCTGTATCGTGGATCAATTGCTGTCCATAGTATCAGCAAAATAATGTAGGGTGATAAGATGAGTATAGTATAGACCAAGAGGGCAAAATCTGATAAGTGCGTGCTTTGCTTTAAAATTTTGTAAGCTGTGAAAATGCGATACACTCGAAGCATTTTCACTAGAATTGTAGCAACAATGAGTGGTAGAGAGAGTCCAGTGCCACTGAACCAGATACGCAACATGCAAAAATCAAGTGGAAATAGTTCAACTACTATCAAGCTTACAGTATAGCCAGCCAAAATGTAACACCCAGTAAGTATTAGCATGCTGAATGAAACACTGGTTGATTTGACACTTGGTTCGTTACGGAAAATGATATAAAGAACAAGCAATATGGTGTTGAAAATGAAGCTCAGGATGGGCAATGGAAGCAGATAAGGAACAAGGATTGCTTCTCTATTCACAACGGGAAGATTATAGTCTGTAAATAATATTATTTCGCTTGCGTTTGTTAAAGAATGTGATATTCCATCATAAGCACCAGTAAAATTGGACGTGCTATTCAAATGGTGATAAATATAAACTGTGGAATCACCTGATTTGGAATGGAATAGTGAAGGTGCTTTGTTGAAGTCGGAAACTGGTCTAGTATCCATTGATGAAATCAATGCCTGGACTGACTCATAGAGAAGGTAAGAGTAGGGATTATGTTCAACACCACTAAACTTGTGATGTGTAGCACCCGAATCAAAACTACCACCCTCAGGCTCCTTGGCCAGCTGAAACATGAAAATTCCTTCCAAGATTGCCCATACTCTGCATCCTTTATTTGATGTTAAACCTTGTAGCAAATCATCCAACCTGTAGCTATGTAAAATCCAAGCATACTTTGGCCATGTCAGTCCTCTTTTGTAGGCCTCACATAGGAGTGGTATGGCGGCAGAGGGACTCACACTTAGGAGAATGACATGAGCATTGGACACAAAAATTCCTTCAATGGTGTCCGAAAATGATGCGCTGTGATGCCCATGATATTCATGGTGCAGCCTTACATTAGATTTGGTTCTGAATTCATTGGAAACTGCTACATATGGCTGCTTGAGCTCAGTAATTATTCCGATTTTTCTTGGGTGTACTTCTTTCAAGAATGCTATAATTGAGTCTGTGAGTGTCGATACAGAAGCTGTTGTGTAGTGTATGGAATTCAGTGGAATTTTGTTGAATTGAACGAGAGAGACTATAGGCCGCTGAAATCTATTTAGAACAGCCAGGACGTTGGGATGAAAAACTCCAGCAATACCTATGATATCAGAAATTCTGTTCTGCCAGGCGAGATTTGCAATTACTTCCAGCACATTTCCTGAATAAGAAAGACCGTTGCTAGTTACTGGACCACTGGTGATTTTAATAACTGTGAAATTCGAAGAATTACTTTTTGCTTCATCAGTTGCTGCAAGAGCCCCAGATAGAATTTCTTCCCCTCTCTCCCAGCTAGCTGACACTTCAGTATGATCACTTTGAGGCAATGCAATAATGAGAATTGGTTCACTCTTTGATAATTTCACAGAACATTGTAGCAGAGAAAGAAACAAACTTAATCTAATAACTGCCATAGAATGCATCGCTATTAAGTCATGTCACGCATGCCACGATCAGTTAAGCTAATTCTGTAGCCTCAGGAAAACAATTTTAAATACATGACCTTATGACACTGTTTCAGTGTTTCTATGTGAGTATACTTATACAAGCATCACATGAAAGTCATTGTCACTGTCATGTAGCCTCAGCCAGTAGTAGACTACAATACTATTTCTTTGGGTGTCGCAACCAATAAATAAAGTCGGCATCTTTGACACAATGATAGTAAATACACAGAAAATCACTCACTACCTGGTGGCCTGGGCTTCCATCCGATGCCATAGCACGTCCATCACCATTGATTAAAATTACTACCTAATACCTTACTAAGGACACTGATGAAGTCTACCATGAGCTTCAAACCTCCTGCATGCCTGCCTTGTGTATTCATGATGCAGCTACAAGCATACTATGATATAGACAATGAGAATAGATAGCTATACCTGTATCAAGCAAAATTTAATTAAAGACAGATACATAGCCCAGCTAAACTAGAATACACTGAATGTACTTATCTATATATGATTGAGAACTACACATGTAGAGGGCTCAGAGTGATAGGGCCCCCCAGTCAATCGTTCCGGCAAACGGTGGATTACATGAGTCCTTAATAAGGCACATCCATGCAATAATAATTATGTCAATGCCCCCTGAACTGAACTGTGTGAATAAATTTATACACATGCAAACACTTACTCCACAATCCCTAGCATTATAAGGTAAGAGCTATAGTACTCAGATAAAGGGAGGGAGAGTGTCCCATACTCTCTCTATCACATTGGTTACCACTGGACTAAAAATCAGATTTCCAATACTAGGAAATGTGCAGTGTAGGCCGGGCAAAATTTCATGTAGATTTTTCTGAAACTGAAGGAAATTTTGCCCCATACTGTACAATTTCCTTTACATTTCCTTCAACGCAGATTCATTTGAAGGAAATACAACTTTTTTTCTAGTGTACCATAAACAGATTTAGCAAGATAATAATGATTATTACGGTAGCTAATACTCAATTTCAGTCACGGTACCTGAGTAGAGTGCCAGGTTCCGTCCTGCTGGGAAAGACCTCGCTGGAATAGTATTGTTCTCCATAGGAAAGTGAGCAACAGATATCTTTTCCTATAAAACACGACAGGCCACAATGAAACATTCAGTGAATAACAGTACCACTATAATAATATTATTATATTATACATACATACACTGTCAGATACACAAGAAGACCCACATACCCCTTAGTAGTCCATTTGGTCGATACAACTGAATTATAAGATAGCTGCAATGACAAGATCAGTATAATTGACATTAATAATGTAGTATTTACATCTCTATCTCACTTGTCATACTCCAGCTCATCAGTAGAGGTGTATACATCCACAGGCAGCAGTATAGGTGAGGGAGTTCTCTCTGGTATAGCAGCATCATCATCCCCACCACCAAACTGCACTCGTAACCTCTGAATGAAGAAAAAAAAACTATTAAACATGCATAATGAGGCACATATAATATACACGATACTTGATGCACTAGCCTAAACTACAGCTAAGTGGCGTATTCATGCAGTGCTTGTCAATGAGTCAAAATTCATGATGGCTCTGTGAGCTTGCCTTCTTTGGTTTGGGACTATCCTTCTTGTGAGGTGTTTCAGTTACGGCTTCTGCATCGCTATCAGATAAACTCTGTTCATCCTCAGTCCCAACAACAGGACTCTATAATTATAAGTTTAAATTGTACAAAGAGCCATGGACATAAATCTCACAAACACATGTTGCACTCATAATAGCTAGCTGACCAATTGCTCGAATTCTTCCTCCTCTCCTCCAGATTCATCGGAGGATGATTCTGATAAGTATGGATTGAACCTGCACATACATGACATTGTATACCATTAAACTTAGTCGGAGTGTATTCAAAATTGATGAGGTGCTCCAGTAAAGAAGGGAAGAATATGGTGTCGAGGGTGTTTTTCTCGTGAAATAAGAATCTCCCCTTCTTTACCAGAGCTCCTCATTATTATTATTGTACCCACCCTTGTTGCTCGAGCTTCTTCTTGAGTGGCTCGATCCTGAACTTCCACCTTCGTCCATGGCTCTTTGCCCCCATCACCTTACAGAAGAGGCGCTCCCAGTTATTCAACCTCCTCTCGTGCTTGATCCTCTCTTCCTGTAGCATAATATGAGTACCAGAACATCATGTTGAATATTATCTCAATAGCTTTAGCTATTTGTATCGATCTTTCAGCAGATAATCCACCAGTTTAAAATTTGACTGTTAAGCTTAGGCCTAGAACGTTATGATAGCTATACCTCGGCAGACATCATTTCAATCCTCTTTGTGGCAATATTGAGTCTTCTCTGCATGTTCTGGTAGTCCGCTCTGACCTTCTTCATTCCCACAGCCTTCTCCTCCCACGAGCCAGAGTGAAGCTTTGTCAGTCGCACCATCTCACCCACTGGCGTGACGAGATCAGAGTAGCTGCAGCAAAGGGGATTGATTTACCGCAAGAAGTGGTAACAGTTCACTATGAAGGTATAATTATATAGATTGACTGTTGCCCGGATCTCCTATAAAGAATGGACAAGACCCTGGAGACTAACCCGGACAAACAATCTTACCCAAAACCCAACCCCTGACCCCTCTCGTACATGGCCTTGTCCATTCTTTATAGGAGGTCCCTGTTGCCAACCTTCGAAAGAGCTTTGAAGAGATGAGGGTCAGATTGACGAGAAGCTTTGGTGGAAGAGAATGCTGAAGGGGAAACAATGGCACATACATGTAGACAAGAGTATAATAATCTTGATGTAGATTATCAATAGTTTCACATATTAAATCTCATCTATAGGCCTACCTTTAGTAGCTCATCCTTGAAGGCAAGGAACTGTAAGGGAAAAGTGTATAAACACTAATCGTGACTGCTAGTCGAGGGGATCTGAGCTTTATGCATGCATCCACGTATAGACAACTATTACCTCGTGTAAAGTATTGTTGAGGTTGATCATTGAAGTTTGGACGTTGCCATACAGCACGCTGAAGGCCGATTCGTCCTGCATGGCCGCGCAAACACACGTTGATCGATCAGAGAAGTGATGATTTGTTTGTCACTTTTTAGGTGCTATGGTGAAAGCCCCGCCCCTCTAGTGGAGGTGCGAGGGGAATCCCGTTTCTCATACAATCCGCGCATGCGCAAATACGACACTACACTTAATAGGGGTGCAACATAATAATAATAATAATAACAATAACAACACACCGTTGTTTTATTGATAATGGTGAACGGTCTTTCAATAAGTTTAGGCAATAATACTTATAAATTTTTCATCGTTCACTTGCTCAGCTCAGTGAGGTTGCCCCTAGCAGCTTGGTCCAGTTCAATGGCCTCAAACAAAGATTTAAAGTTACCTGCTCCAAATCCCTGCAAAAACAAGGTACAATAATTACAATAATTATTATATATCATTATGCCACAGAAACAGAGCATACTCAAGACTGGCTCACAGGCCCTAATAGCAGGGTTCTCCCCAGAAATATAAGGCATAAGTGGGTGGGTGTGATTTGGGAGCACATTATGATTAATCACTAACACAGTGGTTGTGTCTTTCGATGACCTCCAAGAAGAGCGTGGGTCTGTCCTGCATCGGCTTGGTGAAGATCTGCAACAGGTAGCCATTGTCGTCAAAGTCAACCAGAATGTGTAGCTTCTGTAGCTGCAGAATGAGAAAACAAAGATCAAACTGAAGTCCTAGAAAAAAGTCTGACAATCACTGATGCTGGACCCCCAGCAATGTGTTATAATATTTAATGGTTTACTCCAGAGGGGGAAAATGTCTAGTGCCAAAGTTCGGAGGGGGGGATACAGGTGAGAATAAAGTCTTTTTCTCAGATATTATTACAAAGAATCTGAGCATTTCCATTTCACAGTGAACTTACTGTGTTGAGGTCCTCGGCGACAGTGATCTTTGCTGACTTGAGCTTCTCCCTCAGCTGGTCGTAGTAGGAGTCGGGGATGGACATGAACTGCAGACCCCTAGCCTTCATGTTCGAGATCTGATAAAAAAAACAACAAATAAACAGTATTATTATTATAGGGTACCGTAAATCTGGAAATTTTCGTTGTATAAATATTTTCGTAGTCGATGGCGGCTACGAAAATTAGCATGCACTATTAACGCTAATGTGGTAAGGGGTTGTTCCTACGAAAACAATTTTTTACATGAAAATTTATCATATGAAAGTTTTTTTACACGAAATTTCCAGGTCTACGGTATATGTATAAATTATACAAAAAGCAACCCCAGTTAGGATTATTAAGAGCTTACAGCAGTGTGTATTCTTTTATTATTACAAGTAGCCCCTCCTCTCAGTGGTTAATTAGAGGACGTTATTAATATACAGTACCATTGCTTACGGCCGAAATGATGTCAGAAGTATTGAGGGCGATGTGCTGCACTCCGGGAGTGCCGTAGTAGTCCACGTACTCCTGGATCTGACTCTTCCTTCGACCGGGGGCCGGCTCGTTGATGGGCATCTTGATCGTCTCTTCCCAGTTGGTCACAACAATCGAACGAAGAGCACTGTATTCTGTATGCATCTGTGAGGAAGAGGGAGAAAGGGAGAGAGAGAGAGACAGAGATAGAGGGAGGAAGGGAGAGAGAGACAGAGAGGGAGAGAGAAAAAGAGAGAGAGGGGGGGGGGGGGAGGGAGGGACGAGGAGAGAGAAATAACAACACACAGCCTACTTTCTACCAAGGAGCCAACTGACCAGGTCATCATCGATGGACCAGAACCTGTGAAACTGCAGTGTCTTCTCATAGTACTCCGCAATGTTTGTCATCTCATCGTCGCCTTGGTTACCAACAATATGGTCAATGAAGTTCAGCTTACATGGTGGCCTATATACAACATAGGGGGAAAAAATTAACAGGTTCACTCAACTTTAAGACACTAAGATGAAATTTGCTAACAGTGTTGGCAAGAGAGTGTCCTTGACGAATGGTTCCTTGAAGCCAGGCAGGAAGATTCCTTTGTAGTTGGTTCTCTCCACCAAGGTATGAGTTGTGTCTCCATACTGTACAATGGATACCGTATAGCCAGAAAATTTGGCGGGGAATTAAATTTGGCGGTTTAGTAGTCTATATTACAACCGCCAAATTAAAATCCACCAAAACTTCCTACTCGCATATATACGTATGGCGATCCCGTACTGAACCGCCAATTTAAATCCGCCAATATTCTTGCAATAGCGATTTTGGGCTCAACCGCCAAATTTAATTCCCACTAATATTTCCGGCTATACGGTAGTAGCAATAATATATTATAATATATTATTAGTTTGAAGGCCTCGATCTATATTAGGCTGAACTACCATACAGTTAAATCAATTGGCACAATACTGAAATTCAATCATCCAAGAATTATAAAAATCAATAATTATTGTGTGCACTCACGGTTTTCACTGTGGCATAAGTCACGGTTCCGTGTTCGTCAGACTCCTCCCATGGCTCCTTCACTCCCTGGGCACCACGCTCCAACGCTCTCTGGAGATCAACAGCAACAGTATAGCCAACATGTTAATAACTAATTAATGTTTGGAAGTATTTGTAGAGTGTTACTTTGTAGAGAGCTCTGCAGTCTTCCACAGAGAAGGCAATGTCCTTCACACCATCTCCATGTAAGGTCTGATGTGCACCCATAACTATAATATACATGTACAATAATAATGATAGAGATAGAGATACATATATGTACAAGCAGCCATACTGCGCTATACCTTCATTGCCAGGGTTAAGTGGAGATTTGAATACAAATATAATCTGCAGAAAAAAAACGAAGGAAAGTGTACATAAATGACCAAACCATACACTGAGCAACAACATTAGAGCAATAATAATAATATAATAATATGCCAACATACATCCAGGCAATGTATATAATATTATATAATTATTGTAAAGTTTGTATATACCTTGTCCTGCCTGATGGCGTGAGAGACGACGTTCCTCTCTCCCGTCTCCAGTCCCTGGTAGGCCATCGGCTCAAACCCCGCCCTCACACAGTAGTAACCAGCGGCCTACAGGTATATTATACAAAAATTTAATGTTAATCAAGATCACTGTGAATCAAAATTTGCAATGTCAGCCCAGTGATCGAATAACAAACTCAAGGTGGAATGTAAGCCAATAACTACATTTGCACTGTTGTTGAAATGATTCAGTGCCAGAAGCCTTGACCTTAATTGACCTCTAATGTAACACTATCATGTGATTCTGATGTAAATTTGGACCAATTACCAAGTACATGTAATAGTACCATGGTAAGATATGCGATAATTGTGTATCAACCACTGGCAAATTCTATAATAGTGTTAATTTAACACTCGTAACATTATAATGGGTGTACTTGTGATCTACTGAGAGAATTATTACCTGTTTTGCGTTGCCAACCCAGAATGTGACATGGTCAAATGCAACATAGCGACCAGAACCTTCAGGCTGTGCACAAGTACAAATAAATACCATAATTAGTAACTATTTTTGGGACACTTCAGTAGAAAGCAGATGTAGGTCTACTGCGCAGCTGCATACCTTCTGTCCTTTGCTATAATAAGCCTACAGAGATAGAGAGAAACTATGATCACAAAAAAGTTCATGCCCCTGCCACACCCCCAACTGGTAATTTCACAGCTCTGTAGATTTATTTTTCTTCAGATTTTCGCGTACCATTTCTGAAGATGTCCAGTAGATCTATAGAGCGGCTGCAGGAGAAATCAGAGACCAAACAGATCCGAAAATCAGCTTCTGTGATGACCGGTGATGCAATCCAGTCACATGCGCACGAAATTACAAATTAGTGACCTTGTATGCCCGCGCCCCGCCTACCTATGCCGTTGTTGTTATTAATTAGCCCGTCAGGTGACTGTCACACGAGGCCACGTGACATTCAAATAAAGTGCTCGGATTCGCAGAGAGAAAATGGCCTCCATATGAGGCGTCCTCTTGTAGCCTTTTCGACGTTTGCGAAGAAAAGTGAGATTGTCTCAAGTGACCGTTCGACTTGGGATGAAGTCGGGAAGAAGAACGGATTCGGAGAGCTTGCGGCGCGACTCAAGGTTAGTGTGTCTGGGCAGGTAGCCGTTTGAGACCAGCGTAGCGCTGGTACTGGGTTTAGTTAAGTGAGAGTAGAGTTTGATAGATCAAAATTCGTCCTAAGTAGATTGTTTTGTTTTGCTGAGTGCGCATTTTACGTTCCATCTTCCGTGGTGTTTCCCAGCGCCGTACTGGCTAGGATATCCACCACTACCCTATAGTTTTCGCTTTAGTAGTTATATTGTTCGTGGAACAAATCTACTTATTTTCTACTATGGGTAAAGTAATTCAAAGGCGTGGGGGGAGTAGGACAAGTTTTTGAACTAGCAACGTTGGTCTGACGTTTGGTACGACTATTCGCCGTTTCTTTGCCATACAGGGATGCGTCTCACGGGGTGAGCCGAGTTAGAAAACGACCCTCCATGCTCTCAGAGTTCCATGGAAAGCACTACAACCACAGAGATGGGTAAGCCAGTAAAACAGTACAGAGTGCACAAGTGTCTCAGTAGGGGGCGAGGTGTTCTAATTAATGCCCATCACTCCTTGTTTGTGCAAGAGGAGTGCTAATAAGGAGCTTCCTTTCTTATACTGAAAAACAATGCCTGTTTACTTGATACGCCGCCTTATCTAAGCACTAGACAAAGAAGATCACTTTTCCCAAAATTAATGTCAATCAATTTTCATCTGTGTCAATTTTCTTACCTTCTTCCTTGATAGCTCGGATCATTATCGCTCGCACAGTCGCCACTCTTACGACTCGGGTGGAGTCAGCAATTCCTCGTCGGACCATGAGCGTTTCTCCTCCCACGGGCCCTCCGGCGTGTACAAGTCCTCGTCGTCCTCCTCATCTTCAAAGGGGGAATTCCGTAGCAGTCGGCACTCTCATTCGTACCACCACAACTATCGCCCCAGTCACCACTACCACTCGTCATCGTCAAACTCATACAGTTACCATAACGACGTCAGTGACCATGGTTACGACGATGAAGTGCCCGTGAAGAAGAGGCCTCGTCTGACAGTGGATGTCAGTCGAAAGGCCCCGCCTCAGTACGATGCTCCGAATAGTGCTGACTCGGTGATAAGTAGCTCTAATTTCACAACTGGAAGTGCTACACCTAGTGTTGCAAACGAGTCCCCAGCTACGAGCCCTCCACCGGTATGTGAATGTGAATATATGTGGGGGGAGGGGGAGGGGGGTGGAGAGGGAGGTGCATGCATGTGTATGTATATGTGTGTGAGTGAGCAATAATTGACCTCATCAGCGAGTTATTGTCTAAGACTAGGAGTATATCTTGTGTGTGTGTGTGTGAGTTCATTTTGTCTTGAAATATGCGCAATTTACACTTTCACTCTCCATTGTTATCGCTATTAATTAATTAATTCTTAGGGTACTGGTGGACTGAGTGCTTACCACCTCGAAGACATAGACAGTGACGATGACGACACTCTACTACAAAATGACGAGGACGACCACCTTTCCTCGGTGGGGAAATCTCCCCCTGCCCCTGATGATTCAGAAAAGCCACCACCACCACCACCTGAGAAGCCAACAGCAGCTGAAGAGACGGCTGAGGGGGAGGGTGAAGAGAAGGAGAAACAAAGTGAGCGGAAGCCGTCAGTTTCTACGCCAGCTACCAAGAGCCCCCCTAGACCGAGTAAGGAGGAGCTACTCCAGATGATGGAGAAAGTGGACAGGGACATTGCGGCCGTGGAGACACAAATTTCTGCCCTTCAGAAGAAAAAGGTGAAAGGATTGTTTTTCGTGTGCGTGTGGAGTGGAACTATATTCTGTGAAAGTGTGGTTACATGTACATGTACATGGTGACAATGAAATTAAAACTTGGTAGTATGTGTAGCTGATAGGTGATACTTACTGAAAAGTCAAGGAAACGCAAGACCTTTGTATTGACTATTAAGAAGTCATGTGACTGCTATTGTGCAACAAAAGTTAATGTGTTTATTTTTCTAGTGTTTTTAGTGATTTCTAGAACGAGTACAGTAGCTGCTTGTTTGAGACTAGCCGTTCATTCCCAAATAAGTCGTTAGTACACCATATAACTGCTTTAGGATGTGTCTAACAAGACAAGTGCATGTATTTAACAGCAGTGGCATGACTGGTATGCATGTCGCTGTTCCCCCTTTTTAGGCTGAGTTGGAAGAGAGTGCCCGATCGTCGGCCGCTGTGACCACACCCACCCCACCAGCCATCTCCACCCCTTCCCCGCCCACTCCATCGTCACATGACCTCATGACGGCTGGGGCAGAGGACGAGATGGAGAGGGGGACCACTCCAGTGCCGAGCCCATCGTATCCAATGGAGAGAAGGAGATCGGTCATGGAGACCATCTACGATGAGAATAAGGTACGTGTATGTGGAAATTTATCTCTTTCTATCTCTCACTCTCTCACTCTCTCTCTCCCTGTCCTTCTCCACTCTCTCTCTCTCTCTCTCTCTCTCTATCTTCCGTATTTCTCTCCCCTCCTCCCTCATAAGATACTATATTATCTTCTATGTAGGCTAAGGCAAGATCTTCCCAGAATTTGCTCGTTGGACTTTGTCTTCCCTCACATCAGCTCATCACTGTAAAGGTAAGCACTAGAACGTCAACCATGCCATGTAGATGCTTTTGTGAGATACTTATGAATGATCTATTCATGTGTTTTGTATAAATTTCATTTTTTACAGCCACTTTATCACCAACCTTCGGAAGCACCACTCTACCACCATAACATCCTCAGGTATGTATGTTATAGGTTCATTTCCCTTTGTATTCTCTCACTAGTATGATGGAAAGAAGCGTTTAGTATCTATCTCTCTCTCTATAGCCATGCTCGATTTCGTCCCAAGCTTGTGGACCATGTTCGTAAGCGAAAGCTCCGTAAGGCAAAGATGGAGCTGGCGCTGTGCGAACAGTACGACAAGCAGATGGCCGAGTGGGAGAGAAAGGTGGAGAAATCCGAGACCAGCAGTAAGAAACGGTGAGCACACGGCATAATTATTATTGTGCTTAGAGTATACACTTTATGCTTGGCCGTGGTTCCATGTTGAACTTACTAGTGTACACAGTCACAATAAATGATGTTTATTGTAAACAATACATACACACACGTACACATGCCTACCTTCTCGTACACATACTCACATACATACATACATACATACATACATACATATATACCTACGTGTACATACGCAGAGCGAAGGACTTCAAGAACAGAGAGCTGTTTGAGAAGATGTTCCCCGAGCTGAAGGCCAGGAGGGAACAGCAGGAGAGATTCACAAGGTACCATAGTTAATCAAATACAATGTATGATACAAGTTAATGTAAGAATTAGCATTTATTTTTACAAATTCTCATAATGTGTATATATATGAGTAATTGACGACCTTTACCAGGAAAAAACACATTTTCAGAATCCTTACATGGCATAAAGTACGGTACCAACCATGTATATGTACAATATTATGATTAGTGATTGATGATAATCACCTTGCGATTTTGGGTAGTTTTTCCTCTGCCGGTCACATGCAGTAGCTTATTGTGATACAGTAATCCCTACAGTAAAAGTACAACAGGACATCTACACATGTACATGTACATTCAGTACTGTATAGTGTGTGTGTGTGTGTGTACCATACAATATCTACCATATCCCCCAAATTGTGATTGTACTGTGCTTTGCAGGTCAGTTGTCTAGAAAAGGTTGGGGAATGGCACCTGTCTCTGTCACTATATACATGTAAACTGAAAGCCTTTGTGACTTGTAGTGTAACTGAATCTTAACACTAGAGAGCCACTGCCTATTTACCTTTTCCACTGGACAACTGACTTGCAAAGCACAGTATACAATAAACCTTCTAAGCTTTCTCATTGAGTGCCTATGACAATATTTCTCTACGAATATACACAATATCGATTATTTTTTATCCTTTGTCCCCACTCTCACTCAGAGTTGACCAGCGAGGGTTTGGAGTAGTGAGAAGCGACGCAGAGCTCTCAGAGTTAGCCTACGAGCTGTTCGAACAAGAAGAGGCCTCAGTGCGATTCAGAAAGACCCACGCCACGATACCTCCCATGCTCATAGACAAGAGAGATCAGCAGATGAGGTTCTACAACGAGAACAGTCGGATACCGGACACCATGGCTCTACACAGGGAGGCAAAGTTCACCAATATATGGACTGAAGAGGAAAAATCAATTTTTAGAGACAAGTGAGTTAATTAAATCACCCCTACTGAGAATAAGCAAGGTTACAAAGTATTTCCTGAATGTGCATTTGTGGATTTTTTTTTGCTTTCATGTTGGTTGTTCCTTCCTTGACTATAGGTACACGCTATACCCCAAGAATTTCGAGATGATTGCTTCGTTCCTACCCAACAAGGTTAGCTACCACATACATCACCCCGACAGTTACTAGTGTGTGTAGTCAATACTATCAAAATTAATGAACTGTGCCTGGCCGGATATGTACACCGTCATTAAAGACATCCTTGAACAGTGAAGTGCCTCTGATTGAAAGAAATATCCTCAATTTAGAGGATGTGTTAAAAAACAGTACATGAATTTAATCCCTATACATGTACTGTAGTGTTCCGGGCAAGTGCCCACTCCCCGGGTAAGCACCCATTTACCGCTTTTCAAGGGATCAATGTAGCAGCTTCTATACAAATGTATGGTAGTTTATCCCAGGTAAACGCCCATGGGCGCTTGCCCAGGACACTACAGTACTCCCTTTTCAAGCAATATTGGCTCTTCACACCTCATTCATTCTTTCTCCCAGAGTACTTGTGAGTGTGTGAAGTACTACTATGTCTCAAAGAAGAGTGAAAACTTCAAGCAACTAGCCCGAAAGGCCAGCTTCAAGAGAAAGAAGACATTTGTCAAGTCTACCGAAATGCTGACTCTGCCTTGCTCAAACCACGCCCTCTCGACTCCGCCCCATTCCATGCTATTGGACTCAAAACAGGACTCACTAACGGGAGTCAAACCACCATCAGGTACACACACACATATAAACACCGCAAATTCATCATTGAAAGTAAAATTTGACCAAATTTAGTAATTAACATGTAAAGTGTGTGTCTGTACATACAATTACGTGTACCAACACGTGTACATGTGTATGTACATGTACATGTACATGTAAGCCCATTGTTACTGGTGCAATAAGTGCTGGTGTATGTTCTCTACATATTATATATCGACACACCCGCGCTCACTCTTGTCTTTAATTAGCTCTCATCCATATCACAGCACAATACAGTCATACACTTGCTCACATACCTGCACATCACAAGACTATTAGTGAGCAATTACGTAATCATTACACACGATGTCATACGTACATTGCTACAGAGTATGGAGACTGGGATGAGGACGAGATTGAATGCCTAAAAGAGGGGCTGAGGAAGTTCGGAAGAGCTTGGGGCAAGATCTACCGCGAGGTTGGAGGCAGAAAGACGGCCACGCAGTGCAAGCAGTTCTACGACACTCACTGTGCCATCGACAAGCTGGGCCTACTCCAGGCACTCGCTGACCACAGCTCAATGAAGGTTTGTACCATGAACTACAGTGCGTAGCATTGTACCATACCGTATACGGGATCGCCATATGTATATATGCTAGTAGGAAATTTTGACGGATTTTAATTTGCCGGTTGTAATATAGACCGCCAAACTGCCAAATTTTCCAGCCATACGGTATCAAAGTTTACGGGAGAATACATTACTTTTCATCTGGAGCTCCAGTGCAGTATGGTGGGTGGGGGGGGGGGGGGAGAAATAATTTAAGTATGCAAAGTACAATTATTTGCGGGGATGTTCAATATTTATGTGACCTAACATGAAACGTTTATTGGTCCCCAGGGAAACTTATTAACGCTACAAGACACTAATTTTCTGGACATGACTTTTGCATACCATACCAAATGTGTAATTAAAGAGATTCTTCTAGTCTCTATTTCATGTTGTCCTGCTACAGAGTAAATTGACATTTTTGTTGTGGAAAACTCACTTTATTGGGGTTAAGCATACTAATTATTATATAGGGTGCTAATTATTTAGTGTAACCATGACCTCTGTATGAGTGTATGTGTAAATTGAGTCTAATTACAAAGCAGTTCCACTTCCTATAATCCTATAATAATGTACATTATGCTACTAAATTTAGATTTAACCCCTTCCTCCCCCACTTTCTTGTTCCTTCTTACAGAATGCCGAAAAGCTACAGAGAAAGGCTGAGAGTCGAAAGACGGCAGCGACTGTAGCAGCAGAAGAAGCTGCCAAAAAGAAAAAGGTCCAAAAGCCTCGGACAAAGCCGACCCCACTGCTCACTGGCTCCGCCCCATCACCTCGGGTGGCTGACGTCGACAGTGAAAATATGGAAAGTGTTTCAGAAACGGAGAGTAATTCAGAAGATTCCGGAAGCGATAGCACCATCACAGACTCTGGAGAGGAAGAAACCGAGATTTCCACTGTTAGTGCGCCACCACCAACTCAGGTAGCCAAGGGGAATCCCCGTAGCGTGAAACGAGCCAATAGAACTTCAACCTCAAGCTATAGGACCGAAGAAGCTGTTGGACTCTTCATATCTGCAGCTGAAGCTTTGGATAACATGATTCCTGTTGAGATTGCTCTCCACGATCACAGCTATGCCCTGCCCCCTGATGCACTCATCAACAACATGGACCTTCAGGGTAGCTCGGGCCTCTCTCTGATAGCTGCAGCCGCTGCTGTCGTCTCTCCCTCCTTCCCTCGATCGAGTGGTGGGAAGAGCAGCCCAGTTTTGTCTCCTGTGAGGGCACCCCGTGGACGGCCTCCCAACACCCAGAGGAGGAGTGGAAGTAACTCAACCAGCAAACTCTTACCGAATTTCTTGAGTCCAGCTGGGTCGAGTTCAAATGTGCTGCTGACCGATTTGAAGTCGCCGACGTTTAGAAGTCGGACGAGATCGGCACCAACCGATCGTCCCAAGTCTACCATGTTGCACTTTCCTCGAGGTGGCTCTTCTCTCACTAAGAGTTCCTTCAGCTCGATTGGAGGCAGTGGAAGTGGGGGTAGCAGTAATGGAAGCAGTGGTGGCAGTAGATTTGGCCCAAGCGGTAGCAGGGGGGCCAGTGGTGGAAGTGGCGGTAGTATTCTGCCTCATACCTACTCCAGGCAACGCAGCGATACGACTTCCAACAAACAGGTCGTTTCGCTCAAATCGCCACAAGCGGGCACGTCTGCGTTTGAGGCTTTGGTGAACGTGGCGGTAGCTGCTCATCCAGCTGAGCTACCGAGAACGTCTGGCTCTTCACCTGGTTCACGATATTCTCCCTCGAGTTCAGCTTCTTCTCACTCTCATTCTCACTCCCACTCTCACTCTCGTTCCTCCTCTTCTCATTCCTACTCCAGCAACAAAGCCTCTTCCTCCAAGAGTGGTGCCACATTGTCTACTCTAATTAATGCCCACCACTCTCATCATCATCACCACCACCATCACCATCCCTCTTCGTCCTCCTCTTCCAGTTCCTCGTCTATTTCGTCGCACAAAGACAGTTTAACGGTGACCTCCACCGGGGGGAAGGCCACTGCGTACATTGATGTGGGTCAGGCCATCACGATACTTGCCTCCCTGGCGCAGCAGGCATCGTCAAATACCTCGACTCCAACCTCGATATCTGTACAGCCGTTTATCACTGGTCACCCGTCCACGAGCTTCATTGGCAGTCTAGTTAGCCAAGTCAACTCCAGACAGAGTGGTAATGGCGGTTCGTTGAATAAGTCTGCCCCTAGCGTTGAGACTTTGATTGGTCACCTGACATCAGGTGTGGCAAACGGTGCAAAATTGGACAGTTCTAAAAAGAGCACATCAAGCAGTGGTGGTGGTTCATCGAAGAAGACATTTCCATCTAAATCTGAACCTTCGTCTAACTCTGTAGCTGCAACCCTCTCAATATCCCAGGGACCGCCGGCGAATAATTCCAACTCCAACAGCAGTAATTCCTCCTCTAACGGTACTGGTAGGGATCACAAATCTTTGCCAGCCCATTCAACTAGCGCTACCACCACACCGCACACCATTCAGATCACAGCAAGCATGGACGATCTTTCGAATCTCAATCTACTGTCGTCATTGGTGGCGGCTGTAGCTGCTTCACAGGCGGGTAATCCCAATACATCAAGTGCTGCATGTAATTCTAGCACCAGCACACAACACGCACAGCAGCACCACCACCAACAGCCACCTGCATGCACTACTGGTACTAGTATAGCATATACGTTGACAAATGCTACAACCACAGGGACGCCGGTCGCCGCTACGAGGCCAAACTCCCTCCAAGCGGAACACAACAGGAGAGCGTCACCAGTCACTGTTCAAAGAAGGGGGAGTATGGATGTAGCGTCGTCATCACCGATGAGTGCTGGTAGTCCTGCTATTCCAAGTCGCCCGCATATTATTTCGAGTGATTTGAGCTCTGGTGGATTTCCATCTACAGCGGCACACTACTCACTGGAGAATGACTCGGCCAACAGCGGTGGTAGTAGGGGGAGAGAGAGTGACAGTTCTTCTCAAGATCGAGACAGCGGCTACGCAGTACAAATGGGTAACGGTAATGATAGGGGCACACCCCAGGAACAAGATACAAATGATCACCCCAACCTACATATTCCCTCCTCCCACCAGGCAATGGGCTATTCTTCGTACAATTCTGAAGACAGCGGTGACAACTTACCAAGGAGCGTGGTTCGGACCAGCTTGGCTGCTCGTGTTCGAGAAGGTAGCGACTGTGACAGTACCAACGGCTCGGAACCACCACAGGACGCTTACTCAGCAAATTCTCCACTCAACCTTCCTCCACCACCTTCGAGCGCGAAGACGACGAGTAGCTCGTCTCTCCAATCACAGACAGCGGCACCTCCTTCATCATCGGACATGACCGCCTCTCTGGCGTCCATCATCCCTCCTTTCAATCCTTCAAATAGCCAGCAGTCTTCTTTACTTCTGTATACTCACTCACTCAGCTTCCCTCTCTCTACAGCTTCAGAGATGGCTACAGAGGAGGAGGATCATTTGGAGAGCGCCACACGGGGCATCAGTGAACTGTCGAAGCTTTTGGGGACTGACAGTGGTGGGGATGCAGCCTCTGGCCTGAGCTGGAATCCAGCGGATCTTCTCTCTCCACCTCAGAACTCATCGAAAATGTTCTCCAGTAAAGGGGCCGGCAGTGGTGGTGGTGGTGAATACCGTAACTCGACATCTAGCGATGAAATGGCAGCAAGCACCACTAAACCAGTGTTTTCTGGGTTATTGGAGTCACAGATACACGGCACGATTCACCATACCCCTGGCCTCGTCAACTCGGCGGTGGGAAAGGCCGCGGCAGCGAGCGGTGGCACTGCCACACCTACTGGTGTGACAACAAATGAAGAATTGGAGCATCATTCCAGATGATGCCCGCCTTTCACTTGTTCATCCTCTTTTTTCCCCTCCCTCCTCTCTCACTCTCTCTCTCTCCTCTCCCCTCCCCTATGAATTACTTTTGCGTTCTGTCTTTTTTTTTAAGAACTATTGCGTTCATGTGTGTATCTTGTGTACTATGCTGTATAGCTACACTATGGATGGCATAGGCTTCATGGCTATTGATAGAATATGGACTCCCGATTGTATATACATGCTAAGAAAAGTTATGCTGAAGAAAAAAAGAAAGTCTCCCTCTATCTCTATTCATTCGTTTGTTTCTCTGTTGGTTTGTTCATTTTCTGACATTCACCATTCTATACCACATGGCATTTTTTTTGTAAGTGTATCCATGGCATCAGGCTCTCATCACATTTTTTTCCTATTCGCCAAAAATTACGTCACTATTATGTACCATTCAGTTTCAATTTATTAATTTATGCATCTCCTGTGTATATGTTGTGTTTGTTCATTCAAATTAAAGATCTTCCCATCATAATAATCAGTAAAGCAGCTCTTACTTAACCATAATATTATATTATTGTGGTGCATAGTATACAGTGGAGCCTCTTCTATTGAATTGCAGGCAACCCCTGAGGAATCTAAGAGAAGATTCTCAATAGAAGCTCCACTGTATAGGCAACACAACCACTATTAAAAAGCATTGTGATGGGATCTGTGTTCACCATGAATACACAAACAGTATTATGTCATGTATACCTTGTCCATACCCACAAGAATGCCAATTTAATAGCGAATTATGCATCACAGATGAATGAACTTTTATTTTGAAGCTATCTTAGTCCACTGTTCAAGTGTGTATGTCTTCTGTGAGAATGCATGGATGATGGCCAGCTCCTCTGCCAGGCACTCGTTGACCAAACGATGTCTTGCCAACAGGGGTTTCCCCTCAAACCGGGAAGACACTATGACAGCTTCAAAGCTCTGACCACAACCTCCTGATGTGTCCTTCACCTCCTGTATATATTAGAGCACAATAATTATTCACTTCACACACCTAATTGCAACCAATTAAAATTCTAGGTCAATACAATAATTTGAATAGCCTCGTCCCTTCCACTCAAAGGCCAGGGGATGAGGCTAGCTAGTATAATAGATGATCTACCTATACTTTCAAGCAAACGGAATGAAATAGCTCACCACATGAGAGGCCTCGAGCTTCTCCTGAAGCTTGAGCTTGATGGAGTCTGCTGATATTTGCTGAGCCATGCTTTTAGATTAATACACTTCCTGTGATGTCACTTCCGGTACATGCACACGTACTATTAATGTGGGATTTCTTCACCGTTCGCACTTTATTTTGCAACATCACAAGTTGAAGCCATTTCCTGCTGATCGTCTCTGAAATTAGGTGAGTATCTTTTCTGTATAAACTAATCATGCAATAATCTAATGATGGTAACTACTAAGATTCACTTATACCAAGGGCTTATACTGATGATATGTATCACTGCTTTTAATAGTATGTAGTGTATTATATCAGCAGCCAGGCCTGGATCCAGGATTGGCTAGCTATAGATCTGTGCCACTGTGTATGCGTGTTTCTAGTCCTTGCATCTAGTTTATCTATTCAATATTGGAAAATGAAGTAACTGTCCAAATTATCTTGTATAGTGGGCTTGCAGCTTTAGCTTTGAAGATTTGTGAAATATTTGTGGTCATTGAAGCGTTGAGAGCCGAGTGTGGTGCGAACGAAGAGACATGTGTCACTGTCATTAGCTAGAATGCCAACGACATTGTGCTGAATCGTTCACACGGAGTGGACGCCTCTTGTCTAGACTGTTTCCATATGCCGAATGAATTCATCAATGGTCATTCCTACACTCGAGCCTCTCCCCAGTGTAATAATGCTATTACATACATGACATAATATCCGGGCCATCCCTACTTATAGAGTCTGCCGACTCTCCAACTCTAGGCTGTACAATGTCATATGGCATGGATGGGAAGCAATTTGTAAGGCACATGGCGTAATAATATAACTATGTCATGCATTATGACATTGTGCATTATGGGAGTGATTTCATGGCCAGTGCAGTTCCCATAATTTAATATGCCACAAGCATGTGAAGCTGTGACATTAAGTGCACGGTATCATTGAAAGCATTTCATGGTGGAATAGATATTATGCAAAATTACTATAGTATATGCTGGTCGGCACTCTTCTTAAGCTTAAGATGAGTAGTGGATGTTTGGGCTGCAGCTGCTTTGGTGTTTTTGTATAGTAATGAGTTCAGTTGTGCTCTGTGGCAGTACAGAGGCTGCACAAGTGTCCACCCCTGCATGTATGTGAGTGTAATTGTGACTATCGTGAGTGTTTATGTGTCAGTGTATGTGCACATGCGTGTGTGTGCCTAGTTTTGTATTCCTTCTGTTGATACACTCTCGGCCTATCCCTCGTTGTAAGAGTATTCTCTATTATAATACTCTTGCTTATAGACATACTACATTGTGGCAAGGGCATAATATACACCCTTAATTGTGGTTATTCAATTATAGTGAGATTGCTACTCCGCACTTGAAATATTATGTACATTGCAGACATTCTAATAATAATAAGCATGCTCATTCAATTAGACGAGAGAAAGGGATAGAGAGAGACAGCTATATTATAGGGGAGCTGGCCTGGCTGGTCATGTGGAGGCCCGGGAGTATGTGTATCGGAATGGGGTGGGGGTGAGGAGGAGACGAGAAAACGTATTATCATACATTCTATTCATGTATGTGAGTGTTTGAGTGCAGAGTGTGTGTATGTGTGTGTGTGTGTGTGCATCCCCACATGTAAGGTGTGTGCTTGCATGTGACACTGTGTGTATCCTCATGCAGTGGTTTCTCTCTGAGGCATCCAAGATAAACACTCAAACCAAAGAGAGTAGATTAATTGCAGTGATATTGCTGACCACAACAATGCCACTTTGTTTATTTTTCGGCGGCTGTCAAAGCCTCAAAAGTAACACTCACACTTCAAGTATATCCCGTGTATACCTGCATGTCTCTTCATCTTTGCCTCCACCTCTCTCTCTCTCACGTGGTCACTCAGCATATTCAGCATATTTTCACAATTCTTGACTATCCACAGCACACAAAACTGTAAACACCACAAAGTTACCATGACAACGTGCATAATTGGCAACCTCCTTGTAAGCACATAAATGCTGTGGGAAGCCACACCATTCATGGTAGCAATTCTCACTGCCAAGGCGTAAAATAAGTGGTTATAGGCCCTCTTTGGGAGGCACTTTTGACAGCTGCTAAGTTGCCTGAAGAGGGAGAAGAGAGAGAGGTCAGCTTCATCAAAGCTGGGTGTGTTTGTGGTAGCCTCTTTGTGATAATCGCTGGTGAAGGGTGTGAAAATTGTCAAAATTTGGCAACTGGTTAACAAGGTTTGTACACATGTACTCAAGACTCTTCAAAACACTGGCCATGCATATTTCTTGGGTTCAGGAAAGTAGAGTGGGTACACAAGCATAAATATTTAGTCATTGAAGGAGACAAAAAGGCTACTTTGCTCATGGGATAGAAGATGTTCTAGTAAAACCACACACTGAAAGGTATTCAAAACTGAATGGACGAGTTGGCATTATAAAAGTGTACAGTGTGTGTTCTTTTTTTTCCCTCCATATTACATAGTTTGTCATGCCATCTGTGCTAGGACCAAAATTATTGTACCCTCTATAATTATTATGTATTGGTGCCACTCGGATATGGAATGTTACTACTATGGCCCTTGATATTTTTCGCAGTTCTTCCAGGTGTACATTCCCATAGTAATAATTATAGGGCAATTTACAGGCGCATTCATGTCATGAGCCAACCCTATGCCCAAACACATGAAAGTTACCCCCAATTATCTGCAGTATGAGCAGCTATGCAACACAGGCATGGCAGGCAGTCTTTGGTTGAATTCCACAACTATTCCCATTGGTGATTGCAATTATGTGGTATTTATTTGGTGGCAGATGATTTTTGATGTTCTATTGCATACATATCAGTTCTAGTATTGTAGCCTTTTCTGTCACTGAAGGTACGCAGTCGCTAGCTGTTATGGCACCTCTAGATCTATTGAAGTAATCCTTAAACTGCTCACTGCAGTCTATCAGATCATCGAAGACAATAATTATTACCAGTTGATTTCTTGCAGTATATTATAATAGAATCACATGACATGTTAGTATATACGGCTTTCAAAACTGACTTAATATTGTAGGTGATCATAGGTTAATTTATGTAGCTGGACACAATTATGCAACAGTGGCCATAATGTTTGCCACAAGTTGACAGATTTTGACCAAAAGAGTTCCTGTTTATCACTAGAGAGATCGAAGTGCTGAGCACTGGCAATTGGAAGGTTGTTGTACACACAGACATGCTTAGCTCAAGGGGGCCTTGCCGACCACTGGCATGTTATCAAAAACAGTCACCCTCCGCTCAAATCGCACTGACCTCACCGTACTTTTTACACACGACCATTTATAAGCTAATCAGTGATTGTGAGCCAATGGAGTATTGAGGTTCTCATCTTTACTGGTCAGGGACGGGTGAGGGGGAGTCAGGGAGAGCCAGGCTTGTTTGGCTCCGTCTACCGACACAGAAGCCCTAGCTGGCTAATTGGACACATGCTATTAAATACAAATTACATAATACTGTAGCTACATACAGTGATATCATTATGCCTCTGTAATATTATTATTGTATCCCAGTGTTAGATGGTCATGACATTTTGTGTCTGAGGGGATGTTATATTATGTAATCGGGCATGGATCTGATCTTTTGATTGAGCATGTGCAGAGGTTGGGTCGGTGTTCGGCTTAAGATGTTATAATTATTATTATGATCATGATCAAAAATGCCTTAATGTCCCCATACTAATTAATTTTTGTCAATTGCAAGCTACGTAGGGACTTACGTATTACTTGAGTTGGAGAGGGGATCAAAGGATTTTAGTATACGGAGTGGCATTGGCCGGGTGTGTATATTATACTAGCATTCAATGTACAGTCATACGAGTGTGAGAAAAACATTTACTTTCATCAAACTGGGGGACTAGATTGACTGGTACAGCGTATAGATACACAACGATATCATTAGATTTGCATAGCTTCATTGACTTAATAATTACTCACAAGTTGTATGATCAAGGAGTGGTGATCTCCCTTAATGTACCTACTGAGGGTATACAAAGAACATTAAATTTTGGGTATGTGTACTGGTATGTAAACATGTGTACTCAAGATTAATTTAATTTTGTGTGTGTGTATTTAGCTATTCACTTGACAGAGTACTATCTGGATGTCTACATACCTTGCATTGCCACATGCATTCCAAAAATGGCCACTGTTTGTAGTTTGTGTGCAGATGGTGAATGGCTCGGTCAGCATGATTAAGATCCACTATTTAAATGATTTTTTAGCATGCAGTGCTGTGTGCTAACAAGACCAGGAACTACACACTCCCTTAGTGCCTATACATAGACAATTGTCAAACGCCTAACACCAAATTCATTTGGCTTTCTCTCTTCCCCCAACACAGGAAACCCAGCCTTTCTACACCTGGAGGCCTGCCATAACCATTGGCCGTATCTACAGATCATCATCCAGTAGAGTTGTCCTACCGACGTAGTTTCTTCATTTATTCGTCTTACATTTGATTGTCGAGCAATAAAGTGGTCAAGAGAACGAGAGAGAGTGGCTGAGTATACCACTAGAGGACAAGTTATAAACCGCTACAAAAAAGGTACTGAAGCTTGTGAGCTGCAAGTTAGACTACTAACTTCGAAGAAAGAAAGATCAAAGCCAAAAAGAACATTTTTCTTCAACGAGCCATCTCTGTCCACCATGAGGATGACAACGGTCACACAAGATCTCACTACCACAATGGACCTATCTACTGACGATCCCAGCATCATAGACAGACTAGAGTCATTCCTCTACACACCAATGGGAGTGGGGACGCTAGCAGCAGTCGCCGTCGTAATCACGTCTCTCATCTGGTTGGTCGGATGCTGCATCTACTGCTGCTGTCGGCGGAGAAGATCGAGTGAAGAGGGAGGAGTGACCGTGGCCAATCGAGATCTCATGTTCCTCGATATTGGACCGACGGAGCTGGTTCATAACGGCACAATGTCCAGTGGGTACAACACGGGGCCGCAGCCTTACACCACATCAAATAGTTACAACAACCCCATGGCAAGAAACGGCAGCACAGCTATGCTACACACATCACTTGATTCAGTCATCTCTGTGGATCGATACTAGATAAAAACACATAGTATTATTATCATTACACACATCATCATATACATTTTTCACTTTGCTGTATAATATTATCACAACCTGTCAATTTTGCTATTTTTTTTGTGTTACCACATCACTGGCTGCACTGCATTTCTGTTGCACATTAATTTTTATGGTAATACATATCTCTATAGGTTCAAAAGGGGGTGCATAATTAAAAAAAAATACTCGAGAAAAATTTAAAGCAGAGTGCTTATGATCAACGGAATGAGTGGCTATTCTGGACAAGCTTTTCCTATAGGCAATACATAATGGTAGAATCTTAATGCTTTTGGTAAGTGATGAGTGAGATAAAGGATGTATTATTGTAAAGCTGAGAAACTACTGACAGTACATATAGTGACATAAAATCATGTTCCATAACAGAGGGGGACCAATAAATGAATATCAGGAGACTGGTTGATGTACAAAACTATACAAAATCGGTAAGGGGTAACATTATGAGTGCTATGCAGGTGGGAGGGTGGGGGGGGGGGGGGGGGGGAAGGGGGGGAGGGGCTCAAACCTCATGATTGTGCATTGGTGGTAGTATTCTCCAGGTGCCTGTCTCTGAGTTTTTTCACTAAATTTCCATATCCCCCCATCTCTTCCACTGCACTAGCTAGAGCTCCCCACGAACAGTCTGAATTATTACGCTGCCAGTGAATGATCACTTTTGTCATCCGTCGTTTGATCTGATGGGGGTTATCCTTTTCTATCGTCTCTAGTTCTTGTGACTCAATGTGCAGATGCACACCCAGCATAAAAGGGTCTGTTATCTCCTTAATGGCCGAGATGATCTCCCAAAGCTGGGGTCCTACATATAATTTTTCATTTTAACAGTGTGCATGCTCATAAAAAAGCCTGTACTATTGTTTATGATCAAGCATGATGATGTATATTATGAGAAAAGGGACCATATCGCGCATTTCCCGAATTTTCATTTTAAAACGTTTATATCTCTGGAACCATAGGAGCTATGAGCTTGAAACTTTGCATAAATATTCTTTCATCATCCTACTACACTCGCTACGAATCGCGAGCCCCGCCCATTTCCGGTGTGAGCGTGGCGAGTGCATGCGTCGATCGCATTCGAAAATCGCCGTTTTATGCCTTGCTTTGGCGGCTCACTGCTCTGGCCAGGAGGATTGCTCAGGCTTCTAACGTTGGATCTGTGAAGTAGAAGGCCCAAACTACTAATAAACCAAGCCAGAAGCCTAGGGCTCTCGAGGCCTTGGAATGGTGACAGTTTGAAAAATGACAAAAAATCATGTTTTGCGTGATATGGCCCCTTTTCTCATATCCTATCACAAAATTAATGAACTATAACGGGATATGTAGGGGATACCGTATAGCAGGAAATTTTCAAGGGAGAAAACTTTCGCGGATCGGTAGGAAAGGAGCATTTCGCGGAGAAAACTTTCGCGGAACATCAAAACTGGTCGTATAATGGTGTGGCATGCCTAGAATTTCGTGGAGAAAACTTTCGTGGAAGGCTGAAAAATCGCGAAATTCGTGAAAGTTTTCTCCCTCGAAAATTTCCCGCTATACGGTATGCACAGCCGTCAGGGATGTACACTTGAACTTTGTACATACCTGGGCCCCTCCCAATTTTTCAATTTTATATGTTACACACAGAAAATAGACCACTCCCATTTTTCTGCACGTAACATTGAAAAATTGGGAGTGGCCTGGGGACGAGGCTGCCTGGCATTGTTATTGACTAACCTGGTGTGGCTGTCCTCCC